>JAJQWJ010000017.1:15493122-16078122 GCA_023637945.1 Phaethornis superciliosus
TTCCCTCTCCCACTCTCAACACAGAGGCAAAAAGTAATGGTATGGGTAGGAACAACTCCACTGCAGCTTCTCCTTAGTCGAGAAAACACATTTTAATAATTATTTAGGCTCAATTCACCTTTCTGTTTAAAGAGGAAGTCAAAAAACATTAAGTAAGAGAAATACAATTTTTTCAAGGCAGAGGATTTTAAACCAAATATTAAAGCAATAGCCTTGGAAAAGGCTATGGAAAGCAACTGACTTCTTTGCTAGAAAAGCTACTACTCATTTTATCTCCATAGGAGAAACAGTGAATGAAATATCTGTGGAACACTCAGCTTTTACATGCTTTTGTAAAGATCTGGACAAAGATATGCTGGGTTTTTCACCTCCTGAAAGTTAGTGTGTCTGTAGCAGCAATAATGGAGGCAGCTCAGTATTCTCACCATAATATTTTGAATTTGGTTTCACTGCTGGTATACAGAACAGTGAATCAGTCTTATTTCAGAATATTTTCCTTGGCTATTATGAAAAAAAATTGCCAGTCCAAAAATGTGTAATCTACATATCTTCAGATGAGAATATAGATGAGAAATCAGGGAAGTTCCCAATGCAGAACCACACCAATTAGATTTCAGTGTAATGGACTACTGATGGATGGATGAATATGCATGGGATACATATGCATAAAATCTATTAAATTTAACACTTCTCTGAGACTCTTCCTTTTAAAATTTCCCAATGCTTGCCTGTTTAAAACTGTTTGAAATCTCATTCCTGTTGAAAAACTTTTGATTGCAGCTCAATTTCCTTTTTGCAAAAAACCCATAATACTCATTTTTGTGTGTACCTTTTACATGATGGGAGGTGTAGACAGGTTTGGAAGAGCCTAATCAGAATTATCAGAAGGAAAGCATAACATATATAAAGTTATTTATAATCCAGTGAGATAGCACAGAGGTTATTCTGTTGAGTGATTTAAATATGGATAGTGACTATAATGTCTTGCAAATTTGAGGCTATAATAAAAAGTGTGGGATTACAATCCTTTCCTACAAATTCCATGTTTGTTGCCTGCACAGACAGACTGATGGAGCAGAGTATTTATTTGCAGCAATGCCAACACACAAGGCATGGTGCAGCTCAGGATTCAGAGCTGAATGCTCTTGTGTACCAAAATACTGTTTTAGGAAGTGAAGCTTGGAGAAATGCAGCCCCTGGAGGATCACTGGTGAGATCAGTGATCCTCTCTGAGGGATCTTCCTGCTCCCTCAAGAGCTGTCACAGGGCAGCCATGGTGCCAGCATGCAAGGAGAAATGGCTCTCCAGCTCTGTTAAACCACCTCCTGCCCATCAGCTACAACAGCTCGTGGGTTATTGAGTGTTAGCAGAAGTTATTAAAGCAATAATGACTCAAATGAGTGAGGCAAAGCACTAATGCTCAGTGGAACCTGTATTTAAACACTGAGAAGAGGAAATAGCAGGAGACAGACCCCTCACAGACATGACTTACCCAGTTACATGCTACACCAGAGGAGGTGTATTCCATGCACCTTTGTGAGGGTTTAACACTGGGCAGACAATTAAACTGAAATACCAGCTGCTCTCTATGAATCCCCCTCCCTGATAAAGAAAGGAGAGAGAATAAGGGAGAGAGACTTATGGGTTGGAAACTAAACTACACAGCTTTAATGAAACAGGAATGATGAAAGGGAAAAATTATTAAATATATACAAATATTGAGAAAAATTATATCATGTTTCTCCCCCCTTCCCCCCAATAACTCTCACATCACCCCCGAGGCTGCAGGGCAGCCCTGGGAAAGTCCAGGCTGGAATCCTGGGGTCAGCAGCAGTGGGGAGCTGGAGGCAGGAACACACAGATTCAGGCTGGGATGGATCAGGAGCACAGGCAGAGGAAGGGATGGAATCCTCCCAGGATGCTGAAGCAAACAGGAAGAGGTGAAGAAGGGTGAAGGAGTTTGACCCTGGTGATCCTTCAAATTTATTCCAAGTATGACATATGTGGGATGGAATACTCTGTGTGGTCAGTTCTGGTCATTTATCTTGTCTGCTCCTCCCTAAAGGAGGGTCACAGGTGTGACCTCTTTACTCCTTTTCTCTTTCCAGAGCACAAGCTGTTCCTCAGAGCTGAGCAGTGCCCTTGGCTCTGCAGACCATTGTCCAGCAGGAACTATAAACACCCAGGGTGAGCAGTCCCAGAAGCAGACACTGACTGAGAAACTGGATGGTAATTCCAGCAAGTGCAGCTGCTTGGAAGAGACTGAGCTGAAAGCTCAATTACAAGACAGAAAATTAATTCTATCCTGTCCCAAACCAGGACAACTTTCCATGACATCTGCCTGCAGGAGGGCACCCACCCTGGCTGAGGAACTGATGGGCTCGTTCTCACCACTCAGTGCATCAGATTGCTGCAACCAGCATCAGAAGGGTGAGACTCCAGTGCATCATCCTTTGGGATTTTGGTGCTGGCTCACTTGAAGTTGTGTTTCTGCATCTAAGTTGTGCCCGGTGGTGGCTGGTCCTCCAGGGTTTTTTTGAAGAATCTTGGCCAAAACAATACAAAAAGTTTACCTATTTGCAGTAATTCATCTGCCCGTACTTTATGCAGGTGTTTGATGTCATTTAATGAAGGCCTTTGTAACCTGTTTTTTTTGCAGAAAATAAAACTGTACTCTTAGATACAGACAGGAGGAGTCACCTCAACTAGGCAGCAACAGCACTTGTCCATTTTCTTTCAATCAGGTTTTCCCATCACAACTAGTGACTAGTTCGAATTTATCTATTGGTTCGTTTTTGTTTTTTTTTTTTAGTATATAAAACTGCATTGCTTTAGATAATTAAAATACCATAACAGTTTTCACATTCCATTGCCTAATTAACAGCAATAAAGGCCACACTAAATCAGCATGAATCTGTAATTTCAGCACTAATCACACAAGTGTGAGTATCAGCATCATAATGAGATGCACAAATCTGGAGGTAATGAGGCTGCGGCTGTCTGGGAAATTAGAGCAAGTGCTGGCACAAATTGTACAGCAAGGTTTATTCCCATTGTACTAATTATAGACTTGCACAGGGAATTGTAAGCAACTCAAATTACTTTAATTTGTGAAATTCATGCTCCAGCCATGAACTTGACATCTGACCATGAAGTTGGGTTCCCCATCCCTTCCTCTGTGCAAACTGATGACAAGAACCTCCAGTGCCCTCAGGTGTTTGTTTGGATGTGGAGGCTGAATTCCAACAGGAGGGGCTGACACTAAGCTGCTGACAGCACTGCTGCAGTCACCATTCTGTGCACTGCTGGGTAGGACATCCAGGCTTTCCAAGGTGGAAAGGGGTTTCAGTGATGCCAAAGTTAAGAGTATGACAAATGAAAGCATCTGGGATGCAGGCAGTGACTGGCAGAATGTATTCTCATATCTTACCCAGTGTTCTAAGCCTCTTTGATTGAGGAACTTAAAAATGTCAGTGATTAAATGATGTGTGCTGATTCTATTCTCAGGCTGTTTAATAACCTTCTGGTTATTTGGTTGTTTATACATAGCTTATAACAACTTTTTGAATCATGTTCACATTTTATGCTGATAGCCAAGGATGACAGTGATCATCTTTGCACAGCAATAATTTATGATTAATTCATATTCAGCACCCAAATACCATGCCTTAAACTTTCACTCTAAATTCTTCTGGACTGATACATGGAGAATTTTCTGTCACATGCTCACAAAATCACTATTCATTGTATCTATATTCAGTGGTTTTATTGCATTAGCATTTCTAACCAAATAGTTGATATCAAATCTACCATCACCATCAAAAGGATTGTTCACAAGGGCTTGAATGAATTCTGTTTATCATGAATGTGAGTTGTAAAGGTACCACTGAGATTAATGATTCTCTTTAATCTTAAGTGCCATGATAACCATCTTACAGGAAGAATGCTGACAATTCCACCATGGCTAAGAGTGTATTCTTCTTCATTAGACAGAGGTTGGTACTTGCAAGTCACTTCTTATATCAGGAGTTAATAGCTACAAAAAGTTTTTCAAAACCCCATGGATTCCTCCTCCTCAGTCATACTGAATGCAGTGTTACTTTTATATTAACCCAATGGAGTGAGTGTTCCATCCCATACACATCATACCTGGCTATAAACCTGAGGGATCCTGAGGGTCAAGTTCTTCTTGCATGGCCAAAATCCTGTGAGGACTCCATCTGTTTGTCTGCCTTTGATCCCAATCCCTGCCAGCCTGAATCTGTGTGTTCCTGCCCCCAGCTCCTGACTGCTGCTGATTCCAGGACTCCAGCTGGGACTTTTCCAGGGCTGCCCTGCAGCCTCAGTGGTGATGTGGGTGTTACTGGGGGGATGGGATGAGGAATGGGATGGAATCACTTCTGTATATATTGAATAATTGTTCTTTTCATCATGAATGTTTCATTAGAGCTGTGTAGTTTAGTTTCCAACCTATAAGTCTCTCCCCCTTACTCTTCTCTCCTTTCTGTGTCAGGGAGGGGGATTAACAGAGAGCATCTGGCATTCTGCTCATTGCTGGCCCAGCATTCAGCCATGCCATGAAGCCTTTTACTTCTTTGCATTAGAGGCAGACAGCAGCATTTTAAAACCTGCAGTTACAACAAGTTGCCTCTCCATCTGGATTTTTGTAATCATCCCAGCTGGACTCAGGCAGTCCTCTGCATAGTCTCTGTCCTTAACTACCAGGTGGGGTTTAGCTGTGGAGAACTGAAAACATAATCATGATTGCCAGCATCAACCCAGAGCCCACAGCTTCACCTGGCACTAACAGATGGCTAAGTGTGGTCTTCCACAAGACTTGCTGACTGCTACTTTAAAAGAAAATTTCCTCTGCTTACTTTCCTGTTTGGCAAAACTTGGTCTTAAGAAATCACAGAAAGTTAGGGGTTGAAAGAGACCTCAAAAGGTCACCTGGTCCAACCCCCCTGCCAGAACAGGGGAAGTCAAGAAATTTGACTTAAAAATTGAATCTTGACAAAACCATGATTCTGACACATCCCATAAAGCTGTCTGTTCTCTCTCAGGATGCCATCAAGGAATCACAGAATGTTAGGGGCTGGAGGGGACCTCAAAAGATCTTTGAGTCCAACCCCATGCCATCTACCAGGATCCTTGCTTTTAGGTTTCCATTCCTCGGTGGTAGAGGATTTTGGAAATCACAAAGCTCTGAGAGTTTCTGCCCTAAAAGTGCAGGTGATAGAACCCAAACATTCAATGGCTGTGTTCTCCTCTGCTCTTACCCATAGTCGTGGATGCACACCAGGCATGTCCTCTTGATGCTGTCTTAGAAGAAAACCTTTTAAAGGAATTTATGCCTTTTTCTCATTTTTTGTTCTCCCTCAGATTTCCCCACAAAACAGTTAGTTATTTTCTGAATGCAGCCTTGTTTTATACCTGTACATCTTCTGTGACCTTTTCTTTGGCTTTATGAATGCAGTTTACCATTGTGTTGCCTCAGAAGTTATTTATTATTTGAATCTCAGTACTGATGGGCTCTAATCAGGACCTGAGACTGATTTTGTTTATTTATTTATTTAATTTTTTTTTTTTAAGCTTTGCATCTCTCTGAATATCAAGGATACTTTCGAGGCTTGGAAACAAAGCACAGGGGAAAGGAACTTAAGGCTATGTTTTATCTTAATACTTATTTTGCATACTGCTTTAAAGTCTCTTCTGCAACATATTTTCTTGAGTTATTTTGGCTGGGTAAAACAGAGGGTGCTGATTGCCTGGAATATCCCAAAAATCTGTCAAGAAATGCCCTGTGACATTGGTACTATGTATGGGATGAATTCTGTTCAGCCACCATAGCAGCTTCTAGGAGCTTCAAGAGTCTTTGATGCCTCAGACATGGAACTGAGATCCAAGAATGTAAATTCTCCCAATTCTCAGGGAAGCAGGAGTGTAGACAATGTTCTCTTCCCAGGTTCTGATTCAGGGTTTCAATGCAGAATTCATAATGTAAAGCTCTTCACAAATTCGTACACTACATTGGTGGAATTCTAGGAAAATACCAGAAAAGAGAGTATGGAAAAGCAGCAACTCAGTACTGAGAAATGATTTTTTTTAATTTAAAATTTTAAGGTGGCAGTGCTAACCATAAATCTAATTATTACATCTTTTCTTCCTCTTCTCTTGGTCCTTCTCTGTAGGCAGGCTTAAGAGATGCCATTTTGGAAGATAAGAAATATGGGAAAACTATTGAAAACCTGGCTACTTACATTTGTGGGTAGAGTATACCTAATGTAATACATGTAGGATTTTAAAGCAGTTATATGAATTGCAGCTGACCTAGTTTTTTATGACTTGACAAGCTCATACTGGCTTTGAAAGCACTCAGGCTTTCATACCATGAACTCTTTTTCTGAAAGGTGATTATCCTGTTGAACTGTGATTAAAACTCTGGTTTTTTGCTCATTACTCAGAAAACTGTAGCCATAATAGTAGCTGAAGATACATGTCTTGTGTTTGTACTGCATTATTTCACTTTCAGCATTGATCAACATTTCCTGGGCCATTGGCAAGCAGATCTTCTCTGCTCCAGAACTGTTGTGATCATCTCACCCCAAATCCAGGGCAAAAAGAAGAGGCCCCAAGAGAAAAATAGTCCTAACTGCAGTGTTGTTGTTCAGCAAGCAAAGATAATGTGTTGATGGGTTTCAGAGTGTAATATTTGTGTATTGGATTAAGATCAGAGCAAAATGGAATCTGCTGTGTGTAACATTGGCTCCAACACTTGAATGTGTAGGAATGTGCAGCCCTGCTCCTAAGAGCCATGGAGTTTTAAAAGGAAGTTTAGATGATCTCTAAGAGGAACTGAAATTAGATCCCTTTTTGTGTGTGTGTGAATGTTTTGGTTCAGCAGCAGGGTGATTTGGGAATCAGCACACCAGGAATTTGGTGTGGAAGTGCTCCTGTTGGATTCAGCTTGAACACGTGAAGAGATCCATGGACAGAGTTCCCAGGTGGGGTGGTACTGCTGGGCAACCAGAAACCCCAAGGAGGAGGGGAAAGCAAAAGAAAAAGAGAGAAAAGGAAGGAGGGAAAGGAAGGAGGGAAAGGGAAAGGGAAAGGAAGGGAAGGGAAGGAAAAAGGAAAGGAAAGGAAAGGAAAGGAAAGGAAAGGAAAGGAAAGGAAAGGAAAGGAAAGGAAAGGAAAGGAAAGGAAAGGAAAGGAAAAAGGAAAGGAAAAAGGAAAGGAAAAAGGAAAGGAAAGGAAAAAGGAAAAAAGAAAAAGGAAAAAGGAAAGGAAAGGAAAAAAAGGAAAGGAAAGGAAAGAGGAAAGGAAAGGAAAGGAAAGGAAAGGAAAGGAAAGGAAAGGAAAGGAAAGGAAAGGAAAGGAAAGGAAAAAGGAAAGGAAAGGAAAAAGGAAAGGAAAAAGGAAAGGAAAGGAAAAAGGAAAAAAGAAAAAGGAAAAAGGAAAGGAAAGGAAAAAGGAAAGGAAAGAGGAAAGGAAAGGAAAGGAAAGGAAAGGAAAGGAAAGGAAAGGAAAGGAAAGGAAAGGAAAGGAAAGGAAAGGAAAGGAAAGGAAAGGAAAACGAAAGGAAAAGGAAAGGAAAGGAAAGGAAAAGGAAAGGAAAAGAAAGGAAAACAGCTGCAATCCAGGTTTAAACAAACCCATTGTACCAGTCCCTAGTCAGCCCCTCAGAGCACTGCCTTTTTCAGGGCACTGCTTATCAAACCAAAACACTGAAAGGGCTTACTTTTTTTTTTTTTTTTTTTTTTTTTTTAAATTTTCCATGCATTTAAAAAATATTCTTCTGACTGAAATTCTAACCTTACAGAGTGTTTCTCTTGGGAACTGTTAAGAGGTAAAACAGACTGTGTTATCACATAGTACAAAACTGAATAAAAGTCTCCTGTGAAAAAACCACCAGACAGGTGGTGTTGAGGAGTAGATGCTGCTGTATACATAGGAAGAACCATAAGTATCACTGACAGCAGCAGCTGTAGCAATTACCCATTAATTGGTTTTTATTGATGATCTGCAATAGCTAATAAACTTTTAACAGGCTATGAAATCCCTCATGGATCAATCTTGCTATTAACAGACTGGATCATAACCAATACTTATTAACTCTATCATTGATGTTTGGAAATGGAAGGAATAAGTGGGCTGGAAGTCAAACGGAAAAATAGAGATGTCATCCCAACTAAATTTACGTTATTTATTTATTAATTATTTATAATTTGCTTGAGCAGATAAAGCAGTCTGTTTGAAAAGCAGGGTCTGGGGACATATTTTTAGCTTTCCATGCTGTTAGGACAAGATGAGACTTTCAGGCAGGGAGTTAGAACACAATCACAGGAAACTGATGAAGGAAAGCAGGCAGGTTTCAGAGGATGGGGCAGGGGATGTGTTTCCTGTGTTCCATGTGACACAAAACTGTCCTTAGGGGAAACACTGTTCAAAAACTCAGGGCTTAAATAATTTCAGGAGCTACTTGTCTGGTAGATCATCAGATTTGCTCAGTGTTATTTTTCTCAACCAAAATGGTTATTTAGTGTTATATTCTGGCATTTTGGTGGTTTAGGATGAATAAACAGAAGACTAAAGGGAGATACTTAAGGACTAAGAAGTTGTATGAAGTAAAATGTTGACAAAGTTGGTATTTCTTAAAGTTTCAAAATACCATATGTAGCAAAGAACTCAGGAAGATTCTAAGCAGTCTGGCTGCTATAGGCTAAATTCTCTGAGATACCTAGAATTCTGAGGGGGTAACTGTGAATTCTTGGGACATTCTTGCTGAATTTCCAAGCAGTGTCAATGTTAATAATTTACATTGTATGTACATCCAATTCTGCACTTTGAGAGAGCACATAATTTTACTTAAGTCATGTCTTTGTTTTAGTTCTATGCATGAAAAGCACTTACCTCAGTGTAGCATAAGCCCCCTATATTAAGAGTTCAAATAATAAATTCTTGAACAGAAATGGAGGCTTTATGTGTAATGTCTGATGTCTCTAATGCAGAATTTTCATTTCCTGCTGGGATTTCCTGTACCTTCCTTACCGGTACAGTAATTTCTACTGGAAATGTCTGCACCTGAAATTACTGATTATTTCAGAATATTTTTCTAAATATTTGCTTGAATACTCTATAAATACTTGTTACAGTCTGCAGCTGTTTGGAGTGGCACTGAAAATATTTGTAGGTATAGGTAGCAGAGAAACCACTGCCAGTGATCAGCATCTGGAAGACACTTCCCCTGACAAACCCCCATTTACTGATGAGAAATTCTGCAACAGGAGAGGAATCACCCCCACAGCCATCACAGCTGCCCCAGCAAAAACTTCATTTAGGTTACAGGTATTGCCAGAAATTACCTCTGGTTTCTTGACCGTGAGTTAATTGAAGGGATAAATTTTAAAAAGCTACTCTATTAAGAAAAGTTGGGGCTGAAATCTGTTAGTACAACCAACTATGTGCAGGGATGAACAGAACTGATAGAGACAGTAGTTGACTCAGTGAAGTGTTGGCTTCAGTTACCTTTTTCCAAGGTCACTAAAAAGCAGTGTAAATTCAAACCAGTAAAGTGTTTAAAATTACACTTGGTGGTCATTATGGTTTGGTCTTCTGAGAAGTCAAGTACTTAAACCTCCTCATGTGATCTGTAACTCAATCTTTTATCTGGTGCATGTGTTCAAGAAGTGCTGGAATGAGTGGTGAGATGGAGGAAAAGAAAAATACATCTGTAATAGTCTGGTCTTTTGAAGCTGAATGAGCACACAGCTGAGTTCCCAAAAAACTCACACAACCTTTTGAGATAAGTGGAGATAAGAGTTTCTATACCACTTGCAGCAGTTCTAATAATGTAAATAGTGATGTCAATGTCATGATACCTCCTATGGAATTTCACAGAAAAATGATGCTTCTGAAGTTTACAAATTACCTGGGAAATTGTTTGCAGGAGCAAAAATGCCAAAAAAAAAAAAAAAAAGTCCCTTTGCTATTTTCTCCCCAAAGAGCCATTGGCTCCTTTCATGTCTGTGTCTCTTTCCCAGGCATCCTTGTCTGGGGACCAAAGAGCATTCCTGTATTTAGAGCCTGTTAGCATTTAAAGATAAAGTGAGTTTTGTCTGGTGTGGTGAGCCCTTCTCTAGGATTGCTTCCCTCTCCTGTAGTGCTCAGAGGAAATGTCAGCTGAGGATTCCTTCCTGCAGGTGGCACTGATAGGAAACTGGAGAGTGTCTGCACCCTGAGCCCATAAATGATGCAATATTTTCATAACACGAAGGAAAATTCATAATTTAGTGACATTCTATGAACTGTCAGAGTTAGTTGATGGAAATGCATCGTGAAGCAGGGAAATTTAAAATACTCATTGAGGGATACAGCCCCTGACCTGTTCTGCAGCAGTCCTGAGGAAAGGTTCTGAAGTTCATGGGGACAGAACATGGATGGAATGGCAATGCAAAGGCCTGGTAATGCAGGTGGGAACTCTATGGTATTTGCAGAGCATGGATGTGAAAGAAGCAAATAAAGACATGTCTGCTTGTTCCTTTCACAAAGTGAAGTTTGTCAGAGCAAAGCTTCTGGATTCCATTTCTGTTTCAGTCAGGAAATACAGCATTTCATTATGAGGAGGTGGGCTGCATGCCTCATCGTTTCAAAATTGCTATTAAACAGCAAAAATGTCCTTACAAAAGCAGGAAAGAAACAGGAGACACGCTGGATTGTCCAACTTTTGGTTTTCATTTGAATTATATTTTTAAATCCTATTTCTCTACATTGAAAATTGCCCTTTTCTATGTTTACTTGATTAACTATTTGTTATTGTTTTCACTTGCACAAAATGACAAATGGCTTCAGAACACTGGGGGTTTATTTACTGAAGTGAAAAGGAGAAAAATTGCATTGAAATCTTTCAGGTTTACAGATAAGACAGTTCCAGTTTGTTCATTTTCTGTTTTTCTGCACTGCAGTCTGCACAGGTTAGATAGGAATGATGCAAAAATTGTTACTCCCAGTGACATTTAGGAGGTAGTATTTTTAGAGTGGTATTTGCCTACAATATTAGAAAAGCTAGAAAAAGGCTAGAAAAGCTGACAACTCCCTAGTGCAGGTTCCTTTCTGGTTTTGCCCATTTTACTTACTCTAATTAACTGATCTAGGCAATTACTCTAATTAAGCAATCTAGGCACTGCTGATGAACGTGGTGTCAGTACTGTAGGTGTGTTGCATTTTGGAGGAATGACAAAGTGGGGACGCTGGTTACTTTTGGGTATTTAAATATCTACCATTTAATTCATTAGCTTGGGCACATTGAGAATATTTTTCATATTTTATGATTTTGTGTCTGTGTTTGGAGTTTTGCACGTGGTGTGTTTGCTGCTGCTTTATCACACCAGCTGGCAAATGGTTCTGATGTTACTGTTTCTTTTCGATGAAGGAGAAAAGTTCAAATAATTCTAGCAAACCTGTTGATATATTAGCTGCTATTACTTTGGCACTGACTTTTTGGAGTGAGTTTTTGGTGACTGCCAGTCTCTTGAAATCTGGTGGCATTCAGAATGGCAGAAGTGCAAAAAATAGCAGATTATGAGGAAATATAGGTCATCTCTGCCTGCAGCTGACTGTAACAGTGGTTTTAGATAATAGTAATGTTATCAGTGATCTTAAATTGCAGGTATTAACAGACTTTAATACTGAAAAAAATATGTTTAATGACTTGTGTTACAGAACCCATATGTAAATGACACTCTTTTTAAGGTCCTCTTAAAGTGTTTTCAGCGTTATCTGCACGGTGTTTCCAAAAATCCAATCTTCTACCAAATGTCAAACCCCTTGATCCTTTCACTATATTGCACTATCAAGCTGACAGATTGTGAGACTGCTGCAATTAAAATGAAGAGCCTGGCTCTAGTTCTAATGTTTTGCAAAATGCTGTGAAATTAAGGTGCTCACTTACATTTCCCTTTGAGTTTGTTGTGTCTCCTGGCAAGGTTTATGCACCAAATCAGCAATTGTTGGAATACCAGTCAGTATCTCATCTCCTCTTCTCTAATTCCTCCCCAGCCCACAAACTGTTCTGGTGACTGACAGGTCCTACTACTGCTTTTTCCATTCTGGAGATTAAACCATGACTGATGGAACTGTGCCTCAGAGTTTTTCATTTCCTGGGTGTCCCCCTCATCTCCTGCAATGGCATTTACTTGCCCTGTGGGAAAACAAAATTGAAATAGGTGCTCAAACCAAGACAGGTTTTCCTTTTACCTGATTGCAGTGTGCATGGGCAAAGTAATACAAATGATTTCTGGTTTATTATTTATTTCTGAGTTCAAAGGGATGTATGGCAGACAGTGGAACTGGCTGGAGATTGGTCAGAGCCCTCTTAAATCTGACCCTTAGCTGAGTAGTGCTCTATAATTTGTTAAAACATACTTGATAGATACCATAGGCTTCCAAGCACCAGAACTGCATTCAGAATACTTTATAAAGTGAATGGAAGAGTTGATCACTTGCAGTTCATATTTCTTTTGTCCTGTCTTAAAACTTTCTAATCATCTGTTTGACATCTTGACAATTTTTGAGTGCCAGGTTGATGCTAACAAAGGACCACCTATAAAAATGTCCTGGTTTGGGAAAAAAAACAGCAAGGTCATTTTTCTGGGTGGTAGCAGCTTATCCAGAACCAATACTTCACTTTTCTCATAGTTATTATTTTGTGTTTATTAGCATCAAATTTTGGTTGCCATTTTACTGCCAGATATATCATTGCTGTGAACTAATGCAGCTTGTTTTGTGCAAGGTTGGATTTAATTAGCTCTGAATTTTTCCATACCAGCAAATTTTGCAGCCTTGGAAATTGCTCCTTTCTCAGATTTCTGTGTATACAGATTGAACAGCAAAGTCCATAATTCTGATATTTATGAAATGCTGTAGCTTACTTACTCCTGATACGGAACCAACCACTTCTTGTTGCCAGATAAAAAGGCCATGTCTACCAATTTGATAAAAATTCTGATGCAGTGCGGAACTGTGGATTCCTTGTGGTGTCTTCTTTCCATCTTGAGATGGTTTGACATCAGAAAAAGCCAGGTTTCTGAGATGGCAGAAATACAAAATTATGGCAAAAGTTCATATAAAAGGATGATGTAGTCGGGGAGGCATCACTATGGCCATAGGACTTGGAGTCTGCCTTTCTGATGCCCTTAGGAGATCATAAAATCATAGAATGGTTTGGGTTGGAAGGGACCTTAAAGCTCACCCAGCTCCAACCCCCTGCATGGTCAGGGACACCTCCCACCAGCCCAGGGTGCTCCAAGCCCCATCCAACCTGGGCTGAGACACTGCCAGGGATGGGGCAGCCACAGCTTCCCTGGGAAACCTGTTCTATCTGTCTCACCACCCTCAAATTAAAGAATTTTTCCTAATATCGAACCTCAATCTCCTTTTTTTGACTTTTAACCCATTTCCCTTGTCCTCTCCCTACCCCCCATGCACAAAGCCCTCCCCCAGCTTTCTTGTAGCCCCTTCAGATATTGGAAGGTTGCTCTGAGCTCCCCTGGGAGCCTCCTCTTCTCCAGGCTGAACAACCCCAATCCCTCAGCCTGGCTTCCCAGGGAGGTGCTCAGCCCTCTGAGCATTGGAGTGGCTCCTCTGGACACCTCCCAGGAGCTCTGTGTCCTTCTGCTGTTGGGTTCTCCAGAACTGGACACAGAACTCCAGCTGGAGTATGATACATACCAGCATCCTTTGGTCACACAGATTGCTCTCCTTATGTTATTGTTGCCTTCCAATTCTGTAATTTCACTTGCTCACAATTAAATCTCCACACCATGCTCTTCTCCTGTTTACCCGATGATGGAAAATGAACAGGGAAACGTGTAGGCTGGCAAGGCCATGCATGCCACTTCTTTGTGAGTACCATTGGTGTCCCTGCTTGGGTCCTGACCCTGGAAGTGCTCAGATCTCACAAAATGCTTCTGCAGCTCTTCCTGTACATGAGAAACTTGGAAAAAGAGTGGCCACCAGTTGTAGGTTTCCATACTCTGTTAATCCCTCTGTAGGCTGCAGACAAATGTGTGACTGGAAACTTTCTGAGTTTGGAGTCTGAGACATCTTCACTGCTCTTCAGTCTTAGTGTTGCAGAAGGATATGAACACAATCAGGCAATCTTTAAATTAATGAATTTTTTCATCAGTGAATAATGCATGACCCCAGCTCTTACTGCTACCAACACTCCATGTTGTTTTGTAATGAAATATGTATTTCTTCCATATTTGAAAACTCTTAAGTACAGTCACTTTGTGAGTAGTGCAAAATTTATGACCTTCTTAATTATTCATTACAATGTTTTTTTTTTAAGTTTGTAAGTATATTTAAATGACATGATAGATGACCACCCAGTCACTTACCAAGCCTCAAAATAAATTATTGTAGATTTGGAACTCTTTAAGATCTGAGCCTTCTCTTTTCCTGGTCACATTAGATATGAGCTCTGGAGTCTGCAATCCTTCAGGCCAAGCTGTGCACAGCATTTGGGCACTTTGTTCTTACTGAAGCCTTCTGTAGCAAAGGATCTGAGGTGAAACCTGTGAAAATGTTTGAGTATCTGTGGTTCAGCAGGTGCAGGGCTGTGCTCAATGTGTTAAGAGGATCAGAGCCAACACTCAAGGTTTGTGTTGCTGTGCCATGTGCAAATCCGAGCTGGGAGCATTCAGTGTGTTTCTCAGGCTTACATATCTATACCTGTGTAATCAGAGTTTTATTTATGTATTTTGACAATGAGGGTTTTTATCTTGGTAATTGATGGGGGGGAACAGAAATTTGTATTTAAGAAAAAACAGTAATCATCATTTATCAGATCTGAATTGTTACATCCAAGTGATAAAAACTGATCCATGCTCAAGGATCAACTCCTCCATGCCCAGGACCAATTTTCCCCCTCTCCCTCCTCCCTCTCCTGTAGTGCTGTGGCCAGTTCTGGAGTCCCTGGAGCTCCTGGAATATGTCCAGGACTTGGTAACTTCTTACCTCCCATTTTCCCTCTGTGATGAGACATTCCTTTGGGAGAGACAATGAAAATTATTTGGAATTATATAAATAAATTTCAAGACTGTGTATAATTTTCTGATAGCTGTCATAAATTATGTTTTCTAGCCATCTGCTAATACTGTTGCAACATTTCTGAAGAAATATCTATACTTCTTGCCATCTTTAAGTGCTGTCCTTGTAGGGAGAAGTCACTGTTTCATTATACAAAATCCCTCCAATTGCTGACTCTGTTGGTACTGCTTTTGTCTGGTTTCCCTTACAGCATTATCCCAGACTTCTGTCTTTTGGAGGAAGGACTTGTTTCCAAACAGCCTATTCCAATCAGTAACCTTCCCCCACCCCTGTCTCAAGTGCTTGAGGTTTGTGCCTCATCCTGGGGGGTGAAATGCTGGCACATGATGGTTTTAAGAAGATAGGTTTGAAAGTGGAGGTGCAGTTCAAAACTCTTCTGCCATAAAGGAGAGTCTGTAATACCTGCCAGTCAAGCTCATTACATTTTGCTGCTGGAGGAACTGGTTAGTTCCTTCCCTACTGAAAATAATTTCTGTCGAATAATTAGTGCTGCTTAATTGTATTTTATTGCAAAAGAGGCAAATAATTAAAGAGCTGCTTGCAGTTGCTGTGGGGAGAGAAAGGGTCAGAAACTACTTGTAATTGGAATAAATTTAGTGAATGTTAATTATTAGGTCTAATCATCTAACTGCCTCTTCATTCCACAGGATTCAAAAAAGGTTCTAGCATATTTGAATTGCTGTTGTTCGCTCAGAAACATTAATGGATAAGCCCCATTCTTTTTTTTCCCCATTGTCTCATCAGAAACCTATCACATAGATGATGTATTCTCCACATAGACAAATGGCCCAATAAATTGTGTCCTGGCCTTTTCAGTGTGTTTCTCTGTATTTGGGCTGCCAGTCATGTCTTGCTGCAGGTTCTTTTGGTTTTCCTCCTAGTGTGGCATGGAAATTTTTTTAGCATTTGATCAAAGACAACAACCCTCATAATCCACAAAAACGAGCTTTTGAGGGAAAGAGACGGTTACTCACAATGTAATATTTGGGATTTCAGTTCAACAGATGTCAAAATCAGGAAAACTGCTTCATCTGACCCCAGTTATGGAATCAGAGCTTATTGAAAAGCCATGAACCTACTTCATTTTTTTTCCTTTTCAAGGTCTGAGGAGGTAAATTTTATGTTTCCTCAAGCCTTCTGGATTTGAATCACCAACTATTTTTTGATGCTGAGTCCAGAATCCATCATCCAGCAGTGATAGTTCTTTCCTGGAAGAGAAAACGGCACCATCCTGAAGGGCAGGGAGTGATCTGTCCTGTGGGTTACATTGGCTGGGAAGCAATACTGAGGTTTATGGCTGCAATGGAAACTGGGAGAGGGACAGGTGGCAGTCCTGCCCCTGATGGAAAAGTCACCACAAGAAAAATCATCCCCAGCAAAACCTTTGCTCATCCCAAACCTGGGTCACCAGGGCTCTCAGAGGCTGCAGCTGGAACTTGGTAGTGCAACCCAGGCTCTGTTCTCCGTGTTATTCGTGTTCCTGCATTGTATGGCAGCTTCACAGCTGACAGTCCCAGCAGTTTCTCTTCATCTTCTATTTTGCTATCTTCCTCTATTTATGTTTTCTGTACTTAACAAGGTTATTTGTATCTCATCTCCTGTAGCAGGAGCTTGTGAGAAGGAGGTAGGGGGGGCACATGGAGTTATTTCCAGGTGGCACCTCTGCCATGTGGTTTTCAAATAGCTCTTTTGCAATGAAAAAGATTTTTTTTAACCTCTGCTTGCCTTGAGGTAGAAAAGTTCACTTATTTGTGGCAGTGAACCTGTTCGGTACCTTACCACCCTTAATTCAATGGAATTCATTTTTTTAGTCAATTAGAATCTTTTCTTGGACCTTTGAAGAAAAGTGATATTCACAGACAAAATCAGAAGAAAAAAGGAAATTACAGCCTTCCCCCCCTCCAACAGTTGTTTACAAGTGGGTTGTTAAAAAAATTATTTTTTCATCCTACTTTTTATCTGTCTCCCCCTGGGCTTTTAGGAACTGAAGCCTTGCGGGATTTTTTGCCTTTTAATTTTGTTTTGGGCTTTTTGGATTCACCTTCTGCTACATGCACATCAAAGTGTTCATTAGATTTAACTTCTTTAGATTTACAATTAGTAAGTGTTTAAGGGACATTATTCTGCTATTAATTACCAAGCAGTGATTACCAAGGTGATTACTCTGCGTGCTGGATGACTTGGGTAGGGAGTGCAAAGTGATAGTATTTTGAAAGTGTTGTTGGAGTTTAATTTATTTGCATATGGAACCACCTTAGATACACAAACACCACATCTTTGGCACTGTACCAGAAGAAATCATGATAACTGCAAAAAACAAAGTTCTGTCATTCGAACATAGCACAAAGGGTTCCTTTCCTAACTTCTCCAGATGAGAATAAATCTTTAGCATGTACACAGATCACTCATGTGCTGTCAGTGTAATTCCCCTTTACAGTCTTCCTCTAAATCAACAATTTCTTCAGCAAACCAAAAGTCCTTTGTGTACAGAGTGCTGTGTGCCTGGTAGAGGGCTAAAGCTCTGGTTAATGTGAAAATTTTCTCATTTAAAGATTAAAAATATATATATATATGCAAACCTCTTAGAGGCAAAACATTATTAAATTTTGAAACTTCCAGTTAATTTACAGGGGGAAAAAAAATATACTGGACATAATTTTGTCCCTTAATTTGCACTCCAAGTATTGCATTTAAGTCACAGGGTTTTTTGGAAGTTATTTCAAATAATTAGATGCATACTGGTTTTATCTTTAGAATTTAGACTTCTTAACCTTAAGAAGTCTTAGCACAGGTGTGTTTGTTCAGCAGAAATTAAACAGATAAAAATGTACAAGTATTTGTTGTCTTTACACATATGGAAGACATTCTGCTGATTTTGATGCTGGAAAGTGGCAGGCTTTTCCTTTAAACCCTGCTGCATGAATATGAATTAGTTAAACTAAATATCAAGAGATTTAAAATCTGTCTTCTCAAATATTTGCTTAACTGATGAAGATAGTTTCTCCACTCTCAATGGACAAAGTGTAATTTATTACTTCATAACTTGTCTTCAACAAAAGTCATGCCAGAAATGGAGGAATTACATGCTGTGGAGATTATTCTAAGACACCCTAGAAATGTACTAACCCCTTGGGATTTGCATTATTTATGAGAGATTAATAGCCATTTGCATTAATTTGTCACCGTTACATCTTTTTGATGAAAAAAAAAAAAAAAGGAAAAGGCTGAAATTCTTAGAGTATTTCTAGTTATGTTAAGCCAAACTAGATCTGTGTAACTGTAACTAAATCATGGGCATTTCAGATGAGAAGAATCCCTTACCAAGTATAAAAAATTAACTCAGAAGTCAAGCAGAAAATCACCTTTATCCTGGCCCAAACCAGGACATATTCTTTGCTCTCCACTTAGCAAACTGTAGAATCCTGTTTTCGAAAAAGACTTTTTTAAGCTCACCAAGCCCAGCTGTAAACCCTGGCCTGCCAGGTCAAGCCATGTCCCTAAGCACCAGATCCACACATCTCTTAAACCCCTCCAGGGATGGGGATTCCACCACCTCCTTGGGCAGGCTGAGCCAGTGCCTGACAACCCTTTCAGTAAAGGAATTTTCCTAATATCCAATCTAAACCTCCCCTGGCACAACCTGAGGTCTCTTCCCCTTTCTTCTAGAGCTTGGGAGAGGAGACCAACACCCACCCCCCTACAACCTCCACTCTGCTAGAGAGCAATGAGGTCCCCCCCTCATCCTCCTTTTCCCAGACTAAACAAACCCAGGTCCTAAGAGCTGAGCTCCAGCCCCTTCCCCAGCTCCATTGCCCTTCTCTGGACACACTCCAGCCCCTCAATGTCTTTCTTGGAGTGAGGGGCCCAGACCTGAACACAGCACTCGAGGTGCAGCCTCCCCAGTGTGAGTACAGGGGCACCACCACTTTCATTCCTCTTACAGGCCAGGATGCCATTGGCCTTCTTGGCTACCTGGGCACACTGCTGGCTCATGCTGAGCCATCATCTATCAACCAGCACCCCTGGGTCCCTTTCATCTGGGCAGCTTTCCAGCCACTCTTCCCCCCAGCCTGTAGCCAGTGCTACCATGGAGCTGTTGTGACCCACGTGCAGGACCTGACCCTTGGCATTGCTGAACCCCCCAGACTGCACTCAGCTCACTGTCCCCCTGCAGAGCCTTCCTCCCCTCAAGCAGACCAACACTCCCACCCAACCTGGTGTTGTGTGCCCTCCATTCCCCTGCCCAGAGCACTCATCAGGATATTCAAGAGAAGTGTCCCCAGCACTGAGCCCTGGCCAGCAGCCACCTGGGGTCACTCTATTCACCACAACTCTTTGGAGACAGCCAGGCAGTTTTTTACCCAGCAAAGACTACACCTGTCCAAGCCATGGACTGCCCAGTTTCTCCAGGAGAAGGCTTTACAACAGCCTCATCCATTAAGTGGATTATCTTGTCATAGAAGGAGGTCAGGCTAGTGATCCCAAAAGATGGAAAGGAATATATCATCCATAGCTTCACAGGACACTGCAGCCTTGTAGAGTTTCCCCACCTGCCCTACATTTTCCTTTTGTGAAGTTGCCTTCTTTAGTTACAATCCCCCCAGGCTGGGGTAGAAATTATTATTTCTTTCATATGAAAGCAAAACAATCTGCTGTATTGCACTTGATAAATTTATTAGTGCACACCTATAACTACTTCATGCAAAAAAAACCTATCCCTGAGTCATAAATCTTTTATCTATATAGAAAGCATTTGGTGTTCAGGTCTTCAGAGGTTGAACTTGAGACATGACAGTTGATAGTTTGAGGATCTGGAAAAACTTTGAAACATTTTTCTGCTTTGGGAGAACTAGGTTGAAATCCCAACATTTATTTGACATGACAGTTAAGTCAGAATTGGAACGATAGAACCTTGAAATTTTTCAAAAACTCTGTGAGTATGGAAGTCCTATTTTAGTCAGATTTACCAGCAATGAGAATTTGTCAGATTAACCTTAGGTGTGAGAGCAAAACTTGCTGGGTTTTGGTCTTTGCTACCTCTACAAGGCAGAGAATGTGTGCTGCCATTTAGGAACATAACCTGAAAGAGGTTTTAGAGGCATTAGTTTGAAAAGACCATGGGTAATATTTATCAGCAAATCAGAGCAGCACAGTAAAATACATAAAGGTTAAGGAGCTCTGTCATTTCATGGCTTCTTTTAGATAGTGTCACAATTGCTTTTAGGGAACTGAGTTGTTTTGGTAAGGGATTACTTAAATACTGCTATTTTAATAAGTCTTCTAATAAGTATTTTAATAAGTCTTGCGTTTTGAAAGTGTTTACTACATCCTTTCCAAGTGAACAGAAATTGGCACAAGTAACTAGTGCATGTTCCATCCTTGCTGGTCACAGCAGCATTGAACACTACAGTCCCAGGGCTCTGATAGCTGGTGGCATGGCAGTGTTCCCAGTGAAGGAAAGAATCCCATCAGTTTGTTTGTTGGGCTGATGTTAAGAGCCTTCCCAAGGGCATTGGATTGGTTGCATTCAGCAGGATGCCTGGGAACTCCAGGCTCTCTGCAGCAGTGCTGGGTGCCCCCTTCTTGCTTCAGGGGACTTTCCATCCTATCATTTCAGTGAGGAATGTCTCACGTGCTGAAGTGTAGGGCTGTGGAAGCAGATGCTGCCTCCAAGAGATTTGAGGGATGCAGATACTCTCACTGCTGTTCAACAACTGGAGGATCACTGCTGGGGTTTAGCAGTCTGCATCAGTTTTGCTTTCACAGCTCGTGTTCTACTGAAAGCTGTGGCTCATGGGGCCAGGTAGAGGTATTGGGACTGGTGGGCTTGGCATGACTGGGGGAGGCTTTTTCCATGGGTGTGTGCTGAAAGGACAAGGGGCAATGGCTTCAGATTGGAAGAAGGAACAAATTCTTTTCTGTGAGGGAAGTGAGACACTGGCACAGGTTGCCCAGGGAAGTTGTGGATGCTTTGTCTTCAAAGGGGTTTCTTTTGTATTTTTTTTAATATGACCCTGCTGGTTCCTGAAGCAAGCCTGGAGAGACAAACAAGCATCAGTTTTCATCATGTTGAGAAGTAGTTTTAAGACTGCATCTTGTGTCAGACTCTAGTAAACCAAATTACTGGGAGAGCTGGAGCAGAAATGAAACTTTTATTTTGCATTATCTAGAAAGGACTTATGCTTCTGCTGTTGCATGATGATCACCTCATAGGAATTTTTTAGCACCTGTGTTTCTTCTACAAAGGATGCAGTAATGTCAGTGTGGTGGTTTGACCCTGACCCAGGCAAGAATCACCTCTTGGCTTCTAAACAGTGAATATTTTCAGTTCTCCTTTAGGCATATTCATTCTCTGAGAAGCCTGGCAAGACTTTGTAGCATTTCTGAATTCTGGAAAGATAACATTGTTGTGATTAAGCTGCTTCTCTTCCACATGGAAGATGCCTCTTATATAACTTACACTTCATGTATGTATAATTTTGAAAGCACGATTATTTATTTATTATCCATCAATCCATTTAATCCTTCCTTTACTACTTCTAGCATCTGTTGGACATTCATATGCTAAAATCATTGCTGATGAGCTGATTCCTGTCCTGGATGAAGGTGGTAACTTCCTTAGTGTGGTAGGACTGAGTGATGCTGTCACTGCTCAAAGCAAATTCTGGCATTGCTCTATGGCATCATCATTCTGAAACAGCATTGGTAAGCTGTGGCTTGTCCTGAAAAGAGGAATATTTTCACAGTGCAGTTAACCATGACTCTGTTGAGGCATCTAGGAAGATTTCAGTTTGATACAGACCTCCACATTCTGTCCTGTGCTTTTTGTTTGGTTGGTTGGTTGTTTTTTGTTTTCTTTTGTTTCGTTTTTTTCCGTATATACCACAAACAAGGTTACAAATTCTATGCAGAGAGAGAAAAGTAAAGGAACCCCAGGGATGTATCTGTAGAGAAGTCTAATGAGGTCAAGTGATTTTATTTTAAGAGTAAGGAAACAAGATAGCTGTGATTTTCTCTTTTTTCAGAATGTCAAAGTTTTACACCCTGACAGAACGTTTGGTGCTTTATTGACAGGCTTCTTTTACTGAGTATTCTCCTTCATACTTTTTTGCCCTAATACTTTTGTGACTAGACTTAGTAAAAATGTGATATTCTGCTTTGTCTGAGCATCATAATGAATAGCTGAAACTTTACATTGATTTTTAAATAAAGTATAAAATGAAACAGTTTGCAGATGTTATGATTTGAGATACAGTGGTATAATAATCACTGCTGTTGACACATCTGCTTATTTTGTTGAAAGAGTCTTTTCATTAGAGAGGTAACAATATTAACTCTCATTTAAACAATTGTCCATGCATGCAGATGTTTAATATCTCACAAAACAGCACTTGGCTTTTGAGCATCCCTGTTAGGATCAACTACATCGTGTTGGGACAGTCAGACTTGAGCTGCCCCTTCCCTGCACAGGACAAACAGCCTGGCTTGGAGGATTTAGTACAGAGCAGGTGAATCAGCTTGCAGAGCTCTCTGTGTCTGGGTAGCAGGGGTTTTAGGAAGCCATGTGGACCTCTACAGTTCAATGTTTTCTAATAATTTCTGATTTCTTTCTTATTTTTTTAGGGGTGATGGTTGTGAGTGTTTCCTGGTTTCATATTAATTTACCATACTTCTGGTTTGTGTTGGTGATGGAGGATGGTATGAATGTGGTGGGAAATCAGAGAGAGTGGAGGATCAACTTCATATCAACTTTTAAAATAAGAGATTATTTCTATTAGACTGGGATTTGGTTTGGGTTTTGTTTTTTTCTTATTTAAATTTAACTTAAAACTGGAAGGAGAAAGGTTTTTTCTTAAAAGTGAGCACATATGGAGAGATCTGTCTGGTATAATTCATAACTGAAATGAGTCAGAAAAAATGTTAATGTTGAGGTGACCCATTTGCTAATCTGAGAGAGAATATGGTTAGCCCAGGAGCATGCCTGCCTGTTACTAATTCTCTGCTGAATATCAAGGAGAACATCAGATTTTTGTTGAGGAGTCACATTTTTTTAAAGTGTGTCAAAGGCAATCAAGACCAAATGAAGGTCTGCTGTTATTAAAGGCTTCCAATAATCCAATATATGGAGTTCATTAACAATTTTTTTTTATTATTCCTTTGCCTGTGGACCCTCCAGCCTCTGTCTCACAGTCAAACTAAACTTTTTTTTTTTTTTTTTTTTTTAAATATGACTAAACAGAGTATTTCCTTGAGCTAGTCTCTAACTGTGCTTTCTTCATTCAGTTCTCTTGTGCCTTTTTGTTTCTCTGAGCTTGCCTGAGTCCTGATTCCTGTTCCAGCACAGTAAACTGCTCTGCCTGACAACACAGTAAACTTGTTGTCTGCCTGACAGGAGGGTGCCCTTTGGCCAGAGCCCAAAGAGAAGTCTAAATAATACAGCAGGCTTTTAAAGGCAATGAGCTCATTCTTTCAAGCCAGCAAAAGCTGCCAAAACCAAATAATGACCTGTCAAGTGTTAGATTGGATAAATCAGAAAAAAAAAAAAAAAAAGAAAAAACATCTATGTCTAACTGAACAAATACAAGCAAAAAAATTGCCTGGTACTTCAGTTAGAAAGCCTAGACTTGGCAATGGTTAAGAGCAATAAAGATTTCTGATAGAAACCATGCAAAGTTGATGCATATGAACAAAAAGCAAGTTAGTAAATGGTTGTTATCATAAATAATTTGCACTGGAAAAAAAGTTCTCATTTTGTAGCCTCAGGTGGATGGAAAAATAGAAGAACAAAACAATAAAAATCTATATTCTTAAAAAATAAAATGGTGCTGCTGAAAATCAGTGTGTTAGTGAAGGTAAGCAGATATCCACATCCTCTGCCTCAATCTAGTTGTGTCTCTGTTGGCTGAGAAACATTTATTGGCTTAGAAATAAACAACTTGTTTTCCTTAAGGAGATTTTCATTATGTTCCCCTCAAATCTGTCAGCTTGAGTCAAAACCTTAAGTGTATAAAAATTCACAACTTCTGCCTGGTGTGTGATTACTTCAGTTCTTTGATCAATGTCTATGTTACTTTGGTTTATTTTTTTTATTATATATAGAACCATCATTTTGGTTATATTGAGAAAAGTGAGCGTGCACTGGATCACTTGGAGCTGTGCTGGCAGCTCCCCAGGGCTGTTTGCTGTGAAGTTATCAGGAGGGGCACTATGGACACATCCAGCTGTGTGCACAGAACTCCTGGGATGTTTCTGCTTTCTTCTGCAGCCAGGGTGAGGCACTGCAAGGTTTGAATAGAGTTGTTCCCTGAGAGAAGGGCAAGAAGAGGATCCTGCTGAGTCCTAACAGGACAGCAATACTTGGCTGCCTCTCTGCACCTCTGTCCACTAAATGGTTGTGAATGTGTCCTGGTTTCATACTGCTGTTCCCAAAGTGCTGTCAGGATGCTAAACAGAGTGCAGTGTTGAAGAGCCCAGAGGAATGGTGGAAATGTTGCTGATTTCCCTTGGGGTGGTGCTTGGTGGCTGGGCAGAAGGTCAGTAGGTTTGTGTGAGGTTGGTGGGGAATCACCAAAAAGTGTCACCTGCCAATCTGTGCTGAAGTGTTTGGGAGAAATCAGTGAGAATGACTTTATAAAACTTACAGAAAGCAACACACCCGCAGAGAAAAGACTCTGTTGGAAACCTCTTGATATTCAAAGACTTAAAATACTGTTACTGCCTTTTAAAACTGTCAGCAAGCATGCAGGAAGAACATGGAGAGAAGATTAATAGGGAAAGATGACACTTGCTTATGGATCTTTGCTTTCTAGGTTGGTTTTTGAATACTTCAACTAAGACACCCCCCGAGTAATCAAAGTGAACAAATTGCTGTGTCTCAGCAAACTGTATTTGGTTTTAAGTTGTCTTACATTAAGTAATATAAAGATCTTAACAGAACTCTTTTTGAATAATGTGCCCCGCAGAAGCAATAAATAAGGCTTTTAGAGTGTGCTCTCCACTCAAATGCATAAATCCTCAGCGTAAAAACTGCTTTAATGTTCGTGTGTTCTTTTATTCTCTAGAAGATACATAGCATCTGTCTTTTTCCTGGATAACCTATTTGCTTTTGAAATTACTTGTGGGATTCTTGTTAATAAAATCTGGGTTCTTTAACCTGTAAGAAAGGGACATAGGGTGGTATACAACTCTACCACCTTTTCAAGTTGGAAGTTTATGCTTTAATATTGTAAATATGGTGTTATTGGGTATTGAATGGTGAGAGGAGATGAATAAAAAGGTGCTTAAGTGGTCCTGATGGGACCAGTGTGGTGCAAGCTGACTTCATTGTCAGTCTCCTACCAAACTTTATTACTGCAGCTGCAGAGTGCTCTCCACATCTCTATGCACACACAGATAATATCATGCTCTAAGTGGCTCTGCAGCTTGGCTTGTCATAAATTCATGCATGCTCACAAAAATATTTTAAAGGCTAATACCTAAAGACTGTTAAATTTCAAAGCATCTCTGTGAGAACTAGGGAGAAAACATGAAGTGTTAGGGAAGAGCATCAAAATGGGAGGAATCCTGAGCAGTGGTTTCCTTTTCACTGAAGCTTTTTTTGTTGAAGAGCAGCTCAGGACTAGTAAGTCAAAGCTTTAACCTTCATAAATGAACCTTCATAAATGAATCCTATTCTAAAAATTACCTCTGAACCTATGTATTTTCCTAGAATGTATTTTTATTTTATTTGGTTTTAAACAAACAAAAATTTATTTTATTTTATTCTGACAATGTCTTCCTGTACGTATTTTTTTGTTGTGAAAGATGTATTAGAGACTTTTTTTGTTATATTCTGGATGAAAAGTGTTATCCATAAAGACAATAACTTCTTCAGGGAAATTATAGATTGTGGTTTTTACCTTATCATCTGCCAGTGCCATACTATTTTGATTTTTGGCAGAGAAGTGTCTTGGAAAAGGAACACCAGCCATAAATCCTGGGCCTCCTTCCCTGCTACCAAATCCAGCACTGCATCCACCCAGAACATCTTTGTCTCCAGGGCTGTAACATTTTGGTTCTGTGTTCTCTCCTGGCATTACTAAGCCACCCTTCTGGAAAGAGGCAAGGCCTTTGGAGGCTGTCCATAAATTTTAAATATAGAAAATTCTTTGCATCTTTGCAACTTAGAATTTTGTGTCTCTTAAAAAGGGACAGGCAGGATCGAAGGCTGAACTTGCATTGTTTGAAGATGTCAAGTTCAGGGCCATGTGTGTTTGGAGGAAGAGTGCAATAGCTCTCACCATGTGCTTGCTTATGTAGATATTTAAACAGGATTTAAATAGGCTCATGTTCTTTTGAATTAAATACAAAATGAAAATATTTCCTGAAACTGCTAGCAGTAGACAACAATTTACCAATATATGACTGAGCAAAAGAGATAAGGTGCTTCCTGCAATGCTGAATGTTGGCCTTTAGAATAATACTGGAGAAGAGAATAAATCTTTTCCAAGCTGACAAATGCAAACCTTTTACCTTTTTTTTTTTTTTTTTTTCTTAAAGTATGTAGTCAAGTGGAATTTCAGCTCTAGTAGAGTCAGGATAGTGACCTATGGCAATCCATTGTAACATCCTTTGCATAGGAGATGGAAATCTTTTGTTTGAAAATAAGATCATTTCCAATTTCTCCATGCAAATCCTATCATGAGCAGAAAAATTATTGCAAGAATGAGAAATACTGTGGAAGAGATGGATTTTGCAGAAGTATCAAAAAATGTTAATGCTCCCTTGTGGCCATGTTTGCCTGTGATTTGTGGAGCCATGATAATGGGACTTGGAATGCAAATTCCTGATATAATCCCTCAAAAAAAAAAAGAATCATGGTGCTTGGTAAACCTCCTAATGTTTAGTTAGGAAAGGTGTCGATATCTTCTGTCAGTGAGAAGAGATTATTTTTTCAACACCTAAACATGCTAGAACTGCTTTTTTCAGATGTTTCTGCAGTGTGATTTCATAGCTGCTTTTTAAAACAAGTTAATTCAATATCTATGTTTTTAATTTGCAGGTATGTTGAAACACTGAAGGAGCACAAACCAAAAATTGTCTGGGATGAACAAATGGCTGAACACTACTTTGAATACAAAAAGTGAGTTAAGTTTATGACCTTGCCATTCTGCTAATATTTGAGGGGATGACCCAATACACAAGGAATTACCAATTAATGCAGCAAATGGAAATTCACCTGTGTGGGATCTGTATGGCAGCACTGAACTGCAGCATAACAGAGTGCTCCAGGCAAGAGAAAGAAATCAGAGAATGCTTAATGAAATAAGAGAAACTAAAATAATCTTTAGAAGTCTGCTGAGTAACAGATGTTCATGTTTCCTAACAAAGTTATCTGCTGGATGTCAGTTGGTCAGAGGCTCTGAGATGAGTACTCTGAGCTGTTGGATGATTAACAATAAATTGGCCAAAAATAGTTATGAAAAAAAATCTGTGGTACAAGAGCCTGGTTTTAGAATCTTTGTGATGGCATTGGTTAAGCAACAGGCTCCACTACACAGAATGGACTGAGAGATGAGAATGTGATGAGAATGTTATCAAGTGACTTCCAGATAAAGTTTTTTAAAGGACTGAGAGCACGAAGGGAAGGGGTAATAACTTTCTTTGTCTTCCCTTTTTCACCATGAACTGACAAGATTCCTGATTTTAAAAAGATTTAAAAAAAACATTTAAAACAAGTTTTTAAAAAAAAACAGCGATTTGCTACTAAGCCTCAGTGATAACTTGCTATTTTTGTATGCACATATACAAAAATATGGTAAAACTGCACAAAAAAACCCTACTTATTTCAATAGAAGTGCATTTTGGATATTACTCAATGCATTAGTAATATGAAGATGCATCACTGAAAGAAAAAGCAAAACGCAGTGTGCTTTAAGAAGAAAAAAAGTCACAACTACTTTGTTATTTCCAAAATACCTTTTTGATTTAAATATTTTTAGATTTTTTTTTTAAAAAAAGACATCTATTTTCTTAGTTTAATTTCCAAGGTTTCTCACATATTCCTCATTAAAAAAAAAATTACCAGTTGCTCTGCAGTGTTTTAATTATTTTCTGTGTTTGTATGAAAGGGCTGGGACCTGTGTTCCCTACTTTGTGCCCAACAATTACAAGGGTTTCATGTTAATGAAAGACTCAATCAGAAACTTTTTGCTGATCTTATTGCACAATCCAATTGGAGACACAGTGACTGCTAGAGGAAAAGTTGCTCTCAAATAGTAAATCCCAGGGCTGTGCTGGAGCTGCTGGGATCAGTTCCTGAGAGTCTCCTGGCACAGGGAATGTGTGGGAAAGGACAGCTTGGTTACCACCACTTCTCTCCATGCTGCATCACTTCCATCTGAGACCATTCCTTGGGGACTCTTGTCTGGGGGGTTTCTGCAGGAAGCTGTAGTGCATGAAGCAGACTGGGTGTCAGGATGGCTCTGAGCTTCTCCTGCTGTGCTCAGCCAGCTCCAGGGAGGGTTATTTACAGGAATTCTTCACCAGTTACCTCTGTGCTTTGCAAAGGTTCAGTTGCATTGGAAGGGGATGGCAGCCAGGCCTGAAAGGTGCCTCAGTGTAAAGCATCTCACTTCAAGGGAGCAGAGAATCACTGGGAAGTGATCCTGTCACTCCAACCCTTCTCATGTTATTGTTTACCTGAGCTGTCCCAGCACCATCGAGCTGAGACTTCAAACTTCCCAAAGTGGGGAATCCACCCCTTCCCCTGGGAGACCATTCCAATCTCTGACTGTCCTCAGAGGGAAAATTTTTCCTCTTGTGTCCACTGGGAATCTCCCCAGGAGCACCTTGTGCCCATTGCCCCTTGTCCTGTCCATGGGACTCCTTGGAAATTGGGAGTCTCCATCTGCTTTGTAGCCCCCTTTAAGTACTGAACATGGTCAGAAGGTCTCCCTCAGCCTTCAAATTACAAATATTTAAGCACAACTGATGATTTTCATGTAGCAGGCAGAGAGTAACTATTGCAAATAGTTACAAAATTCTGTTTTCTCTGAGTGCTCTTTATGTCCCACTGCTCTTTATGGGTTAGTATGTGTTTATGTAATTTGGAAGATTTTGGAAGTAATGCTTGTTTGGTCTTTCCATTCATGCTGCATTTCCTCCTAGCCTAACTGCTAAAGTTGTGCTGCAAGACCACTTCTAACTCATCCTTCTCATTATTAAGAGTTTAAAATGCAGCCTTGGTATCTCTGCCCAGTGTAGCTTGCTCTGTCTGCATATTTTATACTGCTGGAATTTAATTTAACCTAAAAATAGTAATTTGGGGAACTGGGGAAAATCTGTCACAGATTGCTTCTGACAACTAAATGTCTTCATCTTTTTCAGGTGCCCATTTAGGGCACAACTTTCTGACTATCTGGTATTCATATTCCAGTTGCACCAAGCTATCTCAGTGTGTTTACTGAGATCTAGTATCAAACCATCTCTGCTGGGAAATCTCTTCCTGTGTCCTCTCTTCACACTCTTTGCCTTTTCACCTCTTTTAGGAGGTGGCCTCCTGAAAGGGCACTAGGGTGCTACAAAGAAGGCAAATGTGCTCTGTTCTTCAGATGGTTTGGCAGTCCTTACCCACAAGCCTTTAAAGGAATCCTTTACCTAACCAGGGATGTTTGTTCCTGTGGTTGTGGCATTTTGCAGTTGCTCTGCAAAGACTCCTGGAGCAGGACTCTGCACAGCCATGGCTTGAACTTCCTAACTTTCCAGTTGCTAAAGTTCTCCAGGCCCAGCTAAGTAGAATGATTTTGCCAGAAAGACTTTTCTGACAAATATTCCTGGAACTGATACCTTCAGGAAAGGGACACCATTTCCTAATGGATTTGTAGATATGTTGTATACCTTCTCTTAATGGATTTTCTTTCGCCACCACTTCGAATTCATGTGCTGTGGTCTGTTTGAATCTACAGCAGAAAAGGTGCAGGACCAAAATTTATTATCTGCAATAGAAAAAGAAGAGAAGATTTGGGCCCTATCCTGTGGATTAGACAGAATGCAAGTAGGGAATGAATGGAAGCAGGTGGCAAAAGTGTCTGATTTCAGAGTCCCTCAGCTCCTAGTGTGGAACCAACACTGGCCAAGAAACCTCAAACATATGAGCTCCTAAATTGCAAGTACTCTCTGCCTTTGGTGTGGGCTAATTAATGCTCATGTGCTGAACACACAAGCATATCCTATTTTTACTTGCAATAACTTCTTCAAAAATAAAACCAACAGTTTTCTCCAGCACTATCTATTTTTTTCTTTTAGTGGAGAGGAATAAAACTGATTGGAATTCTAACCTCAGCCAGAAATCCTATGGAAATCTATCAAAGCTCTCATGACTATTTGGTTTTTCTGTTTTGCAGAAATAAAGGAGGAAAACATGCTGTTTTCTACCCAACACTGAAGGTAGGTGCCACTTCTTCATGTCAGAGAGCTGTAAGAGGAAGGAGATGTTTACTTGACTTAGATTATTGAGACACTTCAGAAATTGTTCACCTGGATATAGGCTTTGATGAAAGAAGTTTACACTCATGTGGTTGTTAGGATTCAATGTGTCAGATACCTGTGCAAGAACACTGCTTTTCTGCCCCATGTGTAATGGGGTTTGGGGATCTTTGAAGATGAGATTAGCTATCTTCAGAGTGAGGTAGGACACACCAGGGCAAACCAGTGCTCTGAGAGGATCTCTTGGAGTCCTCAGCTCATGTTCTAACAGACATCCTCACTGCCAGACAAGAGACTGGAGAAATTTTCCTTCTGATCCTGTTGGCTGGAAGCTTGGGGAACTTTTCCCTTCCTCCATAATGAGCTGAGCTCCTGATGCTCCCTGTCAGTCTGCATCACCCTGTTTTCTTCAGTTCTCTTTCCCTGGAACAACTGTTATTTTTTTTTAAATGTAATGTCCCTTAGCAGGACACACAATGTCTGTCTTGCTCAATAGTCTGCAAGACACCAGCATAAAGGATAAATTGCTTACTTGCAGCCTTAGTTCCTAGAAAGCTATCTTTAGATTTTCTCCAGTTCAGCTAAAGGCAGTATGTTAAGCCTCTGCTGGCTTTTAACATTGCTTCTCTAGTGCAGGTATATATCCTATTTACTGAGAATGGAGGCATGGTTAACCTAGTGTGAAGTGATACAGGGCTGTTATTCCTTTTATCCTTTTTAACAGGATTGTTATCTAAAGCCCCATTAGTACAAAGATATTTCCCTTCATTAATCTACTGTTATTGGAGGTACCAGCACATGTGGGATATGAGTTACCACTAACTATGCTCTTGCTAGTAGTACCTGTCTGAGAGTGTTAAATTTCATTGTGAACCTATCAGAGAGAAGACAGATGCTGCTGCATGTTGTTTTGCTCTGTTCTCTTTGGCCCTGTGGAGAGATTTCTCCCTGCTGTTGCTATTGCTAACCAGGTTAGGAACGCTCATTCCTCTACAGTTCTTCCATTATTTCTTCTCTGATTGGTGAATTTGTGGAAACAGGTTTTCTTTCCAATTCTAACAAGTAGTGAAATATTTTGGGATTTTGGGATGTGGGGCAAATGAAAGAATTGTTGACATGATGGTGATCAAGATAGTTGGGGAACACTTTATTATTTTCTCCATGGCAAGTGTATTTCTTCTCCTCACTAATGCCTTCATCACTGGCAGGCTGTTTAAAACTGGTTTGTCCATGATTAGTCTAAAGGAGTCATGAATGCCAGTCCCGGGGGATCTCTTAGTTATGCCTTGCCACTTTGTTCTGTTTTCTGGGGAAGCAAGTTTTAAACATGTCCCTAGTGTGGTCCATTGCAGAGCTGCACTTCAAAGTAAGAAATTCTGAAAGTAAAAGATAGAAAAATAATTATTTTTATTGTCTGAGAGTAGTGCAGATCATGAATTGTGGCATTGCTTCCCTTGTAAACCGATGTCTAAACTAACTCTAAATCAGAGGCTGGAGCTCAAATATGGACACTTTAGTTGTTCATCTCCCAGAATTCCTTTAAAATAGAATTGTGATAATGAAAATTGTCACTCTGTCCTAGGAGAAGGCAAGGGTAAGCAAGAGATCTTTATGGTATTTGACAAATCATTCTCATTGTCTTCAGTGATAAAGTTTTATTTCACCCCTGAGACATTTCTGGAAAGAGTTAGAATTTCTATACATTGTGAAATGATAGCCTAAATTAAAATAGTCTCTTTCTTGTTCATAAATCTGATTTATTTCTGTGGTATTTTGTCTATTTAGCTGGGTATCTTCTATTAGGCCACTGAGCTAACTGGTGCAATTAACTGTCTCTTCCTGAATGATTGCTTGTTAACCAGAGAGTATTTGAGATCCAGACTTGGTGTTCCAGTATCTGGTTCAAGGATAGACATTTTGAAAAGCCTAATCATGGCATGAAGCCATGGCAGGAGTGTCTGATGGCTCTGAATAATGTCTCTCTAATTGTTTTATGTCTCTCAGTCCATCCAGTTACGCTTGGAGCTTGCAAGAGAATTGGGCACTGGAATATCCATCTGGGAGCTGGGACAAGGCCTGGACTATTTTTATGACCTGCTTTAAAATAAGAGGTGCTCTGGGAAAGACTTTATTTGCTTCAATGAGACTCCAGCTTCAGTTCATTTGGGTATCCCAGAGGGGTGATTTTTTAAAGCATTTTTTGTAATTTATATCATCTCTCTGTTAAACTTGCATTTCTTTCCAAATAAAGAATCTTTTCTGATTTGTCACACAGGTGTCATTGTTGGTATCTGATAAAATTCAGAGGAAAAAAGAACATGATTTTTTTTAGCTCCTGAGTTCAGAGTCACTGAAAATAGACCAAGTATCTAGAATTGTGCCAGACTTGAAAATATATCCTGAAATGTTTTCTGTAATGAATCAAATGGGTAAGTTGAGACCATCTGATCAGTTTAAGACAGACCTCAAACAATTGCTAGTAATAACCAAACCAAGTGAACTAAGAAATCCATCAGAGAACATCCAGCAAACTCTCTATCTAGTGGACCCTCTGTGTCTTGCTGTCTTCTGATAAGGTAAGTCAATGTAAAATGTCAGGGGGGGAAGCCAATTAGATATCTTTTCCCCCAAGTCAAGCACTGACAAGCTAAGCTGTTATCTCTGTTTGTGTTTTCACATTATTAAATTCCTTCAAAGTCACAGTCATTTCAGTTTTTGACTTTTTTCTAAATTGAATCCTATTCCAAGAGATGCTTCCTGAGGTCTCTCTTCTGCTTAGCCTGCTTAGTGTCTCACTTTGCTGTATTTAGCACTAATGCATAATGCATTAGTGGTTGGTTTGTGGGAACTGTCATGTTTAGCACCAAAGGTTATATTAATAATGCTGGGTTCCATGGATGTCCCTGTCTGACAACCCCTTGGCCTATAAGTAGGTGTTGTGCATGAAGCTGTTATTCTTTAGCTGTACACATTGGTGCTTTTGTCTCCATAATACAGAATTTTTATGAAAACCAAAGCTGTAACAACCATCAGTTTAAAAACAAAGCCAAAAAATGGTGTTCCTGCTTTTTGGTTTACAGTATTTATGTTTGTAGAAATACAGAAGCTTCAAGGCAGTTTCTTCTAAGGAACTGAGAGGTGCTGGGAATTTTATGATGGTGTCATTGGTCAGCAGTCAGGCAATAGCTCTGTACTCCCACTGGTGTTCTTGACAGTTGTCACAAATCTAACTGCTTCTCAGTTTGCATCCACCCTTCCTAGTAATTAATCTCAATGGGGAATTTATTTGCTCCTGCTGTTTTCAGCAGAATAAATCCCTCTGTAATCCACCATTGATTAAAGAGCTATTGATCTGCACCTCTCTGATTTAGTGTGGCATCTCTCAGCTTCTCACATTGCAAGTATCCAACAGGGCTGCTAATCAGGCTTCTTTCTTCCAAACCATTAGCAGTAAGATAATTTGCTATGTGAATCCTTGTGTTCAATTAACTTGAACTTTCTAGTTTGTTAGTTTGTTCAAAAGCAATTTAAATTCACTCTGGCAATGGTTTCTTGAACTGAACACGAATTGAATTCTTTTACACTGTTTTTCTACTTTCAGTGCTACTGGTGAACCAGAATGTCTTAGAAAATCATCTGTAGAAATGGAAGTTGTAATCTGAAATGGCATAAATATTTTACATTAGCTAGTAGGCAGCTTTCTGAACTGGGTGTGGGGAAGAAAAGAATATTTTTGTTAGCTATTGCTTCCTCTATAGAAAAGATTCATGTAACTTATCATGGTTTTCATAACTTTTTTATATTCCATAATGATTCTCTATGATGTTCAAGATGCCTGTTTGTCTGAGTACAGCTGTGTTAGAAAGAAGTGCCTCTTCCATCCATAGAGATACCTCTGAGTGTCAAAAAGATTCAAACTAACCCTTTCTGTATCATGAAAAATAACAGATGGGAAGTACATTGTGGTTTCCAGCTGTCCATGGCTTACAGGTGCTTGAGGCCAGGGATGCTGCCTTTTTTCTCTAAATGCAAAACCTGTTTGTTGCTTTAGAAATAATGTATCAAAAGAAAGAAAGATGGCATAATGGTTTATTGTGAAGTTCTCTGTTAAAAGAAAAAGAAAGGAGGACCAGAGGGCACGTGAGCTGCAGAATGAAGATTGGATTCTGCTGGCTTGGCCCCAGGTTTTTTCAGTGAATTTTTCAGTGCGTGGGAATGTCAGGTTGTCTTCTGTTAGGTATCAGAGGATGCACAAAACTTGTCATGAGAACTGCTGCCTCTTGAAATGTGGACCTCACTGTGTCCCTGGGAAGATGCCATGGGTGGGAGGTGCTGGTGTGGAAGTGGGCTCTGCAGGGCATCTGCTGGGGTGACTTTCCCTCAGAAAAATGGGGAAACTGAGCAAAAGGCAGAAGATGGGCAGGAGTGATGGAGTGGCACTGCTGTAAGGACCATGGCAGGTGACTTCCAGTCCCTCATTTCAAAAAGAACAGAAAGTAAAGGTTTACAGTGCAAAGAAAGAGGTTTTCTGTAGAGAAGAAAACCCAGTATGTGTGTTTGGTGTTCTGTAGAAGGAAGTGCTTCTGGGGTGAGGGACTTGCAGGGCAGGGCCAAAGACACTGAACTTAGAGAGCTGGCAGGATTACCGGGGAGAAATATCTGGTGTTCCTAGTAAAGCAGCTTCCATCTGGGATATCATATGGTGACATAGAACTGTGTTTATTTCAACAGAAATAAAGATACACTGAATGTATCTCAAGATACACTGAAGATAAAAAAAGCTCTGCTCTATAGTCTGGTTCTGTTGCAAGAAAAAAATCTGTATATTAGGGTAAGATGCCAAGTGCTGTCAGTGTAAGGGTATCTTTTAGCTACTTGATGCCTAGCACAGCTTTCTTCCAACTGCCCTTTGGGTTTCCCACTGTTTTACTTGTTTGTGTTGGACTCACACAGGGTAAAGATAAATACATTTTTCTGCCCAATTTTTATTGCATTCACAGAGAGAAAGAAATAACAATTGATTCTGTTGCAGCTGGCCTTTGATGTGAAGCTAATATTTTTATCAGCAGTTATGAGCCCACACATAATTTCAGTAGTTAGCAAAGGGTTTGGTTTTTTTTATCTGTATACAACTAAGTATCTAAGTGAAACAGAAAAGAGGACTTACCTGGATCACATGGACCAGATTCCTGGGAGAGGAGCATCACATCTCATCTCAGGAAATGTCTCGTGTGGTAGGGGTAGCTGTCTCAAAACCTGGCACTGTTTCAGAGTCTTTGTAATCAGAAACAGCTTTCATAGAGAATTGTGGAAAATAAATGGTTTTGCTTGTCTCCTTGTGAGATGCTACTTCTTCAAGGAAAATTGCTTCAATACCTTGTTGTATAGTTCTTTTTGATAGCATATATAGGTGTAAAACTGGAATTTGGAATTAACCACAGCTTCCAGGTCAGAAAGTTGGAAGTGAAAAAGGTAAGGTAGACCAAAGGGTGGCAATGGGCTTCTTTAACCAATTTAACCACTTCTTAGTTATAAAGAATTGTTGAGCAAATTTTAACAAGTTAGTGTTGTTTATGGGCTTGGGTGAAAATATAAAATACTTTTTCCATTTCTACTATGAGCTGCTTGTGGTAATTATTTTTCAGAGTGGGGGTGGTGTTTTGTGCATATTTCTCTTGAGGAAACTGCAAAGTTAATGGATGTTCATAGGAACTGTAATTACAGTCTCTCCTGAATTTGGGACATGTCTTTTAAAGGTTACTGTTCTGAATAATACACAGTGCATCTCTTTGACACAGAGCAGATAGATTCTGCCTCTGCAGCCTGAAGAAGTTTTATGTAGCTATTTCCCGATAATCCCATTCCCCCAGTGATCTTTTTTATGTAGTAAGTGCAAATTAACTAAGCCTGAGCTGGTGCTTTGTAGTTTAGCAGCCAAGCACTCTGATATTCTGTGCTGGGGAAAATGTATCTTCTTTTTAGAAAAAAAAAAAACAGAAGGAATTTTAATATGAAAAACAACAAATAGAATTTGATTAACGCTGCTTATTCAAAATGTTACAAAATAATAACATGACATATCTTGTTAGCATTTGACATTAAAAGATGAAAAAGCCTTTAAATGTATGCTGTTGGAACAAGAACATTATAGCAAAATGTTATTTTGCAAAAGAATGGGGATGAATGGAGTCCAAGACTCAAACTGAAAACAATTGTTGTTTGACTTCCCCACTTGTGTCACCTTTTCTGGGGGAAGTTTGATGTTTACTTGGTTATAATGTAACTTGGAAAATGATTTTAGAAAAAATGCTGTATAAAAACCCATACATCTTTTCATAGAAACAAAAATATGTTTTTCACCACGTCTTCATCAAGCAAGCTCTGTTCTGACATCCAGCACATAGGAAATAATTCCCCACTCAGCTGCTGAGCACAAAGTAGAGGGGCACTTGTGAGATGCCTTCCCATGGCACACAAATGATCATATTTTGATCTACCCATTGTGTAGAGTTTAAATCAGGTAAAATTTAGCAGCTGTTTAGTGTGGAAAGGCACAGCATAAAATAAACCAGCCAGCTGCCCCTCTCTGTGGATGCTCAGAGCCTCATCCCAGGGCATCACCTGGCCCACCAAGCAGGGGGATGAAGCTGATGGGGAAATGTTTGGTGCAGACATCCTGACTCCTGATCTCATTTACCAGTAGGCACCAATCACAGCAGAGGTACAGGGGGGGTAGAAGGGCCCTGACCCTCCCCATTTCTCAATTTCCTGCCATGTCTTTCTGTGACTCACAGGATTCTTGCCTTTTCCTCCAAATCCTTTTGGATTTTGGATTCTCTAATATTCCAGCTCTGTCATTTTTCCACTATGAAGTCCCTGCCACGTGTGTGGCTGCAGCAGGGGCTGCCTGAGCTGATCCTCACCTTTCTCTAAGGTTACTGTTCAGAATATTCTGGTGTTTCACCAGTTTCCTTCAGTATGTCAGCTCTGTATGTTGAGGTTTCTTCTGCTCCTCATCCTACTCAGAAAGGTAAGATTGAAATTTTGTTTGTTTCTTGCATGCATTTGCAGTGTTAAAGAAGCTTAAAAAAAACCATTACAGACATCAGCAGTTTTCCCTAAATATCACTTTTCTCTTCTGCATTTGGGATTGGTCTAATGAGGCCTTTTGATATATTTCAGTGAGATTTTTTTCCAGTGCACCATAATCTGCTATCTGCTCTCTTTGCTTGTAGTTGTGGAGGATGCAACTGTGACTAAAAATAGCCCCTGTGTAGGAAATTATGTAGGAATGTTTATTTGTTCTCCCACTTTCCAGGTTAACTGATGTGGGGCAGAAAAGATTGCTGTAGATTGAGGGGTTGTCTTGTTTTTGTTTTTTTTTAAACCTTTTTGTGTTTTCCTTTGTTCCTGTTGGGGGCTGAACAAAACAAATGCAGTGAGCAGACACACTTGGATATCATGGGAAGCTGGAGGTCCAGCAGTAGCAGTGTCAGCTTTTCTGTGGTGTGGGATTTAGGGGAAAGATGCCTGGGATGAGCACATGGGGAGCAAGGAAGGAGAGAGTAATTCATGTCACCTACAAAGCTGCCTTTGTCCCACTCCCTCTGCTTACTCCAGGGATACCATGGGAGGGTGGCAAAGCTCAGCTACTGCTTCTGGGCTGAATTCCCTCTTGTTAGACAAGGTCTGTGATGGGAGCTTTTGTGTAAAACAAGTGATCATGTTATCTTTGCTCTGCCATTTCATGTCCTTGTGTGACAAACCAATAATAATCTGGGCTAATAATATTTTTCCTTTTGTTCTCATTAAAGCAACTGGCAAATCTGTCTGAGTGAAGGCCAAAGTTGCTTTGGTTTGTACTAGAAAGTTCTGCTGATACAAGTAGACAGAAGTTTCTTTGTAATTTGCAAGCACCCCTCTTTGGCAATGCATTGTCCTTTCCAATATGTAGGTACAACCTAAAATTTGTTTTTTTGAGTCTGTGTAGCTTGCTGATATCATTAGCTGGAATGAAAATCAGGAAGTGTTTATTCAATAATGCTTCAGAAGCAGAGCACTAAGTGGCAGTCTGCTGTATCAGGCCTCTGCATGCTACTCCTGCTTTTTAATTCAGAATTTTCTATTAAAATGAAATTGCTTTTGCTGTTAGCCTGGAATTGTTTTAGATAGACCTTCTGCTTCAGACAGTGGGCCAGGATTTTTAATTCCAACTAGTTCCTTTTTTCATTCACATCAACCTTGAAATTGTGGTTTGACACGAGGACACAACTGCATCCAGGAGAGTGGCTGAGCACAAGTCCTGCAAGCCAGACTGAGGTGGTTAGTGACTGGTTTGAATTATGGAATCACAGGATGTCAGGGCTTGGAAGGGAGCTCTGGAACTCATCCAGTCCCAGCAGGATCCCTCAGGGCAGTCACACAGAACACATCCAGGGGGGTTTGGAAAGTCCCCAGAGGAGGAGACTCCAGAGCTTCTCAGGGCAGCCTGGGCCAGGGCTCCCTCACCCTCACAGCAAAGAAGTTTCTCCTCCTGCTGAGGTGGAACTTCCCAGGTTCTGGCTTCAACCCATGGTTCCTTGTCCTCTTACTGGGAAAGGATTTCCCACTGGAAAGGGATTGGCCCCTTCCTCTTGCCCCCCACCCCTCAGATGTTTATGGACATCCATCAGATCCCCTCTCAGCCTTCTTTTCTCAAGGCTGAACAGTTCCCTCAGCCTTTCCTCACCGCAGAGATGCTCAGGTCCCTCCATCATCCCTGGAGCTCTCCCTTGGACTCTCTCCAGTAGATCCCTGTCTCTCTGGAACTGGGGAGCCCCAAACTGGATCCAGGATTCCAGGGGTGCTCTCCCCAGGGCAGAGCAGAGCAGAACAGAGGGGGAGGAGAACCTCCCTGGATCTGCTGGACACACTTTTCCTGATGCCCCCAGGCCACCATTGTCCCCCTTGTCCCTAAGGGCACATTGCTGAGCCAGGGAGAATTTCCTGTCCATGAGGACTCCAAGGGCTTTCTCCATGGAGCTGCTTTCCAGCAGGATGTCCTTTAATCTGTCCTGGTGGTAGGTGTTATAAATTGAAATATCCTTTACTTTAACCCTCAATGCTTTAAATAGTATACTTTGAATTATACCTTTAGTATTTGCTTTGGGGTTTGGGATTATTGCCTTGGATACAAGAGGGAATGGGCAGTAAGACTTAAGAGTTTTGGGTTTTACTGAACAAGATTTTTCAGATAATAAGGAATTAAATAAATAAATAAAAAACAACAAACAAATAATGTGGCAGGAATAATATTCATAATCCCCAGAATGAAGAATTTCCTGTTCTCTGCTACAGAGTGATTGAACCTTTGGCATGAGCAAGGTCCCAAGGTTATGTTCAGGTTTCCTCTGTTCCCCTTGGTAGCAACTTTTGAGCATCTCTGGTGGTGGGCAGGAAAGGGACCTGAGGTGCTCGTGGCTGCTTGAGGGAGATGAGAGGGAGGGAATGGAACAAAGCAACAGCTTTCAGGAAAAAAAACAAACAACACTTTTTCCTTTTCTTCCTCTTGTAGGAGCAACAGACAGCTAGACCTAACAAGGTTGTCCCTGTGCATTTTTTTGAGCCTTATCTGTCGGGGAGCCAAGGAATATGAAATGTTTTGGCAGAGCCAGTGCTGTATCCTTGGCATATGGATTTGTAAAAACCAAGGTTAGTGTTCTGGTGGCTTCTCCCAGTGCTTTTTGGCAGAGAATTGAGAGAATTTTGCAGATGACAACATGCATATTATTGTAAATACTCCCTGCCTTCCTGGGTATGCAGGTTGGGGTATCATTTGAATTTCATGTGTGCCATATTAAATTAATTCATCAGGTAGATGAGGAGCCTTTTCCCCCTCTCCCTCTGAGGGCCCCTTGGTAGCCAGGACGGATGGCAGGAGGTCCAAAGAGCACACAGCCTTAACCAGAGCTGGCAGGCAAAGGATGGAGAGGAAAGAGAAGAGAATCAGTTTTTCTGTGCCAGGTGGTCAGTCTGTTCCCCAAGTCAAGTGAAACCCAAAGTTTCTGATTCCTCCCATCACCTGAGAGTGATGATTCCTTACTTCTCAGAGTCATTCTCTGCAGACCAAGCAGTTGAGGAGGAGCTGGGGTTGTGTGCATGTCCAGGGGATGGATGCTGCCAGTCCAGGGGATGCTGGGGAGCTGCTGAGTCCTCTCCACAGATGAAGGGAAAATGGCTTTGTTTGAAGATATGGAGATGGGTAACTCTGCAAAGGATAAATGGAAGTAGTAATTTGCACAGCAAGCAATCAGGTGGAGGAATTAACTGTTACAGTAAGTCAGAAAGGCACAGACCATAGCTGGAGCTTTAAAAGGCCTGAACATATTCTTAGGCATGAATACACTGATTATACATTTTAAAGAGAAAATAATAGCATTTTAGGTCTCCTGCCATTAGATAAATTAATAGTCCTGTGAGGCACCTTCTCCTCACCTCAAACACCCTGGTACTTCTGGCATTTTCTTCATGTTACCTGGGAAAGCTGGAGGGGGAAAAAAAAAAAAAGAAAAAAAAAAAAAAGAAAGAAAAAAAAAAAGATCTGTAGAGGATCATGTTTTCATGGCTGGCCTTGTATTTTGTAATCTTTTTTTGTGTCTGCACTTCAGGAATATAGGTTTTTTTTTTTTTATTTGGCAGTGACTGTGTGGTCCATGTTTGTGTGCTGCCAGTGTCAAACTGATGCTCAGCTTTGATTTCCAAGCCTTTTTTTTTTGGGGGGGGGGGTTTGTTGTTTTGCTGGCACTCAAGCACTGTTGGTGTCCAGGCACCCTCACTGCTTCAAGATTCCACAGGTCCCATTTTGGTACTGACTTGCATGTTTGGGAGCCCATTGGTTTCCTAGGATCTCTGTGGCTGTTTATAATTAAAACAGAATTTAGCAGTGCAGCTGCAGCTTGATTGCAGCTCTTCTGATGAATCTCAGCTGAAAACATAACTCTGCTTCATCTCCTGGGGATGCACTGGTTCTGTGGGGATGGGAGGAGCCCAAAGGAACCAACTGATGCCTTTCCCCTGTCCTGCAGAAAATGGAGAACCATTTTTTGGAAGGGGTGTGAGTAGGTGGTGGTTCTGAATGATGCAAAGGGGTGAAAGAGTTGTGAGAACAGAGCTGTGCTGGGAAGTGTCTAGAGCAGACACTTTCTATTGATGCTGCTGCTTCTGTAGCAATACCCTTCTGCTTTTGGCATTTCCACTGCCAGCATCAAACAAGTCACTTGGAGACTTCTGCAAGTAAATAGTTGCATCAAAAAAAAAAATTATTTCTAATTTCAGAGTAAACCCAAAATAAGAAAAGCTTTGTTCAGTGAGAAACGTTGTCCAGGGCAGGTGGGTAGAATTTGGGCAGCAGGTTCCCCATGCTGATGGGGATATCTCATCCAGACTGCCTGCAGCTGCTGCCAGGCTGAGGATATCAGGGCAGGAGCCTGGCTCAGTGCACAGGAAAATGTTTCTGCATTTCTGGTAGTATTGGAGTGGTCTGGAAATGCAGCCCTGAATGTGGGCAGCACCTGGCTTTGCTTTTTGTCAGAGGGTAAGACTTGTGATACTTAGCCGGCAGGCTGGATTGCTCAAGTAGCCCCTTGAATGTTCAGCACCCTGAAGCATCCAAGGAAGGATGCTTGGTTTGGTTTCCAAATTATCCTGATAAAAGTCTCATCCTTTTGTCATTACTCCTGGGACAGAATAGTTCCTGTTGGAAGAGCCCTACAGACATCACCCAATCCAGCTGTCTGAGCACTATTGAAAATGTACCTCAGGAGTTACTTAGGAAAATGAAGCTGAGGATAATTCTTTGCACAGAATTAATGATCCCCCTCAGTGCTGTGTTGGTCAAAGCCCCCCCTGAGTCTGAGTCTCCATAGTGAGCTCTGTCCCATACAGAGGGAAAACCCTATCTCAGAATATAAATTAGTCGTTAATAGATCTGCAGTATCTTGGTCTGAGGACTGATGATGCTTTGGAGAATAAATCCCTTTTGTTTCCAGTTGGAACTGATTGGTAAAATGTGCATTCATAATAATAGCTGTTTTCCACTTAATTTGAACTATTCCAGCTCATTTCTGTCAATGTTAAATTAAAGAATTAAGAAGGATAAGGAAGGAAATTAAATTATGAGAGAGGTCTGCCAAGCTTTATGCTAGGGCACACAGAATTTATGGCAAGGCAAACTTGGCTTATCTACCAAGAGAGGAAATTTTAAAAGAATTTCTTCAGAAAGAAGGTGAAATGCTTATTTTTATTTAATGTCTCATAAATTGTTCCACACATGATCAGAATAATTACTTCCCTTGCCTACCTCAGTAACATTTTTCTTCAAACTGTTTTGCACCTCCAGTGCTTTGTCCACTAAAAAGATTGTATTTTATTTTTGCTACTTCTGCATGAAGAAGCGTTTGTAAGCACCTAGAATAGGTACTTCTAAAGACTGTTCATCTAAAATAGGTGTTAAAGGAAGGAATAAAACATGAACAAACTAAGACAGGGCACACACAAGAGCTGAGAAGTAGATTATTTTATTCCCAGATCTGCAATCATTTCCAGGCCTTGCTGCAGCATTTGAATAATGTTTATTTGTTTGTCACTTCTCCCTTTGCAGACCTCACCATTTCCCTGCTAGGGGCCTCTCATGGAAGAGGGACTGAGACTCAAGTTCTGGGTAAATGGAGAAATTTAATTTCCCCAGGGTCTTTGGAAGGGCCTGGCTCTGCAGCATCCAGGACAGCAGAAAGTGAGACAGAAAGTGACACTTGAGGTCCTGACATTCTTCTAGGTGAAAAGCTGGGATGTGGGATGACTGAGTGAGGTTCTGCATGGATCTGTGATGCTGCCAGTGTCAGCCCCTGCTAATGAAGGCACTGACTTGGAGTACAAACAGGTTGGCATCATTCTGCACACTCTCTTACCCCTCCCAAAGGAAATGTTGTGTCCTTCCTAACCCTCAGCACCTCCTTGATTGCAGTGCCCACACAACTTGGGATTTATGGAATGGGAGTGAGGGCCCTCGCACATGAAGTGCTTTGCTCCATATTGACTGTCCTGGGCTTGGTGGGGGTCAGGGAAAGAGCTGAGCCTCAGCTAAACCTCTGGCTGAGTGCACTGAAATAATCACTTTGTGTTCTGAGATCTGACAACAGCAAGGAAAAGTTTGGGGAGTGGAGTGTATTGGTTTTGCAGCTCTCTCTGGGATCCACAGATCCCAGTGTAACAGGGTGGGAGTGGTGTATCAGTAATTCCATAGGAGTGTGGCTGTATCAGGAGTGGTACAGGAGGGGTCTCAGGACAGGAACAGCAGGAACAGGGATCTCATCCTCCCCCTGTGCTCAGGAGGAATCTGATCACTCTCCACAACTCCTGCAGGGAGGTTGTGCTCAGGGGGGGCTCTGGGCTCTTCTCCCAGGCACTGAGTGACAGGAGGAGAGGACATGGCCTGAAGCTGCCCCAGGGGAGGTTTAGGTTGGGTATCAGACAGCACTTCCTCAGGGAGAGGGGGATCAGGGCTTGGGATGGACTGCCCAGGGAAGTGGTGGAGTCCCCATCCCTGGAGGTGGTGAAGGAAAAGCTGATGTGGCACTGAGTGCCATGGGCTGGCCATGGGGTGGGGTTGGGTCATGGATGGGCTGGATGATCCCAGAGGGCTTTTCCAGCCTCAATAATTCTGTGGTTGTGTGTGAATGGCAGTGCCCATGTGCTGTCCCTGTTTGACCAAAGGGAATGGATGGAAGTTGTGCCAGGGGAGGTTCAGGCTGGATGTTTGGAAATATTTTTTCACTGAGAGGGTTGTCAGGCATTGGAATGGCCCAGGACAGTGGTGGAGTCACCATCCCTGGAGAGATTTAAAAGGCGTTTGGAGCTGGTCCTTAAGGGTTTAGTAGTTAGGTTGTGGTGATGGTCAGAGGTTGGAGTGGATGAGCTTGGAGGTCTCTTCCAACCAAAACATTCTGTGAAAAAGGAGTGGTGTCCCCTAGGGCAGAGCAGGGCAGTGTCCCCAGCAGGCTGTGCTGAGGCCCTTGGGGCAGAGATGCTGGGAGAACCTCAAGCAGCTGCTTGATGTTTGTTTCCTGCTTTACCTCAGCACTGGTCTAGGTTTGATTCACCTCTAGGTTTCCAGGTGTACCCACAGACTCTGTGCTCCTTGTTTTCACTTTTGCCACCATCCAGGTTTTGCCCCTGTGGGTGTAGAGCCTGACCATGGCTCTAGAATGGGAATTCCAAGTTTCTGCCTTGTACTGGGTACATAGCCAGCTTCTGCATTTTAACTAAAATTGATTTTTGTTCTTTTTAAATTATTTTTAAGCAAAAGGTATCTTAGCTGAATGCTTGTTCCAAATAATATAATTGAAAGTAGCAGGGATCAAGTATCAAGCATGTTGCTGGGCTTTTAGGCAATTGTTTATCTGTCTGCTGCTTCTGCTTCCCACATTACCAGGGTGGTGTGGACCCTGGTGAACCTCTGACTGGTTCCTAAGCTATTTTAAGGCAGGAGAAAAGTGAGCTTTTTTCCTTCAGAGGTCAGCCCATGGACCTTGGGTCTATGCAGGGGGACACAGTGTGGCTGTGGGGACATGCAGGGTGCTTTGGTACAAAGGGATTTACAGTACCCTGCTGCTAGAGAGGGAAATTTGCTCCTGCCCAATATCCCTGTGTGTGGATATGTGGATATTTAGTGGGGAAATATTTACATTCTGTGCACTGTTCAGGAATTCTTAATCATACAGAGCTACTTAAGACTTTAATATTTAATAAGGTCTCTTGTTAGAGAGCAAGCCTGACAGTGTCAGGCTGGGTTGGCAGCTCAGTGGATTAATGGAAACAGAGAGCTGGATTTAAAGCCCTGAATGGAAAATCTTTAAAAACACTTAGGCACTTCTCTTTTGGGGAATCATCATACTCTCCATGTCAAAAACCAAAAACTGCACTGAAGGCATCAGTGAACCTGCAGCACAGCCTGGCCTTGGGAAATCCACTTCCAATGGGTTCTATTCCTTCTGTACATCCACAGTGTCATTCCTGATGGCTTTTCTCTTATTTGTGACATGGGAACAATTTCACCTCGACCCAAAAAGCAGGAGTTGCAGAGCTGAGCAACTTCCCTGTCTTAACAGAGATTTTGCTTAGGCTTTCAAATAGCAAATATTGTTAGCTGGAAACACTGAAGGGAAAATTATGTTTGAGGCTTCTGATGAGTGTTCTTTACCAGGTAGCCAGGGGAATTTTTCAAATTTGAAAAAGACTGCCTTGGCTGCTGCTTGACTCATTAGTTTTGTTGTTTGGTTGATGTTTTTTTTTTTTTCCTGTCTACGAAATTCTGTGGGTTTCTGGTTCATGGAGCCCATTTTAACAGTATTCATTCTCTCAGAGACCCAGTGAGTCCCCCTGCAATGATAGTGTGGGCACAATGTGAAGCATTCTGGGATGTCCTCAGACAAATTGAAATGCTTGGAGAGTACTTTTATTGCATGAGATTGCTTTTTTTATTATTTATATGAGAAGTTATCAGTCTGAAAGGTGTTTGCTTTACATGTGCACACACATTTCTAGGGATTATCTCAAATTCAATTTATTTTGCTACATCATGCTATAAAGCTCTCAGGGAATCTTTAATTTCCAGTGTGAGCTCTGTAATTTAAAATGAAAATCATCAGCACTGAGAAAGGCAGCACTGGCCTGGATGTCTGCTCATTCCTCACCAGAGCTGTTTGTGCAAAGGGCACGAGGACCCTCAGGTGTTTGGCACTTGGTGCTTGTGCTCTGCACACCCTGAGGTCTGTGCAATTGCACTGATGTTCAGAAAGCTTTTGGACTTCCAGGACCCTGTGCTCCAAGGGACCACAAGCACATCAGCTCTAACACCCCCAATTCCTGGCAAGGCAATGGATCTCAGCAGCTGCCACTCCTGGTTAAATGACATAAATTTGCCCCCACTGCTCCCTCAGTTGATCTCTTGTAAAGCTGGAAGAACAAAAAGTAGGACAGTATGAGAGAACTCTGTGCCTGTACCCCTTGGAACTGTTTTCACAGTGTTCTTCAGCAGCTGTGACCCTTCCTCACCTGGGAGGGGAGGAGGCTGAAGAGGACAGGGAAGCAGCTGGAACAGGATGAAAGAGGAAGGAAAATCCCCCAAAAGTAAGCAGAATTACACTGAAGGTTTATATTAATTCCTTCAACCTTGTAGGTACTACATGGGGGGTGACCTCCCCTTCTCATGGCAGCAGCAGCTCTGCTGGGGGTGGCAGATGAGGACACCCCTGAGGGACTGTCCCCAGCTGCAGGACCAGGAGGGCAGCACATCCAGGCCTGCATCACACTGCTAGGACTGAAAGAGCCATCTGCACATGGTGCCCAGGCTGCTGGCTCACAGGGAGGAACAGAGCATGAAGGAGACTCCAGTTAATTCATGGGATTCTCCTCTAGTTTTGTATATTGCAGTGGATCTGCTCAGGTGCCATGTGTTGTCTGCCCAGGTCTCTTGGCTGCTTCCAACTTTCTCTTATTTTTCACCTGTTTTTTTCATACCTGTCTTTTTTGTTTGTTGGTTTTTTGTGTGTGGTTTTTTTGTTTGGTTTTTTTTGGTTTTTTTGGTTTTTTTGTTTTTTTTTGTTTTTTGTTTTTTTGTTTTTGTTTCCCTTTTCTTCATCATCTTTCCTGGTGTAGAATCCTGGGCAAGCTGGAGTCCTGTATCATCCGTAGCAGAGGTTGCCTGCATCAGAGTAATTTAGCTCTGAGAAGAATGTATGTACTTGGAGCTTGGATTCCATCAGGATCAAGGGAGTGTTCTGCAGCAGACTTTTCCTTGTGCCAGTTGTGCATGTCATAATCCTTCTTTCACCTCCTAGCACATAAAGGACTTTTTGATAATGGAGATTGTATTGTGTCAGGGTAACCAGCTGTGGCCTCCAGTTGGGAATAAAGTGAAGGGAAGGACTCTAATAGATGGACTTCATAAGAAGGAGACTTAAAACATCACTTTTATTATCACCAAATATCAAGCAAGTTCCATGACAACAAGCTGTACTTTCAAGCTGGTGAGTTATTTTCTTTAGGGAAATGAGCTGGTGAATCTGTAACACACCCATCCACCCTGTGTAGTCCCTGGTGTTTGTATATCTGTAGTTCCTTCAGTTGTGAACAGCTCTGGGTTAACAATGTCTGTTCTTCCCCAGAACCAGGAGTATTTTGAACCATGAGGTTTTGAGGCATCTCTGATCTTAAGACCAAATAGCTCAGCTGTTCACCAGGAGAACAATCAAAGCACCTTTGCCTGCCAGGGGAAAGTGTTCCTGTGTAACACACTTGTGTATCTTGCACACGTGCAACACTTCCTGCAGCTGAGATCACAGCCTGGAGAATTTTCCCAGTTTCAGTTCCAGCTCCATGCAGCCTCCCTTGTCAGCTAATGCCAGCCTGGCTTGGAAATGGAATTTATGTTGGTGCAAAGGCAGTGAGGGGGTGGGAGCTGGGAGGGCTCTGTGGTGCTCGGAGGATTATAAAGAGGTTTTTAGTGATTTTGGCTCTCATTAGCACCCACCCTCTTTTGCTGGAGTCCTCACCTTGGGGGGAGGGTTCAGTTCCTTTAGAAATTATGGAACTGAGAATTACCTTTGTTTGGTTTGTTTGTGGTGTGGTTTTCTAATAATTATTTGTATTTTTTTTAATATTTTTTTTTTTTAGAAGCCCTCTGGGTCAATCTGTCAGAGTACACAATGTGTAACAGCAATGACATTTCCAGGCTGAGGCATTTTTCAGCTCAGTGTTCTGGGTGCTTATTATCCAAGCTGAGATACAATATCAGACCCTGCTGATGGCACCTGGGGATGAGACAGTAACACTCAGGGAGTTCCCAAAGTCAACTGGATTAAAAGAAAACAAAACCAAAAAAACTACCAACAAAAAATCCAAAACCAACAACAACAAAAAAACCCGAACCGAAACAAAAAACCAAAACTCACAAACAAACCAAAAGCAAAAAACCCCACAGAAGTGTAGAATGCTGAAGAACCAGCACAGTTCTGGGCTTTACAGCCAAGGAAAGGTATTTGTGGAGGAGGGAGATGATGAGGTGGATCTGCACAGATTCCACCAAAGAGTTCCTGAAAACCCTTTATTTCTACAGTGATTTTTAGTATCTTCAGGATGAATGCTTTATCCCCAAAACTCTTTTTGCTGTCCATATGGAAAAAAAACCAAACACAGAAGCAATATACACGAACAGTTGGGCTTTATGCTGTTCTTCATTTGATATAGATTTAATTATATACATACATACATATGTATGATTTTCTTGGCTGCAATTTAAACCATATTCTGTAACAGCAGTGCCATGGGAACATCAGGGGATGTTGACAGTGGAGAAGGATCCAAGGCTTCCAGGTCATTCTTGTGAGCACAAGTCCTTGTTAGGCAGTCCTGGGGTAACAAAATGTTCTGCCTTAAAAGCTGCCAGGGAGATGTTTGAGAACCCAACTGGAATGAAGGAATGGCTGAGGATCATTTCGGAACCCACCCACTGGAAGATGAGACCTGGGGCAGTGAGAATTTGGTGTGGCTGATGGGGAAGGGGGGGAATACAAACTAAGCCTCGGAGATCAACAAAACCCAGAGAATGGGACAGCACACAGATTTCTGTGGGGAAACAGATTTATTGGAGGGGGCAGGGGGTAAGGAGGGAAAGTAAAAAGCCTAAAGTAAAATGCCCTGCACAAGTAAGTGATGGGATCTCAGAAAAGCAGCTTTTCAAATTGCACTCACTGGTGAATTTCTATGAGAGGTCCTTCATTTGTTTGGGATTTTTAGCATACAGGAAGGTTAGATAAGACAGGGCTCTGTATTTTGCACCTTTGATAGGTCAAGAGAAAACTCTGTATGCAGTTTCACAGGCTGAAGTCTCTGAAAATTGTCACCATGTAGGCAGAGAGTAATTTGTATGACCCAGCAGGCAGAGCCAGCCAGGGCTGACAGCCCTCTGGGAAGTGTGTTGGAAAACTACAGCACAATGTCAGCTGAACTCCTGGCTGTTGATTACAACAGGAACTCCTCTGTCTGTGCCACCATGGGGTTCAAACACCAAGAGTGGCACCAGCACAGCTGCTGGGATGGGTTTTGGAACAATGGGAGCTTGAAAACCAATATTACCCAAGTTTAAGATTTATTGGAAAGACAGCCCAGGCTGTGCAGCTGTTCTGTGCCCATGGATTTGTCTTAAGAATCATTCAGTTAGAACTCCTGAAGTATAGAACCAAGAGTGAATAAATGAGGTTAGGAGGCATCAGGTTTAATTAAATTAATGGGGTTTTTTATGTATACAGAGTGATGGTACACTGCCACCAGTGGTTGGGGTTATCCTTTGGGAGGTTCCCAGCAACATCATCTAAAAAAACCCCTCTGGTTCTCCACCTGATGCTCAGTCTGCCTGTGGTGGTCAGGAGGCACCCAGGTTAGAGGCAGTTTCAGTTTAATCTGGAGGGTGCAGTAACTTGGGCTGAAAAGGCAGTGTCAGACCTGACCTCAGACACCAGACTGTTCCTGATCACCATGGGATGCCATGGGATGAGCTCCTGCTTCATCAGTTTTTAACAGTCTGGTGTTAATTTTCTAAGGTTTTTAAGGTAACTTGTGAATCTAAGCAACCACCTCAGAAAAAGAGAAGTTCTTTTATTTCAAAGTTATCAGACAAATTCTAAACAGAAATAATTGGTTTAGAGTCTTAAGTATTTTGGTCCACTGTAAACCTGACACCCCCCCAGTATTTTCTGAATTGTTACTGACATTCACAGCATTTCAGGTAACCCTTAAGAGGACACAGAAGGGGGTGTAAGTTTACCTGGTAATGGGTAAGCCATCTGAATAATTAAGAAAAAAAAATCTATAAGGAAAGACAGGTAAAATCAAAGATAGGTAATGAGAAATTATTAAAAAAAAAAAAATATGCTTTGTGTTGTGGGTTTTGGTTTTTTTCACACACATCTCTGGGTATGTGTGTACTAACTGTACAGCTTGCAGAGCAGCCCATTATAAAAGAATACAAAAGACATTCTGTTGTACACTTTAAAGAATATTTAATAACTCTTAAAAAATAAAATGTATATTAAATTTTGTTCTTTATATGAATGCACAAAAATGTATCATTGCAGTTACAGTGACAAAAGCCCAAGAAGTGAGGAAGGAGCCCTGTCCACTGCTCTCAGGTACCAGAGACAATCTGGGAGACTGAAGAGAATCCAGACAGAATTTCCCCTGGTGAGTCCTGGCTGGTTTTGGTGCTGTGAGTTGTTAACTCGGGGGCTGTGGAGATCATTCACATTTAGGAAGAATGCTTGCAGGGAGAGTTAACAAAGAATCTGGTTTTCAAATCCATGTCAGGATCAGCTGCTGGTTTCTGACCTTTGGTGCCCCAGGTACAGCACCAGAAGGAAGCCAAGGGGTAAGTGCATGGCTGGGACCTTCCCCATGCTACCAACCTCCTGCCCTGTCTGTGAATTGAGGAAAGAGACAGCCAGGAGTGCACTGAAAGATGGAAATAGTTCTGAATTAATCTGTGAGGAGATGTGGGTAGATTTGCATACCAGCCATACTGCTCAGGCAAGATAAAATATCCTTTACTTCCCTGCAGTTCTTCCTCTCTGTAGCCTGAATCACACAGTGCTGCACTCACATGGTAATTATTAAATGGAAGAATAAACCTTTGTGAGTTTGTCTCATTTGAGGAGGAAAAACAAAGTATTAATTGAACAGAAATTCATTGAGTGAATTTCAGTGACTGTGCACAGGAAGATGCGGAGATAAATGATTCTGTTGTACAAAAAATAAGATGTGGCTGCTTACTGTACAAGAAAATAACCTCTAGGCTAATACATATATATATATATATATGCATATATAATTGAGAAGATGAAAAGCCAGAAATATATTGGCTTGAATCTAAAAGCTGAATCCTGATGTTTCTGAATCCAGTTGGTCCAGCCACCTTCATGCCTTGCTATTAAGCAGGAAGAGCATGAAGCCCAACTTAGGAGTTCTGCCCTCCAGTGTCCTCACTGCCTTTGGTCCTGTCTTCATTTACCTGTATTCAGACTCCCCAGTGTTTAAAGCTGGTAAGTGAAAATAATATCAAAGACTTTTCCAGAAGTGCCAAAACACCAATGGAAGCAATTAGAGTAACTTCTGTATTGCTCTGCAAATCTACCACACCAGCAGCCTCTCAAATGGGTGTGCTTGTGCCACAAGGTATCTATAATCAACCACCTCTACATGAACTTTCATGCATAATATGAAACCATCGGGGGTTTGGGTTGGCTTTTTTTTTGTTTGGTTTTTTGTTTGGTTTTTTGTTTTTGTGGGGGTTTTTGGGGGGTTTTGCTTGCTTGATTTTATTTTTAAAAGCCTGTTGTTGTTGTTGTTACGAATCACAAAATATTCTGACCTCATCAGAGAGAAAGGAGGTAAGGATTTAAAAAAGGAATAAAAAGATAAATCTGAGGCTTGTTACACACAGGAGGTCAGAGGTTTGAAATGGGATTGTGCTGGTAATGTTTTAAGCAGCAGAACATCTGTTGGGGCTGCATGGAGAAAGTTAATAACATGAAACCTCATTGATGTTTATAAATCTGCAAAGGGTGAGTGTCAGGAGGCTGGAGCCAGGCTCTGCTCAGGGCTGCCCAGTGACAGGACAGGGGGCAGTGGGTGCCAGCTGGAGCATGGCAGGGTCTGTGCAAACATAAATCCATCTGTGAATAAGGAAAAGCTTTTCCCTGGGGGTGAGGGAGCCCTGGCCCAGGCTGCCCAGGGGGGCTGTGGAGTCTCCTTCCCTGGAGATGTTCAAACCCCACCTGGATGTATCCTGTGTGACCTTCACCAGGTGACCCTGCTCTTGATGTTTGGAGGGGTCCAACCCCTTCCAACCCCTGACATTCTGTGTGAAAGAGAAAATAGTGCAGCTCCAATGATAAACAAGTTGCAGTCACATCTCAGCTGGCAGTGGAGGGGTGGTGGTTAAAAAAAAAATAACTAGGAGCAATGTGTGGTCTGTGTTTTTGTTGTGCTTGTTTTCTGATTTTTTTTTTTTCCTTTCAGCAGATAGTGCAATGTGGTTCTGTTACAGCCACTGAGGTTTACAAATTGAGTATTGCTATAGATGCCTACAGGTGTCTGGTTTTGAAAACCAAGGCAGTTTATCTTGTAAAGACAAATCTGTGGGAAATTATGAGAGGGAACCATAAAGTGTGACTTGGTCTTCAGCCTCCATTTCACATTTAATTTTTTCTGCAGATTTAGCTGAAGCCTTGTTGTCTTCTTTAAGAGCTCAGGGACTCCCAGGATGAGGGGCTGTGATTTGTCCTCTCCCTACACAAACCCCACAAACTCCTGTCTGGTGGTGGAGCCCTCCTGCAGACAAGATTTGCTCTTACCCTGGAGCCATCCTCAGTCTCTGGGCTCATTCTCAGTGGCAGAGATCACCACAAATCACAAATGGACTTTGCCCACCTTTTGATTTTCTTCAAAAGTCAGTGGTGTGTTTGTGTTCATCACTCTGCAGCTTTTGAGTGGTGGAAACCCTGAGCTGGCAGCAGGAGCTTTTGTGTGTAAAAACTACATATAAACCACAGCAAGAATTACCAGTATGTGTTAATCATGGAATTATGTCTTTTCAGGGAAGAAAGGAACAGACTGGAGAGAGGTAAGGAACAGATTTACACCATCTTCCAAAGAGCAGAGCTGTTGAGAGATCATTGTGGTGGTTCTAACACTTAAATCTCTTGCTTTGGGGACAGAGCCCCCCATGTGTGTGCTGCTCTCTGTTTAATCCCTGTCTTGGGTCAAGGTCTGTTAACATTTATCAGTTTGTTAGCATGGTAGCAAAATCGTGCAGTGGGGTTGAGGTTGCTGTGAGTAACAAGTGACTGGGGAGCCACAGACCATGTGCACAAGGGACACATTCATGTCCCCATCACCTGCAGGACCTCCTGTGCTGCACAGGGAAATGCACAAAGGTGAGAGGGGAGAGGCTGGAAGCCACTTGCTCCTTCAGACACCAGACTGGCCTAAGCATTTCCCCACAAAACATGAAGTAGTTGGGGCCTGAAGGGGGGAGACTGCAGGGAATTGGCAAAGAGGAGAAAAACACCACAAGGCAGTGGTCAGAGAAGTCATTTGTCAGTGGTGCAGGTCTAGAAAAGGTGACTTGGGGGTGTTGAGGAGATTGTTCAATAGGCTGTGTCTGACTCCACTTTACTGCTGGAAATTGCCTTTAAATCAAAGTAAGCAAAATGTCACTCATGGCTGAGATCTGCTGTTCTAAATATTAAAGGTACAAGGCGATGTTTTTTTTCCTGCACTTGCTGAGTGCCTCTCCAGTCTGGCACAGGACTGATGGCTGCACTGAGAGGTTTGGGAAAGCAGGACACCAAGGTTGGCTCCTTCTGGGCTCTTGGGGCTGAGGCATCCTCAGAGGCTGAAGGATCAGCCAGCTGCATTATCCTCTTTGTTCCCTGCTGCCTTCTTCCTGCACTGCTTGCTGATGGGGAACTGTGTTTGAAGGAGAGAAAGAAGAGAGTCCTCACCTCATCACTTGAGGATGTGCACAGAGGGGCATCACAGGAGTTACAGGAGCCCCTCAGACAAGAGGGGCTGTTTTCTGGCTAAAGAAAATTATGTATTTGATTTCTGCAAATTCCAGAAGAAAGTGTGGGGTCTGAAACCAGAACTGAGAGCTGACTCTGGTTCCAACAGAGACTGATGTGTCTTGGCTGTTGTAAGGGTGCAGCTGGGGTAAAAAAAACAAACACACCACTCATCTGAAGTCTTTAACTCTGAGAAAAATAAATAACCTGCAAAAGATTTTTTCCTCAGCAAGGCAAACTCTATCATACCTGCAGACGATGAGATCCCAAAGTAAATTAATGAAATGGTGACATTTAGGGGAAGAACAGCTGACAGCTTCATATGGATCTTCAGGTGTGGAAATGAGTGATATTTTCTGGCAGCCTAACTTGAACCAGGGATGATGAAAAATAAAACCACAGTAAAATGACAGAGAGAGCCCACTCACAATTTGTTTACTGAAATGAGACACAGCTGAAAGTAATTACTTGTTTCCCAGAGGTATAACTGATAGTGCCTCCTACAAGGAATACTACTTGATTATTTCAGTTGGAATGTAACATGGGACAGAAAGGTTCCCTCTTTCTGAGGTTAGATGCTGGGTATTTTCACCTCTTTTCAGAACAGTGTGTGGATATGACTGAAATACAGATTACAGAGAGAGTCATCCATCTGTATGCCACTGGCGAGGAGGGAGACAATGCCCAGTGGTGTTTTCCTTCAACAGCCAGATCTCACCGTACAGATTCTGATTAAAAGCCTGACTTCACAGTGGCTGAGTTTAAAAAATTCTCCTTTAAAACAATATGATTTTGAAGATGATCCTCTCCTGGCTACAATCATCTTGAGAGACTTGATGTCAGGGCTGCATGATGGTGACACTTTACCTGTGTGCAAACTGTAGTAAATGACAGTGCTAGCAACTCCAGGCCCCCTTCCCATTCTGAGGAACACTCATTGCCTCTGCCCACTCTTCTGGACCATGAAATGTGGGATGACAATCTGTCATGTTTCACAGAGGTTGCCTCAGTGCAATCTTTTCCTAACATCAGTTTGCAAATCAGTCCTTCGTAAGCAGTTTCCTTTTTCTTGCCACAGCCACCAGAGGAACCATTGCTCTCTGCTGATTTTCTTCTGCTTAAGGACAAGGCTGCTTCTTACCTTGGCCAGTTCAAGTGCTTATTTCTTTTTTCTTCCTCCTTCAGTACAGGGGTGATTCACAAAATCTTCAGAAAGACAGCATTAGACACAGTTTATAGTACAAAGAAATAATTAAAAAAAAAGATCAGATGAATGATTTCTCCTGTGTCCTTTGGAGGAGGAGCAGAAAGATTGGGAAAGGTTTCTATGCACAGTAGGTGTCTGCCTTCAGTACCTGACAATACATGGTCATGGCAAAGGTGAGTCCCAGAATCTAAGAGGAAAAAAAAAACAAAGAATTGTTTTTCAGTAAGTAAAAAACAAAACAAAACCCACACCTATTTATTGAGGGGAGGAAAAATAAAAAAGAGAAAAGCATGCTTCTGCTGGTTTAGTTCACACCTCAAAGACATGGCCCATAGTGCTTTTCCTGCTGGCTCATGTCCTGGTTCTGTTCCTAGTTTCAGGCTGCCTTTTCTCCTTCTGTGCATTGCTGTCTTACAGAATGAAAACTCAGAGCACAGGAGAATTGATTTCTCCACAAAAAGCAGCTGCCAGACACTGGAAAGAGGTATACTGAAAAGAAATGTTTGCTTGTCATTTGCTTGCCAATATTTTACAGCAGGAAGCCACAGCTGTGGGGCTGCCTGGTTATCTCTGTGGCTTTCTCTGACAATCAGGTTTATCCTTGACCCAGAGGATGCTGCTTTACTGCACTTGACTTTTCCAGGCACAGGTTCCTAAGGGGGAGTCACTGAGGGCTGTCCATGCATTAAAAAGAGCATCACTGCTTCCACTCAGGCTGTTCCAAAGCAGCAGCAGCAGCAAGCTGGTGTTCCCTGAGCCCAGCTCCTGACCCGCTGTGCCACATCTGGTCTATTACTGCAGCAGAAAAGGAGAGGGAGAAGAGAGGTTTTTTTTTTTTCCCAGCTAAAGTGTCTCTATGAATGTACCAAGTGGTGGTTGCTGTTTCTTTGCAGCACCACTCTAAATAATTTGTCATTGAATGAAGGTTTGCTAGGTAGATGTATTTTGTATGAATTCTGTTTTAAGCACTCTTAATGCCACCACTTCAAATTTACTCTGAACATAAGCAGCAGTTGCAGATAATGAGTGTTTTGAAAGTGTACTTGTATTACTCCTTTATTTATAAAGACAAATAAAATAGTTATAAAGCTGTTACCTTTTTCATTTCCCATTCTTCTACACTGAAATAAGTGTTAAGCTTCAGTGTGCTGTTTTATAGTAAGCACGTGCCTCTGGGAAGCACCCCCTGAGCACTGCCTTCTCCTTCCTAGCAAAAATAACCTTCAGGGGCAGCTGCACAAGGAAATCTCAGTGGCTGAATTTGTTTTGTAATTTTGAGGATGCATGGCTGAGGAAGATGCTTCTGCCACGTGTGCTGTACAGCCCTCAAGTTGTGTCACTCTGTGAGTGTAACTATAAGACTGTGAACATGAAAAACAAAAGCTGTCTAATGGTTATAGCAGGAACAACATTGTACCAGCAACAATCCAGGGACCTTAATTCAGTTTAGATGACAGTCAATCAGAACTTTCCTCATCAATTAGATTCCATCACGTAGCACAGCTGGAAGAGAGACCAAGAAGCTCCTGTGTTCCACAGCACTTGTTAGGGCATAGCAGCATTTTTTAATTGTCTGAAGTGTTTTTTTCCCCCCTGCGAACTAGTGACTTCTTTCTGCCAGAACCAGAGCATTCTCTGAAATATCCTAAATATGAACCAGGTATAAAGGAAGGATTCTTGTATGGACTGCTGAGGTTTTAATGTATCTTTTTTTAAAGAGTCCCTGAATGCTGAATAGGTGCTGTAAAGCTGGTTGGTTAGTTGTCTTCTTTTTTTTTTTTTTTTTTAAATGTGGCCATATAATATCATGTTATCTCTCTGCCATATGATCTGGTTCTGCTTATCTTTTTTTCCTAAGCATAGCTGCTTAGTACAGTGGAAAACAAAACCAGCTGAGGTTGAGGGTGAGGGAGAGGTGGAGCTGGAAGCTGAAGCTTCATCTTCACCCCTCTCAGGAAAGCAACTTTGGGCCATACCTGGAGGGGCTGAGTGAGAGCCAAACCACCCTGAGCTTCAGCACAGCCTTCACCTGGGCACCCAGGTGTGGGGCTGCACCACAAAACCCCCACACTGCCCCAAAGACAGCAGCTGGGTTACAGACACAGCTGCATGAGATACTGAGGACTGATTCTTCTCTGAATAAAGTGATGTTAGGTCAAAATCTAATGGGCAAGTCTCTGCCACTCTTACCTACCTCATTTCTCTGCAGTTAATAGCACATTAATAAAATAATTATTAACAATAAAATACTGATGTTTCAATTAATAAAAATATTAATGTTACTAAAATGTTAATTAAATAATATAAGGAGCATGGCTTTATTGGTAACAACCCAAGTGGCAGCCTAACCTAGGACTGAGGATGTGGGCTGAAGAGCTTCAGGTCAGTTGGCCTAAGTGGCTGGATGGTTCTGTCTGGAGAATCACTGGACAAACACTGGTCCCAAAAAGGCAGTTCCCCCTACCCTAACTTCATCCCTTTGGATGGCAGGGATCACCTCTCCACTGAGCAGCCCATAAAAGACAAATCTTGCAGTTTTACACATCATAAAAATTTGGAATTATTAAAACAGGCTTTGTCAGAAAATACCTGGATCTATTGCTATTTAGATAGTTATGATTAATTAGGATTTAAAAATGGCTATTAAACTGTACCTGCACAATAGCTGTGCACAATCCAAAGATTCCCACTGCTAGTAAGTTTTCCTGGAGCCATATTTTCACTGTTTCATAGCAAGGCTGGAAAAAAAAAAAACCAAGAATAGTGTGTTAGCCATCTCTACCCAAACACAGAGAGAGAGGAGCCAGGTCAGACAGAACTGCTGGTAGCCTGGATTATCATTTCAGCATTGGAGCAACCACCATGTATTTCTGGGTTGAAGCTTGACCACGGAGTACTAATTGTAATGACATTAAAAAAGTGCATTTCCAAAATGTAAAAATTGTGCCTCCATTCTTGTGGGTGTACCTGGCCAAGTATCATTGTTAGTGGGTTTCACATATTTATAAAGGAAAAACTTGCTGCCCACCAGAAGGTGTTAACCTGCACTGATCTTTTTGTAACCCCCCCCAAAATTTTTTAAAGTCTTTAAATTCCAATTGACTTGAGAGGTAGAATGGAGCCACATTTGGTTGGAACTTAGCCTCTGCCAATCCATGCATATGGGATCTCACTAGAAAGTGGCCAATTCAGCTTCACTCACTGTCTTCACCAGCAAAATTTCATTATAATGCCACTTCATCAGCACGTGTTACCACACACCCCTCCAGGGTCACTGCACCACCTGGAATTAGCACCAGGAATTGCTGAGCTAATTTCAGACAAGAAATTAAGGCTCTGACTGACTGCTCTGCAAAGCTCCCTGGGGGCACTGTAGAGAAATTATCCCACAGAGTTGTGATTACAGCCAAGTACAGGAACCCATGGCAGAGGAAATGGTGCTGGGGGTTCAGTGGGACACTTCCCACCCTCCCCCCTGAACTGGGGGTTCCTGGCAGGAGCAGAGCCCAGCAAAGTCACACAGCTCCTGACTGCCTGCTCTGTGTAAGAAGCTCCAGGGTTTGTGCTGTGTGTCTGGATGAGCCACTTGCCTTTTTGTTCACCTGATTTGAGCAGGTGAGACATTAAAAAGGAAAAATCCTGTAATTTCCCAGCTAGACCTACCCAGCCTGTGCTCCAGATCAGTGCTGGAAGGTACTTGTCTGCCATGTGAAACAGCAGCACAGAGCTTACTGAAAGGGAAGTCTTCAGCTTGTAAAAATAATTACACAGCAGTTTCACTGGAGGTGAAAAGCTCAACATGAGCCTTCTGAAGCCTCCTGATGAAAGCTGAGTAAGGGTACAATGTGCTTTATCATCTGCATAGCCCTGCAAAGGACTGGGCTTTGGGCTGAGCTGCTGCTGGAGAGCTACTCACTGCTTTCCACCAGGTCCCTGGGGAATGGAGTCCACAGTTCTCACTGAATTCTAAGCAGCAGGAATCTGGCACCCGGGTTGTATTGTACACTTCAAACCAATCAGTGTAGTTGGAGACTCCACAGCACCTGAACTGGAAAAGAAAGAAAGAAAGGAGCCAATAGAGTGAGTATGATCTGTCACTGACTTCTGTTTGTTCTGTTCTGCCTCCTGATTACACCAGCAGGGGCTTGATATTTTGAAGAAATACAGTATTTCCTCAGCTTTACCCAAAGAGACCCTTTCTCCCACTCTTTTACATGTTTAAATGTGATTCTATACATAGCTGATGTTGATAGAAGAAGCAAAGTGGCAGGACACTGAAGGAGCTGAAAGGAGAACCCTGCCAAGTACTGAGGCTGAGTTGATGTGACTGAGCAGGATTATAACAAACATTTGCAGCTTGTCAGGTAAAACCAACCAACCAAACAAAAAGATACAGCACCCAGGAGATGGAGATACTGGGATCTCTATAGTGCATTGCTGAAATCAGGATTGAGGGCAGCAAGGCAAATTTCTCCCTAAGATGTTAATTGCTGAAATCACCTGTGAGAGTTTCTCAGTCAGTAAAAGATGAATTTCCACCTCTTCTCTCTTTGGTGCAGTTGCTGAATGTCATCACCTGATGCTGCTGAGGGGTGGTGTTTCAGGTGTCTCATTCTGTGCCCGTGTTGGTGCTGAGCAGGCAGATGGGGGTAACTCTGTGTGCAGAACTATTCATAAGAGCACAGGGAATGGTTCTGTGAGCATCCCCCCCTGCTGGGAACTGGTATATTTCTGTGGTACAAAACAAGCTAAGGCTGATTCCCACATAGATGGATACCCATCTGTCACTCCTGTGCTAACACTAAGCTATGGATTTGTCAGTATTTAGACACCTCACCACTTGAACAAAACCCTGGGCTGCAGAACTGCTCTCTGCTGTTGCCAGTACTTCACACTTCTTTCCCAAGGCAATGTCAGCCACCTCCTTAAGCCCAAAATGACTTCCCAGGTTCTGCTTTTTCGATGTGGTGACAGCTCATATTGTCCCAACAGACATTATTATTTTTTGTTTCTGATGGCCTCATGCAGATGTCTGCATCACCAGAGCTAAATCAGACAGCAGGACTAAGAAGCCAGATCAGACACTGATGTTCCCACTGGCCTGGGTGAGTTTCCCCAGTAAATGTGATGGTTGCAGAGGCTCTGGGCACAGGTTGCTCAGGTCCTGCTGCACACAAATCTGACTCAGGACCAAGAGAGAGCAGAGGTGCCCTCTGCATCCTGTGCAGGTAGTGATGTTTCACAGCACTGCTTTACTTCTGACAAGCAGAGTCAGAAATCTTCTCCTAATATCTATCTCCCCAAGTTTCTGTTCAGAATTCTGATTTGGTCCATTGATTCCATGATAGGAATCAATCACTATCTTGCAACTGTTTCATTTACCCCTTTACGGGCTTCCTTTTCTACAAACTGACTCAAAAGAAAAAAAAAAAGTTTGACTTCGGGTTCTTTTTTTGTCTCTGTGTTCCTGCACACAAGAGGGGGGCTCTCTGCATCCCCAAAGTGGATATGAACAGCATGGAACACATGGCATGCCTTGGGGAAAAGCTGGTTTATCTGGAAAGCTAACAGGGTCTTGAAGGCTGTCGTCATTAGAGTCAAGAGGCAGCTCTTTGATAGACAGCAAGAAGTGACAATTTGTAAACAGCAATCCTGGGAGATGTGGCTCATCTGTGATGCTGAGGGTGCAGCAGCAGAGGCTGAGGCAGTTGAGTGATGGCCCTGCCAAACAGCAATGACTCGAGTTTGTATAAACTGGGACAAGACCCCTTCCCCCCCAGAATAAGGAATGGCAACGTCTGACAGACCAAGGAGATGCAGCACAGGTTTTGTAGTTAAGGGCTCACTCACTAATTGGGGCTCAGGAATTGAGGACAAATGTTCCCTTGGAGCCTGCGGAGCAGAATGTGGCTTGGGTTGGGACTCCAGAGAGTAAAACTCCTGCTAAACCAGGAGGTGGAAGTAGGAGGGGCTGTGGCTGGACACACAGAGGTCCATGCAGATCCTCTCTCTGGGTATTGTTGAAGAGCAAAGGATTAAATCCTGATAGCTCCTGGTCCTGCTGGCAGATGAGGCAGTGCCAGCAATGGAGGAAAAGGACAGGAAAAAGTCACAGGTAAAAGGGAATGAAGCAGCATGAGGATCATGTTGGGAGAAATAATGTTGGGAAAGGTAGGAAGGGTAAGTGGTGGAATTCAGCAGTGTGTGATGCAGACCCCCAAAGGAGATGAGGTGAGAAACCCAGCAGAGTACTGACACCATGGGGACCAGGGAGTGCATCAGCAGAAGAGCAAAGCAGTGCTGGATAAAGTCCCAGACAGCTGAAGGACATCTCCAGGGAGCAGGGGCACTGAGCCATGGCAGCAGCTCCAGGAGGCAAAAACTGAACACCAGCAGCAGTGGGACTGGATGGGTGAGCAGTTCAGATTCAGCAGGGAGGGGGAGCTGGGAGCCAGGAAGGTGGATAAGGTGAGAGCTCAGTAAATTCAGATATTTCATTAGGGAGGCCCAAGTAGAGAGGAGAGAATGTGAGAATGATTTGGGGTCAAGTGTCAAGCAGCTGATTTATCCTCTATGCATGAAGCTGGACCATGGAATCATTAAGGATCATCAAGTCCAAGAGTCAACACCAGCTATCTAAACATGTCCTCAAGTGCCATGACCACACGTTTTTTTAACCACCTCCAAGGACTCCACCCCTTCCCTTGGCAGCCCAAAATACTACCTGACCACTCTTCCTGCAAAGAAATTTTTCCTAATATTCAATCTGACCCTCCCCAGGTGCAACAAGGCCATTCCTACCACCAGCTACATGGGAGACCAACACTCAGATCACTCCAACCTTCTTTCTAGGTAATTATAGAGAGCAGGAAGGTCTCCTCTCAGCCTTCACCAAAGCTTGTGCTGCTGAGGGTTTTTTTTCCCCAGCCAAGCAGCTCTGAGGTCTCTGTATTTGTGGAATGCAACACTGCTTCCATAGCTCTGGGACTGTGCTAAGTACTGCTGCTCCAGCATGGTAACTGATGTTAAACACAAGTTTCTATCTTAGTGCAACAGAAATGTAAGGAGTTGGATTTTTGTCTGTATTTTACAGGCAGTCCCAGTACTGAAGGCTAAATAGGCCTTATTTTATTTGCCAAATTCCTGCAAAATCAGCCAGGCTGAGATAGGGTTCAAAAAATTAAAGAAACACCCAATCTTTGTTGCAGACAGATTTTAGTAATTCCTGGCTTTCCAGTTTTGTGACAGAGAACCAGGAATGGTGTAGGGTGCATTTATATATCTTTTTCCCCCATCACGGGGAATAAGGCAGTTTTATTCTAAAATCATGTTTAATGGGTGGTTTGGATTACTTCACCAGTAATGCCCAAGTGTGGTTTGATCTAACAGAATCAATGACAGAGGCTGAGGGAGATAGGTCAAATTTTGCTCTCAGTTACAGTGGTCTAAACAGATACAAAAGGCATGACACAGCAGCTCAAGTGAGCTGAATTTGCTCACTTTAGTGAAGCTGCTGTGTTTTCTGCACACCTCTCAGATTACTGTCTGGTTGGTTTAAAGGAGATGTGTTCAAATATTGATCACAAAGATGCTGGGTATGAAGCAACATTTTAAAAATTTATGCCTATTGCTCATTTCCTGAAGATCTCCACCTGTAACTTTAGCCAGTCCTGCTTGGTAAGGAGAGTAATGCAGTTCAGGGTAACTTACATCCTCCACTCTTAGAATTTTAGTCATGTTGAAAATCACTTTGTATGCCTTTGTAGTCTTAGGTCACAACACAAAAGCCACCTGCTTGTGTTCCTGGTCTTTTTAAGGTTTAAAACACCATTGGGAAAGGCTGTGAGCTTGGTTAGCTGAAGGTATTAAAAAGACATTAATAAAATGTTCTCATTTGCAACAGTTCCCTGATCTAGAGGCTTAATATGACTGCAAAACAAGCCTGGTGTTTTCCTCTATGCATGCAGCTCAACTGCCTTCTCAGTCATCTGGATGGCTCAGTTTTGGCCCAAAACCCACAGCTGCCTCCTTAACATGGGATCTGCTGGACCTGATTTTTCCTTTGTTCCCAGTTACTTCAGAATTCTAGTAAAAAGCAGAAAGCCAAGGCACAAAGGCTTCAGAAAGAAAGTCCCCTGAGAAATGTGTTCAGGTCCTTGAGACTTGAAGGAGATACACAGTAATCACCACCCAAAAATCCTCTGTGCACACTGGGCATCCCTACTCCCAGTTCAAACTCCCCTCTGGTTTCCCACCAGCCAGCCCCACAGAAATGAAATGCCACCTCAGTGTACTTTTATTCCTGGAAAAAAAAAATTTCTGCTTCTTTAACCAGAAGTTGGCATGCACAGCTTTATTTAGTGAACTCAGGGTGGGGATGGACTCTGTCTCAGCTAACAGGAGAAACAAAGATCCCTCAGGTCTGAGCCTACTGCTGTAACCACAGTGCCATCCTTCTGCTCCAGCTCTGTGAAACACTTGTGCAAAAAAAAAAAAGGAGTGTGAAAGCAGAGAGGACAAGGGAGAAGGAATCATTATGATTTCTATTTTTCACATGTCATGGGTTTTTTTTCATATGTCATGGAGACTGCTGTTTTCCAGCCATAGCCCACAGCTGAACTGATGCTGATGTCTCCTGTTAGAACAGTCAGTGCTGAGACACTGTGCTCAGTGGGTAACTCTGGGGTGGGGTTTTTTTTGGAGAGCTGTCATTAGGAGCTAGAACGCAAACAGTAAGCCTAGGCCTGGGACTTTCCCTTCAGAAAGGAAAGGCCCAATCCTCCTATCAGTGAGTAGATCTACTGATAAGGGATGTAAGGGACAACAACTATTATGAACAAAAAAACCACCCCAAACCTGGCATTTACATAGTGCTATTCAACTGCAAAGTGTTTTACACAATTAACTATGCTGGGGTTGTCTTCACTGCAATGGTCTATTCCTAAATAGTTTTGAAAGACACACATGGAAATCAATTATGCAGAGCTGCAGGAGTCCTTTGCTTTCCTCCTCAGTGCCCAGCACAGGGAGCACAGGAACTCTAACACTGCCAAGACAACACTTGGTAATTCCATAGCTGCTGTCTTTGAAGAAAGTGATGTAACAGGACTTGTGAGATGGCACTTTCCTATTATCTTCTGAGCTCCTAACAACTACCTGATACTACTTTAATCTGAAACTTAGAATACACTCTCCAAACTGTAATAGGTTTCAGGGTCAATAAGCAATAAGATACTTGAGCATATCTGCAGCATGACACAGACCCCTGAGTCCTGCCTCAAACCCACACTTGTCACTGAACAAGACTCTTTCTTTTAGTTAAAAACCCCTGGTGTGAATTCAGTGAAAAAGAATCCACCATCCTACTGCATAGTGGCATCCTCCAATCACATACCAGTATCCTGAGTGTTTAACTTGGATAAATTATTACAGAGTTCTTTCCTTTCAAAAAGAAAGTTTTTCTCCTTGCTCTGTTTTTAAGGACTCCAATCACACCATCACTTCATCTTCTCCTGGTTATGTAAAGCTTTAAAATTTACTGTCTGACTGTCTCCTTCACTCTCCACACAGCACAGAACTATAACACCACAATATGGATTTTTAAAAAGAAATAAGTTTTGTTAGTCAGAGGATAAATAAATAAATAAATGTGGCCATTTGTTACAAAAACCAGCTTTAGTTGCTAATGTTCTGATAGGGTAGGAAAAAGGATTGGCTTGAGTTTGGGAAGTTTAATTAGGGTCCCACCCAGAAGCAGAGGGTAAAGAGAAAGGAAGAAAAAAAGCTGAGCCTTACATCTGTCTGGATGATGCTCCATGCATTGGTCAGCCCGATGTTGCCATCTGTCCCATAGAGGTGAAGCCCTTTCTTCAGATCCCGCTGAGCGTATTTGTCAATCTAAAACCAACAAGAAAAGACACAAACCTCAAAACTTGCTGAGTACCACATTTTAGACCTAAGGTGCATGTTGGACAACAGTCTTGGTCTGAAATGAATAAGGGGGTAACCAAGATTTCCTAAAGCCACTGGGGCTGGTACCCATTACAGACAACCACACTTTGTAAGGAATAATGTTGATGTTTTCCATCAGACCTCCAGAACATCTTTTTCCTTCTGACTTTAACCACCAAACTACTATAGAAAGACTGGATCCAGGCTAAGTACTCGCAACTGAGGCCTATATATGAAAACATCTACCCACAGCATTTCCTTTTACCTTAATACCTTCAGCTGTGACCAGGTGCCCCTGAGCATCTTTGTGCTGCCAGGGAGCTCATGTTGTACTGCTGCTCTGAATTCTGGGGATTTTAGCAGCAAGGTACCCCACTTCTTCCAGCAAGAGGGGCCCAGTTAAATAGATTGAAGCAGCAGGGAATGAGCTATCCAGAATTCAGGATAGACAAGATTTAATAATTCAGTTATTTAATTCAGATGTTCTTAAATAAATTAATTCTCGTTGATTTAATGAAACCACAAAGTTCTGCTGGAGTGGGTTTTGAAATTGAAGTTGGAGCTTACTTGCTGAGAATCTGCTGGTAAAGAATCGACAGAATCAAGCAAACACAGCAAAGGAAGCCCATAATAAATGGTTTGACCTGATTTTTCTGTTGTAAATGAGAAGCACCAGATAGTGCTGCTCCAATACCCCAGGGCATTCCCCCCTCCCCTGGGCTCCTGTCAGCGTCAGTGCTTGGTTTGACATCACAGGCACAGAGCAAGAAGAGTGAGCAGACCTCTCCCATTTTCTTTTCCATCCATCTGCTGTAAATCTGGCTGCAAAATACAGTGCCACTCAGAGATATTTCTGCTGCAACAGCCAAAAAAGAAAACCAAAATTAAATTCACAGCTTGCTGAATGGGGACAGTCCCAGTTGATACACACTCCATTCCATGCTGGACAACAGACAGTGTGTTCTCTGGTGAATGAATCTGAAATGAATTAACCACTGTTCATTTTGAGATACCAGAGGGAACAAAGGTAATCTGCTTCTACCATACACTTGGATTTTCTTTCTGCTTTGTTGACTCAGAATAGTTTTCATTTGCTCCTGGAAAAAGACATAGGGGTAAAGCATCCTCCAGAGTGTAAAAGGGAACTTTTTAACCCACTACCTCATAATTATCATGGGATAAAGCCACTCAGCAATATGACCCCACAAAAAAACTATGACCTTGAAAGATCATCATCTCTGCTGCATGTGCAGAGGGCTGTGCTTTGTCTCTCTGTTCTTTCCTTTCAGCACCATCAGGCTGAGTTTTGGGACAGTACAGGGGAGATGCAGAACTTTATCCCAGCACCAGTGCAGTCCTCAGCAGGACAATCTCTTCTGCCAGAGCTCCCAGCCTGCCCTTGTTGGTGCAAGTCTTCATGTCCACTTTGAGATTAATAATGGCAACAATTTAATAACTTATGATCAACATTGACAAAGTACTTAAAAATTAAGCAAGTTATTCTGTTAGGCCACCTGTGCTTTACCATGGGGCTCAGGAGATTGCATTCATGGCCTTCCTTTCACCTGCAGAAGATGCAGTAAGAAGCAGCTTGCTAAGGCAGATGAAAGCATCCTCTCTCCTCCCAAAATTAACCTCCTTCTCCTGCACAAAAGGTCATGGCCTTTATCCTGGGAATATCAGCAACAGCAGCAAAGGCAGCCAGGAGGGTGCTGGGCTGCACCCAGGGCATCACCAGCAGAGACACAGAACTCATCCTCCCCTTCTGCTCCCCGCTTGCCAGACCACACCTGGAGTTTTGTCTCCAGTTTTGGTCCCTGCTGTACAAAAAGGATGTGGAGAGGCTGGAGAGGGTCCAGAGAGGAGCCACGAGGATGAACAGAGGGCAGATGGAGCACCTGGCATACAAGGAGAGGCTGAGAAGGCTGGGTTTGTTCAGCTTGGAGAAGGGAAGACCTTCTGACCGTGTTCAAGGGGCTACAAAGCAGAGGGAGACTCCCGATTTCCAAGGAGTCCCATGGACAGGACAAGGGGCAATGGGCACAAGGTGCTCCTGGGGAGATTCCCAGTGGACACAAGAGGAAAATCTTTCCCTCTGAGGGGAAGGGGTGGATTCCCCCACTTTGGGAAGTTTGGGAAGTCTCAGCTGGATGGGTGCTGGGACAGCTCAGATAAACAATAATATGAGAAGGGTTGGAGCAGGGGATCCCTGAGGTCCCTTCCAACCTGACAGTCTGGGATTCCATGATTTTCATATTTCAGAAACTGAGTAAGCAGTAGAGCATTACTCAGAAAAAAGAGGCACTATGTGAGCAGCACTCTCACTGCTGCTTCAAAAAAACCCAACATCAAGCCATGCACATTGTATTAATCACTTTAAAAAGAAAGAGCCTGTTTGAATCTTGCTTGGAGAGGCTATAACCTGTTTATAATCTCACAGCACCTCTGTGTCTCATTTCCTTTCTCATCTCTATGCAGGTTGCAGCTTTGCAGGAGGCACACACACGCTGTGAAGCTATCTCCAGATCTTTATCCTTTTTTTCCTCCATGTCCAGTGCCATGGGAAGTTCCCTGGGGAGCCCTCCCCCCACAGACATGCAGAGCTTTATCTGTGTGACTGCAAATAAAGCATTTGACACTGTTCTCCTTTCCTGAGGTTTCTGTCTGATCTCCTAAGGCAGGGTGCTGTGAGGAGTGCCCACCTCTGAAAAGCACTTGGTTGAAAACCTCTTTTCACAGAGCTGTTTTAAGGAACATGCTTCATCCCTGCAGGGGAATCTGCAGGAATTCCTCTTTGCTTCTGCAGGGTTGGCATCAACCCCTGGAGGTGAATCTGTGCAGCACCAGGAGGAGGGGAGGAAGGTTTGGGAGGGCTTTGGGCTCTGCCACCTCTGTCTGCAGCTGAGCTTTCAGTACCAGCTCCTGTACAGGCTGGGGGTTCTTTATAATTAATGTTTTATTCTTTATATTTATTTAATGTTTTTTAATAATGTCTTATTTATTAATGATGCAGCTATCCTGCATCAGTTAATCACTTTTGTCTCGGAAGTGGCACATATCACATGTGCCCTTTCATATCACATATTTAATATCATATGATATTAAACAAGACTATTCCTCTTATTCAGGCTGTGAGTTCAGTGTCTATCTGCAGTCCTGTGAAAAGGACACTGAACTCTGCTTGAACAACCTGTGTACAAGTTAGAAGATGGGTATTTTTCTTTTTTTTTTACCCCAGTTGAAGCAATGCTTGAAGCTCTAGACAGGGGATTTCTCCTGGCTCTGAGCAGGTAAGTAAAATTCAACATCTATTTGTGCAGGATAGCTGGGAAATGCTGCTCCAGGTCATCCTGATTCCTCAGTTTTGTTTCTTCCTTAAAATATTTTTAGAATAGCAGGAACTTTTCAAGTATGCCTTTATCCTAATTGTCTATTTGATTAAAATGAAAACTCATAAAACACCAGCAGCTGTCTTCCCAGTCTCCAAGTTTTTCAGAAAATTATCTTTCTGAAAATGAAATGGTGCACACCACAGTGATTCATCCCATCTCCTGACAAATGATCCCACCCTGCACTCACCCATCTGTCACCTTCTTGTCTCTGTCTCTGTGCTCAGTCTGCTGCAAAACAGGGACTGCACGGATCAGACGTTCTGCAGCTGGAATCTGATGTATTTTCCCTTTGTTCATCAAGGACCTGGGTGAGGGGATGGGGTGTACCCTGAGGAAGTTCCCTGGTGACGCAGAGCTGGGAGGGGTGTCTGCCATCCCAGGAGGCTGGGCTGCTCTCCATGAGATCTGGAGAGGCTGGAGAGCTGGGCAGAGGGAACCTCAGCAAGTCCAGTAAGGACAAATGGATGGAGAGTCCTGCACCTGGGGAGGAATAACCCCAACCACAGCAAAGACTGACTGGAGAGAGGACAGGGGACAGAAAGCAGCTCCATGGAGAAAGCCCTTGGAGTCCTCATGGACAGGAAATTCTCCCTGGCTCAGCAATGTGCCCTTAGGGACAAGGGGGACAATGGTGGCCTGGGGGCATCAGGAAAAGTGTGTCCAGCAGATCCAGGGAGGTTCTCCTCCCCCTCTGTTCTGCTCTGCTCTGCCCTGGGGAGAGCACCCCTGGAATCCTGGATCCAGTTTGGGGCTCCCCAGTTCCAGAGACAGGGATCTACTGGAGAGAGTCCAAGGGAGAGCTCCAGGGATGATGGAGGGACCTGAGCATCTCTGCGGTGAGGAAAGGCTGAGGGAACTGTTCAGCCTTGAGAAAAGAAGGCTGAGAGGGGATCTGATGGATGTCCATAAACATCTGGGGGGTGGGGGGCAAGAGGAAGGGGCCAATCCCTTTCCAGTGGGAAATCCTTTCCCAGTAAGAGGACAAGGAACAATGGGTTGAAGCCAGAACCTGGGAAGTTCCACCTCAGCAGGAGGAGAAACTTCTTTGCTGTGAGGGACCACCAGCACCACCAGATTTCAGCAGTTTTTCTCCTAGCAGATGTTAAATGTGTCCTATTACTTAGGTCTACCACTACTACTACCCATGACTGCAAGGGAACCCCCTCTGAGAGTGGGGCACGCATATTCCTAGCACTTGATTTAAGGTAAGATCTTGTTTCCACCAAAATGAGCACAATTACTTGTTTCTACTAATCTGGCTCTTAAATCTTTCATTGTCCTATTAATAAGTTTCCAAAAAGCATATAATACTGTGTGCAGACAAGTCATGTGCAGAGTTTCAGGAAAGTATGGAAATTCAGTATTTGAACTAGAGGAAAGAAAGGTCCAGGAGATACATCAGGACTGGGGAAAAACTGCTAGAGAGCTCAGGGAGAGTGGCTGCAAGCAGATGATGCAGTGAGAGAGTGAGCAGGGATCTCTCTGAGCCTCACCTCACCTACAGCTGTGACAAAATACCCCTTAAAAAAAAAAAACAAACAAAACCCCAAAACTTACTTAAGCCTGCTGATAAATCCAGGCCAAATTAAAAAGTGGTTGCTTCTTGATCTGTATTTCCTCAAGACAGCTTCTTAACCTGTAGCACTCTGTGTGTGAGCCTGGTTTTACTGTCTTTGTCTCCTCATTGCTTCAGAAATCTGAGCTCCCAAGCAGAGCTGGGGCTGGCTGGCAGCAGGCAGCAGCCTTCAAGAGGACCAAGAGCTGTCAGGTTCCCCCTTGCCTCCTGGAATAAAACAGCCCAGGAATAATTGAGGCCAAGGCAAACACCCTATCAGCAGCAACAACAGAAATGCTGCTTAGCACAGACACACTGAGAGCACTGCATAAAAATTCTGTGCTGCCAAAACCCAGCAAGGCTCATGATGACCTCCAGCTCTGTATTCCAGTGGGGGCTGCAGCCCCTTGGCGTGGTCTGACACATCTCTCATTCTCTGCCTCCATGAAAGGCTCTGCAGTTCAGCTCCTTCCAGCTAAGGCAGGAAACAGAAGACATGTGCTGCTCCCTGAGAAGCCCAGTCCTGCAATTTGGCTGCTGATAGGAAGGGCTGTTGAGCAAAACTTGAGGCAAACAAGCAAGCTGTACCTGTGCAGAACACAGAGATTACAGATTTGAACAGCTATTAGGAAGTAAGACTTTGTCTCTTCAGTATCAGTACAGTTTGAGTTTAATCCAGGTCCTTTCACTGTCCCAGCACACTGAGAAGGAAGGTGGCTTTGCTGTAATCCTCTTTTCAAGAAAGGCCAAAATAAAACCCTTGGGGAGAGCCTTATAAACTTCCTTGCAACTTGCTGACAGTGTGAGATGCCACTGAGGTTCTGGCCCTGACTTTACACAAAGGTCAGAGGATGCCAGCAGCATCCCCAGCCTTCTCACCTGCAGGTAAATACAGACTTTTAATTTCAAGCCTCAGTGCTTCCCTACCACATCATGAACAAAAATCCCACCCCACAAGTCCCCTGAACTGGACAAAGCCTCTCTCAGCAGTGGTTCAATATAGGTAAGGAAATGTTCCTGACCTTTCTGGTGATGGCATCCCCTACCTCTCTGCCCCTCCACCAAAACAAAAGGCTGTAAGGAAATGCAAAATGTCCACTAGTTTCCTACTGGGTAAAACTTTTAATTTAATGCCTTGATAATCATTCCCTACAAAGAGCAGGGAGTGGGAAATTGAATACAGATGGAAAGGGCCTCACCTGTAAGGTCATTTGTGGGAGCCTAAATGCCTGCTAAGAAGAGAGCAGATGGAGTGTATGCAGAGGTAAGGAGGGTTTAAAATGAGATGTCCCTAAGCCTGTCTGGAAAAGTGCTCTCCTCTCCACTGAAATCTCCTTTGTATCATCTGCCTAGAAATCGAAATCCTCTAAGATGTCACTTAGGAAGGACATTGCTCATGTCTGGCAGTTAAGGGACAATATACAGATTTCTTGTCAGTGTCATCTGTTTTTCACAGCATCTCCAGGATGCTTTGCTTAGCTTTGTGGGATTCCCTCTTCCTCATTCTCTCCCCAGATATGAAACGAGTGCAGGAATTCACATCTTTTTTTGTAATTGCTTTCTTAAACACAACAAACCAGTCACTTAGTGAGCTCTCTTTTCCCAGTTTGACTGCAAAAGCCTACAGCAGGAATCAAACATTTTAGGGATCTTCCAAGCTTCACTAAGAGAGCTGAAATGGTTACTGGCTCTACCAGTGTTTGAGAGCAGGAGAGATGCACTGGCTGTGTAACTTCAAACAAAACCAGGGAACAGAGGAACAGAAGAGTGTAGGAAATATTCTGGGATTTGTTAGGAGAGTAAAGGCTTCAGAACCATGCTGGCTTGGGTCAGATGAAGTCAGACCTTCCAGCTGTGCCCCAGGCTTCCCACGTAGTCACTGTTTCCCTTGTGTTTCAGCTCTCTGTCTGTAGAACAGGAATAACCTGACTCAATTCATGCCATAATCTAGTATGAAAACCAAAGCCAAGCTGGGACATGAAGCCTTCCTTGTATAGGATCTGAGACAAGGAATGCAGTTTCTTATCTGAGAGGGTCTGTAATTCCTCTGGCACTGAGAGGGCAAAACTGAGGCTGATCAGGAAGCCAATGAAGGACAAGTACACCTTGTATAGGCCTGGAGCTGGCAGCTGGTGAAACTGGAAGTGTCCCACCATGCCCTCTGACAAGAACCAACAAGTTGCAAGAGTTTTTGTAAAAAAACCCTCATGAGAAAGTCAAAGAACCTGGGGTTTTCAGCTGGGGGACCAGTTTTATCATGGTCCATAGTTTGTGCATACAATTAATTACAGTCTCAAGCCAGTATCCTCTGCCCACAGGCACCTGCTTGTGCTCAAAAGCAAGTGTCAAGGCATCAGACAGCTATTAAAATGCCAGTGAATCCCAGCAGCAGCTTTAGTGCACTCAGATTTAAGCACGAGCTCTCAGGTATCACAAGTCACTGGGATCTGCAACTCCAAACTTTTCATGCAAGAGCAAATTCACGTTTTCAGCAAACTGCATCTTCCTTCATCTAAATGCTTCCTCCCAAGCCCCAGGGAGAGCCATATCCCACTGTTCCAAGTGCCTGCTCAGCCTCCTATGACTGCTGGTAGAAAGGAAAAGGATGCTTTTCTCTAGACAGAGACCACTGCCACCTAATCTGTTCTTAGGCACAGCAGCAGCTGTATAACTTGTTTATCAAGTTGTCAAGTTTATTTAAATAAAAAACACTGTAAATATCTTCAAGTGCAGCTATGTGCACTCTTGCATACAGAATGAAGGCAACAGCAGAGCTGACTGCTGATGGAAGAGGATGCATACCTCCAGCTCCCCATCTTGCATGGCATTTCCCCAGGAAACAGTCCTAGATTTCCTTAAAAAAATAACTAAATCTGTTTCTTTTTAGTGAACTTGGGAATAAAAACTTTACATATGCATTCTTGGCTTGCTGCTTCATGCTTTAAATGAGTTTGAATGCTCCAGCAAACACAGAGAAAGGGCTGGGTAAAACTAGGCAGGTAAACCAAACCCATTTCACACACAGAAGGCTGACATTGCAAATTAAGTCAGTTTTTCTTGGGCATTAGGCACTTCGAGTGAGAAAAGCCCCACCAGCATGTTTGAGGAATTTCAGGTGAGTGAATACTGAAGTGCAGGGTTTTTTTTTTTACACACCTCATTATTTATACATTTGGGATACATCTTCCACTGGTTCCACAGAAGGAACCTTCTGCTTATTTGCAAATGACCTCTTCTTCAGATCATTAAGCCAGCTGGCAAAAAATGATGCTAACATCTTCAAGAGCAGTGACACCAGGAAAATCGGGTGACATTACCATTTCCTTTCCAGAATGAAACTCCCTTTGTAGTGGGTTTCCTCCAAAGATGACACACACAGAAGAGTTTCTGTCCCCTGTCACCAACTCCTGCTCTCAGCAATGCTTCACACATCAGCCTTGTGTCCCCCACAACCTATCCCCAAAACCCTCATCTTCTGTCCCAGCCCTCCCACCCACTCAGATTTCTTTCCCCCAGACATGGACCTGGTAAGAGTCCTGCACACCCCAGGAAATGGGTTTTTTGCCTTCATATTTAGAGCCTCCGGGACCAGACTGGTGCCAGCGTGCAAGGGCTCCTCTGAGGTATGATCATGGACATTGAATCCAGGCCAGTAGAAAAGGGAAATGCTCATTCTTTCAAAACCCATGCTTACACTGAAAATATTCCTAGGACATCTGTATTCAGCCTCTTGGCCCTTTTTTTTTTAAAAAAAAAAACAAAAAACAAAAAGCAAAAACCAAAGACAACAACAACATGATCACTTTCATTTGTCCTCAACAACCATCAATATAACCTCAGATAAGTAAATTGGGAAGGCTGCTAATTAACATGATACATGCTGCTGAGCCTTTGTTTGCCAAGATACATGAAAGGTGGGTTCCACTTGTATTTCAAGTGCTAACAACCTCTTATCTCCATCTATACAGAAAAACAAACAAAAAACCCAAGCACCCAGGGATGCAGATGTCAATAGAGGCTGAGATCCAATTAGCTGCTACAAAGGCTTCAACACCTGCAGAGGCAAATCAAAGCAGGGACACAAGGCACTTTCTGTGCAGGAAACTAAGGGCCATTTTGTGATTTTATACCAGGCAGAACAGTGACATTGGACAAAGACTCTTTCACAGATGCTGTGAGCTGGGAAAGGGGAAGCCAGCAGTTTACTTACAGAGATGAAAGACTTGGCCATTTGCCCACTAAGCCATTTGCTGCAGCCATCCCATGGGATCAACCTTTGCTTCAATTATTTACAACTCTCATTTCCTTAATTTAAAGGTGAATGAGAGCGCTTTCAAACGAGAGAGCACTGCTAAAATATCAGGGGAGAAGGGCTAGCAAATGCAAACCATACCCCCTACACTCCCTCTGTGGGAAGAGGAGGTGAAAAAGATCCCCAAACCATGGCAGTCTGGGCTACCTGCAGAGCCATTTATTTGAGGAACTTTTAGTTCATGTCCTCTTAAATTCATGGCTTTGGTAGGAAAATATAAGCTAAATACAGTGGTGGTGGAGCTGTAGGAGTGGTGGTGCAGGTGCTCAGTGACCTCAGCTCCTAACAGGGTGAGCTGAAAAGCAAGCTGGGGAGAGGGCTGTTTAAACCATGTCCTCAGGGGAAGGGATTTTCCTGATTCCTTAGAGCAAGGGGAACAAATGTCTGCTAAGAAGCCATCTTTTTCTGTGCTGGAACTAAAAAACCCATGAAAAACCAAACCAGCCCCCGGAAGGGTTAAAATCTCTGTCTAATGGAACTTGCATGGAAAGAGCAATTCTGTGGAACTGGACTGCAGAGGAAGCTGTGTCTTCCTGGATCCAGGGGATGTTAATCCTTAGGGGAAAGTGAGATTTGCACACAGCCTGCTTTATTATTTATAAGAGATGCTTTCTCTGAAATTAACTCATCTTAAATAAATAATGCTTTGAGGAGAAATACCATTGTCCTTGGGGGGAGCAGAGCAGGAGGCAAAGTCAGGCTCAGTACAGCAAGCATCAGACCTAGCATGGGGTCATCTCTGCTCAGGCTGGAAGTGGGAAGGTGCAGAATGCATGCTCAGAAAGAGAAAGCACGAACCACAGATCCAGGGAAGAAACAAGGAGCTTTGGAGGAACATCTGGAGACACTGCAGACACTGAGCAAGACCATTGGAAGTGCTCTGTGGCTTTGGTTTGAAGAAAATGGATCTCTCAACACCAGAAAAGGTAATTCTCTCTTTACCTATATTTTCCCCTGAAAATACATAATTTTCTTCAAATGACAAAGACTTAAATTCATGGAACTGCTCACATTTCTGGCACTGTCACAAGGAGTCTCCAGTGGCTACAACCACATTTCTGTTGGGGTATGTGCAAACTTGTAAACCATTTCCCTCTCCAGAACATTTGACACCATGGGAGTTCTGACCTGCAGCAACTGGAGTCACTGCTTTCTTTTAACCCTCAGGTACACTTTTTCAGTGGAGAGATTATAAACTTTTAAATAAAATGTCTTGGAAAGTTAATAGATCACAAAAGTGAATAACTGGCATTGAATGCTTCTGTTGTTTCAACGAAACAGACAACTGCAGCCCCTCACTGCACTGCACTGAAAACAGATTTTATCACTAATGGGATGATTTGGGATTTAGTCACTGCAAATGAATAAACTACAGGGAGGTTGCTACCCATAATGACAGAAAACAAGCAACTGGGTGACCTGCCAGCCACACATAATGCATGTTTCCAACACCGCCTCTACTTCTTATTATGTCAGAAAAGAGCCACATTTCTCACTGGATGTCACACAGGTTGCAGAAAGCAACAGTTGTTTCCCCAGATATAAAACAGAAAAAAGTGATGGCCCCGCCCATGCAGGGAGGCTGGAACTGGATGATCTTTGAGGTCCCTTCCAAGCCAAACCATTCTGTGATTCTCTGGCAGTACCCTCAGCAAGCGAGGTGCTGGAGGACTGCAACATTTCCATAGATCAGGGATTTATATGTGATGTTTATTCACATAAAAAGTGGCATTTACCAAGAGAGCAGCAGATGCCCTGCTAAATGGCAGAGGTGAGATGAAAGAAGGAATTGGAAATCCTGCAGGAAGGTTCACCTCAAACCACTCCTGCACCCCAGAATGTGCACAGCCCAGCTGCAAACTGGCCAGAGGTTTGGCTGTCCTCCCAGTCCCCATCAGGGTGAGCATTCAGCATCAGCACTGCTGCTCTGGGGCAGCTGCAGGGATGCTTCAGACCACCCAGAGCACCTGCACCATCCTGCAGATGGGGACACAGCACCTGAACACCTTGGTACCAGTGGCCATTCACTCCCCATGGACAATGAGCTGGGTCAGGAGAGGCCCAAGAGGTCTCAGCTCTTCAACAACCTGGTGGAAGAACCACAGGAAGGGAAAGGACACTCAGGGATGCCAACTGGAAAAGTCAACAAAAGGCAGCATAAAAAATGCAGACAGTGTTCATGTGAGCAGCAAGGGACGCAACAGAGGTGATGGTTTGAGCCTCCTCCTAACAACCAACCTGCTGGAAAGCATCTGAGGCTCACACCACGAGGAGCTGGACTAGAGGTAAGCAGACTCCCCAGTGAAAGGGGCTGCCCAGGCCAGGAAGGAGATGAATGCCATCCCAAACCCCAAGAAACCAAAATGTTGGGGGAAAAGGAAAGTAAACAGAACTGCCTCCCTCACAGGAACCGAACAAGGTGACAGCTAAAAGGACACAGGGAACTGTCTACAATAATCCAGACTCAATCAAACAAATGGGATGCTGTCCATACCTTCTCCTTCTGGTGGCTACCACTTCTTCTCAGTTCCAAGCACAAGCTGCATCTTTGGGATGGATGAGTGGATGGATGGATGCACCAGGATCCTTAAGGGATCCATGGATCCATGGGCAACCTCAACTTGACTTACTTGACTGCCAGTCCCCTACAAATATATCCCCCTGATATATTTGTAAAGGTTACTCTGGACAGAGATGTATGGTTTGTTTAGGAGATCAAACTACAGTAATACTCACTTGGCTCAAACATGCAGCTCATGTCCAGAACTGCCTTTAAAAGTGTGCACACTATCTGAAGTTTACTGTAAATCAACCACAGCTCAACCTGTCCCTGCAGTCCACAAGACTGAAGTATAGGCTGTGTCCTGTTACCAACCTGCTATGCTAATTCATCCCATCTCTTCCACAAAGTCTTGAAGCGGTTCTATCAGGAAAAAAAAAACACTGCTTTCTTTTCTTTTCTTTTCTTTTCTTTTCTTTTCTTTTCTTTTCTTTTCTTTTCTTTTCTTTTCTTTTCTTTTCCTTTCCATCTTCCTTTCCTTTCCTTTCCTTTCCTTTCCTTTCCTTTCCTTTCCTTTCCTTTCCTTTCCTTTCCTTTCCTTTCCTTTCCTTTCCTTTCCTTTCCTTTCCCTCTTCCTTTCCTTTCCCTCTTCCTTTCCTTTCCCTCTTCCTTTCCTTTCCTTTCCCTCTTCCTTTCCTTTCCTTTCCCTCTTCCTTTCCTTTCCTTTCCCTCTTCCTTTCCTTTCCTTTCCTTTCCCTCTTCCTTTCCTTTCCCTCTTCCTTTCCTTTCCCTCTTCCTTTCCTTTCCCTCTTCCTTTCCTTTCCCTCTTCCTTTCCTTTCCCTCTTCCTTTCCTTTCCTTTCCTTTCCTTTCCTTTCCTTTCCTTTCCTTTCCTTTCCTTTCCTTTCCTTTCCTTTCCTTTCCTTTCCTTTCCTTTCCTTTCCTTTCCTTTCCTTTCCTTTCCTTTCCTTTCCTTTCCTTTCCTTTCCTTTCCTTTCCTTTCCCTTTCCTTCCCTTTCCTTTCCTTTCCTTTCCTTTCCTTTCCTTTCCTTTCCTTTCCTTTCCTTTCCTTTCCTTTCCTTTCCTTTCCTTTCCTTTCCTTTCCTTTCCTTTCCTTTCCCTCTTCCTCTCCTCTCGTCTCTTCTCCTCTCCTCTCTTTCCTTTTTTTGCTCTTTTTTTTTTTTTAAAAAAAAAATTGGTTGTAATTTACAGCTATTCTGTGTTCAGGTCTTCTAAGAGAGGTGCTGTTGTTTCAACCAGGTCAGTGCTGGATCCAAGCATCCCTTCCAGAAATGGCATCAAGGTCCAGCAATTAATCCACCCTGAGTGTATTTTAAGAAGTAAAATCTACAAAATAAGGAACGCTACTAAAAATAGGGGATTCATTCAGTGAGGTTTTTGAGGGGTTCTTGACCCAATGTTGTGGAGGAATTTCTCAAGGAATGTGGACACCCAGCATTTGTGGCCAATCCATGTTTTGAGAACTGTGAAGCAGACTGAAACTCAGGCCTGAGAGCAGTAAATAACCTGACCTTGAAGAGACTCTGAAAGTGCGATTAGAGCAACTAGTTTGGCAGATGCAGGTGCAGCTTTAGCAAAAACAAGATGCCTAGCCAAAAAGTAGTTAATTGCAAGAATTTGTTATCTAGAAGAGGCGTGCCCCTTGAACCCTATATAAAGCTGTGTAACTATTAATAAAATTGAGTGCTGTGTATCAATCATACTGGTTTTAGTCACAGACTCCGTGTTTTCACGCTCTTCCCGACACAATGTTATTTAGTATTTTTTCTCATTGCTAGGGAAGGAAGTATAAAAATCCCTGCTAATGAAATTTTGTAGCTAATGCACAAAACTTGCTGTGCATTAAACAGTCTGATGAGATGGTTTGGCCTGCCTGGTTACAGAGCTTTGTGCTTCACCAGCCAAACACCAGAACAGTGTCCAGGATGAAATATGTTGTGTCAAAAGAGCAAAGTGGCAACAACTCCAAAAGAGGCAAAATCCAGAAATGACCAGGGCAGCACCACAGCAGTCAGTGTCCTTGAAGGGCTTGAAGAAACTGCCTAAGGGACCCCCACAGGCAAACATTCAAGTGCAAAATGCTCCCCTGAAGGAGAAATGTGTCAGTGTTCTGTAGCCACCCCAGGGAAGGGTCCCTCAGAGCTCATGAACACCACAAAAATCTGCAGGGCTGGAATGACAAGGACCACAATAGCACTACACAAAGTCTGGAGACAAAGACTGGATTCCAACTGTTCTGAAACTGCAAAAGCCATTTCCCTGTGAAAGTTTCACTGAACAGCACTGATTTCTTTGGTGGCATCCCTGGTAACCACTGACCTTACACAGGGAGAAAGCATTGCAGTGCTCTGAGCTGGAGGCTGAGCATCCATCCTGCACAAGGGAATGTCTGATCACACAGACAGGCAATTTGTAGATAAATAAATGTGCAACAGGCCATCTGATCTTGGAGTCAGGCTTGGAAAGAGTTGAAATCATAAAAGTCAAAAGCAACAGATATTCAGGTTTTGCATAAAGCAGCTTTGCAGACAGAAAATGACACCCAGCATGCATGGAGTAAATGAGCCCTGGCATCCTGAACTCAGAGGACTGAACAAGTTGAATTACTAAACCTAACTGTTTAGTAACCTAACTAAACCTAACTAAACCTACTCATCTTTGTCTACAACATAAATGGGGCAAAAGAAACAGACTGATCAGCCAGGGCTGAAATTCCTCCCACCAAGACAGCTTTTGCAGAGACATGGGAAAATAAAATGAAAAATAACCATGTAACAAATTGGGGGAAAATAGTGGAAATATTAGAAAAATAGCCCTTTCACCCACCTGTGAAAGAGCTGGGTGTTCAGTGGATGGCTGTTTCACCAAAACTATGTGAGGGTTTAAAACCTGACAATTTCTGAAACAAACCACGCAGATGTTAAGGGATGTACCAAAATTGTGATGAAAAAATATTCACTGGATGGTCAATTCAAACAAAATAAACAGAGAGGAGAAGTTGTACTATCTATTTTTTCAGTTCTAAATCATTTTTATCACTCCTGTTTGTTTCTTAGCTGCATTAGAAAGCTTTTTAATTACAAGTCTGTAAATCTGCACCTCCCATCCCCCACATGGGAGATCAGCAGCATTCACAAACACCCTGACTACCACTCTGCTGCCACACAGCTCAGAAAAAAATCCCCACATCTAAATGAAATCTCTGGGCACAACTGCTACAGCACACGAAGTATTCCACACACACACCAAGGGGTTGTGGGTGCTGGTGATGAAATCTCCAGCAGAAATCTGGATCATCTCCAGATGAAAACTCTTCCTATCTCCTTGGATTTAGGGGAAAGACAGGGAGAGCATCAATGGGGTAACTGTGGTTCTTATTATTTGGGATCGATTTAGAACTGTTTCCAAATTGTACTCAATATGAATTTAGGATAGGAAAGTTCACATTATTTTTCACAAATCAAAGTTACTACATGAATGTCCTCCAAGCAACAGCCAATTCCCCACATGCACTTTTGAGCAGAGGGTTTGTCTTCCTCCTGAAACTGGAAACCTGCATCAGGTGTCCTCTTCTGCACAGGCAAAGGGGATGCCAAAAGGGACAGTTTAAACCTGCAAAGAACACCTTTTTTTTCCTGCAGGATCATGTCACCCAATGCCCTACACACCAGTAGGAGAAAGCTACTGAAGCAAGAGAGAAATTGCAATTTCCTTTGAAAAAGCAACACTGCTTCCTACAGAACCACCTCTGTTTTGACCTGACACATCATTTACAGAGGGGACAAAAGGCCACCCTTGGAATTACTTTAGCCATGTAGTTCTTAAATGTCAGAGACAATTTCTCAGAAATCTAATTCATGATTTGCAGGCTTCATAAAGTTTTCACAAGTAATTTTAAACTTAAATCACCTTTAACAAATCCATCATTTATTGACAGAAACATTAGGACTCCAGTGCAGGGTGACTTGTGATGAAGACAAGAAGGGATGAGGGTGGGAAAAAGTGCTCCCTTCTGCTACAAAAGCCCATTTAGTCAGGGACAAAAATTCAGACATGGGAAAAATTATTTTTTCTTTCCACCTGCTCCGAAACAGGCAATTTAAGAAGAGTTTTTAGAAGAAGATAAAATTATCTCCTAAAAGTTGGGCAAGAAGATCCAAGCTAAACTCAAGAACAAGTAAGTAATAAGTTTTCTGTTTTCTTCTTATTTATTTGTAAGGATGGAATGCAGTAAAATCCCATCCTCTGAAAGAGGAGAGAATAAACAAGAACATGCCAAAGCAAGTAAAATACAACAGTGAAGTCCATATATTTGTTATCAATTTTATCCCTCATAATGCTGAACCCTGTGGTTCTGGCTGAGGAGATGCTGAAAATCTATAAAGACTATGATTATATTTTGATTTATATTTAAGAATTTAGTGCATAGTTAGTCCAAACTTTACCAAGTGGATAGTTTTCAAATAAATGGTATTCGAGTACACTTCCCAGAGGCCTGTTTGTATCTGCTCCTAACAACAAGAAGCTCCTTGATGCTGTGATCTCCCTTCAGTGCCACTTGCCAGAATGAAATATATTCTTTTTAAAATTGCAGATAGCAGTATTATTTTCTGTACTTTATTTCTCATACCATTATTGCCCTTGTAGAGCAATTACTATTTCTGGCCACTCATTCTGAGCAATGTGATTAAAAAAACCAACAAATCTTTCACATATTAAATGACTTCATTGCAACTTCCCCAAGCCCCACAGCTCCTGACGTGGTGCAAAGCAGTGGTGTAAGGGAAAGGCAGGTGATGCACAAGCAGAAGTCTCTGCATCTTCTCACCTATTGCACAGTGGGGCTGCACCACAGCAAGAGTTAACAATGTGAAGTCTGTAGGAAAGGGTATGAAAGAGAATTACAACTGAAAAAATTTGAAAAATTAATTAAAAATTAGAAATATTGTGTGCAACTTTAATAGAGGGGAAAATGGTTGCTCTGCTAGAAGCTCTCTGACTTCAGAGAGGTTATTTCTAAGCTCACCCAAAAGAGAACTCATTTAATGACTGTCTCACTGCTAAGCCACATTTCACTTGGTTCAGAACAACTACTCTCATCCCTTTGGGCTGTGTGGGCATTTCTGTGACTTTCTTTAAAAAGCCAAATGTAATGCATTTTAAATAAACCTGCTACTTCTTTATTTAGATCTAAATTAAAAGCAAAGTAAGCACCTCTCAAATAGTCCCAAAGACCACTGGGAACTTGATGGGTGTGCTGATGAAACATTTACATGCACCTGGCTGGGCCATAATGGGAAAAAAAGTGAACATCCAATGCATTCAGTTTCACATCCAATTTCTCTGCAATAGGATTGCCTGCTTAATATGTGAAAATGAAAAATTAATGGAAAAAACTGGCAGGGTTCAAAGTCTGGACTCTTTTAAAAAAAAAAAAAAAAACAAACAACATTTTCAGTCAGTGTTTACGCCACCACATATGAGCTGAGATTAGAAAGTTCTGCCACTGACATTTGCATTCTATTACAATGAATGCCATTATGAAGTTTTCAGACTAGTAATATAAAAAGCTAATAATGTGTTTTCTCCAGGTCAATTCAGTGCAGGGATTGTGATGTTAACACTGCTTCCCATTACTGTCTTCATAAGTTCCCATTCTTACCACATATAAAACAAAACAAAAAAAAAAACAAAAAAAAAAAAAAAAAAAAAAAAAAAAAAAAAAAAAAAGAGGTGATTTGGTATTTTTTACAAATAAATTTTGAGTTCAAAGTGAAAGCTGTGCAGTATTTGTGGCTCCAGACTTATAGTTGTGATAAGCTTCTCCTTCCTTCCTCTTACCAAACATATATAAAGAGCTTTTAACAAAATGAATTGCAGTACTCAGTGTCCATGAATTACTAAGCTTGTGTAAATCATTTGACTGAAAAGCAAAACAAGGACTTCTTGCTGCCAGGGTTACAAGCTTCACGAGCAAGCCTGCTCAGGACTAATGGAAAACAAGTAAAGAATCTTCCCCATCACTCCCATCACTGGGAGCTAGCTTTTAATTGCATTCATTTACTCTCACAGCTGGACTGCACTGGTTAGGACACAGGGACAGCCAGAGCTGCCTGGAGTATCCATTTTCTGCAAAAATGTTGTGTAGTGTTTAGTAATAAACATTACTCCCAGCTTTGGGGAGCAACCACCCTGATACTCACAGAGCTCTGGCAGATCCTAGCCCTCCCTCAATCCTTTCAGCAGCAGCAGCTCCCATCTGCAACCCAGACAGGATACAGGGAGGTGAAGAACCTGTGTGGGGAAGTGAGCCTAAAGTTGAGGTGGAGAAAGAGGAACAAAGAGATTTGGGCCCAGGAAAGAGGAAAATAGCTATATATACAGGAAAAGATCCACCCAGCCACCCTTCCAAATTCTAAAGCCCCTCCTGTATGCTCTGATGTAGCCCAGACTTGGGGAGGGATATTGGTCCATCCAGAAAGCAAAGAATATTTCCTAACTCTTTCTGTGAGTTAGAGGGTGGAAGGAGAACTTCATTTCCCACTTTATAAAATACACTTCACCTTTCATTCCCCACTCACTTTTCTAAAAATCTGCCGAGATAAAAGACTCTTTGGATTCATCCTAAATCATCTCAGATTGGGTCAGCAAGGGAAAGATACCCAAAGCACTCTCCTTAAAACCAAATTTTCATAGTGCAGGATGTAGTCAACTGTCTTAAATCTCATTTTCTTTCAGCATTAGTTTTTCTCTTTATCAGATTCCAGCACCACCACTTAAAGAGCACTTAGAAACTTCATAAGAACCTCTGCAAAGTGCCAAATTCTTGCCTGCTGAACTCCACTTAGCTCTGTTCACCCAGAACCTGTCTGCATGCAACCCAAAATTCCCACTCAACAATTGTTTCAAGGGCAGAAGGGGAAGTGATTGTCAAGTCTGAAGTGACATGGAGACATCTCAATGTCCTCTTTTCTTGGAAGGTTAGAATAACCAGTATATTGCAAACTTTCAGAGATCAGAAACTTGATCCCCTTCATTCATGCTATTTAAATTTATATTGTTAAGCTGAACGAGGCAAACAGTCTGAGGAGAAAGAGAATAACTGTGTGACTGAAGAAAGACACTTCAAAGTATTTTATGCCCTCAGCACCTTTGTTTCTCAGTCCCCCAAAGTGTCACTTTTCACAAAAATCTATACAGAACAGGAATTTTTAACCCAGCTCTGATAAAATAATCTCCCCCAGAAAGGTTCAGATGGAAAAAAAATCTTGAAAAAGAGTGACAGTGGAGTCCTTGAATTTATTACGCTATTAAAGAAAATAAAGAGGAGATTAATGAGCTGTATCAACTTTAAACATAAAAGCCAAGAACAGGAAAGGTCTTACTGAGTGACCCTTACAGGCTATAACTGCATGGCATACTACTGAGACCAGACAAAACAGTCTGTGAAATATATTAAAAATATCGTGCTGCTCATCGGCATTGAAATTGTTCCAAAAGAGCACACAAATGGGGTTCATTTCTTCCCCTCTAAACCTGCCTTCCAGCATTACTCACTGACCAGGATGTGGCAGGGACCACAGACAGACAAACCCAGCCCAGAAGATGCCCCAGGCTCCATGGTGGTGCCCCAGCTTCACAGGGAACACAGCAATCCCAGCTCCAGCAGGACGTGGCTGTGGAATGGGGGGATGGAGCAGGAGAGGTGTTTTGCCTTTCAGATCTCCTCAAAGAGCTACACACAGTGATGTTGAGAGTCGTGTGGTGTCTCAAGAGGGTGCTAGGAGCTGCCTCTGGATGAGAAGTAAGGAACTTGAGGAATCCAGAATATGGTTCCACCAAATGTGGAAGCAAAAAGTCAGAATCTCCATTTTACCATGCACAGCATGAGCTGAACCTTCTAGGATGAATACAAAAATATGATCATAACCAATATCTAATAAACAAGCAGGTGGAAAAGTAACATGAAATCCTCAAAAGAACAGCTCAGTGTGGAACGAGGTCTCTCACTGCTTCCCCCTTAGCAGTTTGATATCAAGCACATTCCAGGAATACAAAATAAGCATTCAAAAATGTTAATTCAAAGAAATGACAGTGAAAGGCTAGTTGGAAAAGCACTCATTCCATTAAGTGTCACTGAGAAAAAGCTTTAACTCACATATTCACCATTAACTCAAATATTCTCCTTTTTTTAAAAATCCCTGCAAACCCATGGCATGTACCAGTGGGAGCATTGTGCCATTGGAAAGTTCTTGCCATTATATGCTTTCAACAAATAATTATAAAGCAAAAAAAAAAGGTTGGCAGACACAGATTTGACATACACTCAATTGCTGTAATTTCTGAGAAACCTGGTGACTACCTGGGGTACAGATACCCCAAATCAATACCCAGAATGAGAAAACCCCCACTGAAACTGGAGTGTAACAGATACACATTTCATTCCATATTTACAGAGTTTGTATTTTTCAGGCCAGTCAGCACCTGGGCTGGTTTTTTGCCAGCACAGTGACTGGAAATAGCAAAACCATGGAAGAGAAGAGAGGAGTCTGTCCCACCAGAGGATGGTGAGAAGCCCCTGAGCAGTGGGGGAGAGCAAACACCACTTCACCCCTCAGCATGGGCACTCAGTCCCTGGGAGGCAATGGAAAAACTGATCTTGGAAACCATTTCCAAACACATGAGGGACAAGAAGATGATTTGGAGTAGCCAGAAAGGGAAATCATGCTTAACTAAGATGACAGCTTTCCACAACATGGTATCCAGCTCTGCAGATGAGGGGAGAGATGATGCCTCCCGAAGTTGTGGCTGCTCCCTTCCTGGGAGAGGTCAAGGCCAGGTTGGAAAAGGCTTTGAGCAGCCTGGGTTAGTGGGAACTGTCCCTGCCAATCCAAACCATTCCATGAGGGCAGTTACATTTGCTTTTGAAACCTTTAGCTCTACAGGGAAACATCGTGGAGTCTTGGTGACCATGAAGTTGACCATGAGCCAGAAATTAATTTTTTTTTTAGCAGAGAAGGCCAATTGGTATCCTCAGCTGTGTGAGGAGAAGCACTGCTAGTGTGTCACAGGCTTCTTGATCCTTCTTGTATGTGTCCAAATCTGGGCTGCTCAGTCCAAAAAGGCATGGACCAAAAAGGATTGTACCAACTTTCATACAGGGAGACACCAAGAGAGATGGGACTACTCAGCCTCAGAGAAAAGATGATCCAGAGGGGTTCTTATCACTGTGTTTAAATAACTGGTGGGAGCAAAAATCAGTTTTGGGGCTTTAGCACCTCAAACATTTCTCTCCTGGGCACAAATTAAAAGCAGGACATACAATCTGAACACAATAAAAAACATTTTTATGGTGAGGGTGGTCAAACACACATTGCCCAGAGAGACTGCGGAATCTGCATCTGTGGACTTAATCAAAATCCAGGTGGACAGAGTCCTGGGCAGCCTGCTCTGGCTTCTCCTAGCTGAGGAGATGGTTGGACATAATGGCAAGAAGTCCTTTCTAACCTGGACAGTTCTGTGATTCTGTACCATAGGAAGGGTGCTGGGCACTCATGGAGAAGTTAGATGGTGAAGTTACCACAGCAGAGATGGGAGGGAAAAATATCCATAGGAAACTATATTTTATTCATTTAATTTCTCTTTGAAATGCTTGATTTTTCTGCAGCCAAAGTAAAACCAATTTCTTAGCATGTATATATCCACAAGGATACATACAGTCATGCAAACCTGATATTGTACATTTTAATAGCTCAAAATAGATGTGGCAAAACTGTGACATCCAGCAGCAGAGCTATTCCAGTGCCCAAGTCTTTGTCATCTGTTGTCTGATCATCTGACATGGAAGCTGACACATGAATAGAGTTGAAAAAGTTATCCTAGGCAATCAGAAAAGCAATCCTCATTGCTCTTCTGTAATTAAAACAGCCATTATGAGCAGTCAAAGAGCAGCATTTGCCATTTCAGCATAAATCAGTGTCCCAGCCAGCACAACCTGGGTGTCCATGGGAAGCCACCAGCACTGGGGGTAGCAGAAGGGGCACTCCAGTGACATTTAGTAAATACCAGTCTGATCTCAGCCCACTTCAAGGTATGAAACACATTCTCCTCCTGCTTTCTTCACAGTCCCCAAAAGAAAATCACTTCCTTTTTTCCCCAAGCCACCTGACCTTGAAAAAAACATTGCTTTTTTGTTAGAAGATACTCAGCTGCTTTTCTGCCAACCCCAATGCACTCCCCTATGCCCTGGGGAAAAGGAGGACCTGAAAGAAATCTGCAGGATGCTCTTGTGTATGAGTGTGTTGAATAGAGAATAATGTTGATTCTCTTCACAGATTTTAAATATCCCCTCAACGACTTTCATTCATTCCAGTTTATTGCAACCCCTGTGGTCCTGAATTTTCAAAAGAAAGACTAAATGTCAAAAAAAAAAAACCCAAACCAAAACAAACAAAACAAAAACCATGTCTAGGAATAGACATTTAGGGTTTTTTTCCTAGAAAACTGTCTAAAAAACCAAGTCTAACATCTAGTTTTGAATTAATTTTTTTCTCTTATTCATGACTTTCCACTTCCATTAATCCATATGGGAAGACTTTTTAGTTGTGTTCTTCAGGTGCCCTTTTGAATCTTTTCTATTTTGCTTCATTTCCATAATGTACAAGTTTGTAACATGCAATTCAATTTGGACTTCAATATGCCCTTCAGGGCAAACTCTGAAAAGGTCTCCTGAATTCTGGGGTTAGGACTTCAGCAGAGGCAGCATCACACAGATGAAGATGATGGCACATATTTTTCTACTTCCCCATGGTTCAGAGTGGCAAGGGGCAGAGGGCAGCAAACATCAGGCAGAGCACCCAAATCCTTGGCTTGTGACAGCAAAATGCAAAACGTGGCAGGTAAGAAAATCAAAACACATATTGTTGTATAATAATTCAATTATCTGTTTCAGAAAAAACTCCTTAAGAAGTGGTACCAAAGAGAGTCAATAGCAGGAGGGAAAATATAAGTAGATGAATAGGTCTCAACAAGAACTGAACCTACCCAAGAATCTCCCATTCTAGGGATGCCTGCCCTTCAGTTTACAGAAACAGAAGAGGGTATGCAAAATAACTGCACTACAACAAAGTGAATTAAATTGGTTAAAACAATCTTTGTACAAACCTCCTTCATTGCTAGTGCTAGGGCAGAGCTGCAGGACCATGTTACACTGCTAACATCCACATCATCAGAGGCAGTGGAAGTTTCAAGCAGGAAATGTGTGCAGTCAAATTGTAAAATAAAGTTTCTCCCTGCTTTCTGTTAAGATATCTCTCTACACAACATCTGCTTTTCCAGCTCACTTATTTCCTGTTGTCAAGCCAATCGCTGAATTTGTTACTCATCTGTAAAACTATTCAGGGAGGCAAAGATCCCAAATGATTACAAATAATTAATCCTCATTAAAGATTAGTCCTTATTACTGATGTACATGGTTGCTGTTTTACTAGCACAGATAGTAAATCACCATCGATTAAATTGGCTATATAAATTTAGGAATATATTTCAAAAGTTACAGCAGGTGGTGTCCAGAACCCTTGCTGAACCTCCCTCCTACACCTGAACTTCACAGCAAGGACTCAACACAAAATTATCAGCCAGGAAGATATCATCTGGCAGGCAGCACAGCAACATTTCCAAGGAGAATGGAACATACCTGTACACACTCCAACAACTCAGAACTAGTAATGGTTTAGAGCTGCTGATTAACAAATCCATCTTTCCTGTTTCCAACAAGGAGTAATTTTGTGTATACCCATTGCTGAGTTAAAGAAAGGGAGCTGAAAGCACTGCAGCTCTAAGTTATACCTAATAAAGTGGTCTACCCACATTATTCCTTAATTGCAGCTGACTAAAATATAAGACAAGGTCTGGATGCTATTGGCCTGCTTATAGTCTGATAACACAAAAAATTATCTTCCCTTGTCTTTCTGTACATGTAAAAATGTTAAAAGTTTAGTTTACTGTCACTTTCTAATGTTTTCTGAAATACACTGTGACACATCAAGAATGCTCCTAGACTGAATAAAGAATGTGCTGTCTTTTCCAATATCCTGCCTCAGTCATTTCTTTGCACCTGATGTTGCCTGTATTTAAAAGTCCAAAGCTGCCTTAGTTATTTTAGCACCTTTCTAAAGCATTCTTTTCCATTCCTGCTCTTTCTTCTCCTCTTCAAATAAAACTTTGTAAGCTGCGTAGCAGCAGTTCAAAGAGATGCAAAACTGAGGGGCAGTCACAGCTGAAACTGGTGCTGGGCAGGGGTACAAACTGGTGCTGGGCAGGGGTACAAACTGGTGCTGGGCTGGGGTACACAGAGCAATGGTGCTCACCTGAGCTCTCAGCACTGAACACAGAATGCATTTGGTTCCTGATCCAGCTAGGTGCTGAAATGGCTTCTTGTTTGGCCACAAAGGAGTCACATGAAACCTTGTCTTCTGGAATAGCAAGGCGTGATTCCCTTCATTCAGACATCAGAGCATGAAGTATTTCCTAGAAGACACTGCACCATCAGGAATTACCCTTCAACATCTCTTCTTCCAGCCAGCAAAAGCAAAGATGATCAGTTTAGCCTTTGTAACATGCTTTAAGATGCCAGGACAAAATGAAGTAGGGAAAAAGACTCTAAGTGTAAAAGTTAATAAAAGTTAACATAAGACCCTGGCAGGGTTAAATCTTGAGAAACTCTGGCATGAATAAACAAAGACTGTTGTAAGGAAATGCAAAGAGATTAACACCCTGCCTCAAAGATACTGGCAAGGATAAGTGTGGAGATAAAAATAACAAAAAGGCCTTGACCTAAAATGCTGTCTCTAAGCAGGTTTATTCAGCCTTGTTGGGCTTCAAAACCTCATGCAGTTGTGCAGTGTATTTAGAAACCACCATTACTGTGTTCTTCAGTTTTCCTTCAGAGGGCTGCCTGAAGACCTGCACCCCTTGTATGGTGTCTGCTGTGAAACCTGGAACTCCAGGCACAGGACACAAATCCCAGAGTCAAAGTGCTCCCACAACACAGACACATTCTGATGTGCTCCTGGGATTCTGCATTAACCCCCAAGTAGGGATTGCAAACCAAGGAGAAGGCAGCCCAGATACATCTCTTCCTGCTATAGCCTCCCTGATCCATTGCCAAATATTTGCCAGGAGGCCCTGAGATGAATTTAGGCATGTCAGGAAATAAAAGATAGAGATAGCTGGCTTTGAGCCAGGCATAATGGTACCAGCAGCTGTGTTTGATTCACCTGTACAGCTCTAGGAATTAATCCCCCAGTCTGCCAGGCTGGAGGTAGGAACTGGATTTCCCCTGACAAAGAACTGTTCCAAACTGTGCAACAGGACAACATGAAAACTATTGTACTTGTTGCAGTATGAATAAAACTCCCTGCTGCCTAAGATGTGACACCAACATTCATTTTCATTTCTGAACTCAGCCAAAGCAGGAAGGTACCTGGGGTGGGGGGCTGCCAGGCTGCTGCATTATCTCAGCTTTACAGGGAGTGTTTGTGTGAGGCATGGAGCTTCACTGAAGGAACTCTGATTTTCCTTTCCCAGCACCCATCCCCTTCCTAACATTTTACTCAAGGAATCTACTAGGCCTTGATCAGCCACTGGTCAAGAGTTCCCAGTGAGGACATAATGCATTTCATTTGCAGTTACAGCTCTATATAACACCTCTTACACCAGGCACTGAATTCTTTTCAACAATATTCTGCTATCCTTCAGCAAGCATGTTAACAGGACTTTGGAGGAGCACTTTCAATGAAATCCTCCCTTGGCAAACAAATTAGTGAAACTATCAGGATTTTCTTGGCTATGTTTGCTTTTTTCAGCCCCACAGGCAAATAAATTCCATTCCATTCACCTCCTCCTGGCTAAAAAAATGTTAATATGATTTTCTGTAATTCAAGATAGTAAACGGAAACCTGTTCAGAACAGACAGGAAAAAATAACCAAAAATGCTTCAAAGCCATCATTAAGTATTTTTCACTAAATTCCCTATGGAGTGAAAGAGGTGATTCATATTTACAATCTCCAAAATTTTTCACTGCTGTTGGTATTTCCCTAGGAATATTTAAAGAAAATACACAAAAGGTGCATTTCACCTTTGACAGAATTCAGTGTATGGTTAAGCCAGTCCCATGGATTTAAAAATACACTTATGTTGCCTGCTGAAAAGGGGCAGACTTAAACGTGTGCCTGAATGCTTTGCTCAACAGAATAATAAAAAAAAAAAAATTGGTTATAATTAAATCCTTGTGATGAAATTTCTGCAACTCCCTATTGTGTGACACTAGTACTGAAATGCTAATAAAAGTAGTTAAAGTTAAGCATATTACACCAACTGTAAAGAACCCCAAAGACACTTCTGCCTTTCCTGACTGTACATTTCTGTTTATTTAACATTCTTTTGCATTCAAGAAATAAACCAGTTAAGCAGGGCTAAGGCCTCCCCCTCAGAGAACAGTAATTGTAGGGCACTGGGATCCAGGTGACAATTTATGGATTCCCCCAAACCCAACTGCAATGCTGCTCCTGTTTATCTGAAAAACAGCTTTTACCCCTTGTGCAGAGCCCAACTTCAGCCCTGCTGGAGAGCTGCACCCTGCCAGCAACTGCTCAGTCTCTGCAGAGCTCTTTTAAAAACCAAACCACTACTATCCACACAAATATTGCTCTGGAATTCCCCCAGCCCTCTCTCACTCCATGTTTCCTGAGGCTAAGGAGGATACAGAGACCCAGTACTTCCATCACCACTCCCCAGTTTCAGCAATAAGAAGTTTTACAACATCTGACAATGAAGTGCTGCTGAAGCACCACTGGAGTGATGCAGAGTGACCACCCTGGTACTTCTCACAACTTTTCCAAACCCTGTTGTTTCCCTGTAACATAAGACCATCTGTAAGCTGCATACAATTTGAATGATGTGGTTCTTTCACTTTAGCCTCCATTCCTCCAGTTTTCAAAAGACTGAACATCTCCCCTGAGTGTGCCTTGGACAGCCCTGCATGCCAGGCTGCTTGGAACACCACTGAGCTCTGCCAAACGTGGAAAGCTGTCATCTTTCTGGGCAAAAACTCAAGGAGAACAAGAGTTCCTGCAGTAGGTTTGCACCCAATTTTCCCTATGAACAGTTCCTTCAGTTTGATGGAGAGCCCTTTCCTCCTCAGCACCATCACATCATTTCTGTGAGCAACTGCTCCTGAGTGCAGGAGGAGGAAAAGGTTCAGGTTTTCCACTTTGTCTTCAAAGTGAAATGTGAAAGAGGTTGTGAGGACTGAGCTACCTTTCAAATGGTAACAAACACCTTCTAATCTGCTATCTATAAGCTGTAAAGGACCAGGGAAAATATCAATCAGTAATTACAATAATTTGTAAAATGTTTTGAGAAACAAAGCAGGAAATGCCTCAATCTGAAGACCATATTTTTATAAGCGATTTCCACGCATCTCATGAAAAACAGAAGTAGCTTTTTTTTTTTCCCCCCAGTTCTCTACCACTCTGTGGGCCATTTGTGACAGAGCTATGCAGGCATGGAATTAAGGCTGTAATTTTCACAGGGAGCCTAAGTGAGTTAATAGCCTTTATTGAAAATTCTGGTCTTAACATTGGAGTTGTCAATAGCAGTAACTGCTCACATAATCAAATATCATAGTCAGTGATCCTACAGGGCTTTTTTTCCTTAAACTGCCTTAAGTTGCTCAGTTTGACACTTCAAGAAGAAAAAGGGCACATTATGGTGTTAATGTTGTTTCTTTTGTGGGAATTAAAATAGTTCTGCCCATAAATCAGAAAAAACACAGACATGTGAACAAACAATACTACTGAAAAAAAAACCCATGTATCACAGCTGCAAAAAGAGTAAATAAGGACTTTCCCCCCCGTGTCTTCAGGAGAATCATCCCAGTAAAAATAAATACAAATGCTAAAATCAGAAGGATTTAAAGTCAGAACTTGTTCTAGCAGTTCTTTACAAGCCAGAACTGGTACAAGACCATGCATTTGATTAGCATCATTTATATTCTAACGTGGTCCAATCTGTTGTTGATAAATGGGAGTGAGTATCCAGGCTCTGGCAGGATAGGGCTCTGCTGCTTTCCCTGTATCACAGGATAGATAATCCCATCAATACTCCATGGATCTCTTATAAATACATGCAGGGCTTCACACAGAAATTACCAACTTACAGAAAGGTCCACTGTTGCACTGTATTAATTAAATAAAAACAAAACACATTAAACAGAGTATTCAAGCCAATCACACGGCTCTAGCAATCACTGGTGGTTTTTGACTGCTTCAAATGTGGGCATAAATTTAGCCCGAAAAAACCAGTGTGCTCAAAGTGTTAACAACCTGTCTTCATTCTCATAATCATGAAGTTCATCCAAAACCCACATCTCTTGGCCTGGTATTTCTGCCTTCAGGTGCCTACTTTGAGCTGAAGACAGCCTACAAACCAGACACTGCTGCTTTGGGAACAGCCAGGACAAAATAAAAAGGCTACACATTTTTCCTGACAACTATCCTGTAGGAATGTATTTCCTCACCCTGTCCCCACACAGCACAGATTTCACTTCTGCAGAACTCAAGGGATTCATAGTTGGCTATATAATGAGCCAGGACATTCAGAGGGAACAAGGTTAAGTGAACAACTTAGAGTGGATAAGGAACAAGGTGTGAGCTTGGGCTCTGCCCCTTTGCCTTCCCATCTTTTGGATTCCTGAGCTTCCAAGTCCCTCTCTCTTTCTCTCTTTACAACATCAGAATGCAGAGCCAGTTCTGAGAAAGAGTTCTCAAGTCCAGGGGAGCATTTATCTCCTAAGATCATTACAAACATCTTTCCAGTAAGAACAGGGAAGATGATATTCCGGGGCATGGGAGCAAGCTGGCTGCTTAAAAGCTCAGGGAGACTGCTGCCAGGGCACCAGGAATGTGAGGCAGAGGAAATGTGGGGGCTTCTCCAAAGCTGATGTACGAGAATGGATCAGTCCTTGAGTGCCAGCAGCCTGCCCTGCCCACTTCCCCAGCTCCGCTCTTCCACAGCAGAATAATAAAAGTGCTATGCCAAAAATCCGTTTGTGAGTGGCTGTACAGAATTTTGTCTTGCTGGATTTTAATAACAATTACCAAGCTACTCAAGCAGCAGTTCCAGCAACGGGTACAGACAGAGCCCATGCCCTGTGTCCACATGCATCAGGATGCACACTCACCCTCTGGCTGAGATTCCAGCCCCAGCACCAGCTTCCTGCTGTGCCCATCCTATCCCAGAAGGAACAAAATGGGAATCCCTCACTGGAGAAGTGGCAGTAACAACACCCAGCCCTGCTGGGAGCAGAGCTCAGCCTCTCCAATCCCAGCCCAAACACCAAGAGCTCTGTACTGAGAATTGGTCCCAGCTGCCCACAGAGTCCTGGGCAGCCCTCTCAGCTCCTGCCTCTCTGCCTCAACAGAGCAATAATCCTGCCCTGCTTCAGGGAACTTGATTGAACTCTGTAGCAAGGAGCTAAGTGTCCACTCCAAAGTCCTTCCACTTGACCAAGAAGGAAGCCAGGAAGTTCTCAAATCAGAACAAAAAGAAATAACAATTGACCCTCCCTTTTATCCTGGGAATAATTTTCCATTCTTAAAAACCACATGCTTAGCAGGGACCTGAAAACAACTGATGCTTTTTTATATATCATTGAATGAAATATACAGGAGCACTCAAAGTCTTAATCTGCAGAGTCCTTTTTTGCTTTTGCACACCAAATTCATGTTACTTCCTTCTGATATATAAGTGTTAGCACAGACTGTTCCATCCCTGGTTTTCCAAGGTGCTGCATTAACTGATTTATGTGGTGGACTTCTCTGGGTCACCTCCTTTCCCAGGGCAGTCTCTATGGCAATACTGTTCTCCACATCAGGAAAGCCAGCACACAAATTCCAAGGAATGCTTTACAAAAATTCTGGTTTTATGCTGCTAAAACCATGGATTTTAAGTCATACAGAAACATTAAGAGATTCAAACTTGGTCACCCACACCACAGAGATGACAGCAATTCTGTGAGTCAGTAAAACTGCACTTGAGCTGAAGCTATACTGTAGACTCAGGTTTTGATCTTAAGGACAACTGCCTCAACCTACATTACATGACTCAGAGGAAAGTTAAATTTCCTGATCCCTATATTAAGAAGAAATGAAAAGCACTGCAAAACAACAGGCTGAAAGAGCAAATGAATCCTTTTTGGCACTTTTTCATTATTTTTACTTCTGAAGAAGGGAGACCAGCATTCTCTGCTAAACATAACAGTTCTGATTGTTGTACGAATAAAAATGTTCCATTAGGTTTTTTCTTTCCTCCATACCTACCCATTTCCCCAGCTATCAGCTTCAATAACAGCCAACAACAGGAAATTCAAAAGAAGCCTCTTTTAAACCTACTTAATATTTTCAAGTTAATTCTTCTGAGCTCAGTACAGGTTTTAGTATGTTGTTATTTAGAAGCTGCTACAAATTCTCTTAGGATCTCTTAAGCAGAGGATCTCTTTCCTTTCCCAAACTCCACCAGAGCAGCCTGCACAATCCCTCTTCATGACTGTTCTCTGCCACCTTTATAGTGCTTGTAATTGTTTCTGTTACTCTTCACTGAAATAAAGTAACCTAAATTCAATACTCAATTCACAGTGAGGGGAGTCCTTCAATTTATACAATGACATGCTAATATTTTTCCAGCTGCCAAGTGCTGTATGTGAGTTTTGGAGGCCCAGAGCATACTAAGCAGATGCCTTCATTAAGTTGTCATGAATGACATGTAGATCTTTCTCCCAAGAGGTCACAAGTAATTCAGAATCCAATAATGCATACAAGTAATTTTAAATTGCTCATTCTACTTGAATTACCTTGCAAGTTAATTCCATGTTCAGGTACAGCATGCTGCTGTATCCTAGCTCTTTTCAGTCCTTCAGAAGTGCACCTGACAATCACTCATATTATTCATTAATTCAGAGCCCTTCTAGAAAGCCATGTTGAAATCTTATTCCCTACTCATCTAGGTTATTGCTAAACATCCTGAATACAACTAGGCCTACTGTTAATCACTTTATATTCATCTTTCATGTTGTTAACTTTGATTTACTTACTGCTATTTTGTCTTCCTATTCCAGAAGAAGATGCTTATTGCTCTTGTACCTCATGACTCTCAATTCAGGGAAAAATTTCCCCACCTTACCCTGCTATTTTCAAGCTTCCCCAGCCTTCAGCTAAGAGACTTTGTTTGCCAGTCTTGATGGAACAGGCAGGTTACACACAACTACACCTTTGTTTTGGACTTAGTCATGTAATAATTTTTTGTTTTTTAATAAAAAAAAATTTAAGGATAAAGGTAATTCAGACCTTTATGCAGACAGGCAATCTTGCCCTTACAACAGAAACACCAAGTAAGCACAGGAACAAAAGGTCAAACACAAGTCAAATTTGACCCCACAGACACAAGACAGAGACTTTTATATATTTACTTCAGCTTTCCACTAGAATCCAAGTACACATGTACCGCAAGAAAAAAATTTTTTGCTTTTGCCTGTGCTGAGGAGACTTCCTCTGTAACAGCATTAATGTGGCTCTGAAACTATAAACATATTTTTTTTAACTCTATTCATTCTGATGGGTGTCTCTTCCTACAAGTTCTTAGTAAGGCTCATTGACTTTTCTTTTTCGATGGGTGGGGTGGTTTTTTTGTGTGTGTGTTTAAATTTTTTTCAATGGCAGATGCACTTGGCAGTATCTGTGACCTTGAGTTGTACACATGAGCAAGCAAGACAGCTCAGTCCTGCCAGGCTGTTTATGCATTCTAAGAGACCTCCTTCTGACAGGGTTGTCTCAAGGAAGACAGAAGCACAGTGTGCATACTAAGCTGACTGCTTCATGATTTATTTATGGGGAAAAAAAGGGCATAAAAATTTACTGAAGGGAAAAGAAAAATGAAGATTCTGACTTACCTTGTCAGTATAGACGAAGAACAGAATCACAACAGTGAGCTCCAACAGAAATATAATTAACAGCATGATAAAAAACTGCCAAGAGAAGAAGGGACAGGGGAAAAAACAAAATGCAAAACTCATCAACATCTACTCCAGCTTCTTCTGGGTGCACAGCAAGTATATTCTGATCATACAGAATGAGGAGTGGGAGTCACACAGGCAGCAAGATGCAAAACTGCTGTGTTGTCATAGAGCAGAAAGCATGCAACATGCAGCAACTAAAAAATGGGTAAAGGAACAGTCAGGTAACACAGCACTATCCAGGCACACATATGGATCATTTACAGCACTAATTTTCAACCGACCAGCACAAAACCCCACTGAGATCTGTCCCCCCAGCAGGCCAATGCTCTATTTGACCCTTGAGGACTCTTCCCAGGTTAGGTTTTCTTTACTTTTTTTCCCCGGCAGATCTTTCCAGTTCACAAAACACTGGTGAAATCCACAGCTCAGAATTCTCATTGCAACAGAAGGTCCACAAAAAAGCAAAATCAAACCCGTTCTTTTCCTCCTCATAGGCCATTGGACTGTCTACAACCCAGCAGGCAAAAGCTCAGAAGAGTGGATAAAAAAACTTTTGACACAAAGATATTAGAAAATTCCTTTCCCCCTCTGCTCTGCTCAGACCCCAGCTGGAGTTCTGTGTCCAGTTCTGGAGAACCCAACAGCAGAAGGACACAGAGCTCCTGGGAGGTGTCCAGAGGAGCCACTCCAATGCTCAGAGGGCTGAGCACCTCCCTGGGAAGCCAGGCTGAGGGATTGGGGTTGTTCAGCCTGGAGAAGAGGAGGCTCCCAGGGGAGCTCAGAGCAACCTTCCAATATCTGAAGGGGCTACAAGAAAGCTGGGGGAGGGCTTTGTGCATGGGGGGTAGGGAGAGGACAAGGGGAATGGGTTAAAAGTCAAAAAAGGGAGATTGAGGTTCGATATTAGGGAAAAATTCTTTAATTTGAGGGTGGTGATCCCCTGTCTCAGGTTTCCCAGAGAAGCTGTGGCTGCCCCATCCCTGGCAGTGTCTCAGCCCAGGTTGGATGGGGCTTGGAGCACCCTGGGCTGGTGGGAGGTGTCCCTGACCATGCAGGGGGTTGGAGGTGGGTGAGCTTTAAGGTCCCTTCCAACCCAAACCATTCCATGATTCCATCATTTCAAGTAGTTTTGCTAAAGCCCTGAGCTGAATGTATCAACTTCCAAGAGACAAAATGTTGGCAATGCCAGAGACTTGCCAAAACCCATTTCCCATGCTTTTGGTTAAGATGCTTCCTGGGTCTGCAGCTTTTTTTTTCTTGGGTTCCATGGGCTTTAGAACACGTCCTGTCAGAGTAGTAATGAAGCTGAGTTCTACAAAGATGGGTAAAGGAGAGAGAGCAACTCTGGAAACTTTTTAGGCTCAAAGGTCCTGCTCTCTAAAATTCAAACTCTGTATGCATGGCTGGAATTCTAATACTGAGCAACACTGGCTTTATTGACATCCTATCCCCAAGAGAAAAAACCAGTTACTCTCTCTCTAGCTTCAGTCTCAAGGCTGGAAACATATTCAAGTTTAGTAGCTATGAGGACTTATCAGAGCTGCTTCACTGCCTGCCAAAACCAAACCTTTGAACCCATGGATTTCTGTGACTGAATGAAGGTCAAGTCAGGGAAAATACCCTTCTCCACTAAGACAAGCATGCTGCCAACAGAATTCCTTCCATTTTGCCCTAGAAGTCTTAAAGTTTACTTTTAAATCTTCATCACTACGATCTTCACACCTGCCTGGCCCTAATACTGCCCAGTTTTTATTACTATGTAATTTAGTAAATTATTACTAAATATATAGTAATTATTACTAGTAGTATTATTTATTAACAAACACAATGTATAATAAATACTAATAATATTTATTACTAAATTTATTACTAATATATATTTATTACTATGTAATTAGTAATTCATTACTAATTACTTTTATTACTATGCCCTATTACTGCCCAGTTTTGCATCACAGAACTCATTCACTCTTGCAATCCTTATCATTACCATCCAACACTGACCTTCTGTCCAGATTTGCAAACCTGCCTTCATGTAGCTTCCTTATTTTTTTACCTTTATGATTTATGCATAACTTTAACTGGAGCAGGACAAAGCACATCACTCTTTGCAAAGATGCAGACACACTTTGCTGTGTATTTTTGGTTGTGTGGTACTTTTTAGCTCAACCATAGAGCATGGCTTTTCCAAAATGCATACACAAATACCCTCTGAAATTCACGGGCATAAACCTGGACTACATTAGGGAAAGCCCAGGACAAAGGAAGGACTCAGACCCATTGCAAGCAGTGATAAGAATTTCCTATACCACAGGACCCCAATTTCATCAGATTATAATTTTGCCAAAGGTTATTTGTCTATGGTTATATATTTTGAGCTTGTTTCTGTCTAAAGGATAAAAGCTGCTGGAAGAACTTCCAGAGCAGCACTTCAGTTACTTCTAAGAATGAAGCAGGACAAAGTATGTTATTCTGCCCAGGTGAAATTTGGGGTGGCTGAAGTTGAAATTTTCTCCAGTTCCAATATTTAGAGCAGAGCCCTGCTCCCCTTCAGGCACATGAGGAACAACTAAGTGCCTATGGATGCTCTTTCCTGCTAGGACAAGGGTTATTATTTAAATTACAAGTGTATGGAAACATGGTGTCCACAGATGTGTGCTGTAACAACCAAACAGACACAAAAATCCTTCCTGCACAAATATTGGGTTTTTTTACCAGGAACTGTGATTTCCTGGATCAAAACGAAGTTCCTATTTGCAAAAAATTTGCATTAGACCATGTCCACATGCCCTTTCTGGCAGCTTCTCCAAATGTCCTGTTTCTCATTTAGCTGAAGATAACACTGCAATTAGACTGACTGGCTCAGCTGGGACAGTGGAGCTCACAGAAAGCAGCTAATTGTGCCATTTGGACACTTCCAGCAAAATAAAAATTGAGAACTAACTTTGCTTTGAGATATTTATTTATCATTTGGACATACTACAGATGATGAGAGAAAAGAAAACCTGTCGTTACTACTGGAGAAACGTGGAGTAACTACTTGTGAAAGGGCACTGCAGCACAGAGGACAGGCAGACACCTTCTGCTGCAGGGACACAAAGATGACAAAGGCAGAGGTGAGATTCAGACAATTTGGGTTTGTTTCATAGCCCTCCCACAACCTCCCAGTGCAACCAATGCAAGGCACTTAGTTTCACTTTGCTGCAGCTCCCCATCTGTCTAATGAGGATAATTACACTTCCCATTTGTCTCCTCTGTTTAGCTGGGAAGCTCCAGTGGGCAGGGACCTCCTCTTCCCATGAGTTTCATACAGAACAATTCCCCTGAGCTCATGGGCTGCCTGCAGGAGACACTGCACCACGGAGAAGCAAATCACACAACCCATCATGATTTCATAGCTAGGGCTGAGATCTTTAACCTGGACTAGCCCCAGAATAATGCCCTTTTTCAGTGCAAGCCTACAAATACAGATCTCTGCTAAAGAGGTGGGGAAGGCAGAGTATTCAGGCAATTTAACTCCTCAAACATAGAACTTAAACAACAAACCTAAAAGACAACTTGTAAGCAGACACATAAGGATCAGCCAGGTCTACTTCTTTAGGCACGAATTTCTTTGCCCCAGAGCAATGGAATATGCAGAGCGGGAATAAGTCAGAAGTGTGATCTCCAGGATGCAGGTGTCAGAACTAATGATCTCCAGTCATTATCTGATTGGTGTCTGATCTCCTGCAAGGACCTGTCCTCAGCTCCAAAGCAGATGCATTGCTGGGAGGTTCAGAGCACTCAAGCCAGAAGTTTTGCTAAAATTCAGGAAGATGATGGATATGGCAAATAGCTCTGATGGACAGAAGATCTACAAGGTATTTCCAAAAGGGAAAGGAGCTAAAATACATTCCTGATTTTATTTCAACATAGCCTACAGAGCTTTGCAGCACAGCTAGATGATCCTGTAAAGCAGGATCAAATACCTATGAATAAAATAATTTAAGTCCATAAAATAACTTTCTCAAGACAGACTTTCAGCTTATTACCTCTGTCACCTGTTCAGGACAGTGACAAACCCATCACAACAAAGCTGACGTTTTCTAATTACAGCTGAGCTTGTAGCCCAAACTTGAGCATCAATTGAAGAAAAGTGAAAGGAATCTTACTAAGCAAAAAAGTACAGTTTGTCTGCTTCACTCAATTTGCATATACATTCAGACGCAAGATTATATGCACCAGGTTGTTTACTTATTTCAAGAAATGCTAGTTGCTGATTTCCCTAGGGATATACAATGATGGAAAAGTTTATCTTCACTTTTTAGGGGAAGCAAGTAAAACTCAGCAAATATCCATTCTTTGTCCACTGAGATCTTAGAATGACAGCTGCACAACTTGGTCCATTTGTGTATTTCTGCAGAATGCATGGGATGGCTGAGGCTTCATTTTCTTTTTAAACTCTATTTTAGATTTTTGTATTATTCTCTTCCTCTGGAAGCAGCAAAATAGGACTGTGTCTGTTCCTTAAGAGATTAATGTGGTATTGTCCTGGCTATACAGAACCACTGAGTAACAACTATCTGCCGGCTCCTTTCTTGGTGGATATCATGTAAGTCCTTTCAAGTCAGTAAAACTGTGAAGCTTTAGGCTATCTAAATACTCTCTTCAGAGGTAACACAAATCATTCCTGACTACTGCATGCAGCTATGCAAAAATCTCATTTACAAATTAAACTCTACTTCTGCTTTCGACTTCCTTTCTCTATCTACCCTCTGCTACTTAAAACATTTTGTCTATCCTCCTTTCTTTCAGAAGTCAGTGGCAAATGCCAGCGAGAAGAAATTATTATCATTTACACCTAGCATCACAGCAGCCTAATTCCAAACAGCTTACAGCTTTGCTTTGACAACCCAATACAGATGTCATATGTGGAGAGCACAAAGACAGAGGATCAGAGCCTCATCTGCTCTGCAACCTGAAGTATGAAATATAAATAGGCTGAAATGTCTCTTTGATACTGTGCATTTCCCATGCACTCAAGCAGACTCCTTAGGAAATCTCCCCCCTTACCACAGCACTGAACAGCAGCACTATTTATAAGGCAAAAACCATACACAAGCATTCTGCTGTGCTTAACACCACATCAAGTTCTGCTCCTCCCACACAGGTGGGTTCAGACAGTAGTTCTTCCTGCCTTGCATGGGGGATTTTTCTTTCCAGCCCTTGCAGGCATCTTCAAGGTGATCTTAAGGGTGTGATTTCAGAGCAGGAGGTGACAGGAACACAGTACAGGTATCTGGAGAACCAGGTGGCATCCACATAATCTTTAATTACCATCTCTGGTTATCCTTAGCACCCCAGACTTTCTGTCCCCCAGAATCAAACAGGGGAAAGGGGGAAGTCAGTGACCTCCCTGATACTCCCTGAGAGACACCCAGGAGTGCTGTGCCCAGCAAAGCCAGGTTTGATCTCATCTGTGCAGGTTATAACTTCCAGTATCTGCCATCCCAGCATGACAGCTTCCCTGGGTAATCCTCCAGAATTGGTTTATTCCACTTCCTTTTCTTTTTGTCTATTCCAGGCCTCATTTCTTCAGACTTTTGGATACAGAAACAGGCAAGGGATACAACTTCCTAGCTTTGACTTCTTGCCAAGTATGAGATGGCCTCCATCAGCTCCTCTTAAACACCTGTGCAGCCAGACTTCAGTTGCTCTTGCTAATTTTGTCTATCAAAATTAGAACTTAACAAACGTAAGAACAAGTTAGGAAAAGCCACCTAAAAGGAAAAGTTAGGAAAACCCAAGTGCTACACAAGAGGATAAACAAGGGATAAACAAGACAACTTTTCCCACCAGTTGCTGTCACATTCGGGTAACACCACCTGAAGACATAAATTTCAAGGAGGAGAAGGTGCCCGAACTCAAGTGGCTCTGACAAACTGATTTTTCCCCAACTTGGGTCTGTTTTGCCCATGCCCCTAACTGGTGAGTGGAAGCCTCCTGGTCCTTGTCCTGTGTTACCTGCTGGGCTCAAACCACACCAGAGATAGAGAGAGGAGTGTAAGGACTCCATCCTGCAGAGCCTGCTGAACACCCAAGGTTCCAAATGCTTCCTGGAAAACCCCATTACATCCTAGCTGAAAAAAAAAACCAAACAAACTATAACCAAGCCAGTCCTTTTAAAGAGAAGGGGCATTCTCAGGGATGTTTAACGAAAAAAACCCTAATATTTTGGGAAGAAGTAATTTTCATTTTAGCAGAACACAACGTTGAGAAAACCTTTGAAATCAGAAATGAAGAAAATGTAGCAACCACACACCCTAAGAACTGCCTTGGTTTGATACCCAGACCATTCTTTGGTTCAAGCATTTATTTTGCTATCTACATTGTCTAGAAAACCAGGAGGTGGTTAAAAACCAAATGACCCAGCATTTCAACTCTCTCAAACACCAGTCATACAGAGCCAGGAATTTGGGGAGGACTAACAAAACACACAAGATAAGGCTTTGCTTCCAGAAAACAGGTGGTCCTACAACCATCCGTTTCCCTTCCAAAGGGACAGACTCAACACAAAAACACAAGAGCTAAAAATCTCACTGGCATTTAATGCACACTGAGCAAAGTTACTCCGGACTAAACAAAGTTATTTCGATGTAGGCTCATGAAACTGCATTTCAACCCTCTATGGTTGAGCTTATTCAGAATTGAAGTAGCTGTAATTAGCTCTAACACAGAGCTAAATCAAAGAAAACTGAGTAAAATTGAGACAACACCAAATGGAGACAAAGGTAAGGACAGGCAGAGTGAAACAATTGCTGGTACCAGAGCAGATCAAGCTTCTCAATCCCTCCTATGCAAAGACTTCCTAAAGGAATTTGGATTACTTAACCTGATCCATCAGGTTCAGCCCTGACACCATGTACTGAAGGGCATTAGGTTGGTCCTGACACGGTGCACTGAAAGGCCTTGGGTTGAGCATTCATAGAATCACAGAATCAGCTGGGTTGGAAGGGACCTCAGAGATCATCAAGTCCAACCCTTGATCCACTCCCCCTGTGGTTCCCAGCCCATGGCACTGAGTGCCACATCCAGGCTCTTTTTAAATATCTCCAGGGATGGAGAATCCACTACTTCCCTGGGCAGCCCATTCCAATGGCTGATCACCCTCTCCATGAAGAAATTCTTTCTAATATCCAGCCTAAACCTCCCCTGGCACAACTTGAGACCATGCCCTCTTGTCTTGCTGATAGTTGCCTGTGAGCAGAGCCCAACCCCCCCTGGCTCCAGCCTCCTTTCAGGGAGTTGTAGAGAGTGATGAGGTCTCCCCTGAGCCTCCTCTTCTCCAGGCTGAACACCCCCAGCTCCCTCAGCCTCTCCTCACAGGACTTGTGCTGGATCCCTTCCCCAGCCTGGTTGCCCTCCTTTGGACCTGCTCCAGGACCTCAATCTCCTTCCTGACCTGAGGGGCCCAGAACTGGACACAGGACTCGAGCTGTGGCCTCACCAGGGCTGAGTACAGGGGCAGAATCCCTTCCCTGGACCTGCTGGCCACGCTGTTCCTGAGCCAGGCCAGGATGCCATTGGCCTTCTTGGCCACCTGGGCACACTGCTGGCTCCTGTTCAGCTTCCTGGCAATCCAGACTCCCAGGTCCCTCTCTGCCTGGCTGCTCTCAGCCACTCTGAGCCCGAGGTGATTTGGGGAGACCTTGCCCTTGCCAAAGCAGTGATGGGGGCCAACAATCCATAGAAGATAAAAGGCTGAAATTCTTCCATTACTGAGGACTGACTGCCAAATCCTGACACAAAAGATGACACTGCTCACTGCTGGTCACACCTGAGCTGGGACTGCAGTCAACAAAGCACAAATAGCTGATTAATTTTGTTCATGTAAAATATACCAGGAGACTCAGCACCCTGGGGACTCCTGCTGCATTGGTACTGAAGCTGGACGTGGGTCTGCCTGGCCTGGCACTTCCTCCCCAGAGTGGGTATTTATAGGCTGTTAGAACTGCTGAGGACTTTCAGACACTGATTCTGACTTCTGCCTTCTCAGTAAAAATTTTCCCTAACAAATTTGCTTTCATTTCAATTTATGTGGTTCTCTCTCAGTTCTAACCCCCTACTGACCACATAAACAGCCTTCAGTAGCCTAGACTGGATAGTCCTGACTGGTACCAGTTAAATACCAGCAGAGACAACTGATTAAGGCAGGGGTCTGCAAAGAGTCCTCTGTTGAGGCTTGGAATCTCACAGTCACTTAGATGTTTAGAGTGATTTTTTTCCTGGGGGCTGTGTGCCTTGACCCATTCTGCAGTTCTCAGGGAAGCAAAAATAATATGTGAAGGATGGTGAGGAGCAGCCTGCTACAAAGGAATCACCAGCTCACCAAAGAAAAGCCCTCTGAGGTTTTGCTGAAGCCCCAGACTATAGCAGCAGCATCACCTCACTTCTGCTCTTCAGTTGACCAGGATCCAAAATCTAGATAAACAACAGCTACAGCAGGCACTCATGACTCAAAGTCCAGCTTTGATTGGCATCAAATCACATTTGGCTAAATGCACCAGGGATGTAGCTCAAGTCTCTGTTAAATCATGGACAGCTGGTACTTTATTAAATCTTTAATTTCACAGCAGTCCCTTGGTGCTGGTACCTTTGCTTCCTGACATCTCAGCCCTGTGACTGTTAATGATTGGCAAAATGAGTATAGCCAAACCTGAAGGACTTCATTACCAATTTAAATCAAAACAATCAACCTCTTTACAATATTTGCTGCTTACATTTATCTTTCTGCCAAGGACTTCAGATCATCAGCCCCACCAAGGTAGGTGTTAGGAGTACCCACCTACCAAAGCTGAGTTAAAAATAGTTCAGGGATATACTGCAAAAGGTGTCTTCACAAATCTTCTCTTCAGAGCTGAAGGAAACCTCCACCACCACTAACCACTGCCATCCTAGAGGTCTCAGCCTCCAAGCACAGGTTTAAAGCATGGCCAGGAATGATATAACAGCCCCTTAGGGCTATCAAAGACTAATTCAGAGATGGCTCAGAGCTCGTCCATCTCAAGTGGGCAACTTCTGTTGAAATACAGGAAATGTAACATGCACTGGGACAGGAGCAGCAGCTTAAGCCAGCAAACACTGCAGCAGCACAGGGGGGGAATACTCACACTCAGCAGGAGGCACTTGTTTTCTTTGATGGCACCTATGCAGCCCACGAAGCCAATGACCAGGACACACGTCCCTGTGACAATCAGTAGGTTGGCAGCTGACAGGGATGGGAAAGAAGAGGAGAGGGTGGCAAAGTTCCCTTGGGTAACAGCCAGCCAGATGCCTACTCCAAGGATTCCACAGCCTCCCAACTGGGAAAATAAAGAGAGACAAAGAAATTTAGTTATCATATCCAAGGAAGCCCAGATATTAATTCATATCAACATGGAAGCAGTAGAAGGGGGAAATCCAGCAGTCATACCTGCAAAGAAATGAACTATCCCTGTGGCACTTTCAGTAGGGAAAACAGAAAAACGAGAACGAAATAAAATTTGTGGAGGGAGGAACTCATCAGTAAAATGTAACGCTCAAGGAAGACTCAGATTTCCCAAATCCAGGACACAGAGTCAAATATCAGGTCTCCTCTCTAGTGAAAAAGGAGAGGAAAGGAAAAATTCCCAAAGGTTTGGATTTCAAAGGGACTGAAAAAAATCCATATCCTATTTAGGTACCTCAGAAAACTGCCCAGCATGGCTGAAGCACTTGGATCCCCTGTTCTTCCCATCCCAGTACCCCACCTCCTCTCCTCATCACATCCCATAAACAAATCTGGCCAGGGCATCCCCTGGCAGGACACCTACCACTTCTTCAGTTCCAGTCCAAGGTCCAGGCTCCCTTGGAAGCAAAAGAGCATTTAGAGTGTAAAGGGGACAGAGGAGGAATGATCCCTCCTGGAATATTAAAAGCAAACAAACTGATGTGTACTCCTCGTGGTCACTGCTTTGGTTACTCAGTTCTCAGCAGAAGACTTAGCTGGTTTAGAAGTTTGAAAGGGAAGCAGCAGGGCAGGCCCCCCATGACAGTTCAGGGAACAGCCACCAAAAATCATAAAATTAAAAATTATTATACACACAAGGAACTTTTTTAAAAGGCAAAGGTTTATAAGCAATATTCTTAAAATTGCCAGGAAGCCTGCAGAATTTTAACAAGCTGAGTAAAGCTGAGCAATTGAATAAACCAAAGCTGATTGTGCATTATTATACTGTCACACAGCAGAGCATCACTTAGGTTTCTTTCTTTCCTGCTCTTCCTCTAAAATAACCAGATTTTATTGAGTTTTGTAACTGCACTTTATTATGCAAATCAATTAAAGGTTAAGAAAGAAATTTTGTTCATGGAGTAGCAAGCCAGACATAGGAGGATATCAATTAAATGTCTGTGCAAAGTGAATGCCATGAGACAGCTCATGAATCAGGGAAGGATCCTGGGGCAAAGGACACAGAGAAGAAACACAAAAGCCAAAGCAATTTCTTATACTGATTGCTGAGGTTGCCTCTGCATGCCACTGAATGCCCCTTTAGTAAGGACAACACAGATGGCTGGAGTCACCCCAGTCACCAACCAGTCTGTGGTGTTCCCAACCCAAGAGCCAGACCACAGCTGATGGTACTGTGCCTCAGCTGCACCAGCCTGTGTGTCTCCACTGGGACGGCAGATTCCAGGACACAGGAATTCCAGCCATCTCCTTTTCACACACAGGCATCCCCTAGCACCTTATTCACCTCTCTACAAGCACCTGGGAAAGGCCATGCCCTGACCTACCCACTGGGAACACCTCCCTGCTACTCCCACTCACACACCAGGACCTCTAATATGGCCCAAAATGACTGAAAAATAACCAGGGAGAGGAGAGAAAGAATGCTCAAAGAAGGGAAGCCATAGAGAATCATTTAGGGTAACTGATTGCAAAAGCTATCAACGATGGCCCAAGGAAAAAACGGGGAAAAAACCAGGGAATAAATTCCCTGAAATGGGAATAAAACTGCAAAGGCCCACTGGACTGCAGAGCAGTACTGATGGCAGTGTTGTGGGTGGCAGCCACCCACATTAAAACTGAGCTGGTCAGAACACTGAAATCCAGTCAGGAATTGCCCTGGCTGAGGGGGGGGAAGCCAAGCTGTGGTTCTGCCCCCACATCCTGGGGGATGCTCTGCCTCAAAACCAGCTTCAGAGGCACAGGGAGGCTGCACAGTTTGTGTAGAAAGCCCCATAAAGCCAGCAGAGGCTGGAAGATTATAAATTTCAGCCCAAATCCAACAGCATCAGTAGGAGGCAGCTCATCAGTGGTGCTGACATCCACCAGAGCAATTTCTGTTAAGGGCGGTGAGACTTGCTGTGTTTGGTCCAGGTGAGACCTGCTTGGCTGCTCCTCCCCTGCCCACTGAATTCTTTCTGATGATGCACATACATACATGCATAATGCTCCTGATAGTGTTGCCCTGAGGAGATTTGAAAGGAAAAAAAAAAAAAAAAGAGAGAGATTTTTTTAATTTCATCTTCTCCTTCCAAAGTCATTTGTGTCTGTGGAAACTGGGAATTCACCAGTGGCACAAAACTGCCAGCAGAAGGGACCCACTTAGATCAAGACTGAGTATTTCAGGGCAGTTGGTCAGCAGTACCTCCCTACACCACACCTGACTCAGAAATACATTAATATCTTTCTCCAGCAGCTCATTATCTCCCTCATTTTGCAGAGGTAAGGCACAGCTCTTTCTCAGGTTGATGAACCAAACCTTGAAATGCACAAAGCATTAAACCACCTGGCTCAAACCAGATTTCACATCATGCTGCTTAGGAAATGTCCGTCCATGCTACTGATGACTGCTCCACCTTAGTTCTGCCCTCTTTCCTTTGCCCACACCAGAACGGCCCCTTGAATCAAGGCATCCAGCAGCCACACCAGGCTGAGAAGCAAGAGGCTGCCCTAAACTCCAGCCCAAACTGCTCTTTAAAGCCCCCTTTTCACCCATGAAGGAAGCACACCACAAAGTCTCCCTCTAATAACCACAATAATGCTCAAGCACCTGGTTGAGGAAATGCTTTACTGAACCCAGACCCACCAGGACAGCCAGAGGGGTCTTTCCAAGCCTAGCAAAACATCTCCTGTTCCCAAACTTTCCAAAAAGTCACACACACCTCACCCCCAGCATTCTGAGCAGAACATCAGTGTCATTCCCAGCCCAGGATCCAGGGAGCAGAGGGATCACACTTCTTTTTACCAGATGAGAGCAAAATAGTGCAGTTAGTTCTGTGCTGCCTGTCTGGCTTAGAGTTCTTAGTTCTGGTTTCTGAGGAGCTGTTAAACTATGGATAATTTTATTTAGTTATTTACTATGTTCCCTTTCCTCCACTGTTTCTCTCCCTATCCTATTCCCAGTCCCTGTTTGTGCCAGTCAGAAGCAAAAGGATGAGAAGACAGATCCTGATGAAACAAAACCATAAACAGGGCTACTCCTGACAATCTGGGGACTTGATGCAAACAGCACAGCTGTCACAGTTAAAAGAGAAAACATCAGACCAAAAATTTTGAGGTAAGTTTACAGCTTGAACCTGATCTATTGGCAACCAAACATGAGTTTCCATTGACTCCATGGGGTGAGTGAAGGGTTGAGTTTAAAAAGAGAAAACAAACACCACAAATTCCCCTAAAAGATGTCAGGCTGCTGACACCACTTTGTTTTTAAAATTCCCTTGTGTAAAGTTTTACACATTATTTACTTAAATGATCATGATAATCCACTCTCTTTACTAAGAGAGGATGCAAAATCCAAAACAAAATGGAGATTCCTCTTAATTTTTTTTTCCAACAACAAAAAAAAAGTTGTTGGATAAAAGCTTTTTGATAAAAGCTTTTATTCTAAGGCTAAAAGAGAAGGGATGGTGTTACAGCCCTAAGACTTAGGACACAGTAAAGCACAAAGAGATTTGAGTTGCAGGCAGGACCTCAATGTAAACCTCTATCAGGCTGTTTGGTGTGTCTGTGTCTGAGCTGCAAAATCCTGAGTACCAAGTCTTGATTCTTTGCAAACTGGGGACTTTGCAGTTGGCTGAGGAAGGAGCAGCTTATTCCCATGAAGACAAAATTGCTCATAGGCATTTATACAGCAGAATTAAGGAGTAAAGCAGGTGGCTTACTCTAAAACATAGATTCAGTCTGTCTTTCCTAACCCAAGAACTACACAGACATGTGTGCCACTTGCTCTCTTGACAGAAATGCTGCCCCTGGCATTAGATCCCTCAAATTGTTCTAATGGGCTAGAAAATAAATTATTCAGACTTCAGTGCATACATACAGAATTGATCTTAAATTATGGTAAACAAAGTAATCCCAAGCAGCCCTGGATATATGCATGATGTTGGAGAATTACTTATGCCATGCTCTTAAAATACTGCAGGAGAAATTGTCTCATTGTTCATGATAATGGTGTTGCTGTCTTTAAGAGGGTTTTTTATTGATTTTATTACATGGAAAGTGCATCTAATCAAGGCTTCTCATATTGTATCTGGTTCAGATCTATGTATCATACTTTCTTTTAGATAAAATAATTCCCTGTGTATTAAAATATACAGTGGTAACAGAACCTAGTTAGTGGAAGGTATGACTAGTGTTGGTGTTTGTTTTTTCTTTCTTTTTTTTTTTTTTCTCCTTCTGCACAAAGCTCGTGATGTACCCTATGTTGCAATCCCATGTCAACAGGCTTGGGAGGTCTGTCCCAAGACTTGGGACTTTTCTACCCTTCTTATGCTTGTCTGAAAAGCCTTTTCCAGGGGGCTGTGCTGACTCTGCCAGCCCCACATCAAGGTGTGACTCTGCCAGCCCCACACCAACACTTTTCTTTTATTGATTTTATTACATGGAAAATGCATCTAATCAAGGCTTCTCATATTGTATCTGGTTCAGATCTACGCATCATACTTTCTTTTAGATAAAATAATTCCCTGTGTATTAAAATATACAGTGGTAACAGAACCTAGTTAGTGGAAGGTATGACTAGTTGTAATCAAACTAGCTCGATTTGGAGGGTTTTCTAACCCAGTCTTTACATATTCAAACTGGAAGGGCTTTCTCAGTCCCACCTGCTATCCAGTTACTCTTGCCTCCACATCTAACTATGGTGTAGGAGTATACAATGGAAAAATCAGCAGCAAGATATTAACAGTAGTGATGTGAACATTATCCAGCAAATGTTCTGTAATGTAAGAAATACTTAAATTACTGCTCCTTTGAGCTAGACACACAGAGGAGGTGCAAATGGAACAGAAATTTACAGTGACAGCATCAAAGGAGTCGATGATCTTGGATGGGAAGAGCAGAAGTGGTGTGTGAGGATGCAGAGGCTGCAATGCTCCAGACAGGCACATCCAAACAACTGCTGGGTGAGCTGCCTGCCTTGGAGTCAGGAATGATAACTTCTGGAAAACAGCTCCAAACACACCCCCCACCTCCAGAGAATGCAGTAAAAAGGGGCAAAAGTGGGGACTGAAGGCCCTTCCTACCTTTAGCATAATGAGGCTCTGGAGCAGAACTGATGGGTATGAGCAGACCTCACTCAGAATGGCTATGAACTGAGCTGTGCCATTTGAGCAACAATTTAAAACAAATAAGGAAAAAATATGGAAAAAAGATCAGATAGCAGTGACTTCCTGGGATGGAGGAGACTGGAACAGCAGTAATCCATAAACATCAACACAGTACGGGAAAGGTGAATAGAGGATTATCATTCATTATTGTTGAGATTAAAAAAGCTAGAGGTTATCTGGTCTGCAGGCTGAAAACCAATAAAAGCAAGTACTTCTTCACAAAAAGTTTAATTAAGTTCTGGAATTCATTGCCACAGAGTTTTGTGGGTGTCAAAATACCAGCAGGTTCAAAAAGGGATTACACAAATCAAGGGCAATGTATCCCAGTATTTATTAAAAAATGATATTTTGGAGCCTTTGCGGGGAAGACCTTTACCCATTAATCTGAGCAGCTGGTAAAAATGGCTCTGTTCTCTTTCCTTTTTTCTCATTTTCTCTCTAAGCAGCCCTAAATGACCATGACCAATAATAGGGTGCTCAGCTAGATGAAACTTTTTCAGCGTTATGGGCATTTGTATGTTCTGCTTACTTGACTCTCTTTTCCTCCCTAGTTTGAATGTTCACCTACAGTTTGAATTTAATTTTTTGCTTGCTTGCTTGCTTTGCTTGGCATGAGCCTATTTTCAGAGTCAAGGTTATAGATACAGACAACAATCAGAGTTAATTCCCTGTATCTCCTTTCCTACATACCATACTCCTGCTTTTGTATCAATGAAAGCACATCTTACTTCAAACCAAAATGTAGAAATCTGATAATTCATAGAATTTCGAAACAGATTTCCCTCAGATCCATTGGACCTTTAAAAGCTACATTTCTTTTCCATAAGGATCATATGCATATGCAGACTCTTCTCTCTCAGCCTTAGCAAATCTGTAGTAAGACCTACTAACCTCTACTCATCCACTCCACGAGATTTTTTGCAGTTCTTTTACTACAGTACAATTTAAAAATAAATAAATAAATAAGGTATGATGTTATCTCTTCACACTCATCCATTTCCTTCTCCTCTGCATTCCTGCCCTCTGTTCTTGCAGCCGTGGCCCAGGTTTTCAGTAGAGCTGATGGAATTGGAGCATCCACCAGCAAATTCTCAGCTATCATTACTCCAAAGCACTTGAGCTGTAATTTGTATAAAAAAATTAATGACAACTGGGTTTACAGATCTTCTAGATCACTGTAAAAATTCCTGATTTTCCACTTCAGGGATTAAGCAGCCTTTTAAAGCTTGTCTGAATATCTGTAACACCTTGATGTGGGGCTGGCAGAGTCAGCACAGCCCCCTGGAAAAGGCTTTTCAGACAAGCATAAGAAGGGTAGAAAAGTCCCAAGTCTTGGGACAGACTTCCCAAGCCTGTTGACATGGGATTGCAACATAGGGTACATCACGAGCTTTGTGCAGAAGGAGAAAAAAAAAAAAAGAAAGAAAAAACAAACACCAAGTTTAGAAAATGTTTATCAATATGGTGATAGGTGCTTTATATATATAAATATATATACCTATATATTTATATATGTATATATTTATGTATTTACATTATATATTTATATATCTCCCTCTGTAAAAGGGAACCACTGAGGAAATTCTTTCCTCATTTAATTCAGGTGGGTTCATGGTTCTGTTGCTCCTCAGACGGATCTACTCTCAACTCCTACTGAATGCTCCACCCAGTAGACATTATTCCACAAATTACACACCACAGATTGATTCTCCTTTACTCCCTGGTTACGTGTGTTCATTCACAACAACATCTACTCCACAGCACCTTCTCTCAAGTCAGAATTTTATTTTGCTCCGGTGCCATTAAATTCCTCTTCTGAACTCTTTCACCACTATGTCTGTGACTCACAGAAGGTGCTTGACCAGAGACCAATGGAGTGAAGCACAGAGCATTTCAAATGCCATTCCCTTCAGCAGTAAAACTTTAAATGCTGTATGAAACCCCCTGCCTGGCCTTACCATCCCGAGCTCTTTTCACTTCGCTTCCAAACTGCATTCCAACAGAGGAGCCCCGGGAGGGCTCAGAGCAGCCCCAGCCCTGCCCCATGTTGGACTGGATCATTTAAAAGCAGACATAAATAACACCTTCTTCCCTGAACTTCCCTGCACCACCGGGAAGTGTTGGTGCAGACACAGGGGCAGCTCAGGCCCAGAGGGTAACAAAGGGCCCTGCAGCCGCTGCCTCCCCGCCGCCATTTCGGGATGGGGAGGAGGAAACAACCTCAAACCTCCTGGATCAGGACAAGGACCTGGAGGGCTCCACTCAACAAATACAGTCACGAGCAAAATCAATTTCATAGAATCACAGAATCATAGAATTGGCTGGGTTGGAAGGGACCTCAGAGATCATCAAGTCCAACCCTTGATCCACTCCCCCTGTGGTTCCCAGCCCATGGCACTGAGTGCCACATCCAGGCTCTTTTTAAATATCTCCAGGGATGGAGAATCCACTACTTCCCTGGGCAGCCCATTCCAATGGCTGATCACCCTCTCTGTAAAGAAATTCTTTCTAATATCCAACCTAGACCTCCCCTGGCACAACTTGAGACCATGCCCTCCCCTGGCACAACTTGAGCCCAGAACTGGGCTCAGGGCTCTGGCAGCCAGAGGGAACTCCTGGGATTCCCACCCTCACCCTTCCTTGGAGAAGGAAAAGGCTCCCAAGAGCAGCCTTTTCTTTAGGACATTCCATTCCAGCTTGACAAAGACCAAGAGCGGTTTTTATCAGACCTGGAAAGCTCCAGATAGGCAAAGAAACACCACAAAAAGGGCACTGATTTTTACAACCTCAACACCAGAAACATGAAAACTGCTGCTTTTATCAGGTAAGGATTGAGCTAAAGCCTTAAGAAATTCATTATTCTTCCCTGGTTGAGTTCCACCCCTAAACTGCAGTCTTACTGAAGCAAATTTCAGGACGATTGAAGCCATCAGAAGACAAATTTTCCAGCTGACACTCTGCTAATGGGAAAGGGAATAAAAAGTCACTCAGTTCATCCCTGCTCTTTTAAGAGTAGAGTTCTCCTACTCACTTGCTCCTCTGAATCACAGTTATCTTCCAGCTCCAGTAACAGAAGAACTACAGCTTTTGAGTTAATACACCCAAAACTGGGGTTTTCCTTCCATGGACTCAAAATTCACTGAAACACATAAAACCTCTGCTCAGTCACATCCTTAGGAAGCAAAGCATTTTAAAAACTTGTGCCTAACTGCTCCTGCCTATAATCAGTCACTTCTGTAGTGCATTTAATTGCCCCATACTGCAAATTCTTATCACTGAGGATGCAAAAATTGCAGAAATAGAACAGGTGAGGGTGACATTAAGGCAGCATTGGTGATAAAAGATTAAACATCGTGACAGAATATTAAATTATGGTGATTATCAGAGCAACAAGCATTGAAAGCTTGCCTGAACTCTAATTCAAATTAGGGATTATGAGTAAAAATACGGTGTTGATGACAACTCACTGAAACACAGAGCAAATACATGACTGGGCTGAATACATCGACACGGAAAGAGTAGGTCTGATTTCAGGTTATAATTTCAACTGCTGACAAGCTGAAAGTGTTAGAGCTTTTTCATCTGCTCCTCAAATGCAATTTCTAAATCCACCTGGGATGACTGTAACGAAAGGGATACAGTTGTAAGAACAATACATGCATGAGGTCTGGAATCAGAATTCATTGAATGAAGTTAAATTTAAAAAAAAAAAAATATGCTAAAATAGAAGAAAACCAGAGTGCTTTGGAGTCTCTGCTCTGCCCCAGCCATAAAGACAATCCACAATTTTTAAAGTGACTTTGTATCATGAACTGACAAAAGATGAGACCTGGAGCTCTGGATGCAATTTCAGTCACCTGTTGTATACACATTATGTATACAATAAATACACACCCTAAGTACAGGAAAAAAATAGAAGATAATAAAATGGTAACAGTTGGTCTTTTATAGAACACAAAACCTGTGATTTCTGTAAAGGAGATTGCTGATGGAAAAATTTACCTAAGCTGCCTGGTGACATGCTGGGACAAACTGAACAAAAATGAGGATAATGAGCATCAAACAGCTCCAGAGACCACAGCCTGGTTCACTGGTTTACCATAGATATCTCACATTGGATAAAATCCAGATTATTTGGTGTCTTTAGTGCTCTTCTTTCCCCTGGAGGCATTGGATTAGTTTAGAGTAACAGGTACTGAAATAATCAGATGATGAGGGTCGTATAAAAAACAAAGATAAAAACAAATTTCTTAAGGAATACAGAGATGACAGAGATTATCTTTCTAGTTCATGTTACTCAAATATCTTTTAAAAATCTGTGTGAACAGGAAGAGTCTACAGGAAAGTTAAATGAAAAGCATTTTCATATTGCATGTTTAATCCATTCATAGAGGTATGTAGATAGCAGAGGGCTGGTTGCTATAGAGACTTCCCCAGTGAATACAGATACTATAGTTGAAATGCAAAATTATTTGAGTATCTAAAAAAGAAAATTGCTGATACTGTGTAAAAAACCGACGACAGCTAATGCTGATATCCCCACTCAAAAAAAGCTTTTGAAAAATAAGCACCTTGACTAAACCAGTATTTGATTAAATACTCTGAACAAAGAATCCCCTGCAATGCACCCTGGCATACAATGGATTTAGGTCTGGAAGTTGAATGGGATCACAAAAAGTCTCTGGTTTCAGTCCTGGAATGGGGGGCAGGTGGCTTTCAGTTTGACTCTATCTTGAGGATGATTTTAAGAGCAGCCTTCCCCTCAGGTCCCAGATTGTGGTGATGTATTTAACTGGGATTCTGGTTAATTCTCCTGATGGAGACCCTTTCAAGGACAAAGTGGTTTTCTTTGTTAGCATACGGTCTGCAGACCAGAACGTGTCTTCTCCAATTCCTGCAGCAGCAACATAGCTATGTAACACTCCTCCCCTTCCATTCGCCTTTCCAAATTTCACTCAGGAAATGTTAAAAAGCATTCACAGGGTCACCACCCAACTGCTCTGAGAGCTGCCAGAGGGCTGGAAGTGGGGACACCAGCAACACAGTCCCAGCAGGGATACTGCAGCTGGGACCTGTTCTCTCTGACCAGGACAGAAAAATCCTCCCTGTTGTAGGAAGTCTTCCCACGATTTTCCAGATCCCTCCCCAAAAAGCACAGGACTCCCAGGCTGACTCCTGGAATACCCAAATCTTTCCTTGAAGAGCTCAAGCCCTGCTGAGGAATGGAGTGCATCCCCCAAAGGACAAGCAGGTTTGGGGAAGCAGGACTCAGCACCTACAAAGCTGCAGGACATGGCACAACCCTCCTGTCTGAGGGACTCACACACATGAAAACTTTCTAACTGCTGCTTATTTAAAAAATCTTCTTCATATTCATGTTTTACAAGAAAGCTAAAGACACATCCCAGTCCTTAGGATAACCCCACCACAGCATCAGTCAAGGAAAGTAACACGAGGTGTTGGCTTTTCCTTGGGAACAAAACAAACTAAGAACAAGGTGGGAGTGCTGAGGGCCTCCCAAACACAAGCAAACTGTGAGCTGACAGACCAGTGCAGACCCCTCCAACACAGCTGGTGATCCTCTGCTTTTATTCCTATTTTCCCTCCCCACTGACACATTTCACAGTGAAAACCTATTACTCTCTAGGATGCAGCTGAACCTCTTGGCTGCCATAAGAGCTCAGTGGACATTCACCATCTTCATACTCTTTCCTGTATCAAACCAAGCCAACCAACACCAAAACCAAGTGGGGCACCAAAGGTGAAAATGCAAGCCTGGCTCCATGGAGGGCTGCAATGCCTACCAACAAAATGTGAAATACGTGGAGGCAGACTGAGACCTTCCCTTTCTGAGGTTTAGCTTTCCATGGGGTTGGGAGAACAACCAAACTTGTACACAGCATCAGGGTGCTAGTGAGAAGCCTTTTTTAAACAGTCCCATCTGTAAGCAGCTGAGGTGGTCACAGGAAGGGTTCAGAGATCCTTTAATTGGTTACAGACTTGTGAGCAGAAATCACATCCCTGTTACACAGAGCCTCACATCACAAAGCTCATCTTTCACTGAGCACCATCAGAAAGCCAAGGACAACACATTCTGAATTTTTCATGGCTTCTTTTTAATGGATTTTTAATAATATTTGTACAAGCAAGCAAAGTATTTACCACCATCACAACTGCTTAAAACCACCGTGTAAGAACTCCCTTGTCACAAGATGAGTGCTGTGACTGGAATGGCATCTCTCATTTCAATAGTTCAAATGCCTTGTCACAAAATCTGTCCTAATTGTGTGGGAGGACAAGAGAAAGCAAAGATTATTCCCTTGCTTTATGTTAGCATTTTTTAACGATTGTTTATTTATATTAGGCTTTGCTATGCAATAGCACATCTGAGGCTTTCCTACACTCTTGCTGGTTCTATTTATATACAATTGTACCCCAAGCCACTTACAAGCATGGGCAGTGTGCCATCAGTAATGAGTGCCACCTCAAATAATCTTTTTTTGTGAGCTAATTATCCCCAAAGGAAACATTACAGTCCTTTCTTATCCACCAACCACATCTCTGCTCTGGAAGTATTTCAGATGGTTTAGTCACACAGATCATCCAGACAGAGCCCGTGGAATTCCTTGCTTTCAGATTTTATTTTGCTTTTGCTTTTTCAAGGATCTGGGGAAAGGAGTGCAAAGACCACGAGGTACAAATGAGTATAAACACACCCACTGAGCCTGTCCTAACCAGGACCTACAACCACCTCTCTGGTCAGGGAGTACTGAACTAAACCCCATCTTCTTTTGCCAAATGCTACAGGATACAACACACAAAGACTGCAAATATTTCTTCTACCTGCACACCAGCCTTTAGACACCTGGAGTAGTACTCAGGTCACCTAACTTCAGATGTCAGTGCTCCTGTTCACAAATCCAAGTGGTTCCTCACAGTCCAAGCCTGCCTGTGGTGTCTGAATAGCTCCCAGACACCATTAATGCCATTGACCAGAATTTCCCAGGACAGAAGCCCAGAATGCCTGGAATTAGGGCAGGATCTCAGCTCCAATCCATCTGCCCACATTCCGTGTCCTTTGCCACTGGGAAGAAACAGGCATCTCCAAAAGCTACTCCAGATTATCCTACAAGACACATCCAGGAAAAATCACCCTTTGGGAAACCTTCTACACCTACAGTGACTGCAGGGGAACCAGAGCAAACACCACAGACCTAAACTTAAACCCCCCCCCCCTTGCCCTCTTTCTTAAAGGACAGAAAAGATGATTCTCTCTCTTCAAACATCAGGTCTTGAAGCTTCACAACCCCCCATCCCGAAGTAATTTGGAAATTAACTCATCCTGCCTTATTAAAAATATGTATTTCTTTTTAATTTTCTCCTTTGAAAGAAGATGGAGTGGTAGAAAGATGTTATCTCACAGGCATTAAAACCTCCTCATGTGTGTGCCTGTCCCCGTCCCCCCCCCCCCCCCCAGGAAGCATGAAGAGTCAAATATGTCAGCTCAGCATCCCAATTCATGAAACAGTTGTACTTTTGCATTTTTACGTTTGTCACTTTTATTTAGACACTTTCTCTTGACATGAATGGGGAAAAAGCTTTTGGGTCTCTGCAGATTCTCAGCCATCCTGTGCTGGGGCCTGATATGAGACAGAAACAAAGACTTCTGGCTCATCTAAAAATAAACTGTCATATCCAACACTTTCTCAGCACAACCCTCCATCATAAAGCACTGCTACATAAACATGGCTTTATAAATTATGTATCTTAAGGTTTTGCAGGCTCACAGCAGTTTACCAATAAAGGTTCTGCAATACCTGCTAAAAAAAAAGAGGCCATAAAATCACTACCAATGATGATAAACGATTAGAGCTTAATAACAACCAAGCTGAGAAAGCTGAAATGTCCACAGGGTGCATGGCAATTCAAATCTTACAGGTGGAAAAATAAAAAGTTTTCAAATATAAATGTTACAGCTTTCAGCAAAGATAGGAAATATAGAGAAGGGCCTTGTGGCACCAGGCTGAGTACTAATTCTAGGAAGTCCCCCAACACAAAATGGTGGAATTTATTGCAAATTTAATAGGCAGAATAAATGAGCTTCACAGCAGAGACTGTTGCAATGTGTCAGTGCTGGCTGGAACAGGTCTGATTAGAAAATAAAATCAGAGAGACACATGGGAGTGGGACAGAAAACCAAGTCTAACATTGAGGAGCATAATTTAAGTAAACAGGAAAAAGAGCATATTTTAGATAGTGAACCATAGTGTTGGGTTAACTGCAAAATTATCATCTCTGGATAGAATCATAGAATTTTCAGGGTTGGAAGGGACCTTTCAGATAATCTCATTCCAACCCCTCCTCCATGGGCAGGGACACCTCCCATAGGTGAGGAAAGTGGGAGGCTGCAATGGGACTCTCAGGATGAAATCTCTCAGTTAAGTTCAGGCTAAAAATCTTAGTTGTGAATCCAGGGAAATCTTATTTAATAGCTCATCATGAGGACACTTAGAGTCTGCAGCTGTGCTGCAGAGAACTTGCTCATAATTAATGACCTATAGCCACTTGAACCCAAATGACTGATTTAAAATTGTAAATGAGCAGCTCAGTAACAAGAGAATGCCTCAAGATTATTTCAGCAGCCTCCATTTCCATCCCATTAACCATTTACCAGGCAAAACTTAAATGGCATCACTGAGACCTGGGCTGGCTCCTGGGACTGCAACATCAGTCTGAGGGGGTCACAAATGTTTTAGGAGGGACAGGCAGGTCAGGGGAGGTGGAGGTGTTGCCAAGGACCAAGTGGAATTCATGGAGCTCTCCCTTGCACAGCCTCCAAACAAAAAGACCTGCAAATAGTGCTCGTGTCTGTCCCCTCCACACCACAACTCCTGGTGAAAATGCCCTCCCTAGGCAGCTGCTGCTCTCTTTTCAGGTTCAAGTGTACTAGCTCTCACTGTGTGGGGGATGTATGGTCTCATTTTCCATCAAGTACCTCCCTTCCCATCCCAAAACACTTCCTTCAGATGCCACTTGCATCATCTGTAACCTGTGTCTGAACTGTCCTGTCCTGGATCTCAACATGTGATGGAGCAAGACACAAAATGGAAATGGTGCTAGGGCAGAGGAATTGGCCCAAGCAGCATGAAATTTAAGGGAATGGCTGTCTCTGTTGTTCTGGTACAAAGAGGCAGGGAATAAAGTGCACTCAGAGCAGGAGGATATAGGGAAAGAAAGCAGAGGCTTAGAAGGAGTAAAGTCAGAGGAAAGCTCTGGAGGAAGATACAGCTTTCTCAGCCCTTGCCACTGCTTCCCCTTCACTGCAGCTGCCCCGGGAGAGCTGATGAGAATACAGGGTCATTGGGCCTCTGTTTGAAGGGAGAAAGTTGCTACTGGCAAGCTGTTGTCTGGGTAATTGCTTCCTTTTTGGTCTGATGAATCTGAGATTTGTTGTCCACCTTCCAGGGGCACTGAAAAGCTCATCCATTTCCTCCAGTGTATTTGGATGAAATGGCCATGGGATGTGCTCAGTTGGGCAGAATGAGTGGGAATCATTATGAGGATGTGTTAAAGCACCACCAAGACATGCATGGTGCTACCAGGACTGGGTATTGGTATTCCCTATTAAAAACTTGTTCTTGCAAAGAATAATTATCCTCAGTTGTAATCTTTAACAGTCATGGCTGGTGCAAGCAGCTAGAGCCAGTTTCTGAAATGCTTAAATAAATACTCCTGTCTGAACCTCCAAGGAGCTGTGATCAAAGTATGGCACTGCTTACAGTCAGCTCAGTGCTGTATCAAATTCAGCTCTGCTCAGACTTCTTTTGTAAAATATTGTCCTGCTCTCCCATGGCCAAGGAAAATGAGAGGCACTGGAACAGGTTGTCCAGGGAAGCTCCATCCCTGGAAGCAAGCATCCCTGGAAGCCAGGTTGGATGGAGCTAGTGGGAGGTGTCCCTGCCCATGCAGGGGCTTGGAACTGCGTGAGCTTTAAGGTCCCTTCCAACCCAAACCATTCCATGATCCTATGAAAACACAGCCAAGCTCACCCTGACACTTTGTAAGTCGAGCTGTGCATGCCCAAGCTCACACGTTGGAAGAGGCAGAGTAGAAGAGATTTTAGAGAGGAAGTGGGAATGGGGTCTTGCCTGCAGTGGGACCGCTGCTTCAGAGGTGCCTTCCCAGCCATTGCTCCCATTGGAAATGTTCTCCTCTGGCAGAGGTCTGATCCTGACCCACTACAGAAGTCCAGCAGAAGCTTCCAGGACATAGATTTTTCAGACTACCCTGGCTCAGGCAGGAACCCTACCTGCTTCTTAGCTTTAGTCTAGATATATTCAAAGTCAGGTCCTTTCTTTTTACACATCATCCCCCCAAAAGATGCAGTGAGGACACAGAGCTGGGACATCCCCCAACCCCAGGGGACACAAGAGCACTTTGCCTTTAGCCTGCTGAACACATCTCAGGGCTTTCCCCTAAAAGGGCTTTTCAGAAGTAAAAATTTCAGCCTCCCTCACCTGTTAAGACAAGAAACCAGCATATCATTGCCCTAAAGCCAGCTAGAAATGGAAGATTAACTCTGACAAAGGCCCACAGTGAAACCTTGATGTCTCTTACCCCAGTGCAGCTCTCAGAAGCCAGGCTTGTTACAAACACAATCAACTCACAATGAAACTGGGCTACAGGGCAAGAAAACCAATGGCAGAGAAATCATTTATCTCTGCAAAGCATCTGCTCACTAAATTTATTGCTGTTGCCAACTCAAACTGCAGAATTAAACGGTGGCAATATTTGTATGAAAAGGAGAAATGCTCAGCATTGCCAGTGAGGAACAGTTCTCCTTCCATGATGCCCCTTTTGCCTCCTTTGCCAAAGGGATCCCCTGAGGCTCCATCAGGAACAGAATCCAACATTTCCCCAGGTGCCTCTCAAGGTGTCACCTCCAGACAGAGGCTGAGGCAGAAGCATTTGGATGTGGGGTTAAGCAGGAGCCAAACCCTGCTGGAAACCCCAGGCATCACCTTTTACAGAGCAAGGGACCCAGGGAAGCTGGAGGCTGCCCCAGCCCTGCAGGTGGAATGCCAACCAAAGTGTTTGGCTCCCTGTCCTCAAGGTTATCATCCCTGAGCTGCTCTGGGGACATTACAAGACTGTTCTGCTGTTTCCTGGGCAATATCCAGCCCCAACTATTAAATTTTACCTCTACAAATGTTCACCACAGTCTGTTCCTGATAGCACTGCTGTTAGGAAACCTCACCCTAGGGGACCACCCTGGCTTCCCACCACCTGTCCCAGAGCAAACAAATTGATGCAAGGGCAGCCAAAGCCCTTCTGGCATGGACAAGGAGAAAAATGCCAGCCAGGCAGCAGGCAGAGGGAGTCTGTAGCAATTCCAGACTCATCTGACATATCTGAGAAACTTCCAACAGATTCACCTCTGAGGAGGGGATTTCTGTGTGCTGGTGGATGGCCACAGAGAGAGGGAGGAACCTACAGAGGATGCTCTGCATGAGGACATGCCCTCTGCCTTGCTGAGCTCAGGGTGGGTTTTACAGGCAATATTCACAGCTCAATTCACCCAGGTATGGCTCATGCCTTCCACCCCCCTGGGCTCTGGTCTGGATGAACAGCTACAGAGGAGGAATTTGTAAATGACTTCTTGCAGCCACTCTGTTTTCAGCTTAGGTTTAGTGAAAACCTGCCAGTGTGGTGGCACTAATGTATATATTTCTACAGACCTCAAGGTTTAGAGCTTGCTAGGTAGGCTTGGATCAATGAAATGCTTCTTCCCTGGGTCTGCAGCTGCTTTACAGTGGGTATGTGGCAGGGTTTTGTGCATACTCAGGAAAGTTTACTTAATTCTAACCTGCTACTGCTGTGTTTTAATGGGGTAAACCTGCAGCTGAGCAGAGCAGGTGAGAGAGGAAGTTTAAGTCTGTCTAGTTAACCTCTAGTTTAAGTCTGTCTGCATTCCAGAAGACCAGAAAAAGCTGTGTGTGATACAAGAGGGGTTGGGGGAAAGGAGGAAGAATTGCTATAACAACACAAAAAGAATAAGCTGCTTTCCCTCATCCACCCTTACTCACATGCACATGAAATGTAATGAACACACTCCTGAAGGGGCACTGACTGGCCTAATCTCTGTTGTCATTTAAAGTATTTCAGTTCATTAAAAGCATGAATCACCCTGCCTGGTCAAATCCAGACCCTACAGAAATTGCCCACAGAAACAGACTTCTAAGAAGCTATGCAGACATACAGAACCTTTCCCCATATGGTGCATCTCCCCCTTCTCAACCCCATGCTTGGGGAACACAGCATCTACAAACACAGAAAAGCAAAATACAGACTCCTCAACTTTTTCCCAAGTAAAAGAAGTATTGGCAGTTCCAAATAACTTGTTAATTTTCTGCCCATCAGCCAGAAATGAGTCAGCAGAGCACCTGCAGTGAGATCAGTGGCTTGGAAACCCTGGTCAGGTCATCCAGTCAGACTCTGTAAATGAGAAGGGTTTGAGGTGGAAACAGAATCTCTCCAGAGGGAGGAGAAGCATCAGCAAAAAGTGTAATAAAGTTAAAATAATCGGGTCCAACTTCCAAGTTTGTTCACAAAGAATATCAATCTAAAAGATGCCAAATATATAATGTCAAGAGTAAACGTGACAGCAAGCTGGCTCTTGAGAAAGTTTTGTCTTTTGACAGACTCCTGCTTGGATTTGTGAGCATTTGTGAAACAGGCGAGAATAAAGCAACTCTCCTCCTTTCCTCACCCTGCCCTCTCTTGCTGTCTCAAAGCAGGTGTGAAAAACAAAACAAAAATTCCAGCTGAAATGAGACAAGAGAAAACCAGAGAGACCAGAAACCTAAACTAGATGTGTGTGCACAGAGGCAAAAGAAAAAAGGTTTGCATAACAAGAGAGAGCTTCCATCATGCAGTGCCAGGGACCTAACCAAATCTGTATCTGGCACTGTTGTTTATCAGCTCCACTTCACAAAAGGTTTCTGTCCCAAGTCCACACTTTTCCCCTTGTATTCCCAGCTGCACACGAGCTGTCTCCATCATCTCCTCTGCAAATACAACTCTCCTCTTTCATTCAACTGCATCATCCTTAGAGCACTGTTCAGCAGCTCCTGCTAGGTTAGGAAATAAGAAAAAAAAAAAAAAAAAAAAAGGGGGGGGGGGGGGGGGCAAAAAACTACAAACCCTTAATCATAATTAATTTCCTTAACTCACTCGAATTCATATTCACCCTTCCTCATGCTGGACAACATCAATTCTTAAAACTCTGATTACACCCTTCATATGAATTGTCTTCTCAAAGGACTTTACCAACAATTTGCTAAGGATGGATGTTTACTTCATGTTCATCTTCTTAAAATTCCCTTGTCCTGGTACTTGGCAGTCTTCACTGACTAATCCTGTCACACATTTAGGGAAGACTGGCACAATTACAAAGGAAGCCAACTGAAACATGTTCTCCAAAACAACTCTAAAACCAAATTGGAAAGCCAAAATGTTGCCAAGCAAATGTAAAAGGTGAAACTGCTGCACTTCACAGTGATCATGTATGAATGAAGAATGCTGTATCTGAAAATGTCCTTTCAGAGGGATGAGCAGTGGAGCTGGGCAGTGCTGGATGTGACACAGCACTTCTCTACATGCCCCTGGCTCTGTCCAGAAAGCCATTTGCCACAAAACTTGACAGATGACAGCAGAAATGTTCTACCAACAGCCTGGCCATTCTATAGAACTTGTGCTTTGACATTTGATGGCTGAGAGTGCTTGTAATGAAAATCCTCAGATCCCTCTTCTCTTGCTCTGCAAGTGTCTCTACTTTGAATACCTTCATCTGTCTGAATTTATCTGGAAGAAAACTATTCAACAGGAAGGTTAGGAGAGCAAAGAAGTAAATCAATCTAAACCTGAAGGAGCAACACATCCACACTTTTCTGCATGCTACCCCTTTCCTAACCCATATATATATATAAAACTCCAGCTTTTATAACTGAAAACAAATTACCTTACTTCCATTACAGCTCTTCTATTAATCATTCATCTCCCTAAATTAGAAGTTACTCTGCTCAGGCAGTAAAGAATTGATTTGTATTATAACACCACCTCCCTACTAAACCAATGACCTGCTGACAAAGTGGGTCTCTGCCACTTGCCCAGAAGGACCCAGAGGTTAAAACCCCCTGGTACAGCCACTTCTCTGGACTCAGGTCTTGTAACAATTCCCACTAACTGACAGAATTACCTTGGATGCAGAGATGAACTCCAGGCCAGCCTAAAGACATCAGTATCCCAGTGTGTGTTGCTCTGGTGGAACAGCTCAAGTAATCGCTGTGTATTTTGGGACAGGGGAGCACTGAATATGATTCACCAGGACTGCAATAATAGCCAGACATGGAAAGGGATAGAGAATGCTGGAGAATTAGACGCATTTTCCCTTATCAGCTTTTTTCTAGTAGGATTCCCTCAGGGACTTCCAGAAATTAAAAGTTTTGATGGTGCTTTCTGCAAAGCAGAGGTAAGCACACGTGTCCTGGCTGATGTTTTCACCATCCAACTCCTTGCCTTTTAGAGGGCTTCAGCCAAAGATCCCTGTCTCAAGCTGCCAGCAGCACCAGCTGGCTTACTAAGGGCTTCAGGCTGTAAAAAAAGAAAGACAGCTTTGCAGACAACAGCAGTATAGCAAAGAAGGAAGCCCAAATCTATGGTGATGCTACATGGAAAGAGAGCAGGAAAGCCTCAGCCCCACCGCTCCAGGAATAGTTCTACTGCAGTCCACAAAGACCTCCCCAAGGTGTTTTGTGAAAATGAAATACCACCATTGTCCTGTGGGTTATTTTATTGAAAAGAAAAAATAGTTTTAAAATGGGATGTTTACAGGATGTTTTTGAAATGTTATTGTAGGATGATGGCATTTTCCTGCAGAGCAATGAGATGCATTTATTCAGTCACAGAACTCTCATGGTTGGGACAGACCTCCAAGATCACCAAGTCCAGGCAGCAACTCAGAAAAAAATACATTGTGCCCACTAAAGCATGTCCCAAAATGTCACATCTACACAGCTTTTTAATACCTCCAGAGTACTCACCATCCCTGGAAGTAATTAAGAACCATGTGGATGAAGAACTACATGGACAGAACATGCTCTAGGAGGTGATACAGATACTGATAAATATATATTTTTTTCAGGGGGGGAATGCTGACAATTGGACATGCTGATCTCAGAGGCCTTTACCAACTGTGACCATTCTGTGATTTAAGTTTGTTCATTTCTTTTCAACTTTAAAATATCCTCTGTATAGATGTATTTGCCTTCATAATTGCAGATGTGAAATTTAAATCTCCTTCCCCGGACATTTTTTTTTTCCATCTCCTCACATTTTATAAGGCCTCACTCTTTGATCATTTTTTATAACTTCTGTTGTGTCTGGCACTTTGGGGAGTGCCTATTTCAGAAAGCACTTTATTACTTCTCTGTTTGAATTCACTGCAGAGCATTCACCAGGCTTTAGCACTGAAAGGATGAATCTTTGGAAGCAATTTAATCAAGCAGTGATTGAAAAATTAAAGGTGGTGGAGATTAACGTGGATTTAGGATTTCTTTTGTTTGAAGGGATTTCAGCTACAGAGCATGGCAGCTGGAGTGGCTTTTTTTTTCTCCTCTGAAAGGGAGAGGCAGATGAGAGGGGGAATACAAAGGGAACCTCTTCAGGCAGATCATTTCTCTCCTGTTAGTACTCAGATGAAAGCCAGGGGAAGGGTTACACACAGTGCATATTATCTATGGGTAAATATCCCTGTGGAAGGGCAGAAATCACAAGCACATCTCTGTGTATAGGCTTGGACCAGCAGCAGAAAGGAAAAATTCTGCCTAAACCAGGAACAATTGAGATGGAATTATCAGCCTGGCTAATGAAGAAACAAATGCTCCTCAGTAATGAGGAGCACACTCTGAACATGCAGGGAACAAAGGTGTTTTACATTCATAACAGAGGAACTAAGATTTTTGAAAGCTGGTAAGAAACAGTGAAGGAATGATCTGCTGGACATTGACACAAAATACAGCTGAAGATCCAGCTCAGAAACACTGTCCATAGTGGTTTGGGTTAAAAAGAATATTTAAAGGCCATTTAGTACAAACCCCTGCAAGGAGCAAAGACATCTTCAAGTAGAGCATGATGCTCAAAGCCCTATCAAAACCTGACCTGCAATGTTCCCAAGTTTCTGTTCAGTTAGAAGGGAGCTCTATAAACACAAATATAAATTGATTTTTACATATGTGTGTGTTTGTGTATATATATATATAAACTCTTGTAGAAATGCAGGTAAGAATTCACTTTTCCTTTTAACCATTTACAACAGCAAAGGAGGTGGAACATGCTGCTACAGCTTGGATCAGATTTAAAATCAAGTCATCAGTCAGCTCAGCTGAGGGTTTAGAGACAGCACAACTTCTGTCAAACCTTTTTGTATGTCCCCAATTTAGAAGTCATTCCTATAAATTTATACATTTATACTAAAGCTGGCTCAAAGTTATTCTGTTTATCTCACTGTAAACACCTTTGTGCATGCACATGTGTAAACAGTTTATCACACTTTAGATCACCTGAGAAATGGGGACAGAGAACAGCCATGCAAATATGCTTCTAATTATGACTACTTTAAAAATAAAAAAGACCTAACTAGACTGACACAAATCCTGCCTTAGGCATCTCTGAAAAATGACAGATACACCTTATCTTCCACAAAGTGTTGCAAAAATTAAAAGAAAACAAAACCAGAGGCAAACAAAGATTACCTGTGGAATGTTAACAAAAGCCTTGTCTGAATAAGGATTACCAGAGCTTGCACTTCAGCTAATTGCCTTATTTTTACCCAAATACTTCTTTTTATATACTTATATTTGGCCAGAGCAGGTGATTCACATTTTCCTGTCATCCTAGCATGCAGAAGAATCTTTTTATAAAAAGTTGATTGAGCAGAAATCTGAGGCTGTATTCGAAGAACTTCGATAAAAATGAAGTTCCCAACGAAATGGCTCTAGAGAGAAGTATGTTTACATGAAAGTTGAGATGATTTTTGCCAACACTTATATAATTCTGTGGTTCCCAAGGGGTTCATATAATTTAACTGTGGGGTGTCTGAGAGATTGAGTGCTGGAAGGTGGGTACCTAATTCAATCCTACCTGGGCACAAACAGAACTGTATTATAAAGCAGCTCTGCCAAAAAGGACAGGAATTAAAGCACAATACCTAATGTACTGCTTACAGTTCATTTTCCATACACACCCACACAAGGAAAACCAAAATAGAACAATTCAATGAATCCTGCTTGGAAATAAACACAGGAATGAGATACTGCAATATCATGGGTGTACAGGAGACATCCTATAGCCAGGATCAAAGCTTTGCCAACTCATTGGCAAGAGAGCTCCAAGCTGATCAGTGTTCCTTAACCATTTGGTTAAACAGTGAAATCCACATTTTTATCACTTGAGGATAGGTGTGAGCTGGAACTCTGCAGGAACCCAGGAAGGACCAGGAGCTCCCTCTCCTCTCCTCTCCTCTCCTCTCCTCTCCTCTCCTCTCCTCTCCTCTCCTCTCCTCTCCTCTCCTCTCCTCTCCTCTCCTCTCCTCTCCTCTCCTCTCCTCAGCATCTGAGTGTCCTATGAGAGACTGAAGTAAAACAAAATCTGCTTCTGGGGGGCAGAATAACAACTCCAAAATACAAGACTCAAACATTCTGCCCACCCCCAAAGAGGGGCTACAAGAAAGGTGGGGTAGGATTTTTAGTATGGGTGTGGAGAGAGAGATCCTCAGGCAATGGGTTAAAGCTTGAAGGGGGAATACTTAGATGGGCTATTTAGGAAGAAATTCTTTAATTTGAGGGTGGTGAGCCCCTGTCCCAGGGAAGCTGTGGCTGCCCCATCCCTGGCAGTGTCTCAGCCCAGGTTGGATGGGGCTTGGAGCACCCTGGGCTGGTGGGAGGTGTCCCTGACCATGCAGGGGGTTGGAGCTGGGTGAGCTTTAAGGTCCCTTCCAACCCAAACCATTCCATGATCCTAGAATAGAACCTCATCCCATAAGGGATTATGAGAGAAACTGGGCAGACAGGGCCAAGGCAAACAGCCACTCTCTGAAGAATTAGAAGTACAATCTGTGGAACAGTAGCAGTGAAGCAAGAATTGCAGCAATGTCTTGGATTCCTGTTGAGCCCTTCAGCCCATGGAGCCCTCTCAGCCCAATGTTTTTCTGAATGACCTCAGATTTTGTCCTGTATGAAATGCTTCCCAGCTGTGTAACTGCCAGCACTTCAGCTGATGCCCAGAGAGGCTCCATAAAATCAGCACCTCTGAAAAGCTTGATTAATGTCTGCAGCTTACTACAAGAGACTTTAGAGCATGCTGGACTGGACTACTCTTCATGGCAGCCTCTCCATCTGCAACCTGAGCATGAAAACCTTCTCCCACCATGAAGGGGGGACATACAGCTACTTGGAGTCTGCAAAGCTCTACTGAAACTGGAATAATAACCAACTCTACACAAAAGAAAAATCATCCTTACTGCTATTCAGGTGCCTCCCAGCAATACAGCACATTTTCAAGACCTCTATGGACTCTTGGTAATAAAGAGTTTAAAATCTTAAATGGCCAAAAAAGAAACCTAAAGAGTGCAATGGAGGACACCAGCCTGGTTGAGAAAAAAACCCAAGGACAATTACAAGGAGACCCAGGTTCCTCTTAGTGCCACTACCACGAAGCTGCCTGACAAAGATGTGGTGACAGCTCATCAGCAAGCCCAGATATTTCTTTTTGCCACTGATTCACTTGGCTTGGGGAATTGCCAGGGCACTTTGTCTCCTGGCAGGCCACCTGAAGCAGCCAGCCCAGAGCAGCTCTGAGAGGCCACAGCAGCAAACCTCACCTGGGAGTTTTATCCATCCTCTTCCTGCAGGCAACCTCAAACCCCAAGGAGACCCTTTTAACCAGGGCTTTCTCTTTCCACCTTTGCTTCACAGCACAGACACCCTGACCTGATGTTCTCAGGAAGCAGACACTGCCAGTCCCACGCTGCTTGTGCTTCAGGCATTAATCAGGGTCCTTAATTGGCATTAATCAGGTTCCTTACCCTGCAAAGCCCTCCCCTGCAGCCCTTTTCTCTGCATTGAAGTGACTGTGGAGGAAGAAAAATGTCCATCCAGCCTCTGCTGAAATGGGAATTAAGAGGACACCTGCATTTTAAAGTTTCTATTGGCTTCTTTAATTTACCCTAAAAACAAAAGCATCAGCAGTGTCCCCATGGCTGGAAGGTCCAAGCTGGGGCAGAGCCACAGAAGGTCACTGGAATTTAAGACTGTCACAAGTTTTAGAGAAGGAGAGATGCTCCCTGCTATTCCTCACCACCCTGCCAGGGGACAAGGAAGAATTAGGGAGAGAGACTTGAAGGCTGGAAAACAAACCTTGGGCAGGTTTAATGAGGTAGCAACAGCCAATGACAAGTGTATATACAAACATGTAAAGATGGAGCTTGCCCTCCTCAGCTGGTAATGCCTTCCCAACCAGCCCAGTCCCAGACTGGAGTGGGCAGCAGCTGGGGGTGCCCAAGCCCAGGGTCTCAGTGACAGCTCACAAAATCTTAGAGCAACCAAGAGGTGACCTCTCTGGGGGACTGATGTTCTTCTCCAGGGAGGAAAGGAGGAGCAGCAGAGGGAGGAGACCTTACCCCAGCCAGAGAAGGCACCCGTGGGCTCTCTTGGGAGCCATTTCACACTGAGCACCATGGGCTGGAGCACTGGGATTGATCCATTTGGGTCACCAGCCCCATCCTCCCCTCCCAGAGCTCAGCTGCTCCCCATATCACTGCCACAGCCTGGAAGCTGAGGGGGGGTGTCCCAGGAAGATTTTTCTCTCCTGGTCCTCTCAAAGGACAAAGACTGAGCTCTGCCATGGGAAATACAGCCTGGCACTCCAACCTGCTGAAAAATCATCCTGCATAAGAGCCCTCAGCCTGAAAGCTTTTGCTCTCAAGATGCAGAGGGTGAAGGAGAGAGCAACACCTGGCAGCAAGCTCTGTGTTTCACTAAAGGGTCCAAAGGAACACCACTGACACCCAGTTACAGCAGTGCTGGGTACAAAACCTCCCCCAGGAACCTGGGGCTGCTTTCAGCCTCTGGCAGGCTCAGATTGCTTTGGGACAGGAGCTAGAGCTGCTTCCTCCTCCTGGCCTGCAGTCTCTGTACCTCTAAGAGCCTAAAGCTTCCTCCCATCCCTCACCTAACACCTCTCTCCTCCAAATGCATTTCTTCTCCAAACCCTAAACATTCTCTCTCCTTCCAGCTGCTGCAGAAAGTTTCAGGTTGGGGGATGATAAGGAGGGAGCAGCTCTGCCAAGTCCTAATCCCTACCCCACACCTTCAGATTTCCATCACTCTAGGTGGGCCACATAATATGTTAAACTATTTCATTACATTCTACTATTCACCATGCAGAGGTGGAGATCCATGGGTCAGAACCCTCTAGCAAGGGAGGGAGTAGAGGTGTGAGCAGAGTAAAGCACCCCATAGAACACACCTGGCTTTCCATTCCTCCCTCATTCAGCCACTAAGGACCAGAAACTGGGGCACTGTCAGCTCTGCAAACCTCCCAACTACTCTTCTTCAGTCTCTCTGTATGCCCTGGCTCAACCTTCTCTTACTCCATCCTCTAATAACTTTAAAGCTGGGGCATTTTGGCTCACCCCTGAGTTTTATATTATGGGTTTGTTGATGCCAGCTGAGGACAAGAAGCAAGGTTCTCCCAAAGCAAAGCAATTTCTCAGTTTCTGCCTACTGTTACTCAGTCCTTTTCACATTTTCCCTGCAGTAAATAACTGTAAGGAATGTTCACACCACAACAAGGTGGGAAAAAAACCCAACACCAACATGAAAAAGTATTCTACAGTAATGAAACAATTACAAACTAATAAGAAACAAACCAAGCAGGAGACAAACACAAGGAAAACATTTTCTAATAAAGCTTCCTGCTCACTGAAGTGGCAAAGAAATCTGTGGCTATTTCCCTTTAGAAGAGTAAAAAAGCTGCTTACAGCAGTGAGAGTTCACTGGTTTGTGAGGTTTTGCTCCTCTCCTGATACTTTTAATCCAGGCCATGGTTATAGTTCAGTTTTATGTCTAGAAGTGGGCTGAAAGCAAGAGCATCCTGCCTTCTCCTCTTTAGACCAGCCCAACATCTCCAAGTGGGAAAAAGAACCAAGGAGCCTGAAAAAGAACCAAGGTTTCTCTCTGAGCAAGGGCCTCCAGGTGCTGTAACAAGGGAGATGGGATTCACCTGCCCAAAGACAGAGGTTTGGGGTTGTGTAGAAATAAGAATATTTGTGTCAAAACAGCCACCCTGACAAAGGGGACACTGCACTCAGGTGGAGGCCTCATTCAGGAGCCATCTGGGCTCTGTTCTCTCAAGGAGAGACCCTCATCTGGGGAACCCCCCTGACAAACAGGGCCCTATTCTGGCAGGAGCATCCCCTCCTTTAGTGGCCATCCCCATCAGCTGAACCCTTGCCTGAGGAGCTGACACTGCAGAGTGCCATCCCTGGAGGGGGTGCATCCACAGAGATCGGGGTGATTGATCCATCTGGAGGGACCAAAGGGGACACCTGGCTGTGCAAGATATGCCAGAGCTCCCCCTGAAAAGGAGGGGTCAGGGGGTATCAAAGAGGCAGCCTGGGAATGCTGGATGTGAGCCCACAACTTCCTACCCAGAGCATCCCTGGATCCAAGGGTGGGGAGGTCTCTTCTATCTCTTCTTTATCTTTATCTCTCTCTGTTTCTAACCTTATCTGGGCACATGAGGGTAACATAGTTTCTAACTAAGTTCCCCTTTGTTTTGTTGGTTGTAACCTCTTGTTTTGACAACTTCCTGAAGTTTTGCAATTGTAATCCATTGCTTTGAAAGTCCCACCATTTATCATGCTGCTAGCTGTAATCTCACATGCTTTATAATCTTACTTTAAAGTCAAGTTGTGTTTTTCTACAAACCTCCTGAGTACAGCACAGAGAAATCCCCAATTTCATCTCCCTGAATGGGTCATTAAAAGAGATTAATTAGAGGAGGAGGAGGAGGATTGGACCCAGCTGCACCCAGGCTCCTCTCTGAGGGAGCTTGGAAAGCTAAGGGGTCCAGTCCAAATCCCTCTGGGTTGACCCCCACTCTGGGAACCCATCCCCTGTGACATTTGGTTTGGTGCCCAGACTTGGGGAGCTGGGACAGTGCTGTGGGGCATGCCACACAGGCTGTGCTGCTTCTGAGAGGTTTGGCTTCTTTTGCTTAAAATCTTTGCTAAAACTGCAATGGTATCAAGAGAGAACCTCAAGTGAAAACTCCACGTGACAAGAGATTTCCAAACTGCTGAAGTGTGAGCCCACAGAAGGCAGATGATGCCAAGTGCCCATCGTGCCTGCTGATGCAGGAAATCCCCCTCAAGCACCCCCAGGCACTTATGGGGTACAGCTCAGCAAAGCAGAGGCTGCTGCAGCATTCCAGACAGGCTGATAGAGCTGCTTGCTTAGAAAAGCAAAGTTACCCAGAGGAAGTATCTAGAGAAATCTCAGCTGTACATGATTCAGCCATGGCCTTTCTGCCTGGCACAGCAGGGTCCTGTCCAAACAACAACATCTCACACCATATAAATTAGCACTGGACTCTTTTTTCTGCTGCTTCCTCCTCTTCTGCTGGGAATAGGAAGCTCAACCCCTCCTCTGGCCTCCACCACAAACACCAGTGGTCCTACCCATCCCTCATCAATCTTCCTAACTAGTTTCACACACACACCCTGCCCCCCCTTTCTTATGTTTTACCTCGCACAGTTCCTCTGCAACTCCAAGACTTACACCTCCAGGTATCCACCTCCTCCTTTCTGGTTTGCAGCCCCTTTTTCCCAGCACCTAACTGGTTCCAGATGGGGAAGTAGCATGGCCCATCCCTGACCATTTCTGGTTCACTGGTGTTCAATAAGCCCAGCAAAGAGAACAACCCTGGGAGATGATGTTCACCTGATTACAAATACAGGAAAGAGAACCTTCAGAGGTTTGGGCTGTTCTTCCACAGTCATGACCCATCCCCAACCCCAGCCCACATGAAAACGGGTGGCACTGTTTTAAGCTGACAGGAAAGTCATCTGCCCCATGGATCTGTGCTGGGCTTGGGAATGAGCAGCCAGGAAAAGCCTGGACCCCCAGAGCCTGTGCTGTGAGCACACAGCAAGCTGATTTCTGAACCTGAAGGATGGGGATGCCAAAGGTCTGCAGGGGAGAACATATCTTGCTTTACAGGCAGAGCCTCTAAGGCTGGGAATGGCTCTGGGCTGAGCATATGGTCTGCTTCCCAAATCCATGAAGCAGGCAGTGCCTGGAGGCAGGGAGATGACTTCAGCCGGAACAGGAGAAGCTGCAGCACCCCTGGGGGACTTTGTGCCTGTGGAGACAGGGTTCAATTCAGGGAATTATCTCATCTGATCCCTACCACCTGTCCTCCTCAGTGAGGCTGGGCTGCAGTCTGTGCTCATAAAAGACGATGAAAGGGATCAGGACACTGAGGTGATTCCAGGAATAAATTCTCACCTCCCTAGAGGCTGGAACAATCTAGCAAGGAAGGACATCCCAGAGCACATAGAGCATGCCAGGAGAGGAGGGCTGGAGCCTATTTCATCACCTATGGAGGAAAAAGGAAAAGGGGCAAGAAAAAGGAACCAATAGCTTGCCAGAAGGATGCAAGACAACATTTCACTTTGCTCAGGATGACCTATTGGGCAGCACAGGCTTGCTGCAAGCAGTGTCTCTGAGTCCCCTCTTTTCCCTAAAAAAACAGTCAGTTTTAGAGAGCAAGAAAATAATAGAATCATCTGGGTTGGAAGGGACCTCAGAGATCATCAAGTCCAACCCTTGATCCATTCCCCCTGTGGTTCCCAGCCCATGGCACTGAGTGCCACATCCAGGCTCTTTTTAAATATCTCCAGGGATGGAGAATCCACTACTTCCCTGGGCAGCCCATTCCAATGGCTGATCACCCTCTCCGTAAAGAAATTCTTTCTAATATCCAACCTAAACCTCCCCTGGCACAACTTGAGACCGTGCCCTCTTGTCTTGCTGATAGTTGCCTGGGAGCAGAGCCCAACCCCCCCTGGCTCCAGCCTCCTTTCAGGGAGTTGTAGAGAGTGATGAGGTCTCCCCTGAGCCTCCTCTTCTCCAGGCTGAACACCCCCAGCTCCCTCAGCCTCTCCTCACAGGACTTGTGCTGGATCCCTTCACCAGCCTGGTTGCCCTCCTTTGGACCTGCTCCAGGACCTCAATCTCCTTCCTGACCTGAGGGGCCCAGAACTGGACACAGGACTCGAGCTGTGGCCTCACCAGGGCTGAGTACAGGGGCAGAATCCCTTCCCTGGACCTGCTGGCCACGCTGTTCCTGATCCAGGCCAGGATGCCATTGGCCTTCTTGGCCACCTGGGCACACTGCTGGCTCCTGTTCAGCTTCCTGGCAATCCAGACTCCCAGGTCCCTCTCTGCCTGGCTGCTCTCAGCCACTCTGTGCCCAGCCTGGAGCTCCCCATGGGGTTGTTGTGCCCAAAGTGCAGGACCCAGCACTTGGCCGTGTTGAACCTCATCCCATTGGAATCAGCCCAACTCTCCAACCTGTCCTCCTGCCTTCCAGCTGATCCACACTCCCCCCCAGCTTAGTGTCATCTGCACATTTGCTGATGATGGACTCAACCCCCTCATCTAAATCATCAATAAAGATATTAAACAGAACTGGAAAGGAAGCAGTTTCAGAAGCTTGACCACTTGCTTCAAGCACAGACTGAAAGAGAGCCACTTGCCTGACTCAGGAGGAGCTGTTTCTGATCCTAGGGAATGGGATGCTCTGCTACACTCATTGCCTCTCATCAGGTTCCAGATCTCTACAGGTATTAAGAAAGTTACACCCACTGGAACCATGTGAGCATTTGGCCCTGCCTGAGCATGTATGTCTGGAGGTGAAAATAAAAGGAGATGATACACTGGAAAGGAGTGGATTTGTGACAGAAGATGCATTAATTTGCTTTGTGGTGAACTGGATAAACTTTCCCACCAGGTCTGATCTCCTGAGCTTTGCGATGGCAAAAGAGCAGGAAGAGAGCCCAGAGGTGACACCAGGCTTTGGGGCAGGAGGAAACCCAAATCCATGCTTTTCCCTGGAGAGCCCAAGGGAGCCATGAGAGGTGATGAGCAGTCAGTGGGTGAGTGTCTGCAGGGCTCTGGAATGGGTGCTCACCTTGGTCCAGAGCTCCCTTTCCCTGCTGCCATGCAGGCATGGGACATCTTGCTGAGATTTGCCTTCCTGAGCTATTCCCTGCCCTCTATGTAATTCTCAGAGATCTTAAATCTCTTCTGCTTATATATATATATATATATATGTATAGCTCCCATTCCTACAGTCCTGCAATGAGATGGGAAAGAACGCTTTGGAACTGAGTTTTGTCCAAATGTCACCTCTTCTGAAAAGGGGAGGCTTTGTCCTACAGCTTTGTTTCACTGATTCCCCTTTCTATTGGCAGTTTTACATGAAAGTGCCCCAGTGGAAATTGGAATCACACTCTCTGTTTCTAAATCCTGGCATGCAAAACTCAGTGATGCTTAATTCCTCTGGGCTTTTTCCCCTCTCCCCTAGTCACAGTGGTTTTCTTTAAAATACCACATCATGGGAAAGGAATACATTTAACTGGATCACACCTAATTCTGTGAGGTTGGTGCCAAGTACCAAAGGAGAACAGCTTGTTAATTTTTTGCCAAGTGTAAGCTCCAGTAAATATGCTGGGCCTGTGCAGGTTTCTGCTGAGATGTCTCTGTAAAACAGAAATTCATTTGTCTTTTAAATGGCTGGAAATGTTCATCTCCCTTCCTCACTCCCCCTACAAACCTCATATTATACAAACACATGGACATTAACTTTCTACGTAACATTTTAAATAAGTAGTCTCTGCCTTTGAGACTTTAGGTGGGTAAATTACAGCCTCAGAGACTCAGGAAAAGATTTGAGCACCATTAAATATGTGGTGCTATGTACATCAAAAGCAGAATAAATGAAAGCTGAAGTAATCTCAGAAGTCAGATACTCTCCAGTTCCTCTGCAGGAAAGCTGAATGGAACAAGGGCACTGGAACTGTGGCCCAGTGGGAAGTGAACGCAGGAAAGGCTTGGATGCAGATTCTGCATTTAGTTTATTATTTTGTCAGTGCTTGAACTGTCACTCTAACTTGGCTTTCTGCCTCCTCAAATTAAAACCACACAACTTTACAACCTGAGTGCTTTCCCCTGTCCCCAGGGAGCTCTTGCAGACATTTACACCCTTCTGAGATCAAACAGAACACAGAAACCTGGGGCCTGCAGCTTTTTAAGATGAGAAGGATAACAGAAAAGGTAATACTGATTTTGCTTTTCGTTAAACTCTCTCCTAACATTTCAATGCAACTGTAGAAAGAAGCTGAACAGATTTGGCATGGGATGTATTTGTTCCTTCCTTCTGAACAGTCAGGAGAGGAAAAGGAGGAATGCCAAGCACAGTGCTAGGCTCAGGGACACCAGGAACTCCATTGCCTGGACAGGGGAGGGAAAGCTGCTGACTTCAGGTATGGTATTTTCTCAGTGACTCTGAACAGGTTAGCATATATAACCCCAAACTACTTTTCTCCCCATCTGCAGATTCAGTGAAGCTTGTGAAGGATTCCATAGAAGTAATTAAAATATTCATGCAGTGCTCATCAACCAGGTGTCCCAGTAAATCTACAAAGACAACCCTGGGCTTTCCAGGCAATTCCTCTGCAAAAACAGTACTCCTGCATGCAAAGCTGCAATGACAGCATCTGCTGCTGCTTGCAACATCCAAAAATATTCACAGGAATTATGTTCCTGCTCTAAACACAGCAGCACATGCACTCTGAAAAGCCTTATCCCCTCTCTATGCAGCCAAGTGGAATACTGAGCTCTGTTTGCCCTTGCCCTGGAGGCTCCTGTCAAACAGCATCACTCTAACACCATCTCCTCCTCCTGCTCATCACATTCAAACAACACCCTGCAAAGATTTTCCCTGCCTCCTAACCAGACTTCTGAGCTGGGGATGTCCATGTGGTCCTGCAGCTGAGCTCCATCCCTATGGACAGGGTCACAGCTCAGCCTGGCAGGAACAGGAACCACTCTTGGGTGTTTCATTGGGTAAAATTGCATCAACCTGGACCAGACAAGGGACATATCTTGATAAATAAATAAAAAAAAAAGCATCCACATCTTTAGGTGTTTTCGAAACCCACTTTCCCTACCTCATGCTAAAAGGAAACAGAGAACTATGGCAGCAGAGCACCAACCAGAAACTGTGATTTGGATTTTCTGCTTTCCACAGGACCTGCTACTAGACAGTAACTAGCCAAAAACTAGTTCAGCCCAAAGACTTGCCAGTCTTACAGCCTTTTGCTTTTCTGTTTGTTTCTTTGTTGTACTTATTTATTTTAATTTTATTTTGATGTGTCTTTACCTTTTTTTTTTTTTTTTTTTTTTTTTTTCCCCTCACTTCTTTTCCATCAGGGCCCAATCTGAAGTCTGTCCCATGATAGATCAGACTCTGTTACTCAGTGATGTGCAGGGAGGGAGGGAACAGCCCATGCAACATGGAAGCATCCCACTGAACTGCCTGGCTGTCCACAAAATGCATCAAAAAAATCCTCTAACAGCCTGCTTCATATACTTCACACTCTCTAACTACACAAGAAGCCATTCTTCCCAATTTCTGTCATATCATGTAATGCCCAAGTTATTTATAAAGCTCAGTAATAAAATCACTAACTCATCAGAAAAGTAAGCATTTAGAACAAGAAATATTATAAGTTGAGAGAGAGAGCTACCAGCAAGAAGACTTCGGGGTGAGCTGGCTATTTCTTTTTGCTCTCAGCCTCTATTTTCCTACTGTCCTCACTTCTGAATAATGAGATTTAAAAGTGCATTTGGTATTAACTGCTCCTTTTGGTATTAACTGCAGATGAAAATCCTCTCGTGAGACAGACAGCACCAATGTTGAATTAATTGTTGAGGTAAAGGATCCACGTGTTTTCTGATAATGCCTCTCATTTCCAACAGGTCAAGTGAAAAACAGCAGCAGTACAGAGTTCCTCTGCATCTACAAAAATACTTTTCTTGTACAAGCACAGAAAATAACACCCTTGCTCTGCTCATGAGCCCCACACCAGAAGAAGAATAGAGGAAAAGACTAATGATAGTAATTTAAAAAAACGAGTGTTTGTTCATTCAATCCAAATTAATAAGTAGTCTCCATAGGAGCAGGAACATTAATGACAACGGCCTTTTTGTCTAAATACTCTTTCTAACAGCAATACACTTGATTTAGTAAGTGCTGCTTCAAAACAAGAGACTGCCAAGGGTCCCCCAAGCACACTTCTGAGCAAACTGTGCATGGTCTGGATATATGAGATTCAAGTTTACTCTTAAAGCAAGCAAAAGAAATAAGATATCAGCACTGTCCAACTTCACTCAACCTTCTATCAAGCAGGAAGAACTTCATCCCAGGCCCAGGACATTTTTGAGCACTTCAGGATGGTTTTCAATTATTTAAAAAGATGTTACTTCAGAGTTTTCAGTCTGATTATAATAGCATTTGTCCAGTGTCCAGAAACTTAATTTATTTTATTTTAATTTATTTTGCTAATAACCCCATTCCCTTCACTATGATATACTGAGCCTGCTACACTCATCTCTAATACATTACTGAACTTGATACAGAAAAAAAGGGAAAGGGAATAATCAAAGTTTACATAAAACATAGTTTATATAATAGAGGAAGATAAAAAAAACTGAGTTTCACTTTTTTTATTCCTTCCCCCCCCAAAAAATTTGAAATTTGCCTGTTTTGTTTTACACCCTGATCACTGATGACTCTGGGCTGCACAGATCTGGCAATAATGCTACAGAAATAGCACTCTGTGCCTATACCAAACTGAAGCTGAGAGGTAGGGTGCAGAGTGACATTAAAAAAAAAGCTGTTCTGGGTTATTTTTGATAATACAGCAGTGTGGCAGCAATTAAAAGTTTTGTTAAACGTGTGACTTACTTACCAGGGAAAGATTTTTGAAGAAAAGCTGTAATACTCCTTTTGCAAACTTCAGGCACTCCCAATCCAAGTCTCTAAGCTCTGGGATGAGCTGTTAGTGTTTGTGGCTATGGGAAAGAAACCATCCTTTTCCCCTGAGAAGCTTGGGGATTGCCTGAACAGCCAGCCCTCTGCCCTAGCAGGGAGTATAAAGGTGTTTGCAGGCACTGCCTCATGGTACCCCATAATTAATTTCTGCCTTTGGTGATTCTCTTGCTGCCCAGCAAGGAGTCTGTTCCTTCTCCAGCACCAGGAGAAATCCCTAAGGGCAGTGTCCTCTGGGAGCTGACTGACCCAGACTCATCCATGATAAACCAGTTTAGCAATGGAAAGCCAATGCCTCGACGTGGCAGCAATGCCTTTACAAGACAGTTGATCCCAAGTTTTTCTCCAGGGGTGCTAACCCAATGCAGCACCTTATTAAGAGTGCAGTTTTTATATTGTCCGAGTTTGCCAACAAGGACATTGCCCTGAGATCAGTAACAAAGACTGCACTCTCTGAAACAAATCTCTTGGCCCCAGAACCTCCAACTCCTTTCCCAGAAACCCAATCAAAGCCAAGGACGTGCAGACTTGATAGCTAAAAAACTATTCTTTCCTAGAGTGTGAATTCCATAGCTCCAGGAAAACTGAAACAGAACAAAAAGCAAATACCACCCTCCTACTCTTTCCCATCAGGACTGCTGCAGAGAAGCCTCCAGGAGCAGAGACTTCTCATACTGCTGAGTGTGTAATGGCAGGCAATGACCTCTCCAGTTCTTAGCTACTTGTATGTAAAGTTGCCACAGTAAAGCATCCCACCAGTTCTGTCCCAGTTCAGCTTCCCCCAGCTCATGTAGAGGTGACAGCATCAGAATAAGTACCTGTAAAGTGCAGGACTGAGGGAAGCCAGATTTATTTCAAAACTTGGGTGTTTTAAGAAAAGTCCTTGCCTCAGCCCAAACACAAGTGAAGCAGGGCTGAATTCTGACACTGGGTACAAATTCTTTGAAATTAAATGGTGCTGACACAAATACCTGCTTGGGCAGATGATTTCAGGCTTCGAGGGTGTGTTAGGACAAAGGAACATAACAGTTCATCAATTTAAGGAGGAGAAGACAAAACAGAAGAATAACACAAACCCTGTGGGATGAAAAGAGTTTTCAGGGAACACTTGCTTACAGCTTAGTTATTCATTGCCCTTGGGGACATGCCAACTTGGAAAGCCTCTCCATAAGCAATGCCTGGTACCACTGATAAAGGGCAATGTACTCGTTACCCCTTTAAATAAAAAAAACATTTTGTTCTACCTTTTTTGATGGCTTTTCCTGTTGTCATCAGAATGTGGCAGCACAGCAGCTTTACTACTGTAAAGCCACTTACTGTTGCCTAAATCTTTTCAGGGGAAGAGAAAACTGTTACAAAAATACAGTGCATACATAGGAAATTGCATCTGGAGCTCCTATGGAGCTACTGTAGAGCACACACTGCTCTGAGATAACCTGCAATGAAGGAATAGGAGAGATGATGGAATAGTGGCAGACTAAATACAGGCATTGCTTATTATAAAATCTGCATTTTCTCTCCTATTCAAGAAACACTACGTGGTCCCAAAGCACAGCTCTTCCAAACTGGAGCTGGTGCCACTGAATGCCCCGTTCTAAAAGGATGTTTCCCCAGAAAGCTTTTTTGATGGGTGTCCTCGAAATGCTGCAGAGCCAAACAACTGCACCACGGAAATCATCATCTCTCAGCTTGCTGTTTACTGAGGATCTCCGTGAACCAGCTCCTGCTTTGTTTTCTGCCCCCCTCTTGGAACGATCTCACACAGGTCCCTGTCTCTCTGGAAGTGGGGAGCCCAGCACTGGATGCACAATTCCAGCTGTGGCCTCACCAGGGCAGAGCAGAGAGGGGACTGAAATGCCCTCCTGTTATAGTCAATAGACCAGAGAAATTTAAAATTTAAAAACATTAAACATTTAGTAAGGATTTGTTAAAGGGCAAATAAGCAAAACAGCGCGCTGGGCGACTGGAGAGTCTCTGCTCTACCTGCAAGTTAAACGGGGCAAAACCACTTCTTTTATCCCCCCCTTTTAGTCTTTTCATTGGTTCTCGTTTTGCGGGCTCTTCCTTGTTGCTGAGGCAGTAGGTTTTCTGCAGGGTCCTTGTGGGTAGCCCTTTCCTTGCTTTTCTGGACGTTTTCATTATACTTAAACCCACACTTTTAGATTTAACAGGCTATAACATTTAAACATAACACCTTATTGTAACTTTATTAACTCGAACTTAATTTGAGTTAAGCAAATTCTTTATAATCGACTATTACAGCTCCCTTGCCCTGCTGCCCCCTCTGCCCCCCAGGATTGCTTTGCTCTTCCTGGCACAGGGACACACTGCTGCCTCATGGATAATTCACTCTCTCTCAGGACTCCCAGCTCCTCCTCAGCTCTGCTTTCCAGCAGCTCCATCCCTAACCCTGTCTGCTCTTCCAGGGGCTCTTCCTCCTCCTCCTCCCCAGCTGCAGGACCCTGCCCTTGCTCTTCTTGAACCTCCTCAGGTTCTTCTCTGCCCAGCTCTCCAGCCTCTCCAGCTCACACTGGATGGCAGCCAAGCCCTCTGGAGTGGCAGCCACCCCTCCCAGCTTTGGATCAGCAGTGAACTTGAGGGTGAGCTCTGTCCCCTGGTCCAGGTCATTGCTGAAGACACTGAAGAAGAGCAGAGTGAGTAATGAGCCCTGGAGGACACCCCTGCCCCCAGCTCTCCAACTCCCCCCTGCTCCCCTCATCCCCACCTCTGAGTTCTGTCCCTCAGCCACCTCCCTGCCCACCCATCCAGCCCACACCTCCTCAGCTTCCTCCTGGGATCTGATGGCAGACACCATCAGAAGCCTTGCTGGAGTCAAGGGAGATGAATCCCCTGCTCTGCCCTCAGCCAGCCCGGCAGAAAGGATGCCAGAGGAGGCACTCAGCTTGGCCCAGCAGGACTTCCCTTGCCTGAATCCAGCCACTGACAGCCTGGGCTTCCACAGGAGCTGTGGGGACAACCAGGATGATTTTTTCCGACGCCTTAGCAGGGGACAGAGGTGAGACTGAGCACCTGCAGTCCCTGGGCTCCTCCTCCTTCTCCTTTTTGAGGACTGGAGTGACATTATCCCTCCTCCAGTCCTCAGGCACCTCTCCTGTTCTCCACGATGGAAGATGATGGAGAGTGGCCCAGCAGTAACATCTCCAGCTCTCTCGGAACTCCAGGATGCATCCCATCAGGGCCATGGGTTTATGGACATCCAGTTTGGCTCAGTGGCCTCTAACCTGGTCCTCATCTACTGAGAGAAAGTCTTCCTCTCTCCAGACCTTTCCTCTTCTCTCCAGGCTGTGGGGTTCAAGAGGGCTGGCTTTTGCAGTGAAGAGTGAAGCAAAGAAGGAATTCATTAACTCCACCTTCCCTGTGTCTTCAGCCACTGGGGCACCCACCTCATTTATCAGTGGGCCTACAGTTACCATCCTCTGATTTTATTTTTTTATTGATGTACTGGAAGAAACCCCTCTTGTCCTTGATATTCCTCCCCATCTCTAGTTCCAGGTGACCCTTAGCTTTCCTCCTTGCATCCCTGCATTCTCTGACTACGTTCCTATATTCCTCCCAAGTATTCCCCCTCCTTCTAATGTTTCTGCAGGGTCTTCATTATACCTCCAGGTATAATGCAGGATCTGCACAGCCTTCCAGATAACTGGGCTGTGCTTTGATTACTTGTTCAATAGTTCTTCTGTGAGCTTGGGCTGCTAAGACATTTGCCTTGTTCAGGAAAACTTTTGAGGACAATTCTGCCCTGCCATAGTTCTGCAGAAGCAGGAATGGGTTTACAGGTAAGGAGGAGGGAGCCCTGCAGACTTCGCAGCTTTGCCACCAGGACTGTTTTCTCAGGCAGCCTCAAACAGAGAAAGAATGCCTGGCATGTGCTAATCCTTATCAAGGAGAGATGTTCCACAGTGTGGGCAGAAAGGAGAGGCTGTCAAAAATCTAGTTTCCCTTTGATGGAAAGAGGAGGAGAGAATCTAAATTAAAATAGATGTGTTTTCCTACACAGAAAATAACACAGTATGAAAAGTTGTGATATATTTCCATGAATAGCATCCACAGAAGCAGACTAGGCTTCATGATGTTACTGTTCTTGGGGTTAGAAAAAATGTCATTTTGTGTGGCACTGTGAAGAGCTTTTCTGTTTGCTCACTCACTGATGCTAAGCTTTGCAGGAATCATTATGAGGCTGCATTTCTCATTGGGACACAAATAGCATTGCTGGGCAAAAGAAGTTAATACACAACAGGTAAAGCTGAAAGGTGTACACAGCATTTGGTTTTGACATCTGTATTGCACCTCTCATTATACACACTGATGACAACAACAGCTCTCATGTTTACATCAAACTTTTAGGCTGTGACAATTCATCCCTAAATAAATGAACATCAATATTCAGTTAAAAGTAATACGGAATTGTCAGGAGAGTCTAAAGCTGTTGTGCTTCCCATTTCATTTATGAAAGTGCCCTGGTGATGCAGATTGACTTTCTTGGCTCTGTATTTCAGTTTCTCACCTATCTGGAAGTGGAGGTTGCTAGTTCATTAATTCCTGAATTGAAAGTTCCTCTCATTATGATGCTGTCTCATTAAGCACTTCAATTCCCCACTGATAATCCCCAAAGCTCCCCTCAACGAATCACAGGGTTCCTACACTGATCCTGCCCAGGACTCTTCTCTCTTTTGTCAGTGATTAAAAAATGCCAGAATTCTGGACAGGTCCAACTCCTGCAGGACACCAGACTCTAGCACGAACTTGCCTAGAAACTGTATTAAGGATCCACCAAGTGCTAGAATAAGCAACTGACAAAACACAAACCTGTTGATTCCAGCAGTCTGAGATTTTGTCTTGATGCCATAAAGATGATCACCATCAAATTCACAGAGGGAGCTCCCAGGCAGTCAGCTTTCTGTGTACATATTGTAGATGCAGAATGGTTTTGATACCAATGGCTGTTTGAGCCCAAGGGACACCACAATAATCAGGATTCTGACACTCTGTAATGACCAATGCTGATTCCTCTGCAAGTCAGGCAGCCTTTTTACCAGGCATGAAATGGTTTATACAGCCAGGACTGGAAAAGTTACTTTATATTCTTCTATAAATATGAAGAAAATAACACTTGATGAATCTCCTAAAATGAAGTTCAATGAGCTGAAGCTGTCCTTTTGAAAGAGCCACCTGTAAGATGAGGTTGTGACTTCTTTAGCTGGTACACAGCCACTTGATTGTCCAGCAGATTAGAACTAAAGGAAGAAGAGGCAGTGTATAAAATACATCAGTGTTATGGCAGATGCTGTTCTATCAATCCCTTTAGGACAGTATCATCTCACAGGAGCTACCATTCCTTTGTATTGTACATGACATGACACTGCTGCTGAAAATGTGCCAAATTACAGAATATTTCTAAGTTAGGATGCTACAGAAGTAGAACTTTGTAGAAATAAGGAACTATGTCAGGTCATCAGATTCAGACAATGATATGCTAAAGCCCAGCTTATCTTATTCTTCTGAAATTAAGTATTCATTCAGTGGAAGGATGCATACAGTGTGGCCACAGTGAAGGGATACCAGAGTAAATTAGTATATCCTGAAACATCAGAGTATGTGCCCTTAAAATTTGATTTTTAAAAGGCAAGTAGATCTTGCCCTCTCCCTCTGTACAGTTTACTTACTGGAATTTATATCGCTAGCATTCATTTTCAAAGCACTCTGTGCTAACTTCAAGGTAGTTACACTATAATGTGTGCATACATCCACACATCTATCTATGTGCAGTAGAAAATTCAGTCATGCTGAGGTGCATTGCAACAAGCACCCAGCCTAAGCAGCAGCTTCTTCCTGTCCCTACCAGCTTTAATACATTTTTTCTGTAATGCAAAACCAGCCTTAGCACAACAGGTACATATATGTTCAGAGTTAACTTTTGAATTAGAAGCCATGGCCAGGTGACAAGCTGATTTTGTTTTCAGGACACTGTTTCACTGAATTCAGTACAGATGAAATGACAAATGTTCAGCTAATGTTTGACACTGCTATACTGAGAACCAAGAGTGGGAACCAGCAGTTCCCAAGTTAATTTTACATTTCAGCACTGAAACTGAGATAGGAAGTATCTCAGGTACCCCACACTTCCAAGAATTCTGATACAGTCTCTTCTCCTTCAGCCCACATTCGTTTAGGCTCCTCCATCAGTGTCCCAGAAAGCTAGACACACATATGGAAATGCTGGAGGAACTATTAAGTTAGAAAAGAGATGATTCATGGGGAACACAATCACAGTCTATAAATACCTTCAAGGCAGTCACATAAATGTATAAATGAACAATGGGAATTAGTCAGTCTCAGAAGTTAGTACTTAAGTTGGCAGGATCAGTAAAGGAAAAGAAAAACTCATAAGGGAATAGAGTGTCCAGGAAATCTGGCTAGAAACCATCACTGTAAATATTCAAGATCAGGTTAAGTCAGACACTAGTGAGAAAGCTGCACTGAGCAGATCTGCAAGTTCCCTAGAGCTAGACTAGATGTTGCTAAGGGGTCTTTTCTGATGCTGCTTTTCCTACCCAGGACATCAGGATAAGCCCTATACAGAGAAACTACTACATCCACCAAACTAAATGGCCTAAATGAACAACTAAATAAATAAACAACTAAAACCAATAAAAACAACTAAATAAACAGTTATCTATAAGCAGGTGTTCCATTGACTCAACACCTGCAGTCTATTTCCTCCCAGTGGCAGCATTTATGATGTGCTAATGTAGAAGGCACTGCACAACATCAAGACAAAGTCACAGTTGCTAATTATATGATTAATAATATTAAACCTTTCTGCTGCTCGTCTCATGGATAACACTGGTGTTAGGAATTCCCCTGTGCATCAGCAGTGATGCTGAATGACACGGCGTGCAGCAAGCTCCCTGAATGGCAGGGAGCAGAACCAGAACCTCCTCAGATAGCTGCCCCTGGTATCCCTGGCTCAGATCTCTTCCTTTCCTACCAAACAAGGAGCCAGTGAGGGGCAGTGCCAGAGCTTAGTGAAATTAAACCAAACCAGAGAACCCTCCAGCACCTGAGAGGCAGGGACTGCAAAGCCAGAGAAGAAGAGGTCACCTGTCCCACGTCAGCTCTCTCCAGTGCTCAGCCTTTATGTCACACTGTAAAAATCATCCTGGAACAGGAATTGTGGCTCATCTGGTGACTCTGTAGTGACTTGGTGTTTCTCCTCAGCCTCCACATTCAGCACATTGCACCTCATCTTATTTCTGTACACACAGGAACCCTGTCCCTGTGGCATCATACTTCAGGCCCCTCTTTGGTGCAGAAGATGTCTCCTTGTCCCTCAATATTCCCACAACATTTGGCATTGTGACATTTGTGTGGCAGGCATGAAACCAAAGGTAGCGGTGAGGAGAGCCAGTGCAGCTAAAACTCTGCATTTAAGGAACAAAGCTGAGATCCCTAGTGTGATTTTCCTAAACACTCACCATTTTTATGGCACCCCAGCACATGCAGAGCACAGATCCAAGCAGTCATGCTGCCAGATGGGAATGCTCAGCATTTCTGTAAATCTGGCTTAACATACATCCTAGCCAGCACCTGCACCATGAGGGATGTGCAAACTGCAGCTCAGCAGATTTTGGAATGGTTCAGCCTCATCCACTGGCTGTCAGCAACCCCCAGCCATGCTCACTTCAACAAGATGAGAATTCTAAGAAGATCAGACCCTGCCCAACCTTGCAACTTTCCCATGTGCAACAAAAGAAGGATGTGAGCACCTAAAGATTATGTTACATGAGCACAAAGAGGGGGAGTTAAGACTGCAAAGACAAACAGAATTCCTGTGTCCACTCAAAAGGAGAGCTTAACCTATTAACTTTTTAAATGATCACCACTTAGGGAAAAAAGCAAAATAATTTAGATTATTAGGTAATCTAAATTATCTAATAATAGACAATAGATATTATCTATAAATAGATAATAATTTAAGAAACAACACCACTAGTTTCTAGAAGCACCATCCTACAGTTTCCTACAGTTCTTTAGAAACCCAGAAATACTGAATGTCACATAAACACGTGAGGATGTGTGGGTGCCTCCTGTTCCCTATTTAAAAATTCAGAGATGAGTATGAACTAGCTCAGTCAGCCAATGCTTTATTCCAGACCTGAGATTATTCTCTCCCACCATCACATAATGAAGAGATCAAATCATTCTTAGCGCATACATTTTTTACTCTATGTTTGTATTAAATCTGGCAAACCACATCTCTGCTTCATCTCCGATTCCAGCCATGTGTTATCACAGCAGAAATGATGCTTACATTTTTGGGGTAAGTCAATTTGAGCAGTGATTAGTTTTCCTACCTGCTAAACCTGTAAATATTTTATTTGCAAATGGATAGGACTTTTCATCCCAGCTATTTTGCCCATTGTTTCACATGGTTTTTAACAAGTTCTACATATTGATTTGGAAGGCAGCCTTACCAAGCATCATGCAAGCATGGTTTTTTTCTTGGTTTTTAGGGACTTAGGATGTGTGCTGCTTTTTATTTCTGTCCTTACTGTACCTTGTTCCCTACGCTCATCCTGTAAGAAGCACAGAACCACCAGTTAAAGCCTCACCTGATCCAGCTGCTAGGAAGCCTGGCTCCAGGCTCAGAGGAAAGCAGATCCTGCTGAGGTTTCCTGGCTCTATTTCTCTTTGCTCTCAAGCTCAGCACACCCTTGGGGTGTAATTTTCCCCAGATTGCCTTGAGCTGTTCCTAACCTAACCAAGTGGTCACTGCTCATCCTGTGCCTGCAGGGAATGTCCCCCAGGAAGACTGTGCACATGGGGACAACAAATCCAACCACATCTATGCCAGGGGAGACTGTTTGCAGAAGCAGGAGCTACACAAAGAGCCAGGTGGTTTTCAGAGGTGGTTTCTCACTGGGGAATTTGTGACAACAACAAATTTATAAAAAAAAACAAAGGGCAACACTGGCCCTGAAGAAGGCAAGACTAGGGAAGCAATTTCTGTCTCTCTGTGTGCAGCTCTGGAAAGATGATGATGAAACTGGTGTGTGAAGCTCCTGTCTGTACAGAGCACTGCAGCTGTGGGAATCTTAAAGGAAGTGCAAAGAAAGATCATACAGAAATGTAGCCCTAGAAGTGCTGTAAGCACCATGGAACACTGCTGTCATGCAGAGGAGATCATACAGCAACAGCCTTTCCAGTCCTGCTGGTAACAGCAAGAGCCACGGACTGGAAGCAAAAGTGAGATGGATTTTAACCTTGAAATAAGGCAAAATTTCTTAGAGAAAGTGTCATTAAATACTAAAACTGCTTACTGGGAGAGGTGATAAGACTTCACCAGAACTGGAGATCTGGGCTGTCCTGGAGTTTTTTCTTTTTCTTGAGGGCTGGCAGGTGAGTGTTACTTAGCTGCTCAAGAGCATGCAGATCACTTGCCTTGAAGTTGAAAAGGAATTTTCTTAGGGCCTCAGAGGATTTTTTTAAAATTTATTTATTGCCTGTCTCCCTTACACAGTGCATAGCTTGCCTGCTAGAATCATGTGGACATATTGCAGTTAATACATTTCTTGTCTCTGCTGCTCTCTACCAGGAACAAAGTTCAATGTCCTGAGAAAAGCAGCTCCTCAGGTTAACCAAGGATTAATACAGGGAACCCTGACTGAGCATCTGAGTACAAAATTTTTCACCATAATACTTGTTGCTTTTTCCTTTGGTGTTCTCAAGCACATAGATAAAACTCAATTTGCTGCACAGACAGCATGAAAAACTGACAACAGATTGGGCTAAGTAGAATCACTGTTTCTCAATTCAATTTATCCACCACCTTTTGGGTATTTTATTTCTCCTCTGTATTAACAAATTGTGTAGGTAGAGAAAGAAGCAGTTACTCAGAGCTGATGTACCAATCCCACATGTCCAGAAGACACATTTTTTTCTGCAGTCCCTTTTTTTCTCCTAAGTCTTACTCACAGCCTACAGAGTGAGACCCTGGGATCTTTCTGGCCTCCCAGCAGGTTCCTGACACTGGCTTCAGGCAGGCTCAAGTTTAGTCTTGTAATCCTATAAATTCACCATGATTAACTCCAGCCTGCTTGTATAAAACCATCTCACACTAATTACTGCATCTCTGTGCACATGCATATATGTATATTTGTGCCCATGTATATGGACTTGAGCTCTGGAATCTTGGCTCCAGCATTCCCACCAAGCCAAACCATAAACTCGGTGTAATTCCAGGCAGGTTAAGTGCAGCCAAACCCAGGCTGTACAAATTAAGGCTTCAATTTTTATTTTTCATTCAGGACCTCAGTGTCCCTTTCACAGACACTATCTGGAGCTGACAAGCTTTACTGATACGAGTCCTCTATCAGATTATTCTGTGTCATTATTTCCCTTGTGACTGACTGACTGACAATCAGCATTTCCTCTAGGAAATGCAGCAGCCTCAGGAAGGCTCTCATCTGGAGAGACCCCAGACAGCTGCCTTTGCAGAGGTGACATTTCCAAAGTGTGCTCATCACTGGCACAGTACAGGGACCAAAAATGAATAGACAAACAAAAGATGCAAATCCTGATTCAAGAAAAGATCAATTTTTTATTGAGAAAGGTTAGTGCACTGGTTCATTCTACCTGTTTTGAACAGCATGCCAGCAGCAGTATAATCATTCTCTGAATAGCCAATATAGATGTGAAAATGATGTCCCAAAAGCATAGGAAAAGGCACCCAAGAGAAAGAAGGCTGAGTGACAGCACTGCTGCTGCTGCTGCCACTGCTGCTGCTCCCTCTGACTTGGGACAGAAAAAGCACACACAGATGGCAGCTGCTTTAGAGCAAAGACCATCCCATCACTTCCTGTACTCCACAAATCAGCATTAAATCTAAATTTCTATGTCCTTGAGAGAGCACTTTGAAGAACACCCACTTGTAACTGGACAGCCCTTGGGTGCCTCTTTACACCAAGTCCCACAAAGTTAATCTGTGGTTCCAAGGATCAATCTGGAAGCAAAATTATCAGTGCTAACACAACCACTCCAACATGCTGCCCACCTGAGTGCCCAGTTCTCCTCTTTTCAGAGCCTACACATTATCATTTCCCCTGTGTAAGAACATAAAACAGTCCAAAGAACACAATGCTCCTGCACCAGTATCAGAATGTGGACAAAAAGAAGTCAACATACTCTGTTTCTTTGCCTGGGTGTTGAAAGAAGGATGGAAATAACACAACAGGGACTTATTAGGGAAGAGAGTTGATACAGGGAACCAGCCCTGTGAGCATCTTTAAATTAAAATTCACACTTTGAGTTCTGGGACACTGCAGGGACTTGAACAGGAGCTGAAATGAGGTGGGGTGAAAGTAGAATTGGCCACCAGACACTTCTACACTGCCCGGTGTAGAATGGTTTCCTTCATTTCTCTCCTGCTTTGAAAATCTGTACTGAAATTGCAAGAGCCTCTTCTCTCATTTGGGTAGGCAAAGAGTGAAGGATTTTATTCTTTTGCACATCACATTCTGCCAGTGTGATGCTCGCTGGGACTGAATATGTCAAAGCCACTAGCAAGAGCAGAACAAACCACTGCACTTCTTAAAAATCTGTAAATTTCTGGATAACAACAAAAACAACCCTGTTAACAGGACCTTCACGTTCAGACCTGGGGCAGAATTCTGTGCTATGCATCCTTGAGTCCCTAACAGTGCACTGCATCTTACATCAGAAAACAGAAATTACTTGAGTTTCTCTTGGTCTCCAGTACCCATTCCTGTATGACCACATTTCTTTGTAATAGCTGAAAAGACTAACAATAATTATAATATTATATTTATTACTGGATGTAAATGATAATAGTGGATGTGTGAATTAAAGCCAGCCTTCTTTGGGATAGGATTCACTTCTGTCTTCTCCTTTATACTCTGCTGTTTACTGATATTGTGCTCATGTTTGCATCTTCTCTCTAACCCTAGAAAATGGAGACTTGAGACCCAGTTCACATGTCCCTCAATTTCCCACCTAACAACTACAAATCTCCCTCACTTCAGGTATCTTCTTCCATTCACTTTACCTGTGATGTTTTATCTCTTTTCTTTCCTCCTCAAGACCAAAGCCCAACTTCCCCTGGTCTCTATTCCTAATGCTCCCTTCCTTAGCTCCAGTCTGGTTACAATCTAAAGAGAATGATGACCAGGAAGATCTGGAAAACCCATCAGGTGAGGAGGAGACCAGGCATGAGAAAACAAGCAACTAGAAGAAAAGGACTAAGCCACCTGAAGCCATTTCAGTTGGACAACCAGAAGACCCAGAAAGCAGGGACAGGGACACGACACTGAAGCCCATCAGGTCTGTATTGCTGTTTCAATGGAATGGAAACTTCTCTTCTTGAACTTTTGGTTCTGCTTCCACTTGAGAGTGTGGATTTTCGTAGCTGCTATTAGAATTGAATTTTACCTCTGCTTAATACATTGAAATTCACAGGCAAAAATAATCACTCACTGCCGGGTACATTCCCCTATTTGCACTGTAAAATAAACAAAAATAAGGTTTTAATTCAATAATCAATATCCACCAAACTCTGAACTTCAGCTTCAAGCCAAAGGCTAATAATAATATTTGGATTAGTAACACACAGCAATACATCCCTCTGCTCCCTGGGTCCCAGGGCTTAAGCATTTGCATGCATCACTAATGCACTGAATTGCTGGTCCAGATCAACAAAAGCTTTCAAATGCACTGCCTTGCTGATAACCTCTAGAAAACACAACCCTAGCTCAGAACTGCTGGTCCATACTAATGCACTTCCTTTCCAGTGGTACACACCAACAAAAATATTCATGCACTACAAGTGCTGATGCAGCCCCTGAGAGCAAGGTTTCCTCACTGTAAGAAAACCCTGGTTTTCTTCTCTATGAGCTATCATTTAGTAAACATTAGGCTACAGTATCCCAAGGAGAAAATATGAAGCAGTTCTGTCCTCATTAGTCAGACAAGGTGGCCCAGAAATGCTGATGTACTTCTTGCCAAAGAGACAGGGTGAGAGAAACAGGGGGAAAAGGTCCCGTGCCTGATGAGAGAGAGAAAAATATGCTCCAGGGTAGACACAATTTTCAGCTGTTTTAATTTTATTCCCTTTGTCAGGCTGCAGGTCCTGCAGGTCTAGGAACAGGCAATTCCCCAGGTGTGTCAGGGAGGAAGGTGGTGGTTTGGGGAAGATGAGGAAGTACTAACATTGACACTGCCCCACCAGCTCTCCTCTTCTGTCACACACTTGACAGAACGTGGGTTTGGGAACAGAAGTTTCTCAACATCTAACCCAGAGCACTGTTCTACCCAGTGGGGATCCAGAGCCAGGCACAAGATGCTGAACTACAGACAAAAATGTCTCTTACAAAATGGCTTTTACAGAGCCTGACAGAAACTGGGAACTGCACATTAGGAAAAACACCTCAGAAGGACCTTTTGTGTCCTGTTGTGCTGACATGATGTGGAGGAAGAACGGCTGGTTGTAAAGCTGATCAGCTTTTCTGAAGCCTAAAACTCTTCATTTTGTGATACATGTTGATGAATTTGTATTCCTAACCTAGTAAAATTCAGGAAAAGAATTAAATGAGTAAGAAGTGAATGTGGGGTTAAACAAAGCAGCTGAGACCTGTAATTGTTCCACTGAGGTAGTATGAAGTAAACAGTTAACTTCTGTAATGAAACAGAGCAAAGCCCTAAGAATCCTAACTCCTGTCTCGAGGATAATTACATTGCCAAAGGCTAACGAGGCACCAAAGGAATGCAAACACCAAAGAACACCAAGATGTCACAACGAACAGATAAGAGACAATGGTTATGGTTAAAGTCTGATACCGTTTTGCAACAACATAGTGGAGTCAGCAGAACCAAGAAAGGTAAAAGTTCAAGGCTGAAAGGTAAAAGTTCAAGACTTCTTACTTCCTCCAAAGACCCCTGAAGACCCCGATACATCTCCCCAAAAGCAGACTCCGCCCAGACTCCACCTATCATGAATATAATAATGAAATTTTGTAAACCCACCTTCTTTGGAATCTGTATAGAACTGTACTCAATATAAGATAATGCCAGAGCTTTGGTCGGTGTGTGTGAGGGATTGGGATTCTGCTCATCCCCCGCACCCAGCGCTGCCTTGCTTACTGCAATTTTATTAATTAAATCGAGCTACTAAAGAGAAGTCTCAGTCATAGCTGATTTTATAACAATCTGAAGAACACAATCTTTTGAAATAGGCAATTCTACTTTTTCTCCTTTCAAAGACACCATTGACTCATCACTTTGAAATGTGGTGTCACAGCCAAATGCAACTGGTCTGTCCTAGTTGTGTTTAACAGTGTACTTGTGAGCTCTGGATGTATAAAACTGCCAATAAAAGGCATTTTATTCATCAATTAAACATGAAGGTTAATCTAAACAAGTAAATCGCTTCTAGTGCCATGAACAAGATAATTCCCACCTTTATAAAAGAGGATGAGTTAAAAAAAAAAAAGCTCTTATGGAACAGTAAGACCCTGTTCCCAAACCAGTGTGAACCAAAGATAAATGAGCAGTTTGTATAAACCTACAAACAACAGCACATGATTTTTGTCAGATACCTGAAAGCACAACTTTGCAGATAAACATCTTCAGAAAGAAGAGCAGCTCTTAGAAGCTAAACAGAATCATGAACACAACTTCTGTCTAACCAGTGGCCAGCATAAAGTCCTAAGCAAAAAATCAGAAGGGTTGCTATGTAAGACAAAAGAATTTTCAGACTCCAAATAAATGGTGAAGAATTCAAGCAGAAAACACAGAGAAGAGAATGCCATGAAAAAAAAACAACAAAACAAAACTTCTGTTGATTTTACTGTGAATTGCATACACTGGTCAGGAATTCACTTCTCCATTCAGCTGACTGCTTCTATTCCCTCTGCGAGACCTCTGATCTGAAAGGAAACAATAAATGCTTTTTGGCCAAAACAATCATTTTCTGTAAAAGGCCAGTGTGGTATTTAGCCTTACGTAGTTAGGAAGGGATATAGTAGCACAAGTAACAACTTTAGCTGAACAACATCTGCTTTATTAAACTATGTCTGCCCCATCAAGTTGATGCATGACAGACAATGTCAGCAGCAAGCAGCTCAGAGGAACTGAGGCTGGAAGGATTTCAAAGGATGGAATGCTCAGGACTGGGCTGCTCCTAGGACCAAAGCAGAAAACATTCAAACCCCAGAGACTTTCCCATACTAGAAGCACGCCTCTAGCTATGATATTCTGGATAATTTCAGTGTCGGCACTTCAGACACTTCCCAGAAGGAGGCTAGGAAAAATATATTGTTTTGCTCGTGTTTAAAAACAGAAGAAATATATATTTTCTTTAAGAAGCTCTAGATTTGCAGTGTGATAGTGCAACCTGGAAATGCAATAGTTTTTCAAGAAAAACAACTCATAAGCCATTAGAGAAGTTGCAAAGCCATTCAGGTTTGTTGCAGTAGGCTTTGCTGAATACCCCACAGCCAGGGCTGCCAAAGGCCAGCCAAAGTTTGTCTACAAATGCAGATTCCTCACTCAGCTTCTGCATCAAAAGCACACAAACAGTATCTGGTTTCTCCCCAGGCTCTGGCAGGGTGGACAAAAGAAACCACAATGTGCAAACAATAGCACAAGAATGTGGTCAGCGCAGGAAGCAGAGAAGCATCCAAGTTTACAAAGGTAAGAAAACATTTTAACATGCTAATAAAAGCCCAAGACCTCCAAAGTCTAGAATGGAATCCAGAACATGAATCTCAAGATTTCAGAAGTACCTTTCCTGTTCCTGAACAGATACATAACATATTTGAACATATATTCCTCATTCCTACTTCCTTCAAATACTCCAACATATGATGTTTTCAGTTACTCCATTACCAAAACTGGTAGAAAACTTATGGGTGAATGTGAACATTGCAGTTTGAGGGAGCACAGGTTAATTTTATGGTATTAAATCAAGGACCTATAGAGAGGGAGTTATTTAGGTCCCCCCTAGGGATCCAAGGGACAGAACAAGGAGGGCTCAAGCATTCCCTATCTTTTCCTGACATACCCTGTGAAAGCCAGAGGACAAGAAAGTCCAATCCCTCCTTTCTTCCTTCACTTGCCCAGCAGAAATCTTGGAGGTTCATGCTCTTTATCCTCTGCTCACCACATGCCCTGCAGGATCCAACCCTATCAGTTGCTGGAAGAGCCTTGGACCCTCTTCCTGAGTCAGCTCTGCTGCAAGGGGCTTTGCGATATTTGTATCAGCAACCACTGAAATCAGGGGTTGTATATATTTGTATATTTTTCGTTATTATCCCACCTGTTACTATTCCTTCCCTGTTCTATAAAACCTGTTCTCGTTTTCACTTCCAACCCTCAAGTCTTTCTTCCTTATTCTCCTTTTATCTTCTGATGGGAGTTTGGAGAGGAGTAATAGAGAGCAATTCTGTTCTCTGTGCTTTGGTTCAGCCTGGCAGTGAAGCATCTTCCTCACTAATACGTGATAGGATTGCCATTATTATTGGATGAAAGTACTAAATCTTTTTAATCTTTAAGTCATTCAACACAAAAAAGCCAAACAAATGCTACACAGGCTGGTCCAATTCTGGTGTTTTCTGATGTGGCTGCACTTTGCAGTTCTATTAAGATTGGTTTGGAAATTTATTTTGGCACATAAATACACATGGAGATTGTTTTTATTTAAGCACACTTTTATGAAAACAATTAAAGCATCTTGTTGCCCTTAATTCTGAGACAGGGAAGAGTCACAAAAAAGTTGTGTCATTCCAATTCAAAGGGCAGGAAAGGAACAAGCTAAAAGATTGAAGTGTAACTCAGTGGCCAAAACTATGAGCCAGAACATCTTAAGAGTTTTTACTCAAGTATTTACAAAATGCCACCTCCTGCTCATCTGCTAGTGTCTAGCACCCAATTCCTCAAGCATGCCAGCCACATGTTCTCAAGCATTTATGGTTTTTACACCGAGAGCTAATGTGAAAGATGCAGCTGCTGAAAGCTTCAGGAGCAGGAGGTGTGAGACGGTAACAATGTCGCATCTGAGATTCCCATTTATGCATTAGTTTTAAAAAAAAAAAATCATAAATTCACAAACTTTTAAAGAGACTCTAAGTGCAACTCCCCCCTAACATACTTCCAATCTTGAGGCAGCTTTTGACATTTCTAAGTACTTTTATGGCTCCACATTTATACGTGAACACTTGAAAGTACATGGAAAATTCAGCACTTGAATACACTTACACAGCTACTGACTAATAGTTGATAATGTAGGCATTGCTTATTTTGAAACAGAAGCTGGATTAAATGTTACATGTAAAAACAAGCATGCTTTAATAAAGACTTTCAAAATAGAGCACGCAGTATTCAAAAGAACAGAAATTATTAAAGTTGTTCAGTTTCAAACATGTTTTTGAACACAACTACCTCTTGTTACGCTCTTGTATATCAGCAGTGCTATAGAAATATGTCTGACTCGGGTTTCAAATGGAATCAGCATGCAAAAGCTCACACCAAACCCTTTACTGCAGTTCATTTCCTATGGAAGAAGACCTAGAGCTGACAGTCAGCTTTCCAAGAAGAAAACTGCTGAAGGAGAGATTTCCTTGGCTTTTGGTGCCCTGCCATGAACAACCAAGACAAATTTGGAAAGCAAATCAATTATGGTTTGATCCTGAGATGCCAATGGGAACCACAAGCAGACGCCTGAACTCTAGGGAAGAAAACATCATAAAGCAGGGTGTGCACCACCAACCTAGTTAGTACCTGGCTGAAATTGTATGGATGAAACTGTCTCTGCTGCAAACAGCCCTCCAAAATGTGTCAACACTCCAAAATGTGGTATCTATAAGCTTGGAAAAAGCCTTTTCTTTCTTCACATATCCTATGAGTTTACAGGTAAGACAGAGAGCTGTCCTTTGGCATTGTGTTGGCTTTAGTGCTGGGATGTTTTGGAGGGGAGGGGGGTTCTGGGGTGGCTCTTGTGGGAAGGTGCTGGGAGATCCCCCGGGTCCAGTCCCTGCCCAAAACAGATCTGGGAAGCTGAATGTGTCTCTGCCAGGAACATATTCAAGAAAGGGGAAACAAAACTGCAGAAAATATTAAAAAAAAAAAAAAGAGCAGTGGAGGAGGTGAGAAAGCAATGAGAGAGCTGAGAGCTCCCTCGGGTCCGAAAAAAACCCCAAACTGGCTGCTGATGTTGAGGCCATCAGTGGCCATGGGTGCACCTCTGTGATTCACATATTCAAGAAGGGGAAAGGAGCGGCTGTGAGAGCTCAAGGAGGAGGAGAGAGGAATATCAGAGGTGAGAGCAATGGCAATGGCAGAGCAGTGACCCCAGGGTGAGTGCAGGAGGAGGGGAAGGTGCCGAGCAGAGGTTTCCCTCCCTCAGCCCCTGGTGAGATGGCGGCTGTGCCCCTGCAGCCATGGAGGAGCCCGGGGGATGGGGAAAATGTGGATTTGTAGCCCCTGAAGTGTCTCAGGTGGGCAGAGGTGAAGCTGCAGCCTGTGCAGGGTTGCAGAGAGGGTAAGATGTGTCTGTGCATCCCTGGATGGAGGAGCCCGTGCCAGGGGAGGTGACTGTTCCCAGCTCAGTCCATGACTCTGTGGGCAGCTCCTGAGGGACTGCACCCCACGGGAGGGACTCATGTCCCAGGGGTTCCTGAAGGACTCTGCCGTGGGAGGGACCCCGCCCTGGAGCGGGGGAAGAAGGTGAGGAGTCCTCCCCTGAGGAGGAAAGAGCGGCAGAAACAGCGTGTGGGGAACTGAGCCTGAACCCCCCTGCCCGTCCCTCCCCTGTGCCCTGAGGGGAGGCGGCAGGGAAGCCATCCGGGAACCAACGGCGGGAAGGGGTTTGAGCTCTGGTTGTTGTTTTCTCTTTCCCCTGGTAGATTCAATTAGGGATTTTTTCTTCCCCAGTTGAACCTGTCTGCTGTTTGCCTGTCCCCACAGCTGCTGGGTCTGCACCTCGGCAGCCATAAGCAGCTGTCAGCAGACAGGACAAGGGTCTGCAGGGTATCACCAAGAAGGCTTTAACTGCTGCCCTGCATCCACACCGGTTTCAGTGAAAGCAAAACCCTATTTCAGGTGGCAAATCAGACTCTGCTTTGGTCGGCTTTATGCTACGATAGCAAAGAAGGATCCTTGAAATGACCATGAAGGAAACCTAAACATTTAAGACCAGTCCAGACCAAAGTCACTGATCCTCTCCTCTGCCCTCCCTCCCTTCCAACAAGATTTATTAAGGCAAATCCCAGCAGTCTGAGTCAATGATTGGGAAAAGGCCAGGGCACAATATATCAATTTGATTACTCTATACCTCATTAAAGGCAAAAATAAAAGGGATTTGAGTAACACTCTTATGTGTTTGCTGATAGGATTTGAGATTCATTATTGATTTCCAAGTGGAGGCATTTAGTTCTCCTTACTTTACCAAAAGGACATTTGTCATTAAAACGGATGACAAAAAATCCAGCCCTACAAATCTCACCCACACTTGAAGTTTCAGGGGGTAGTTACTTGTTATTAAAATACCTCTCTTGTTGACTACTAGTTCTACAAAGTTTTCCTTTGCAATTTTGCTTTTATCTATAGGGGAAAATGAGGCAGAGCACAAGGCCCATGTGAGTTCCAAGCTGGAAGAGACTGTAGCACTTCAGAGACAACTCAAACAAATATAATTCTAAAAATGTTGCTCTGGTATCTTCATTCCTGACATGCCCCAATTAAGTATGGGATAACAGACATTAGATATAACCCCATAAATTGAAATACTTAAGTCGGAGCCATATACTGAAATGAAGAATTACATGGGGGAAACATGCATGTTAGAAACAATCAGCTAAAGCTCTAAGTCATAATTTGAGGAAGGAAAAAAAAAAAAAGATCCAGCAACTCTTTAATTTCCCTGGTCAGGGAATTTCACTTATTTCTCTAGGCCATACAGATATTCCTCTCTGTCTCAGACATCCAATTGCTCTAGCAAAGTTCACCCTGAAAAACAGAGAGTGTTTTTGTCTTTCCTGATCTCTCTTTCCATAAATTCAAGCTACTTTCTTTCAGAGCAGCCTCCGTCAATCCCAGACCTGCATATTCATTAACTGAAGCAAACAGCAGAAGGACACAGCATGGTACCATCAGTACCACACACCAGTAAAACTGCTGCTCTGAACTGCTGGTCCAAACTCAGCCAGGAGTCCTTGAAAACCTCTACAGGGCAATACCTCGCTCTGCTGGAACGTCCTGGACTGCTTTTCATTTTTATTTCATTTTAGCTTCCTGTTAATTAACTTACAATAATACTTTTGCTTTGTTTCTGTTCAATTAATTACATTACAAGTTTCTGGCACAGAGCAGCATGCTCAGACATGAGCTCAGTAGCAGATAAACCAGCACTCTTGCAGGCAATATTTTGTTGCAGACCTCATTAATGAAGATAAATGCAAGCAACATCTAAACTTTGTTTTTTAAATAGCTAAGACAATTACAATCTTAACAGAAAACATCATGTGAAAGGCAACCACTGAGCAGAAATATACCAGGCTCACTGGGACCCATCACCTATCCTGAACAACACCAGGAAGCTTCCTTGGGACTCTGAGGAACACAGCTCACATTTTACTGGGTTGCCTTCCTTTAGCACTACAGAGTTAATAGTAAAAAGAGGTCAAATGATTTTTGTGGTATTTCAGATGCAGAGCAAAAGCTAGGACACATCATGAATCAAGTAAAGTGCTGTTGCCTCATCCTGCAAACTAAATTGTTTAAGTTATATCTCTTTTTCTCTAAGTCTGATTAAGGATACAGAAGACAAATGGGTTTTCAGCATTAAAAAAACGGAAAAAATGAATTTTCATACTTCATGTGATGCTCTAGAAGGGTGGGCTGGGTGCTTCATTGCTTTTTAAAAGGTCATGCATAAAAGGGCCATGTACTCCATGGACTGTCCTAATTCTGAAGTTAAGTTTAAAAGAAATGTACCCTACATCATGAACAATTATTTGAATCCCTAGGAATAAAATCAATGAACAAAATTCCCAAAAAGGCATTAATTGTTGAAATACCCTTCAAAGCAGAATGCAGAAGACTTGGCAAAATGCTTTCTCTTTTGGCTTTGATTTCCAAAGTGGAGAAAAAGAGCGAAGTGTCCAAATGTAACTGAACTTCTGTAGATGCTGCACACTTCTAATTTTCAAAGCCAACCAGGTCCTGGGGGCACCAACAGCAGCACAGACAGTGGTCAGGGGAGGGGATTCCCCCCCTCTGCTCTGCTCAGACCCCAGCTGGAGTTCTGTGTCCAGTTCTGGAGAACCCAACAGCAGAAGGACACAGAGCTCCTGGGAGGTGTCCAGAGGAGCCACTCCAATGCTCAGAGGGCTGAGCACCTCCCTGGGAAACCAGGCTGAGGGATTGGGGTTGTTCAGCCTGGAGAAGAGGAGGCTCCCAGGGGAGCTCAGAGCAACCTTCCAATATCTGAAGGGGCTACAAGAAAGCTGGGGGAGGGCTTTGTGCATGGGGGGGTAGGGAGAGGACAAGGGAAATGGGTTAAAACTGGAAGAGGGGAGACTGAGGTTGAACATTAGGAAGAAATTCTTTAATTTGGGGGTGCTGATCCCCTGTCCCAGGTTTCCCAGGGAAGCTGTGGCTGCCCCATCCCTGGCAGTGTCTCAGCCCAGGTTGGATGGGGCTTGGAGCACCCTGGGCTGGTGGGAGGTGTCCCTGCCCATGCAGGGGGTTGGATCCTGATGATCATTAAGGACCCTTCCAACCCAACCCATTCTATGATTCTGTGATAACTCAAGGGTGGACATTTTCTGACATCCTTACACTAAAATGTGTTTCTTAACCATGGACATACTTTACTCTTTCCCAGAGATACCTCACAGCAGACAACAGCAAATTTTAAGCCTCCAAACATACTTTGATTTACTATTCTAAATTGGTTGCTGGAGTCTCCTCTCCTTGAGTGCTTCACGGTACTGAAGGACTCCAGGCAGCCTTATCCTACTTTCAACAGCATTCAGACATTTCCAGATCTCATTTAGAATCTCAGAATGCCTTCAGCTTTATCCCAGTACAAAGTCCAGAAGATAGCTGTACATAGCAACTTAATCAAAGCTTTAACACAGGCCCACCACGGTCTGTACAGAAAATTCCCCTTCTTCCACGTGCAACTGGAAAGGTAAAATGTAAATCTGCTTGCTAAAACAACAACATGGATAACAACCCAGGCTGCATCTGAAGAGCTAAACAGATTTGAAGAGAAGCTGGAGAAACACCTTTTTTCCCCTCCTGTCAGACTTCAGTAAGAGAGACCTCTCTGGGATCAAGCTTCTATCTCAGCAGAGGCTGGGTCTGCAGCAGCCTTTCTTGCCCTCTAGGAGCAATGTGCACTTTTCTCCAAAGCAGCCAAGCTTTCTGCAGAATTAGCTATCACTACCCTGGAGTGAAGTCAGCAGGCTAACATCATGATTAAAAGGCTATACACAGTTTTCTTGTATGATTTCGTGTTTACATCAACCTCCTCACTTTTTTCTCTCTATTCTTTTGCTCCAGACCATCTCTGTTTTTTTTCTCAGCAGAAATTTAACTCCATGGCTAACATCCTGCACAAGAGAATGAAGCAACTGATGGGATTTTTAGTTAATACCAAACACTTGGAAAGTGATGGAGAGAGCAACTAAGGCCACCACAAATACATGATCCTTATTGTTCCTGATGGGTCTTGCAACAAGCAGAAGGAAACACATCCTAAGTACAAAGCAACTTCATAGGCTAAAATCTTGTAAAACAAGTCTCAAAACCAGTCTGCAAGTCTCTTTGGGTAGAAATACATTTATTTAATTTTTGCAGCCTCATGTGACACTATCTGCAGACCTCTAGACACTACCACCATAAAAAGAAGTCATTGCAGTTCTAATGCAGAGGTTTTTTGGAATACCAGTGTGGGAATAGGCTGAGATAGGAGTGCAGGAAAGAAAGTGCTGCAGCAAAGCCCGGCCACCTGCTGACTGCATAACAAAGCAACCTCTTTAAGAAGTAAATAGAGTCAGAAATCCAAGTGTAGTGTAAGTAAGAAGTGTAAGTTCAGTTGGAGTGACAATTTCCCTGCCTCTTCAGGCCTGTAAATATTGCTTTCATTACTAGCCTAACCATTTTTCACAAACGTTTGCAAGAGACAGCACATAAAATGTAACAGGAACATATGTTCAGACCTTGAAATAGCCCGAGCAGTTCCTTTTCATGACAGCAATGAGAGTCACATCCAACTAACAGCTTCCCTACTGCTGAGGACATTGGTCCCCATCACTGTCAGAGATGAATCAAATCCAAGCAGACCAGAGAGAGCTGCTTGGCTTCTGCAAATGTCCCCTCAGCCTGCATCTTTATAAGCAAGGAAAAAAACAGGAGCTGTGGGGAAAAAGGGAGAAATGGAGAAGAGGAGGTAGGGAGAGATGGATAGCACATCTACAGGTTTTATAGTGAGTTAATGTTGCCTGCAGCTGGCTCTCAGGCACCTGAGCATTGCCTGCCTCCTCAGAGGACAGAGCCTCGAGGCATCCAGAAATATTTTCAGGTATGAGATGGATTTTATGGGGCTTTGAAGGCAGGCTGAGAGGGCAGGAGGGAAATGAGGAGTTAATGCTGATCATAGCAAACCCCACTGGAGCCAGCAGTAATAAAGGATGTGGGACACCACAGCACTGTCACAGCCTGGAACAGAAGGGTGGCATGAGTGCCCATGCCTGGCTCTCTGTCACCGTGGCAGCCTTCTGAAACCTCTCCAGTCTTTAACATCTCTTCTTCATAAAACACAGCACCCCACAGGACAGGCCCTGGCACACTCAAAGCCCCTGAGATTCAGAAGAGAACTGAATTCTGGCAGCCTGGGCTGGAGCCCTTGGCTGAAGGGCTGCAGGAACACTACCAGCAGTGGGTGCGGGTCCTCTGGGGGCTGTGTCCCTGCAACAGCTGCCAGATGCGTTTTGAGATGTTCCTAGAATAAAGATTTTGATAACTGTAAGCTGTGAAGTATAAAATACTTCACAAAGTATAACATAGTGCCTTAATCTTAGTATTTCTAATATGTTTCATCATTAAAGCAACCTTTCATCCCCTTTGTGAACTGCCCTTAATTTAATAACCTAAGCCTCAAAATTTTGTCCAAATAGCTCCACTAGTACACTAGCTTACTGATTAATGACATTTGTACAAGTGGCAGCACACAAGATTATACTTAAGTAGGGAAAATTATTATTTTGCCAATTCTAAGGTGAAGAATTACTTAAATGGGTCTTTTTTTTTCAGGACTACACATTTCCATGCATTAATATGATTTTAATGCAATTGTCAGGTCCAGCCTTTGTAGTCACTGAGAGTCACACCTGTTTGTTGTGTCTGAATAAATCTAACAGAAAAATTATCTCTGACACTGCCCTAAGTTCTGTGTACACTTGGGTGGCACTATCTGCATGTCTATATTTTGAAATATTTAGGTTCATCAATAAAGCTAAAGGCCAGGGAATTAAAAATCGATGCAAAGGCAGACTTCTTAAGGAACACAAAGGGAGTCACAGAATATAATTGCTAGAAATCATTAAAGGTAGGCACAGGCAATGAATTTTAAGAAGGACTCAGTGTTAATCATTATGCAACCTCACATAAAATGGGTAGTAAAAAAAAAAAACCACCTCACACTTTGGAGTTTGAACTGACAGATAAAGAAGTCATAAAGTAATTCTTCTGCCTTTTCAACCTGAAGGAAATTACCACACAGCTGATTAGATAAATTACTGGAAGGAGCTGAGGGTCACCTTGATGTGGGTCTATCACTGCTACAGTGTGCTGGTACACCACAGGAGGGACCAAACTAATTCAATATGGCAAAGTCTGCATTACCAGACTACTGTTCCTGCTATGTTCCTAATATAAGGATTTTTGTAAAGCATCCTTCATCCTTCCCTAAACACATCCTTCCTTAAGTTTGTGTTTGATTTTTGTGTGAGAGCAGTGACCTGGGACAACCCTTAGAAGAAGTAAGGCTGTAGAGGTACAGGCACATCTGTGACATAATGGTGATGGAAATTCCTCAGGCTTGTGATTTCCTAAGACAGCAAAAACTGAATGAGAAGGAAATCCTCTGCCAGCACAGGCAGTGACAACCACATTTCACTTCAGATTTAAGCCCTCTTTTAATCTCATCTGAAAAGTGTTGTCAGCACAACACTCCGAGACAATTTTAAACAGAAAATACTGGACTGCAGCTAGACTGCAGCTAGTTAGGGGAAGACTCATCCCAGGCACTCAGAAAACCTGTTAAGGTTTTTTTTATCCACCATCCTCTGCACGTGTGTCATCCAGTGCCTTGTTTAAAGAGAACTCAAAAGCCACATCTATAAAAGTACTGAAATGTTAAAGAAATCCCCAAAGACTTCCCATGATACATTCATAGGACTGACTATACTAATACCTAAGCTAAGCAGCTTAACAAGGCTCACATGAACCAGATAATACCAGATACCTCATCCCCTGGAAGCTCTTCTTCCCAACATTTTCCCCAAACAATGTGACTCTGAGCATTTCCTGCTCCAAAGGCTGCCCAGGGCAGGGATGGAGGCTTAGGACCAACTACCCTCACTACCCCAGAACCCTGGTCAGCATTATTTTCAGATTTCGTAAGCCAAATCATTATTGAATCTTAGTGCCCTGTAAATCTCAGAAGGTAATGGGAAAGAGGGCAGCACTTAGAGAAACTCCACAACAAAATTTCCTAGGGGCTGACTGGTATATTGCACAGTCATCAGCAGAGGAAAGGCTTCCACCACTGAATAAAACCTGTAGAAATAGAAACTTCAGGAATACTAAAGCTTTCAACTTCACAAACCCACTGTTTTCCACTGGAAAACTGATTTGCAAAGAAATACTAAATACCATCACCATCTAAATAAAAATTTATCTTAAATATTTCATTACAGAGTTTTTTGACCCAAAGGAGCTTGTAGGGTCTTGGGTTTTTAAGTGTGAACTACCCCACCATGTTTCCTTTAACTTGGATTAATTACTAAACTGCATTTCCCTCACAGCATGTTGGTTTTTGTAAACTGAAGTAGGGGCCAACATTTTCTAATATAAATCAAATGGCTCAGAAGATTACATTTTCTGTAATGCAATGCAGATCTTCCTCTGGGGGTTCTGTGTGAAATATTATAGAAATCACATAATTCTGAATAATCCCTGGAGATGCAGTCCAGAAAAGCAGCCCAACCCAACAGGGAGAATGGAAAACACATCATGGGCCTTAGCTGCAATCCCCATCTTGTATGTAGCTAAAGAGGCTCAAAATGAAATACTGCAGAGCCAATGAATAATACAAATTGAGCATTTTCAACCTGACAAGCATTAAAATATTTCATTTTGATTAAAGAGAAGTCAAATTGAGTGTTTTGGAACTCTCACTAGGTTAAAATGTCCTGTTTCATATTTTAGTACCACTCTGGAAAATACATCTTCAAATGCAAGCATTTCCCACTGTGATGGAAACTTCAAACTTTGCCCAGCTATAATCACAGTTAATTACCTTTAATTGCAAAGGCAACCCTGAAGTCCTGGGTAAGGAGAGTAATTTGTCCTTTTCCAGTGGTTTGTTGTTTTTTTTTTTCCCCTTTAAAAGAAGTTATTTTCTGAAATGTGAGTGTCTCCAGTGAAGTCTGCAGAGCTGCTCTTCAGATGCTGAACAACTGCACATGGCCACATCAAGGCACCAAGCTGAGACAGAAGTCAGCAGGTCATCTATAGCAGATCAAGCACACATTAATGATTCATATCAACACTGATCCACGTCAACAAATACTAACATGGATATATTATGATCACAGAGCTCCCATGGACTGCAGGAGACAGCAAAGGGAAATCTCAGTGAAACTGCACTGAAACACCTACAAACCTGGAACAGTGGCAGACACCCGTGACAAACTGTGGGGTCCTACTGACACTCAAGTGCTGATTTCATCAGAAAACAAGACTACATATTTCTCATGAGCACGCAGAGAGGGATGCCAGCTCGCCAAGCCAACAACACATCTTTTCCACTCCCCACACTGCTGACAGCACAAGATTTCAGCACTAAATACAAGTTCCCAAGCACTACCCAGACTCTACTCTTACATGTAGAGACCAGAGAACTTCTCACCTCTCTCTTTCACAACCAAGCTCCTAAACATTACATTAAACTCTCTCCCTTGAGCCCTGTTAGTTTTCACAAATGTTTAAAGCTTGATGCTAGGGTGACTAAAATACAAAGTTTTCATATGACAGAGAAAAATGCTGCAGCTTTCAGCTGTGTGGGGTTCAGTCCCATGTTCTATAAAGCTTTCTATACTCAGAAAGCTGTGGCTTACTTGCAATTGCTACCCAGGGTGACTTTTGAGGTGATATGGGATTTGAGCCTCTGCTTGGGAGGAACAGAAATGGGATATGAAAGGGATGAAAGGTAACCCAGAGGGTAACAAAGGGCCCTGCAGCCGCTTCTTCCTCTCCGCCATTTCGGGATGGGGAGGAGGAAACCACCTCAAACCTCCTGGGTCAGGACAAGGACCTGGAGGGCTCCACTCAACAATTACAATCCTGTAAAACAGACCCAACTTGGGGAGGAAAAAAGAGATAAAAATCAACGTAATCATTAATCCGATCAAAACAGGGCAAAGAGAAAACACCAGAGCTGAAGCACCTCACCCACCAGGCCCCGTTGTTCCCGTTTCTCCACCGCCTCCCCTCAGGGCACAGGGGACTTTGCCTTAATAAATCTCTTGTTAGAAGGGAGGGAGGGCAGAGGAGAAGATCAGTGACTTTGGTCTGGACTGGTCTTAAATGTTTAGGTTTCCTTCATGGTCATTTCAAGGATCCTTCTTTGCTATCGTAGCATAAAGCCGACCAAAGCAGAGTCTGATTTGCCACCTGAAATAGGGTTTTGCTTTCACTGAAACCGGTGTGGATGCAGGGCAGCAGTTAAAGCCTTCTTGGTGATACCCTGCAGACCCTTGTCCTGTCTGCTGACAGCTGCTTATGGCTGCTGAGGTGCAGACCCAGCAGCTATCATAGAATCATAGAATGGGCTGGGTTGGAAGGAATCTCAGAGATCATCAAGTCCAACCCTTGATCCACTCCCCCTGTGGTTCCCAGCCCATGGCACTGAGTGCCACATCCAGGCTCTTTTTAAATATCTCCAGGGATGGAGAATCCACTACTTCCCTGGGCAGCCCATTCCAATGTCTGATCACCCTCTCCGTGAAGAAATTCTTTCTAATATCCAACCTAAACCTCCCCTGGCACAACTTGAGACCATGCCCTCTTGTCTTGCTGATAGCTGCCTGGGAAAAAAGACCAACCCCCCCCTGGCTACACCCTTCTCCTACCTTCTGGGAAACAGTCCTTTGTAACACTGACTTGAGTGGGAAAGCTCTGCTTGAGCCTAGCTGTTCACCAGATTATGCCCTGCAGTATCTTTTGTGCTAAGGTTTGACCCTTTTTACAAATTCACATCACCTGGGACAGTGCCATTAGTAGCCTGCCACCCAATCAGCAGCATAAGGGAAGTTTTTCTTCTAGCTGAAGCAGGTTTCCCTTTGGGGACTTTAATGGATGTTTTTGTGGTAGGTTTCTCCTTGCACATTTCTGCTGACAGGTTGTGCTCAGGCAGCATCACCAGGAAGGGTACTGCTGCCCTATCTCCATGCAGTCATATATTATAATTTCTGTGCTGCACTGACATTTACCTTTTGCAAAAAAAGCAGACAACAGAAAATGGTACTGCATGGGCCATGGGAAGACAGGAGAAGCAACGAAATGAAATTGGAAGCAATAAATTAATGAGACCAACAGCGACTCCTGCTCTTTCCCTACCTTTTTAAAAAGCCTGGGGAAAAGACATGAATCAGGCTGCTAAAAACTGGAGCCACTCAGCTTTGGGTTACCAGTTCAAACTAAATGCCAAATCTGAGAGTCTCTGTCATCCCCTGAAGGTTATTTGGTAACTTACAAGAACCTTGCTAGAAATAAATCATACTGAATGGAGCATTTATGTACTGACAACTAAATGCCCATTGAAAAGCAGCACTAATGCAAGGGTAAAGCACACGTGGCCACCTTATCATCATGGTCCAGCTACCCTGAAACTATCTCAGCAGCAGAACAAGGAAAAACCCAGCTTCCTTCTTTAGGGGGGTGTCAGTGCCATAGGAAACCTTAGGGGCTGTTAAAAATATCTTTCTTTTTACAAGTCTGTCTTATAGCAGCTCTTCTTTGGCTGCTTTCTCACAGAACTACTTCTATTTTACAACACTCTTTCACCTGTAAAGCTGAACTCTGACATATGCATAGTGCTCACTCCTCTCCAATACACAGTTAATGGGCTTTGCTGGCAAACCAGTGGAAAAATGCATCTCCTGAAAAGACCCTTGCCTTTATTGCTAGAGCAGGGTGCTGGGCAAGAGAAGCCAGCACCACCCAGGATCTGCCCAACCCAGCTGAAGCTGGACATTGCTTTCAGTGCCACCCCTCAGTGGGGTGGGCAGAGCAGGCTGGGGACACCCCTGGGTGCCACTGACCAACCCCAATGGTCTGAGCTGATAAAGGATGCTTGGGGTCAGCTCAGAGAGTTGAGCTGAGGACCTGGAGGAGATGGGCTGAAGACAGGGTATCCCACTGGATTATGCTGAAGCTAGGACTAAGGGACTGATCCCAATGGCACCCTTAGAGGAAAACCAGTTTCCAGATCCAGTTTGAAGATCCAGAGCCCAGTCAGTCAGCTGGATCCTGGGCTGGACATGGGTCCCCCCCTGTGGGGCAGCCCCAGCTTTCAGCCCAGCACACCCCGAGATGGGCTCCACTGGCCACCACTGAAGGGCCAAGGGTACTTGCTTTTGAACAACTTAATTTTTACCTTGCTTTTTAATGTGAAACAGATTCATTTCAGACATGTTTTCCTCCCACAAATACTTAGTAAGAAGGCGGCTGTAATAATCAACTGCTGGCAATGCAGATTTTTTTGCATTCCTACTTCTAATCAGGTTTTCAGGCAGACTGCTAACCCTGCTGGCAACAGCATGACCCCCAAAATCCAGTCACAGCCTTTTTTTTTTTTTCCAACTTTTTCTTCTCTCCTTCTACCCATCAAGATTGCACACAATATTTATGACCAGCATTACTCTGTTTCTTAAGAAATGAGCTCTATGTGAAAACCATAGAACACTGATTAATAAGTCTCATAAATAAACCTTACTTAACTTACAGTAATTGCTTTCTCAGAAACACAAAACTTCCAGTCCAGTTTATGATTCCTTGCTGACCATTTGAAACATTGGGGTGTTTTTTGTTTTTTGTTTTTTTTACAAACTAGTGCAAATATTTTATAGCTACTACTGCTTCATACTGAAAAAAGTAGAGAGAAGTTTTAAATGCCTCCTCCTCAGTTCAGCAGTAATAAGAGCTGGAAGAAACATAAGGCGGCAACAGTGATTTTTACACTTGCTTGGAAAATTATTCTAGGTCCCAGTGGGCTTTAAAAGGCATATTAAAAAATGTCTTAACAGCTTCACTCTTACTCCTGCTACAGCATGTTACACGAGAATAATTTCTAATGCTGTCTATCTGATATAAACCTAGCTGGGGTGATATTAGTGATATTTTGTGGTTAGGGAACTGGCCTGGAGACTCAGAAAATTAAAAGTAGGGCTCAATATTTCAGTGTTAGGGATTTCCTGTGCTTTGTTGGATACAGAATTGTATCCTTCACTCTAATTAGTTATCTTCTACCTAATTCCTCTTTCATCCTTACTGAACAGCCACATCCCTTGCACATACCTGAATGCTAACCAGACTATTTCTTGGATTACACTCTTTCCCACCTTCACAGAAGACCTCATCTACAAAATCAAAATGCAGGGAAATGTCTTCCCATTTCCCCAGGTTTCTGCCCACTGGATGTTCTCAGTGCTGGCCCACTCAGGTCAGGCAGAGGCAGAGTTTTGGCCTCCCTGAAAACCCACCTGGTACCTGGATGGCCCCAGGAGTGTTTCTGCAGCAGGTCACAGCTCTTAACACCCTGGAGACTGCATCTTCAAGGCTACTGTCATCAAGGGGTTGGGATAAACGCTAGGAAACGGGGAGAATTTTTAAAAGCAAGGGTTTTCTTTTTTTTCAACATTAACTGCAGTTGAAGAGACACTGATGAAGCTCCCACAATCTCTGTGTCTGGCTGAATGTTGTGACTGCAATAAGCATTTGACCTGCTCATTTCCCATTGAAGCAGGCATTTGCAGAAGGTTTTCTAAAGAGTAACAGGTACATAGTGCAGACACACTGTGTACAACCCAAAGAGTAAATCTGTTCTACAGCAACACAATAATCTATTGATTAGTATTTAAAACAGATTTATTGGTACTCTATTCAGTGCGTTCCCTGCTGAGAACCTCGAGGAGAGAACATTATGGCCAGGTATTATTACATTTCAGTCTTTCTTATTTCTTCTTATTTGAAACATCTCTGCAGTGCAGCATTTATCTCATTTACACCAGTTGGCTTATGCCTGTGAGATTTTAAAATTTTTATATATATACATATATAATTTTTTTTTCTAAGAGGACAGTTAAATAGCCATATCTGCTCTTCAGTCACAGCTCTGGGCCACCTAATGCACATCGGTTTTACTCTAACAGCATCTGAACATGGAAAAGCAGGTGTCTGAATTAATATCTTATTCATATTCCCCAGTATGTTACTGTGCCCAAACAGTAATACTTTCACCTGTGTCTAGAAATACAGACTCAGATTCCCTCTTAGGTCCAGATGACCTAGCAGAAAGCAGTGCACCAGCAGCAGTCAGTTTCAATCAACTCACTCCAACATAAAGGGAGCTACAGACTCTGGAGGGCTGGCACAGCACTATCTGTGTGAAAATACAAATTCTCTGTTTCTAAAAACTTATACAACAAGTCTTTGCAGCTTATCAGCATTATTGACATCTGAAATCTCAAGTGTTTTCATTACAGCTCTAAATCCTGGAACTCTGGAAACAGCAGTCTCAGCTAGCAATAAAAATTACAGTCATGTTTTTAAAGAATAGCTAGAAAATATACAACTTTCAAGACTTAATGAAATTAAGACTGGAAGAAAAGCATTCAAATGTCTGTTTAAAGCCTCCTAATTTGCTAGGTAAGGACTAGAATGTTTGACTCTGCAAACTAATGGAGCCCTTGCTCATCACCATAAGTGACAGAAACTGCAACGTAAGCCTGACACCAGCCTTGTAAAAATGTAAATTCCATCAAGCAGAAGATAAAAGGACATAAAATTTCACTTGCCATATCTAAGCATGTAATTTACAGACGTTCTAAGTTTTAAACTGCAGATTGGAATTTAAGAGAAAAGCCATTGAAGGCCGTGTAACTAGAAACATTATCCTTTTTACCTACAGATAAGAATAGGTTTTTCAAAATACATAGTCTATTTCCAAAATTCCAAATAAATTGCATTCTGCTGATCTAGTGAGACACCAGAACTGTAACTGACCCACTTGGTTCTATTAACTAAGACAAAGAAAAATGCAGAAAGCAAAGCAGGAATTTTTAAAAAAAATGTTTTTGTTTTTCCAAAAGTATCTTAATGACTGCTAGTAACATACTAAAACTTAGGTTTTAGAATGACTGTAACAACTATAATAGACATGTTTTACAGGAAGAACTTCCAGTTAAACCATAAAAGATCCACATAAAATGTAAAGAAACAAAAAGAGGGTAGTACTGTGCAGCTGTTAAGTCTTCTCACTTGCTTCCTTCCTGGGACTCTGCACTTTTTTCCCCAGAGATGCTGAAGAGGGACAGTAAGGCAGGTAATGATGTGCCTTAGCAGGGGCAGTCAGCACTGGAGCATCATGAGAAGATACAGAATGAGCTGGGAGAGGAAAATCAGACCCCTTCTGCAAAGACAGGAACATCTTCAAAAACATTTTTGCCTCTCAGATGTCATGGAGATCAACAGCCCCACTGATTTCCTCAGTCCTTCCCTGCCAGTGCTCTGCTGCAGACCAGAAAGTGCTGAACTGGTCTGACCTCAGAGCAAACTGGGAGCACAAGCCATCCCCCTGCAGACAGCAGGTACACATCCCAGCCCCTCTCAGTTAACTGCTGATGCTTCCATCCACTTTAGGTAACTCAAGTGCAAAGTAAAAAAAAGTAAGGAAGACCAGAAGCAGACTTGAGAAATACAAAAGTGGGTGAACGAGGTGAACCAGACAAACTGGAAACGAGCTTTGGAGGTTTCTCTATAATTCGCCAAGGCAGCAATGGGGAAAATAACTCAGTTGTGACTACAAGGTCAAAATTAGAAGACAAAGATGAATTGGAAAGTTAAACCTCCCTGAAAATGATTCTGTATTTTCTTCTGGCAAGATGGAAACTAAGCATTTCTGAATAAATTACCCTTTTTTGGTCTTGATTCATGCTTCAGTACTTTTTTTCAAACATGTGCTTAAGTTCTGCTGATGGGGAGACTTATTTAATCACCTGCTAAAGTATGTTTCTAAATTGAGACCTAAATCATCATCTATAAAAGCTTCATTCTAATCAATGGAAAACATTTATAGCCCTTACTAAAAGCTCTGTCAGCCACTAAGTCAAAGGAGACTGAACCAAGAACTGGAAAAATCCCAGCTGCTTCTCCTGGATGAATGAGCTCAAAAATCTCTGCACTTAGTAACAACTTTCATCCTCTAAAATTAAATGACAGCGCTAATAATATGCAATATCAAGTTCTTAACCATCTAGTCCCTAACCAACCAATTAGTCTGCTGCAATGTAATTAAAACAACACCAGCATTAACTCAAAAGTGAAATGCATTGCAGAGGAGATGAGCAAAACCAAAGAATAAAAGTTCATTAGAACAAGATGAATTCATATCCATATTGGTCTCAACTCTGGGTCATTAGCTTGGAACAGCCTGGTGTTTTCCAAGGAGGATATGGATAATTGGATTCAACATCCCTGCAGATCTCCTGTTTCTTGTCACAATAAACCATTTGTGCTTTGAAGCTGCTGCCCAGTTTCTCTTTCAGCCTCATCTGACAAGGGCTATTGACCTGATAATTGACTTGTCAAAGCCTGCTAGTCAAGGCAGGACAAATGCAACAAAGCATGTAAGTAATCCATGAGATTCATTTGTTTTAATGACTTTTTGGTATCCTAACCACTGTAGCAGAGACCAAAACCAGTTTAGTCTAAGCTAGGGCTCTCATGAGAGAATTATGCTATTTCAGGCATAGGGAAAGATAAAGCAAGTGTGAAGAAGCACCTGCCTGCTTGGCTTCAGGCCCAGGGGCAATGCAGTCCTCTCCTTCCCACACTAAGGTATGCCTGAAGTTCAGAGCCAAGGAAGGGCTAAGAAAAGACAAATTCAGTGTCTCCTGACTCCAACCACCAACCATGCCTGAGGAAGTTTACAGCTGAAGAAGGAAGGAGCTGATCACCAAACTCTGACCTGTGGGGGTCTGTCAGCTTGCCCCTGTGTCATGCTGCAAAACTGAAAAAAACCCAAACCAAATCACTTGTCTTTAGTGCTCTTAATTAAGAGAGTGTTTGCAGTTTGGTCCAGGAGATGGGACATTTATATTTCACAGTTCTAAGAAGTTCACATCACCTTCCAACCACATCCTTCAGGTTATCAGTCACATTGCTGACCCAGAGAAATAACAACAGAGCCCTGAAAACTTCCCAGTACATCCAGGATGATCTTTGGGCAACTCTCACTACCTCCCCCTGTTTCTTCTGATCTATACTTGGACTGAGGTTGAGCCACCTCACTATATGTCTTAAAACAGTGTGTTGTAGATACAAAAGGAATATTTAATATTGCTATTCTTATGTGTACAGAAATAGGGAATCAAACTCTTAAAACCATGAGAATGGAGGATGCATTTCTTTGGCTAAATGTTGGGGGTCTCAATCTTTCAGAACATTTGAGTGGCTCTGGAGTTTGTGACATTTGAGTGAAATGAAACAATGAAATTGTTTCCTCTGAAACAATGAAGTTACAAATGTGCTCACAGAAAAATGAAAATGAATACTCTGAAGCCTTAACGTGGATATAAAAGTTGGTATTTTAGGAAAAAAAAGGAAACATTTTAAGTACCATTAGAAAATCCCATGAAGACAACACTGTCATTGTGCTGCATTGCTCTTGTTAAAGTAATAAGAAAAGAAACTCTCTTTGTATTCAGCATCTCAAATTCTAATACCAAAAACAATGCAGTCCAAGCGGTCCCATGCACCTTTTACACAGCTGTTTCCAGCCCAGCAATACCATTTCAGAGCCCTGTTTGAGCTGGACAACACATTTGGTTTTATTAGCTATGCCATCTCCTCCAGTGCTACCCTTGCCAGTCTGGAAGGGACTTCCAGAACTGGGAATTACCTGGGGTTTCAGTTTGCAGGGACAGTAAGTTTTTAGCATGCAGGATTCAGTTCTACTTCATATCACAGCTTCTCTTCCACCAGCATACTCTGCACCTGAAAGTCTGACATTCCCAGAGAACAGGCAGCAGGGGAAAGAAAAAATAAACCAAATATGCAAAGCCTTTCACAGCCTGCTGATGAGTAGATATCACCAGCTATAGCAATAAAACTGCTTTCTTTCCTGCATGCACATGGGAGAAGGAAGCAAAATTTAATTCTAAATGCAAATCTCAAGGAAAAAAAAATCTTGCAGAAGAGGAAGGGCAACAGGGAAATCCTAGAAGCAAAATAAAGAGGAAGCATATGAAAAAGCATATATAGAAATCAGAGATAGCAGCTCAAGGATTTTTGCTTTTGTTTTTGTTGTTGGCTTTAATTAAAAAGTCTTTATTTTTGCTGTTCACGTGGTTCATTTTTGTCCCTTCCATCATCCAGCAGGAAATCTGTCCCCTAAAGGTTACTTTCCAGAATTGGTATGGTTCCTCATCAGTTTTTCTGTCTCTTAGTTCTGTTTGTGGGTTTCAAGTCTCTCCCTTACTGGGGACCTTGACTGTCCTGCATAGGATCACAGAAAATCAACACTGCATTCTCCCACGTGATAAGGCAGGCTTACTGTCAGCTCTGAGAAAAAGCTGAATACCATTAAAGTCTCTGTACATGACACCAAAAAATCACAGTAATTCCACAAGCTAAAGATGGTGTTAATCAGGCTTAAAAGGTAACATAATTAAACAAGTTTGCAAGCAGATCCATTTTAAATTGTGTGAAAAGAAAAGAGATTTTAAGTAAAGTGGGGATGTAAGGGAAAGGCAGAGACTTCAGGATTTGCCCAGCATTCTCCAAAGAAAGGGGAAAACAAGCTGTTGAAATGGCTAAACAAGAACAATAAAAAAAGAGAGAAGGACAGAATATCAGATGAGGCACCTGCTGTTCCTCTGGGCCACTGAGGAGCTGGAAATGCAAGACTCTGAGGTCTCCCTGTCTGTGTGCTGCCTAAGGCACTGCACAGGTAATTTACAGACACACAAATTCAGCACCAGGCTGCCTGGGTGAAATTCTTCCAGGTGGGACATAGGTGAGATCAGATTAGATGATCCACTGTTCAGTTTTTACTGTGGTAGATATGAAGGCAGCAACAATAACTTCAAAGGGACTCCAAGTTCCTTTGTGTGACATCAGTAAGAAAGCTAAGAAATCAAAAATTAAGTGATTGACCCATAGTCACCTTCCCAAAAATGGGGAAGGTTCCTGTAGAGTGAAGAGAAGAATATTCTGTTTCTACTGATTCTCACTGGTATAAGCTGCAAGAGCTTTCTCTCCTCTCTTTTAACCACACGTGATGATTGTGTAGAATTCACAAGACAAAAATATATTAACTGTAAAAATAATCCAAGCCCTTATCTCAACTCTTCGATCCACTTAAATGGTGATGGAAGGAAAAGACCACTTCTCAGCAATGAGTTAGGGAGGATGCTGTGAATACTGTGACATTCCACACTGCTTCACAGCCAGCTGGTTACTACTTGTTTCTAAATGGGAATCAGGAGAGCAAGACAAGTATCGTGGAATCATGGAATGGTTTGGGTTGGAAGGGACCTTAAACCTCATCCAGCTCCAACCCCCTGCATGGGCAGGAACACCTCCCACCAGCCCAGGTTGCTCCAAGCCCCATCCAACCTGGGCTGAGACACTGCCAGGGATGGGGCAGCCACAGCTTCCCTGGGAAACCTGGGACAGTTTCTCTCCCCTCTCATACTGAAGTCTAACCTAAAAGCAGAGCTCCAGCAGCATAACTGCCAGCCCCAAATGTGAGTCCTTAAGTGCCTCCAGCATCCATCTCAGGAGCAAATGTTTGAAGGGAAAGTTATTTTCCCAAGAGACAGCAATATTGCTGCTGTGTAAAAGGCAGAAGAACGCTGCCATACATCTGCTGAAGATTCCTCATCCAGTTCCAGTGACATGTACTATAAAGCAGGAAAAAGCACACACAGCAGTGGCTTGGGAAGAACTTCTCCCCAAAGATGCTGTATTTCTTCTGATATGTTCCAGCTTTCCGTTCCAAAAAGGCACATGTTGTATCACTGGAGCTTTCAAGTACACCTGCACTTTACAAAACTGAGTAGCATCTCCTTCTGCAACCACTCAAACCATGCTCCATGCAAATAATTTTGTCATAACTGCCTGTTTTAGGAACCTGAGGAACATGACTGCCTAACCCGTTGCATTTTAGGATATTCCAAGAATTTTTACTGCCTTACTGACTCGGTAAAATAAAATCTACTCCCCTTGGGATTTTCCTCTGAGGTAATCAGCAAAATTAAAAAGTGGAGATTCCACTTTGGTTCACAGAGACAAACATTTCCTATGATGGCCTGCAGAGCTGTAGAGCTTGCCTGCCCTCCTGGAAGGGGAATATTTCAGCCTAACAGGAAGGCTCTGCTCACTGTCAGTATAACAGCTGAACAGGGATGCTCATTCTCCAAAAGCACAAAACTTTGCAAGGTGCAAAACCAGCAGGCTCTCTGACAAGAGTGAGAAGATAACACGTGGAGGCAGAAGCAAATCCTTCACCACATCTGGATATTTTGTGCACTGCTCTGCTCTCACCCTTCCCTTCTGCTGCTGGCCCATGCTCAGCCCTGTGAGCACCAAGAGGTGCCCACCTGAGAGCTTTAGCTATTAGGTTATATATAAAGAAGTGACAGCACAGTGCATGCATTCATTCTATTATTGCTCAGTTTACACCCCAGTGAGGGGCTTTTTGTCCCCTTGGTAGCTCAGAAGTCTCATTTGGAGAATGGAAAAATCATGCTTCTGTCTCCAACAACAGCCCAGGTAATAAAGACTCTGAATTGCAGAGTCAGGACTGTGCAGGAAAGACTTCAGGCCACTCTTCCACAGTTTTACAAGGTCTGTAGGGAGAAGCAGATTAAAGTCTTGTATTTGTAAAAATAATCAAATGTCTTGAAAACACACTAGGGAACTATTCTGGAAGAAGGACGGAGTTATTGTTATGTAGTCGATTCCCAGATCAAAACCACACTTTAAAAATATATTCTCTGGCTTTAAAAATCTTTGAAATATAGCACATAACCCATCAGAGACAGCAGCATCAAAGGGAGACTCTACCAATATCTGGGCAGAAAGTAAATAAAACACAAATGTCAGTCCTGCAGTAAGAGGAAAGAGTGGCAGGTGGGGAAACTGGCAGGAGTTCTGGACCCGGCACTTGTGCCTCTGAGGCTGCTTTTCCTGTCCCCCTGCCCAGGCAGGGACCCCACAGATTGCTGGGGCTGAATCCACATGGAGTGGAATCACCCCATGCCTTGGAATCCATCCTCATCCAGACTGAAAACTAACATGCTCTGCCAGCATCACAGCAACTTCAAAGCTAAATTGTTGTGACTAATGATCCCCGTTGACTTCATTTAGTAAGTAAATACTTTTTCTTCTTTTCTCACTTGAACATTTTGTCTGTGGGAATCAATGCAAGTGGTTTGCAAAGCTGGGGGCAAACCAGAGCTGTTGTACACAGGCAGAACACAGAGAAATGTTTGTGCAGGTCTGTAAGCAAAGCAGTGACAAACCTCAGCACACACCCAACACTCTTCCTACCACTTCAGCTTCATCTGAGTAGGGGCTGAGAGCCCCATCAACCTCTCCTTTGAGTTAAGGGCAGCAAACAGATGCAAGGAGAGGTCCAGGCCAAGCACTCCTTAGAACCTTTGGGATCAGTGCTGGTGCCCAGATCCCTAATGGAAGCAGTGCAGCTGTAGTGCAGTGCAGCTTTGCCTACACCCAACAGCAAACAGGGAACAAGCATTTTCAGGGCACACCATTTCTGGTATGAAAGCTGTCCCTGGAACATGCTCACTGCTTGATCCTTTGACAAGTTATTTACCCTCCCAGGACTCAGTTCCTGGGGGGAGGAGGAAACTGCCTTCCTCATTTTTCTTCAATTTTTACATTTTTCTGGGCAGAAATTATCTTTCTATGTGTTTGTGCTGCACCTTTCACGTTATTTCCCAGTTTCAGCTAAGACACCTCAGTGATGCTGCAACATGCACAAAAAAGCCCAGAGAGGGGAAACCAGGCTGCCCACAGCTGGAACTCTCCCAAGAAGACCTAAAGTAACTCCCCCACTCCTCTTCCCACCCCATATTTTTTTTTTTTTTTTGCCTAAAGGTGTGAAAACAAAACACGTTTGTACCCTGCGTATGTTGAAGGAACCACTTTTCTATTAAAAAAGATATTCCTGTCATCAGCCAGCACATACATACAGCTACCAATAGCTCCTTTGCACTGAAGTTTTCAATCTGGTTGTATAAATAAGTATAGTGTGGAGCAGAAACACTGACAGGTACAGAGGAAGCCTGACAGGATAACCACTCCTCTGCCTCTGTGCACTAAGCCATCAAGTAAATAATTGTTAAAGCTTGTGGGCTTTTTTCTTTTTAAACACACTCTATTTCCTTGATCATCTGTAATAAGTCCTCTCTGCAATTGTTCAGCTCTATCATGTAGAACCATGTTTAGATGGGATTACACTTACATCAAGAAATAAGATGGCATCACTCACCTAACACTGTCACTTGGTATAAAATAATCTCTTTTGCTCAAATAATAGCTAAATTCCAATCCTTGTGCCTGCAGAAAAAACAACTTCATCTACAAGCTATACCACATTCTACCACATTCCTGGGGTCAGGCACAGAGCAAGGTGATATTCTTTACATTTTTTACAATTAATACTCTGAAATCTGGCATTTTATGGACTGAAAAGAGGGATTTGAACCCATTTGTTTTGTACCTAAATGTTTTTACACCCCCCTCTCTCTGGAGATGAAAGCCTGGTATTTCACTCAGAAACGGCTGCATCAAGTCAGCACAAGCACCCATCCAGAACAGCAGTGAATCTGTAACCAAATCCTACACCAGAGGGAAGAAAAAAGAGGCACAATACAGCAACACCTCCCCAGACCCCTGCCTCTGAAGTGTCTTCCCAGCCTTTCCCAGTTTTCCCACTTTTCTCATTTTTGACCTCATGCTGCCCACAGTATGTCCTATGGCAGCAACAACCACAGGCTCATCCACATATTCTTCCAGAAACAGTTCCTTATCCACTCTTCTCCACCCAACCCCTAATTTTATGCTTACAAAATCTGTCAAATCCATCCTCAGATTTGTTCTAAACTTTCTGAGATGAGAGACACCAAAACTTGACACAACATTCAGTTTACAAGTGTCCTACTCTTGAGGACTCGCAGGTTAAGCACAACAGAAGTATCCAAAAATCACTGGTGGTTTTAAAAGTCTTGGCCTTTAATTAATTTGTATTTATAGAAAAAGATACTTGATTCTACTCTGCTAGCTTTACTATCTTTTTAGATTGGGAACTTTGAAATTAGACTAGCAATTCACCTATTCTTATGGCTTATCCCCAGCAGGGGCACATGCTTCAGAGAAGGCAAAGTAAATTCTAGTGAGCACAGTGAAAAAAATATATTCCACATAGAAACCACCTTCCAAACCCTGTGTTCTAATTCTTAACACATTATGATTTACATTTTTATTATGTCAGGAAACTCAGGAATTGAAGAGACTCAAGGAAATGAAATATTCCCCATTCCAAAATCTCTGGTAAAGAGAAACACAGGATCCCAAGTTCCACATTAAGAGATGCTTTTTCTCTCTTTATTAAGGTCAAAAGCTCAAGTAGGTTAATTTCCAAGTACTTTATTACTGAAAAAGAGGTATTCCACCTTTGCTGGATGTGGTATGTTCTTACTCTCTGGGAAATGGAAAATAGGAACCCATGAGACTGCATTCATCATTCTTTCCCATACGTACCACTTCATCAGATCTTAAATTCTTTGTATACCAAATCTTTTGACCTCAACAATCTACATTATTCATCAATAAAATCCTTTTGGAGGTGGATGAAAAAGCCATTTGAATATGAGCAGTGATTCAGCCCCAGCCTCCTTACAAACCAACTGGCCACTTCAGGCTCATTTTCACCTGGATTTTCAGGAGCTCATTTACAGATGCTGTTAACAGACATGAAATTCTGAGCTCCTTCTAGGAATTCAGCAACTTCACTGCAGTAGTGAATTTCACATATTATCTTGCATCTCAAGCAGATTGCTGACTTTGATCATTTTTCTTTCTGAGCTGCATTGCCTGGGAATGTCCTTGGTTCTTATGTCCTGGAAGCTGGTAACAGAGATAGCCTAATGACTGCACCTTTGCTGAGGGGGACTGAAAATATGGTAATACAAATATTATAAAGAATTCACAAGGAGCAGAAAGGCAGCAAGAAAACTGAGTTGCTTAAAATTAATAATAAGGAAAGGGACATACTGAGAGACCTGCAATTAAAAAAACAGTAACTTGTTAAGCTTGCTTTAATATCAGCTTAGTTCATTACTCATTACAGAGTGACAGGGAAAATAAAGCTGGAAGAATTGCTAATGATGCCAGAAGCCTGCATTATGCATTTTGTAGTTCCTAATCTCTTAAAACAAAACAAAATAATAAAGAAAGAACTAATAATCTGTTCGTAGTCCCCTGATTTCATATCAAATTGCCAGCAAACAAATCCATTTAAGGGGAATTTTTAGTTCCTCTTCTGCAGTTGTTTAATTAGATTCCAACAATAACTCTCTGAAAGCAACCTCATTTCTTGTCTCAAAGCAGTCAGATGAGACTTGCTCTCTTCATATGAAAATGGTCTTTTCTGCTCCTGACTGCCCTGACACAACCAGCCCCTTGCTCAGTGCCTTCCAGGGTTGCATATCACTATCACCTCCTACAAATCAACACTTCAGAACCTGCTATTCCAAAAACTTAAAAGACTTTTCTTCTCGTTTCTGTTAGGGATGCTCTCCCTGCAGTCACTAAGGTGCAGCAGATCTTGCTGAGCCAATCAAGGCATTTTTAGAGACTTCTGGTTTCATCCATCTCTTTCCCCAAATAATCTACAGTGGTGTTTTATTCAGACTGATTAATTTCAAGTGTTGGAAATGGTGAAAGCTGCAAGTAGAAAATGCTTCTTGTGTGATATTCCACTGCAATACCCACTTCAGGCAGCAAAAGACACAGCAAGAGGCAGCACTGTAGGTCTGTGAAGGACACTGCTTCTTGTTCATGTCAACCCAATGCTCTTCCTCAAATCCTTTTTTCTAAGAATCCAGGCAGTGACAACAAGTCAAACAATAGAAAGAGACTGCATATACATCCATTGTAAGGTCAGGATGTGAAATACTGGGAACATGTTTCTCCTTTAATGAAAGAAAAAAATAATGCTGAGCCTCCTTAACGTGCTGTCCACAACAGAAACTTGTCAGTCTCTGACTTTGTGTGGAGGATGTTCACCCAGAGCTTGGTTTAGTCTCACACCTAGAAAGATACAAAGCATGCTTTGAGAGGATCAGAAAACCTGCTTTACACTAGCAGGGAATCTACTGCATGAGCCTCATTGAAAATAATAGGACTTAACTCTTGGAAAGAAATTCCCTGTGCTTGCTCCACAGACCTCTGAATAATCTCTGCTTATTTCATAGATGCAAACAAGTCCTCATTAATGCCCAGCTAAATATAGCAGTCTCATAGCAACTGGATCTTCTGCCTTACAAATTTCTGACAATTCCTTAGGTGAAATCCCATGACAAAGACATTAGGAATACAATTATGCAAGCAAAATTGTCACAGCAGACAAAATTGCCATCCTGCTGCAATCATCAAAATGTATACCCCCAGCAAATGAGCCTGCCCCACTTATAAGCCTACTCAAAAGCCACCTGCTATGAAAATGCAATCTGCCACATTTAAAATGAGATCACAAGGTCTTCAAGAGCTGCTGAAGATCCCCAAAGACCTTCTCATGCCCTTTTGCACTGTTTAGGAGAAGTGTAGTGTCTTAACACGAGGCACATAACACGAGGTGTGGGTGATTCTCAGGAAAACACAACCAAATGGTTAGGTGTAATTCTGCATCCACTGAAGCATCTGGAAAAAAACTCCTTGAAATCAGTGGTGCAACACCAGATCCCAAAATAACTTCCTTGAGCTTTCAGTGCAAGGAACAGCATCGTTCCTTCAGGAGCCCTCACAGGCCCCAGGAGCTCTGGGCACACAACTTGTTTTATTGACATTTAGGATCAAAACCCGTAATAAGAGTTCCCGAATTTACGAAAAATCAACTCAGTGAAGTAAACAATTGTCTCTGAAGTATTCACTGTGTGTTTGGGAAGGGCTGTGTCAAGGAAGGAGAATATATTGGTTTACACTGCCTTTACTTCCCAGATTCCAGGGGGTAGGGGGGAAAGAAAATCAAAACACCTCCTGGGAGTGCTTTTCCCTGCCACTTCTTGCTTGGTAGAGAAGCAGATTTGTAAAACAGCAAAGCTAAGTCACTCAGCTTCTTCCCAATTGCTTTACCTGGCTTTTAGCTCTTTCTATTCCTAATACCCAGGATCATTGCCCTAGTGCTTGAGGACTCACCAAGAGTGAAACCCTACTGCTGTAAGCACGATGCGAGCAAAGCAAAAAATATTCTTGATAAAACTTTCTATATAACAAAATTCTATATAACAAAATTTCTATTGCAAAAAACAATGAAACAAAAGCAAAGCAAAGGATAAGGAGGATAATTGACAATGATCTGCAGTGTATCTGCTGCTCTGCCACCTGACAGAGAGCCAGGCAGAGCCTAAGGAAGGGGAAACATTTCTGCTCCATTTCTGCTCTACCTGCCACGTGCTACCAAGGAGCTGCTCAGAGAAGTTCTGTAATGAATGGTTCAGGGCATAAAGTACAATATAGCCATTACAATTTTCCCCATTCCCTGAAACTGCACAGCCAGCTAGAGGGTAAGACCCTGAGGATTTAAAGCATTCAGTAGAGGCTGAAGAGCCTCTGGAATCTGAGAGCTGCCTCGAGGTGACACAAAGTAAGTCACTGGTAAAATCACAGGGAAAAAGGACACCCAAGGGACTTGAAAATACAGGTATGTGAATCTCTCTACCCAACAAGAACAAACCAAAATTGAAGACAGAGCTAGTAAAATTTTAGTGAAACTCTTGATATGACATGTGACCTATTATTGGCTAAAATACCCATGAATTTTCACCACAGAAGCCCCAGGGCATTTTTATTCCCAGCTGAATTATTGGTTCACAGCACAGCGACCACTTGTGAGGACAGGAAATTAAACTGTACCTGGGGCGGGGGAAAACTGAACAAGAAAAATGAGTGTAAAATTATGGTGTGTCACTGCAGGACAATGCTTCGGCCAGAGCTAATCAAGAGAAAAAATGAACAGGAAAGTTAGAAAAGAATGAAGCAGGAAAGTTAGAAAAGATTACACTTATCCCAAAGTCAGGAAAAAACCTCGGAGACATGAACAAAGTCTGCACAGAACAAAGAGTTTGCTAGAGTCCACAAGAAAGTCCTGCAGAACTTATCTACAGTGGATAATATGCACTCATACTGGTATTTATTTCTCTGAAACAGAATAGGTCAGAAGATCAAGGATAATGGAAAGATGGAAGTAAACAAAAAAATCCCACTAAACACACAACCCAGATTGTGGAACAGAATACAATTAATTTTTATATGACATGCTCATACTGAAGGGTTGTAAATCACTGTACTGCCAGAGAGTCAGTCTCAACCTAAGGACACAGTAAGGTCTTACAGAAGGATATGTAGAAAGGAAATGGCTTAGAGTGGAGAGGAGAGAAAAAGTACTGGGAAAAGAAAAGCCAACAATAAATAATATATAGGAATAAATAATATAATAAAAATAACATAATAAAACAATATAATTTAACAGTATAATTTAACTTAATAACAGGATTTAATAATATAATTATAATTATAATTTAATAATAGAAGGAATAAATTAATAAGAAGTATGCGAGTTTAAAAAGTAGCAGGCTTGAATGCTTCTTTCTATGGATACTGAAAGCTTTTTCCTCCACAACAGTAACAAGTATTCAACCAGATGGAAATAATCTGAGAGCAGTAACTATTCCACTGCTTTCTTTCTAACACATAAACTTTCTAGCACATAAACACTGCTTTCTTTCTAGCTTCTCCCCCTACCCCAGTTAATCCGTGTCCTAAGCAGTTGTTTCAGTGAGCATGTAGTTTGTTCAGTGAGATTCAGTTGTTTCAGTGAGATTTATTTTTAAAGGTCAGGATGGATCATTACAGCTCTCTAGACCCTGAACCTGGGTGTGAAGCCAGGCACAAGTCCTGTTGTATTCCCCCAGACTCACATCCCCAGACACCATCTCAGCTCTGCCCCTTGGATTCATCCCAGAGCTCATCCCAGAATCCTACCCCACCCCGTGGCCTCTCACACACCTCAGAACACTGATGCAAACTCCTCTCTAACAATTTCTTAAATAAAATAGAGCCTTCCATGCTGGCTTGTTACTCATCAAGATACACACTGCCTTACACAGCCCATACACTTGCTGACACTGAAATCCACAATCCCAGCTTTTCACTCCCAAAATCCCACCCTTTTCACCCTTTCCTAAACCCTTTCTTTCCTAGCCCCATGAATACAGTCTGTAAATCCTTTTTTGCTCTCCTCCTTCTCTGCTGCCCCTGAGCTGCTGGTCCCTGTCCTCAGCACCCAGAGATTGCTCTGAGCTGGAGAGGGGAAACCTCAAGCATGTGGGCAGAGTTCTCCATCACAGAACCAAGAGCTCTGCAATGAGAGGTGAGGATGCAGAGGAAGAGGAATTCATTCTGTCAGGGCTGAAGGATGCCAATGCCCAGGCAAAGCCCAGGGCTCTGGAAGGAGAGATGAAAGCGATGCTTTGCACTGCCTGGGTTCCCAGAGAAAACATCTTTTAAGCTCAGTCTTTAGCTTGAGAGTGAACTTGGCCTTCATGATTACTGAGGAGCAGCAAGGATCAAGAAGCTGTTGGATTAAGCATCTCTCAGCCTCGTTGGATTAGGTCAGTGGTACCATAGGGTGCAGCAGAGCTCAGAAAATGGCTCTTGGGAGAGGGAAAGCAGAGCAGTATTGATTCTGTAGATGGCTGCAGACACTCAAGGTCTGTAATGAAGTTTAATGAATGTAATGAAGCAGAAACCAGTGCCTTTCCTCCAGAGAGCTGAGCAGCCCCCCAGCTCCATGCAATACTGGAGCAGAAACCATTTCCTTTCTCCCACCTATGAACTGGCAGGAGACACCCGGGGGTCTATAGGTGTTCACTGGTTGACTGAGTACCTGGAAGGCATCATCCTCTAGACATGAACACCCTGAGGAGCCATTTGAGACTTTGTCACCTTGACAGAAGACTCAATGTCCTGGAAGTTAGATCAAACCTCCTGGGAAGGCAGGTCTGTAGATAGCAGTGTCACAGGAAATTCTTATGGGCCACAGTCACATTATTGTAGCCTACAATGTTTTCCTCCTAACAGCATTCAGATCAGCAGCAGTGTTTAGCATTGTGGCCTTAACAAAATGAAGTGAAGGAAGAAAAATAGAAACACCTCCAAAAAGTTAGTTAAATTAGGTTTGGGATAGGAGGGGAAATAACTTTGCTAAGATGCTTCACATCCCCCTCTAGGCTGCCTCTCCTGATTTCTTGAAATTATCAAGGAGAACAAATTGTTGACTTGCTAAAAATAGAACACATCAATAGAAATCACTTCCAGCTTCTTTAGCCACTTCATATTGCACAAAATGTGCTCTTGCAGGAAGAAGGTTGGAGCACTCAAGTCCATTTCCATCTCTTGGTCACCTGCACCCCACAGTGAAACCCTGGGCACTGCACTGCTGCAAGCTGTCAGTTCAAATGGGCCTCACCATCACCCCCCCTTGTGCACAAGAGACTTCACAACTAATTCCATCATTGCTCTCAGGACCACCACAGCTGTGCATCTTGCCAGGGATTGGGCTCCTCACTCTTTGTCCAAATCTAACAATTTTTTGCCTGCTTCTACAATAACAGGGGTTTTTTTTCTTGCTAATTCTTCACCATAACATAGGAACAGATTTCTTTGAAGTCAAAACTATAACTCTGTAATCACTATAGGATAATAAGCATCTTTCAGGAGTAAAAAGGAATTGCTTATCTGAAACGAATTATGCACTTAAAGACATGAAGATACCTACATTTTATTTTGGTTCCTCAACACAAAACAAAACCCTATCTTTCTCTCTGTCCTGGTTTGGGCTGGGAGAGAACTAACCTTCCTTCTTGTAATTTTACTTTCAGCTAAGTCTCTTCTAAGTAATTGCACTTGCTGAAATTAAAGGCATGTTTCTCAGTGTCTGCTTCTAGGACTGTTAACACTTTATAGTGTTTATAGTCACGGCTAGAGAATGATCTGCAGAGCCAAGGCCACTGCTCAGCTCTGAGGAACATCTTGTGCTCTGGAAAGAGAAAAGGAGTCAAGGAGTCACACCTGTGACCCTCCTTTAGGGAGGAGTGGACAAGATAGGTGATCATAACTGACCACACAGAGTATTCCATCCCACACGCATCGTACTTGGGATAAAGCTGAGGGATCCTGAGGGTCAAGTTCTTCATCTGTGGCCAAAATCCTGGGAGGATTCCATCTATTCATCTGCTTTGATCCCAACCCCTGCCAGCCTGAATCTGTGTGTTCCTGCCCCCAGCTCCTGACTGCTGCTGATTCCATGACTCCAGCCTGGGAATTTTCCAGGGCTGCCCTGGAGCCTCGGTGGTGATGTCCGAGGGAGGAACATGGTATCACTTTTGTGTGTATTTGTATATATATAATAATTTTCCTTTTCATCATTATAGTTTCATTAAAGCTGTGTGGTTTCCTTTCCAACCCATAAGTCTCTCTCTCTTATTCCCTCTGCTTTCTCTATCGGGGGGGATTAATAGAGAGCATCTGGCACTTGGTTAATTGCCAGCCCAGCATTAAACCCTGACACACTCCTTTGGGCATCTGGCAGAAAAGTGGCCTCTTTCTGCAGCACAATCTGACACCCTGGTGCCAAGCAGTGATATTAATCATGGAAACACTCTTCTACTCCCCCAGCCTCTCTTAAGCTGAGAATCTTCTGTAGAAAGAGTGCAGCTCAGACAGCAGCTGACAAAATGCAGTTCTTAGAGCTGCATGGGTACCAGACTGAAACCATGCTTCAAGCTTTTCCCCTGCTGCTCCTTGCCCCTTCCTCCCCCCAGAAAAAAGAAAACAAGAGGATAATAAGCACAAGGAAAAGTGTATCTGCCTTGCAGAAGCAGTGCAGTTTATGAAGACACAGGAGAACTGAGATGTTTTTAGTGCAGGGCTGTAGGAGCTGGGCTCATGGAGCACACCTCCCAGCTCCCCAGCCAGCCCCACTTTCCACTAAGAGGTTCTTGCAGATTTTCTCTCCAAGGGTAAGTGTGTTCAGGGGCTATTTGCTCTCCAATTATGTGTATAAAGTGAGTGGCTAAGGGCTTTAAGCTAACAAGACCAACCAGCTTGGCTGGAGTGAGGAGTCTCTAGAAGAACTGCACAATTTTAACCACAGCAGATTATTTTATCTTCAGAACAAAGTGCCATCAGCCCTGAACTCGAGGGTGGGGCAGAAGCCTCTACTGCTGTCTTTGGAAGCCTTTTCACGTAGATTAGTAAATCACAAAAATCAATAGGGCCACCAACTGGACATAGGAGTATTCAGTGCAGGGAGGAAAAATAACATCCATCCACAGAAAGCCTGAACCTGCTCAACTCAGAATACACAACTGAGTTCCTTGGACCTGAGGTCTCAATCCACAATAAAATTACCTTGATTTAAATGGTTACTACTTGTCAATTCATCTCCTGTGACACTGCCTGTGTGCTTTTAGCAAAGGAACTTGGAGAAATATGAATTTTTCATTGTACGTGAAGCTAAGCAGAGTGTCCCCAAATGTGACATTGATTATAAGTGTATATGCCAACTGTAATCAGCACTTAGCTGACAAGATAATTCAATTATGCATCACAGGCCTAAATTTTAACCAGAGGCATACAAAATACACTGGAATAAAAAGGCTGATGCACAGCATCAAACTAACATTACTGCTGTTAATCCAAGATGTTACCCAGGTACAAGACAAATTCAAGGTTTGGGGGGGAGTTTCCTTTTAATAGGATCACCATAAAGTGACATGAAAAGGTGGGCATTCCACATGGTGAATTCTGCAATTTAAAGGATGCTTTTCAGTGGACAGAATGACACAGATTGTTACCAGGTCCAATTTCCTGCTCAAAGCAGGACCAGCTTAGATGCAAAATGGAAAATTGGATGCAAAAGGAAGACAGGCAGGAGAAAAGAAGAAAGGAATGAGAAATTCAAGAAGCAGCAGCAGGATGAAGGGTGGAGGGGAGACTACAGAATAGCACTGTTACTTTCTGAAGTCTCATTGTGGTACTATATGGACTTCACAGAGCACAATTCTGCAAAAAAAACCCCAAAAGATACAGAGCAGGGGAATAGACAGATGATGGTGCAACAGCCAGATTACTGATAGAATGGGGGGAAAAAAGAAGAATTCAAAGAGGCAGAGAAAGCAGAGCTTCCAACTGGCCTTTACTTTATCTCCTAGGTAAATGCTCAATGCAGGAGAATCTAAGCTTACAATTCCTGCAGCTACTGCCTACACCTGTCTAGCCCTACATCTGACATCAGAGAAACTTTCTTCTAAGTAAGGGATAAGGGAAAGGAAGCTCAGAAAGTTAGCACCAAGGAACTCTGCATCACAGGATTTCCACAGCCTTCTCCCACCTCTTTGCTCCTGCTTCCTCTGACAGGCAATGTGCCAGCATCTCTGGAATGTGTGCCCAGCTGGCACCTCTTCCAAAAAGCAAAGGCAAGGTTGCAGACAAGGTATCAGCAGCCCTTGATGCCCTATCAGCTCTGTTACACTTTATCAGTAGGAAAAGTAAAAGCAAATTTTACAGCAAAAGCAACTATTTCATTAATAGAAGCTTCCTGGTCATTTGCTGAAGCAGGGAAAAATGTAAGGTTACCTGCAGCTGAAATGGAGTATTCCCACCACCTGTTCCATGGAAAAAAGCAACAGAGCTGCACAAAAAGAATTACAAATTCTGTATGCCATGGAAAGACACAGGGATCCTGAGGTGGTCCAGCTGCACTGCATACTGAAATTCATCAGGGATCGAGATCATTCCTTTACCAAAACACTGCCACTTAAAAATCTTTGAAAACTTCTAAACCAATCTTATACTTTGTCCCAAAACTTTACTTCTAATGACATATTTCTCCCCTTGCTGCTAAGCTGGACACTTTATAGCATCAGTCTCATAGGGACACATCTGCTCATGACATCTGATGTTCCCTGGTGCCCTCTCCACCTCCTCTGTCTCTAACCTGGAGTTAGTTTGCTGCCCAAGTACCACCAGACATGGTTATTAAGTGCTGCTATTAAGTGAGATTTGGTGAATGCTTCTGCTCATACTGTTTCCATGTCAAGCTTTGGGACCAAAGTTTATAAAACTGAGAACAATTTTCTCTGAATTCTGGTTTACAAGTCACAAAGCACCAGGCACTGTGGGTTACTCAATACACTTCATTTTAAACAGAGGGTTTGCCATCTGTTCTGCCCTCTAATTAGAAAATAAAAACCAAATATAACTCATTACTGAATCATAAAAAGCAAGCTCCAGGAGATTTAAATTCATGGGGAAAGCTCTTTATTTATTACAGAAGGCATCTGCAAGTTTTTTCTTACATCTTCTTTCAGGCAGTGATCTAGGGAAAACGGAAGGTGAGTCCTTCTCCAGAATACTGCCAGGCATTTTTCTGGCAAACCTGGATGAATCCCTAGAGAGGGCAGGCTTCAGTTTAGGGACAAATATCTTGCAGAGGAATTTCCACACCAATTTATCTCCCTAGGCAAAGGCAAAGGTATATTTGTAGTAGAATGAGTAAGACAGGCATGATAGTCTAAAGATGTAACTGAGGTAGAATGTGAAAAAAAAAAAATTAGCCCCTATTAGAGTGATTGATAAATATGGCAAAAAAATAAATCAATAAACCTGCACTGATTAGTTTTTGGCTATGCCATTTCTTCATTAGGGACTTGAATGAAAAAAAAAAAAAATTAAAAAAGGCTTGTTCATTTTTGAACCAACTATATCCAATTCTAAGACTCCATTATTTCAGTTTGTTGAGTGACACAGTCTCAGTGCAGTGGAAACACAGACATAAGGAACAGCTGAAGGGAACACCAGGGTTTCTTAGAAGCTGGAATCACTTTTGTGGAAAAGCAGCAAGAAAAGAGTCATCTGGGACTACCCTCCCCTTCAGCCTGTTGCAGCTCCATGCAGGTCTGCCATCTGCACTTGTCTGAACTGCTCAATTTGAGACCCTTTGCAACACTCCTCTGCATTCTGACAGGTTCATTACAGACTGAGATGTGATGAGCAATGGCAGCTGCCAGAGGAATGTGGTCCTTGGGACCCCCATGAGACCAGGCAGCCAAGAGCATCACAGAGGAGAAGAGAGGGAGGACTGGCACTCCCTGCACTGCCTCCACTTCCACAAACATGCAGCCCTTTTCTTGATCATTGCTGTAAAGAGATGAAAAACAGCAATTCTGCTCTTTCTGGATATCACACAGGGATATCAGTGGTGTTCTATAAAGAGGGAGGTGTAGGAAAGGAAGAGGCAAATGTAAAGAACTTTGGAGTTTGCACAGTCAACCATTGCTTAGACACATCTGAAACCCCAGCACCTTCCACTACAGCTGAGCACCTTTAGTGAAACCTGCATGGAGAAATTCCTGCATGGACTGCCTCATACCTAAGGAACTGCAATAATTCATCACACACAACTTCTGCTGTAACACCAGGAGCACTAAAGCAAACCTGTGCTGATCAGAGCTACTGAGTGAGGGCAACCACCCCTGACCTGACTCTTAGGTGCATCCTGGATTTAGACCCCAGACACAGGGGGCTTATGTCAAATAAGGTCTGATTAGTTTGTTAGTGCCAAGTTGGTAAGATATTTGAATGGGTTTCTGGGCAGAGCACCCCAGTGACCCAAGGATTCCCTTCCTGTGCAATGGTAAAGAAAAGAGAGCTTCTAAAATTCTGAGCCACAAATAAGAGAGAACTGAAGACAAGGACAGAATGACCAGGAGTGAGTTACAGGGAAAACAGAGAAAAACAGAAATACATTTTGCATACTTTCAGGTCATTAGGTGTCTTCAATTAAAAAAAAAAACCAAAACAAAACCCCAAACAAACAAAAACAACAAACCCACAACAAACCAACAAAAAGCCACAAGGGAAACAAAAAAAAAAAAAAAAAAAAAAGTAGTAAGGGGCTGTATACCAACAGCTGAATCAGAAATACCTGCCAGTAAATGAAGGCATTGACAAAGGAGGCATTTCCTGAGCATGGCAGAGGGACAAAAACCAGGGGGATGCTACTCAGGAAGAACAGATTGGGTCATAACCACTGGGAAGGCTGCTGAATGATCCCTGTACCCTAACAAGGTAATATTCCTGCCTGAACATAGGAACTGTATCTTCAAAACTAGAGTTACAAAGATTCCAAGCTACAGGAGTGTCTTGTAGACAAATTACAGTCTTTACCTCCAGAGCTTGCATAAATGGCCAAAAAAATCCCCATCTTGCTGGAGCCTGTGAAGTCTCTCACACGGGTTTCAAAAGAACTGAAACATCACTCTGGGTTTTATATACATGATCTTTACATCCCCTCATAAGACAACCATAGATGATCTGGAATAATTGTCCATTTTAGGCTTTCTTCACCTTCCCCTGGGGTGTCTGACAGGGGCTCAGATGCTTGTCTGATCAAGTGCTGCAGGGCTTGGCTAATGAAAACTGGATGACAAATAAATAGAAAGAAAAAATTAAAGATACAGCTGATATGGATTCAGAACAATAATAATAAAAATCAGTTGCAATCAAACCATCCAACCAAAGGAAATGTTTAAATAAGCTCCTGTAGGAAAAGAGAAAGGTAACATTCAGCTGGGCAGAAGCAGAATCAGCAGCAAAGCTTTCTCAGGATCTTTTCCCTGAAGAAGACAAGGGGAAGTGGATAGGAAGAACTGAAAGAGCATGGTTTGGTACCAAGTCCTCTCCAGGGGACTTCCACTCAAAGTTGGCATTGCTAGGAGAAGCAGGAAGAACGCTCCCCAGGAACTGGCATCTTTGATTCTTGAAAGACAAAAAAGATGTCCCTCACAACCCAGTGAGCCAAAGCTTCTAAAAACTAAATAATGCACACAAGCATTGCAGAAAAAACCCCACCACCTTACATCCAGTGATCATCAAATGTTGCCAAAAAAAGAGCAAAATAAAGCATTTGGTAGTGACTCACATAAACCATGAGTGTTGCTGCCTCTTTCTGTCCCTGGCATGGTATTTAACAGGCAGGGGCTCCTCTCAAACACTCAAGTGGAGTCCAGGGCAGAGGTTTCCAAATTTATGCTGCATTTTTACATTGTTTCTGTAAAGCTGCTTTCATGTTATGAATTTGGTCGAATAACTCATGAGTAAACACTTTTAATAGCTTATTCAGCTCTGCCTGGTACCAGAATTAACCTCTTCCCAGTTGTATGATCCTTCTGTCAGGCTTACACGCAGTAGATTAGAGGGAACTGTTAAAAGTCTAAGATCAAATAATAATTAGAAAAGAGTTCCATGTAAAAACAGTCCCTGGATCACTGCACAAACTGCAGTGTCAAGGGCAGCTACAAAGTTCAAGCCAATAACATAGCTCCCTGCTTAATTAATAACATATTCAAAGAAGCAGGCAGCAAGTTTCAGGCTTCCTGGAAGAGTAAACCAAGCAATTACAGAGAGAAACCACAGGGCAGAGTGAAGACTGAAAAGATAGTTCATTAATAACATTGCCTTGGTGATAAAATCCTCTTGGGGATACACAAGGCCTCTGGTTTAATGTCCCCAGGTGTTTCTTCTGAAGATACAAGGAAGAAAAAAGAAAGTCAGACCATCCCTGTTAACCTTGCCTAAACAATTCCAACATTAACCTAAAAACCAAGCCTGTGTGTACCTGCATGGGTAACTCCAGAGATCCCCAGAATAAATTGCCAACAGAGGCAGAAGAGGAAAAACTGAGGCCAGAGATGGGAAGTGCCAAAGCAGGGATTTGTGGAGGGGTCTGTGTCAGGCTGCCCGCCCAGCAGCATCCCCAGACCCAGTATTTTTCTCCATTGCTGGTAATTCTCTACAGCTGCAGATCAGTTCTTCTCAGTTTGTCACAAGAAGTCCCAAGGAGCCCAATCTCTCTGCAGCTGTTTGGTAAGTCAAGACTATTTTCAACAGGACAAAACAAAAAAAACAAAAAAAAAACCAAAAAAACCCAACCAAAACCAAACACAATACGAAGTGTAGCAGTAGCCACAGAGGCTGAAAACTAAAGATCATCTCCTAAAAAGTTAACACAATGTTAAAAGAAACCTGAGACCTGTCTTGCCATTCTCTGATTCATCAATTTTCCCGTATATTTGTATAGATTTAGTCATTTTTTTCCTATTTATCATTCCTGTTTCATTAAAGCTGTGTAGTTCAGTTTCCAACCCATAAGTCTCTCTCCCTTATTCTCTCTCCTTTCTTTATCAGGCAGGGGAGGGGGATTCATAGAGAGCAGCTGGTATTTCAGTTTAATTGTCTGCCCAGTGTTAAACCCTGACACTTGGGTTATATGAAACTGCACAGGGCATGGTTCACACCCCTGCTCAGCCTTGGCATTTGCTGAGAGAATCACAGAAGGCTGGAGTGTGAGGACTCACTTTCTCACAGATGCCTTCTTCAAGGGCAGAAACTGGGGGCACAGGGTGGAAGAAGCTGTAACTGAATGAAGAGTCTGAGGAGAGACTCAGAATAACACTTCCAAGAGTCTAAAGGATAAAGAAATGTTCATCTGTAATGGTAATTCAACAGCACGTGGATATTTAACTCATATTAGTCCCTTTGAACATAACAGAGTCAAAATTGTAACCATCACAAATGCAGGATGGATGACTCAGTCATTCCTAACTATAGAAACTATAATGGTAATTGATGACCAAGTACTGGGAACTTCTTGAAGAAGTTAAAAAATCACACAGGCTTTCCTCCTACCCCTCTACTTTGCCCTGGTGAGACTTCACATTCCAGCTGTGGAACCCACAACCCCAGAAGGAGAAGGAGCTGCTGGAGTGGGTGAAGAGAAGGGTCACAAAGATGCTCAGAGGGCTGGAGCATCCCTCCTGTGAAGACACTGAGAGAGTTGGGGTTGTTCAGTCCGGAGAAGAGAAGGCTCTGGGGAAACCTTACAGCAACCTCCCAGTATCTACAGGATCTCCAGGAAAGGTGGAGAGGGACTTTATGTAAGGGCATGTAGCAACAGGACAGGGGTAATGTCTTTAAACTGCAAGAAGGCAGAATTAGGTTAGACAGCAGGAAGAAATTCCTCAGTTTGAGGGTGGCAAGAGGCTGGAACACGAGGCCAAGAGGGGTGGTGGAGGCTCCATCCCTGGAGACATTCCAGGTCAGGCTGGATGGGACCCTGAGCAGCCTGACCCAGTTCAAGATGTCCCTGCTCACTGCAGGGGGATGGAGCAGATGACCTTTAAAGGTCCCTTCCAACCCCACGCATTCTGTGGTTCAGTGATATGTCTGTAACTATACATTCCAAATGTCACAGACCCTCGGAATCCTTTCCAGGTATAATATATTATATATATATATATATATATATATATATATAACCAGTCTGGAATGGCTGCTATTAGAGAATGGAGTCTGCAAGGAGATGCTGTTTTCCAAAAGACTTAGACTTCTGCTTTGCTGAATATTTTCACATTTTATACATATTAGACATTTTTAAAAATCATGTCTTCACTTTTAAGTAGAAAAGGAAATCAGGAAAATCCTACAAGTAAAGCCAGTCTAAAATTTTACTATATATCTCTTTTATTTAATCCTCCTTCAACTTTTTAAAAAGCCATGTCTGTATGAGACAACAGAAATGCAAAGTTCCCAGCTCCTGCCATGCAGCTCAGCTGTCTGACCCAAGCTCAATCTCTCCAGCAGAGGGGATGAGCATTGGGTTTGGCAGCACAAGGAAAGGCAGTGATGATGCCTGTGTGGAGGTCTGGATTGAGCTCATCAGATTGATCTTAAAGCAACTATATAGAAACAAGGATTTTCTTTGATTTTCTTTGCCCAAGTGGCTTTCTGAGAACAAAAGTATCTATTTCCATTTCTCAGGTACTGGTTTTGATTTGATACTAAAGGGAAATAGTTTATTTCTGATCTTTTGAGACTTCCTAAGTAGTAACATTCTATGTTATCAAAAGGAGGTTTAAATATGGTTTCACAGTAAGCAAATAGCCTGATTTTTGAATCCCTTCCTCAACAAGTAATCTGCCCAAAGGAAATGGGTATGATTTTCTCTTAATATCCCTAAATACTCATATAACTTGATGTACATTTTTCCCCTTGAGCAAAATACACCAGTCCAATACATCCACCTACAGTTCTGGAGTAATCATCATAACTTCCAAAATGACAGATCTTAAAGTCCCACAGCTGTCACTTTTTATTTCAAATTCCAAGTGAAACAGGATCTTGTTAGCCAGAACTGAAAACTGACTCACAAACCCTCATTCATCTCACTCTCTCTCACACACATGAATGCAGCAATGAAACCATGCAGCTAAACCAAACCAGCCTCCATTCCACAGAAAATAAGAATATGTCAGGGGCGATCACCAAGCTCTTTTTTCCCACATCTCCAATTTCTTCAAGCACCTGCTTTTCCAGCTCAGGACAAAGTCACCAGCAGCACTGAATTGCCATGACAAAGTTTTTGTAAAACTTCTTGAAAGGCTCTGGAGATCTCAAAACACACATCGAAGATTTTTATCACCTTGGAAAATCTCCTTACTGTGTCTTTGGTGAAGCCCAGCTTTACCTTATGAATCATACTTCTTGTACACTGGAAAATATCCCCATCCCTCAGTGCCTGCACACACCAATGCACACCACTACACTCTCACTAAAACCTCTTTGTGCAAAAGGCAACAACACCAGCACCAGGATGAGTAAAACTGCATTTGGTCAGGACTTGGAATACCACTTGGTTCTGCTTCCTTCCCTTCTTGATTGGGCAGAGGTACCAGTACCAACCAGTACCAACCAGTACCAGCTGGTCTGGCAATCAACCTGGAAGCCACAACACCCCCCCCACCTTTTCAGAGGTTTCTGGTCCCATGGATGCTTGGGAGCTGATGGGGGGGGGGGAAGGTCCCAGAGTAATTTTAGTGGTGCTGGCATCACAACAACCCCTGCAGCAGAAACCATAAGAAATCTGCTGGGCAAGCTGAGGCTTCAAGGTTTGCATCTAATTACCAGTTCACAGCTACTGGAAAACCAACTGTGCCTCTGCAGCTTCCCCACTTCACAAGGGATGCTGAGAAAGAAAGGACAAGGCATTTGGCAATGGGGGCAAAAGCCCTTGAACAGAAGAAAGGAGGGCAAAGCTACAGACACAAAACCACAAGCAACCTAAAACTGCTCTGGGCAGGTGGGGACATGGGAGAAACCTGCCAGGGAGTCAGGAAAAGGGTTAAATTGGAGTAATGTGTGGGGGAAATGGACCTGTTTGGTAATCCAGTGGAAGATTTGACACCTTTACTGAGAGACTGAGAGCGCATTACAGCTCCTGAGAACTGTGATGAGCTGAGGTTCTCTGCTGGGCTGAGCATCAGGACTGATGTCTGTGCCACCAGCATGGACCAGGACTCCTCCTGGGAATCCTCAGCCCACAGACACTCTGTGGCCACATTATCACTTTTACAGACATGATAAAAGGGGGAAAAAAAAAACCCACCCAAATCTCAACATGTGGCTGGAATAAACCAAACCAAAAAACTAACAAAGCATGGCAAGTTAGGACATAAGGAGGTGATGCACAAAGAGGATTAATTTGCTGTAAGCAAGGGGAAGTAGTCCAAAACCTGGTGCTGATGGGATCAAAAGTGACTCTGAAGCATCAAGGTCTGACTCCTATTTTACCAACAGGACAGAACATTTGTCCAACTCCTCATTCACATGATGGTGGGCAAGTGCATATGCTGCACCAAATTGTATATACAGTGCAACACCCTTTACTGCCTTCAACTCCCATGTTCCTTCTCTTCCTTAATGACTTTTCATCCTACCTAATACACCAAGTGTTTGTACCATCATCACTGAAATATGAGCACCCTCACATGCATATGACCAGACCAAAAGACCAAGAAGGAAATGATGTGAGGGTGCCCTTTTGATGTCAAACCCAATTCCTTTACCCACATCAGCCCTGGGTCAAAAGCAAATCCCACAGGGACTGTGTAAACAGTGATGTTTACAGAAGTCATAGAAACCTCATGAAAAACCCACCATGGTTCTGTGGTAGTAGTATACACCCATGGTTCACAGAATTCCCACAACTGGCAAAAGACATGGAGCAATGAAAACCTGAAAAGGAGCTCTTCCTGTTTGTAATAGAATGAATGGACTCACCCACACTTGAATTGTTTTCCTTGCACTGAAAGATCAGCCAAAACCTTTCAAGGTTGCCCTCTCTTTCTTTTTTTCTTTTTCTTTTTCTTTTTCTTTTCTTTTCCTTTATTTTCTTTTCATTTTTCTTCTCTTCTCTTTTTCTTTTATCTTCTCTTCTCTTTTTCTTTTATTTTCTTTTTTCCCACCAGACTGCTCTTGCTACATAGTTTGGGGGTTGTGAACATCAGGAATGATCTATAGTTCTTCCCTGACCACCTCACATGAAGAAATCCATAAGCATGGCATGCTGGGGGAGAAAAAGCATTCGAGAAGAGCCAGCACAGATTAATTGTTATGCACAGTGTACGAGTGCCATAAACAACACCAGCTCTAGCAAAGCACCATCATTCCAGGGCCATAAGATGCAGTGCTTACAAGCATCACAGTGGATGATTTCTCACAGAGGAGTTTAAACAAAACACAGCTGGAGGGGAAAGGGAAGCTTCAGTAGCCAGGATTTTCCTGTAAAGGATGGACTGGGATGAAAACATGAAGCTACTTGTGAGAAGAGCAGATAATCAATTATGGCATAACATGCACAGCAGAAAGATGTGTAGACAAAGTAATGATACAATAAGGCAGTATGGATCCCTCTTCCAAGAGACAGGGGTGAATGGAAGCAGGTTCCTGCTCAGGGCAGCAGGAAAATTCCTTCCCAGTCTCCCCACTTTCCCAGTTGTCCCTACACCATGGGTATGGGGCTCTGGAACTGGGAGATGAGGAAGATGAGGATGCTGAGAAAGGTCCCCCCAGGGAGGGAGGCTGTCAGTCCTACACATCAGGACTGCTCCTCTAGAAAATAAAAGGGGGGTAATTGTCATAAGAGATTCCCTTCTGAGGGGAACAGAGGGCCCTGTATGCCAGCCAGACCTATCCCACTGGGAATTCTGCTGCCTCCCTGGGATCTGGCTCAGAGATGTAACCAGAGCTGGTACAACCCTCTGATCACTGCCCACTGCTGGTCATGCAGCTGGGGGAACCACCATCCCTGGAGGTATTTAAAAAAAGTGTAGATGAGGCACTTTAGTACATGCTGTAGTGGGGTGGTGATTTTTTTAATTATTTTCTTTTTTCCCCTGGACTGAGGTTGGAAACGTTGACCTTCAAGGTCTTTTCCAACCGTGACAATTCTTTGTTTCAGTGAAGCTGATCTGGATTTAGAGCCATCATTAAAGTGTGCATAGCCCAAAGGGACTCCAAGTATAAGATGACACAATAGCTGCTGCTGCAGCATACTGAAAATACTTGAGAACAAAGAAAGGTGCAGTGTCCAAAGAAAGAACAGAGAGGGCTATATGAGCAACCTGGAAAAGCAAGGAGAAAAAAACCCAAACAACAAACCACCAAAAAGTCTTGAAAGTCTGTGTACAAAAACTTACAAGACTAAGTCATTCTGGTCCTTTGTCCTTGTACATCAACCTTCTGTCTCATCCAAGCTGCTATTTCATATCTATGGCATCTTTAGTGCCAGGCTCAGCTGAATCACATTTGATTATAAGACTCTGCATGCATTCACACTTAAAGCTGGTTGGGAGGAATTTTGGAGTGTGTTATTTTTCCTGCTGAAGACAGATTTAAGATGTGTTACAGCATGACAGTCTAATTACAGGCTGCAATTTCAACTTCATTTACTTCTGTTGCATCTTGAGATAAGTTAACATTTCCTGAAGAGACAATTACAGGACAGCACTAAGAAATACAATTTACTGTCTCCGATTTGCATGAATATGCAGAAATCATTTCATCCAACTCCACATTTCATTTTGGATCTAACTGTACACTATAAATACCAGAGAAAAGTGTCTGTTTTATTTTATATTGATAGTATATACTATTCATATAGTAACTTTGCTATACCATAGCCAAAAGTTAGGTTCTAAATAGATAAATCACACAGTAGTATTAATACACATTTGAAACAGGAGTGCCTGGAGACAGACTTGAGTGTGGGATTTTATTCTTCTAGATACTCTGTGGATATAGAGTTGCAAACAATCCCCTGGCCAAAAGGTTCATATTCTAAAATAAAGGCCCAAAGTGGGTGAAAAGGATCTGATACCCAGACAGAGTGAACTGGGAGGTGACACAGTGCATGTTGTGGCTGTTACCCTGACTCTGATCACAGCCCTCATGATGAGAAATCATCTGCAAGGAAGCACTGACTGGAGTTCAAAAATCTTCCAGCCAAGATATGGAGGAGAAGGAGGAATAACAGTGGAAATTTCCTCACCTACCTTTTGTACCTCTGTCTAGTTCCCTGTCCAGAGGAGGGGAATAAATGGTTGCAGCCATTTCATTCATTGCTTTAAAAAGGACAGTTTTTCCACAGCTCCATCACACCATATCCCCTTTTCATCCACTGATGGGTTTCCTAAGTTTTTGGTACCTCCAGTAAGTCTGAATTAGGTACAGTGGATATACTTGACAAAAGAACTTATTAGGCAAGGTGCTTAGTCCTTGACAGTAACCATGGCCAAAAAGTGTATTAATATGTTAGGAAAGGCACCTGAAGCAATGCAGATACTCTGTTGTCAGTGTCAGAAGCAGAAACTGGCCCACAGCAAGCAATTTAAGGTGGGATCCTACTACAGAGATATCTTTACAGCGATTTCTTTTCTCATCTGTGTAAGAGCCTTCAGAACCTGGTTTCTTAAGGAAAAGAAAATGACAAAACTGAGCAGCCTGAGCTGAGTATCCCATCAAGAGCTGGGAGTCTGCCTGGTTTTACAGACATGCACCCTTTCACAGTCATTAACTCCCTAAGGATTCAGCAGGAGGCTGGCATTGAGGCAGCAAATGGAGCCTTTAGCAATGCCTGCACTGGGAGGTGAGGCTCCAGCTCCTTACCTGGAGGAAAGGCTCCAGCATGATCCCTATGGACATCAGCATCCACCCAGGAAAGAGACCACAGGGAAGGTACCACCATAGGAAAAGCTCTAAATGGTGCCCACGCAAACCAGACATAAGGTAATCCAACCCTGATGTCTGCACTCAGTAGGTTCTGCTTCTCATGGAAATTTTTTTGCAGTCTTTAATTCCCCAATCAAACGACTCTCCATTCTTTAAGAACAATGCTCCCTGAAAATACATCCTCAGAGAGCCCTTACAAAGTCAGAGGCAAGGAGAAGATGTCAATCAGGCAGAGCAGTTCCAGGAGGAGACAAGTAACAAAGGAGAATCTGAGACTTGGAGGAAGCTGGGAAAAAATGACATTCTGGAGTCAAGTTCTGTTTTAATTAGACAGAAGGAAAGGTCTGTATTGCTCTTTAACTTTTGTGACAGATTATCCAGGTGTTATACATACGGAAATACACTGCCTGGATGATTTACAACCAAACTTTTCCCCAGGAGCACCCACCCAACTGATGGGCATGGGACTGAAGAGCAGGCAGCAGCATTATGGGGCGAGTGGCAGCCCCTGCCCAGGAGAGGACATGCACCAAAACCCAGGAGGAGATGGTGGCCTTGCTCTTCAAATGCCTTGCTGCTCTTCTCGTCAGTTTTTTCCACCAATTTAAGACTGCAACTATAAAATGACTGCTGTCCCCAGGCACAATCTGCCAAGTTCCTGGCTGTTTTAGCCATGGAGCTCATTCAGCTGAATGGTGGAGGATGCAGATGAAGGACAAGGAGTCCAATTCACCAAAATCAATTGCTTCTTTCACAAAATTCCCCAGCTCTCGGAACAAGCTCAGCTATAAACTCCACTCTCAAGCTAATATCAGATGGCTCCCAAATGAGGTACAAAGACTGAAGAGACAACCCCTCTGCCTCCACCCTCTGGTCAGATTTGGCCAGAACCACCCAAAGACCCACGTGCGTTCTCAGAACAAGCTGGTTTGTTGGGTTTTTTTCCAGCTGCCCTGCACACTCAGTCTTCCAGATATTATAAATTTTTGCCCAGTTCTTACAATGCAAACCTATGCCACTGAAGCTGAGGTGCAAAGGAAGGAAAATTATACCAGTAGTGAGGGATTTCTAATTTTCATTACTTCTTCTTTTCAATTACATCCAAGTGATAAAGATGGACACTGCTGGCAGTGTCACTGATGCCCCAGTGCTCATTTGGGCTTCCCAAACTGTGCTCCCCAAACCATCAATGGCAGGAAAGCCAGAAGAGGAGATCCACAGCTCAGCCCTGGAATTAGATTAAATAGGTTTTTCTCACACAGATCCTACCTGCCACTTTCTTGGCTCTGTGCTTCCATACGTTTCAAATTTGCACTTTGTGTCTCCAGCATTCTGATAATCAGCTGGGAATTTTATTTGGACCAAACTGCAAAACATATCCAAGTGCCTTCCATCATCTCTCTTAGCAGGAAAGTAGAAAGCAGAGCTTCAGCTGGCAGCTCCCAAGTTTCCAAGCTAAAAGAGATTATTCCCCTGGGTCTTTAGAAGCCTGCTCACTGGCATTCAGCCTTTCCATGGAATTTTGAAGACTTTGACTTCTTTAAAAATTTCAGTGTGTTTTTAAAATGAAGAAGACACATGCATAGAAATTATTAATGGTAAGTTTGATAAGCAATAAACTTCCTTTGTTTTTGTTGCTGTCTGCTCTCTGTAACTACTCTGCTAACACCAGCATTTTGCAAATTCTGTGCTTTACTGAATTTCTCTGTTGGTCAAAGCATTACCTGAAGGGTCAGATTAAGGTATTCTGTTATTTGATGGGCAAATCACTACCAGTCTAGCTAGGACTGGTAGCACAGGATCTCTTAAGGAAAGCAAGAGCCAGTGGAAACACAAGTACAGTTCTGTGCATTTCCTTTTTTGAGTCTTGAAGCTTTGGGAGAAGTCAAAGGAAGCTGGAATAAGTGCTGGGATAAGCCAAGGGGCATGAAGGAGATGACATTTTTCTTTCCATAGGATATCTCCTAAGACGTGCGAGAGTGCTACCTTTTTTAACAACAAAGATAAACAAGGTAATTGTTCGTTTTACTGACTGTCATAAAGAAATTCTGGGTGTTTTCAATATAGAATGTAGAAAATAAATGTGCTTCCCTGCGTATTTCACAGTGAAATACAAATATCTCATTATGAAATAAAAAGCCATTCCGGTTTGCAATCATCTGAGGCGATCTTTGGTCTCAAGGGCTCAGCAATTCAACAGAGGGAACTCAAAGCTCATAAAAATGAATGAAGTCAGGCGAGTATTTTGTATCAGGTGACAAAAGTTATTTTGGGAGCTTACAAACCAGGGCAGTGATGCAATGACAGCTCCTCTGCAGCTGGCAATATTCCAAGGAATGGCCTCTGAATGGCAATTCCCAGGCAGAACTGCTGTCTGCTGAGGTTCTGTCCCTGTTTCAGCACCTCAATACCCCAGAGGAACCACAAATGCACCAAAAGCACTTTGTGCAGGGCTCATCGGGGAGAAAAGAGCTATTCTTAGTCTGTCAGATTTTTCTCTCTACATTAAAAGCTGCTGATTGATTCAGCACCACCACTCACAGCCTCTGACACTGGTGTAGGAGCTTTGTGTTCCCCTCAGCTGGCAGAAAGAGGGGAAATTTGTTTTCACAGTTATATGACAGCTTTTAAAAATTTTACAGCACAAGCACAGCACCTAATGGAATAAAACTTGCCAGGAACATTTATAATCAAGGCCTCTGAGATTTTGCTTCCTATAAATTCACCAGAGTTACAAGAAAAAGGTCTTTTCCTCAAAAATGCAGCATCCACCAGAGTTGCATAGGCTGAGGACTATTTTTAATCCCTTGCTGTGGGAAAGATAGCTGAAAGTATTGGGAAAGAGGCTGTAGGGATGCACAAAATGGAATGGTATTAAGGAACAGGGAGAAGAAACTTATAACATGATTTCTGAAAGAAAGCAAAGGATTTGCTCAAAAGAGAACAAAAAGCAGGAACAATCTATAGTAGACATTTAATTGATTGAATGCAATGCCTGCTCTCTGTACATGACAGTAACTGCAGGTTTTATTTGGAGGTCAAAGCATGAAACAAACCATTCACTACCTACTTCCTATCATCTGTCAACAACCCACTACCTAGAGAAAGGTGGAGATGAAAGGTGGAGAGAATAAAACTTGGGTGAGCATGTTTGCAAAGAGAAATCCTCTCTTCTTGCAGAGATGCTTCTCCTTTCATTCCACAAAGTAAAACATGACAGCTGACAACAACTTTAAAAGCAAAATAGCAACATCATCAACCTGTAATTGTTCCAAGGATCACTAGAATTGGCAATTTTTTTCTGCTTTTAATAAAGATAGGTCAGCTTAAGCCAGTACTTTTTACAATAATCTCTTTTTAGTTACTTTCTCCACAGTGATAAGGTGAAGAGCTGCATCTCCTGTAAGTACATGCTGTGCAAACCTCATTTGGGCACGACCATCATCAATCACTCCTGCTCTGCAGGTAGCATGTGAAAGGGAAACAAAACAGAATTTGTGCTGCAATATTCGACACCACCCACTCCTCCTGCTCATATGCTTTAGTTCAGAAAGATCCCAATTGGCATTTGGTTATTCTCTTTTTGGGACCCCTGTCTTTTTCCCTCCCTCCAAGCATTTAAGAACAGCTTTGACGCTTTCAGGGGAAAGACAAAAACCTTTCCTCCTCTCTCAAAGAATTAAGGCTTTCTTACTGAAAAGCATGCCAAAGATATATTATTATATACATTTTGTGTTTGTAAATACACATACATTACTTGCAGCAGTGTCTCTTACTGTATGCACAGGCCTCAGTGAGAGATGAAAAGTGTAAAAGGAATCAGAAAGCAGTGAGCATCCTTCAGGGCAGTGCCATGCAGAGTCCTGAAGAGAGCTCTCAATGCCAGCTTCCTATTGCATTCCTCTAGCACACACTGCAGCCAGCTGTCTGTGCTAGAATCCTGACCAGGGGCAGCTAGTAGAGGTACAAGGCTTGGATGAGCAAGAAAGATAGTATTTGGCTTTTTTTAAGAAAGGTCAGGAGAAAGCTGCAATAACTGTTGGACAGTATTTAGGAATGCAGAAGCAACCAGAGTGGGATTTGAAAAGACAGATTACAGTCTTACCAAACACTCTTTTTTACCAGGATATCCAGGTTAGTCCTATGCCCATTCAGTGGACTTCCACTGGTGTATCACATCCTGACTCCTGACTCAGGACAGCAGAAGTTGCCAGCACCAGCACTGCAGCATGTCTGGCTTTAAACAGCTGTACACAGCCAGAAGAGCTCTTTCCAGCTCACAGCCCTCCCTGTACCTCCAGGACAATTTGTGAGGTACACACAATCACCAACAAGGACATGGCAGCATCTAATTGCAAACACAAACCCTCGCCTCCTTAAATATCAGGACAGGAGTGGTGTCACTTCACAGCACCTCCTATTTCCCTCAGCATGTTAATGAAACACTCAGGAAGAAGGAGGCATTGAACCAGGCACTTAAAGGCACCACCTGAGGATGTTGTGACAGACCCTCCCACATAGGAGCCCTCAACCAGAAATCACTTCCTCCCCCAGTAATCATGCTACTCCTTTTTTACAGGACAATCAGCAGTTGTAACCTGGACGCCCCCCCACACACTGAGCTTCTTTAAGTCTCCATCTGCAGCCTGTGCTCCATTTCATGGCACTGAAACGTCCCATCACCCTGCTCTTGGCAGCCACCTCCTTGATGACAGAGGCTGCAGAAATGCCCACCCGTGTGTCCTGTCACAGTCTCCTCTGCCATACACATCCCTGGTAAGGGTTTGAGCTCCTGCCCCAGAGCTTCTAGAGAGCTCCTGCATCTCTAGAAGGGAGGAGAGCCCTGGTCTCCTCCCACTCTTCAGAGCCATGTATGTCTCCAGGAGGAAATGGCAGTGGGGAAATGGGAGGACTCATCACTGACTGGCACAGTGCCATTATATACATATATATATACACATATATATATATCACCTGGAGATTCCCAATAAAGACCTGAATGTTGTGATGTGCCACGTGTGCCACCCACGACACAGTGATGGATGGAAGCATGTGCTCAACCTTCAAATCCCCAATGGCCTCAGTGATTTCTCTAAGACCACACAGGACTTCTGAGGCAATCACACACAAAAATGCAAGCCCAGGGCAGCAAGAGGAGCTGGGACACAGTGATGGAGACATTCACACACCTGGCCTCTCTCTAGACACTCTTTTGCCTTCTCTCAGTTTTGAAACTCAGCTGCAGGAAATGAGAGGCTGAAGGAAACCCCCAGCAGGTGTTGTCCACACCAGACAGGGGAGCCTGGGCACTGCTTTGCCCAAGTTCCAAGTTTAGAACTTCCAAGTTCCCAAGCAGCAACAAGTTCCCATTCCACCTCAGAAAGCAGACAGAAATACAAGGGTCTGGCTGTTTCAAACACGTACTCACCCAGAAGAGAAGGTTGAAGACAAACATTAGGTACTTGATACACTGCAGGCAGTTGTGAGCCATGCTGCACCTCTTCAGTTCTAGGAGAAAAATAAACGAGAGATCCAGGTAAAAGACAACGTACTTGTTTCCCTTGGGGGACGTGTACTTAGCCTTGGTGGCCTTAGGGCCGGGGTTGGTGTGGAATCCAAAAAAAGAGTTGCTGGCAGCTCCACACTGGCCACCATACATGCTGCTGTAGCGAGGGAAGGTGCCATTTGGGAAGCTGTAATCCTTGCTGTCCAGGGAAGGGCTCCTGTGATAGGGAGACTCATCAGTGCTGGACCTGCGCATGGTGGCTTCAGCTCCTGTCACCACCGCTGCTCTGACAATCCTCGGGTGGCAACGAGGGGGAAAGGTTTGGGTTTCTTTCCTCCTCCTTTGCTATGAAAATCCCCTACTGCTCTGCACCACCTCTTCTGCCGGTCTCCATCCTGCCCGGAGTTTCTCGTCCTGCAAAGTTTGGGTGCTCAGCCAGGAGTTAGGGAGCTGCGTGCTTCCACATGGGACAGACTTCTGCAGAAGTGAACATCTCCTCCGGTGTCACCACTGTCCCTCCCGGCCCACCCCACTGCCAGGTAAGAGGAAAAGCCAGGGACACATGCTGTACTCGAGGCAATTAATTTTAAAAAGAGGAAGCGTGACCTCGCTTGGCTCCCAAATGCCATACAACCCCCCCCTGCTCCACGCAACCCGCGGGCCGAGGCGGGGATTATCCAAACGCCACGCAGCTCCCGGGGCCCGCCCTTCCTCTCCGCATCCTCTGCCCCGAGCCTCCCGGCTCACTTTAGCGCTCCCCGCATCTCCCTTCAGTGCGGCGGGATGCGGTGCGCAGCTCTCCTCAGCCCCTCAGCCCCGCATCCCGCACTCCGCATCCCGCACTCCGCCACTCCCCCCGCTCCGCACCAATCGCGCTCCCCGCCCGCCCGCATCGCCGCGCCCCGGCCCGGCCCGGAGCCTCCCGCCCCGACGGGAGAAAAAGGGAGAAGGAAGAAGGGAGGGAGAAAGAAAGAAGGGAGAAGGAGCCGCCTCGCCCCGCACGCCCCTCCCTACCCCGCCTGCCGCATCCCCTCCGCATCCCCCCCCCCCCCCCTTCCCTTTGCAAGAAGCGACCACCCCCCCGGGATGGGGATGGGGATGGGGATCGGGGTCGGGATGGGGATGGAGAAGGGGATGGGGATGGGGATCGGGGTCGGGATGGGGATGGGGAGGGCGCTGCCTCAGGCTCAGGCTCAGGCTCAGCGCGGGGCTCGGGGCTCTGCCCGCTCCCGGGTTCCTCCCGGTCCGAAACTCCGGGTCCGGAGTAACCGCCCGGAGCTGGGGCCTGGCGGGTGTTTTGCTTTTAAAAAGGCTGCCCGGGGAGCGCGGGGTGGTTCCGTAAGCGTGCGGGATGCTCTGGGGAACCGGGGGGGTCGGGATAAGCCCCGGATCCCCGGCGGGATGGTTCCTTGGTTCCGCTGCAGACCCAGCAGCCCCGGGAGCTCCTGGGTCAGTCCCAGGGAATCAGCACTCAGGAAAATGTCCGGCCAGCTCGTTCCTGTCTCTGGCAGATCCCCCCCCCTCCTCACCCGTAGGCATCACAGTCCAAAGCCTGGGAACACTTCCCCAACATCTGCCTGCCCTCCCAGGATGCCAAGAGTTGAAAATCGGCCACAAACTTTTTCAGAAAATCCGGCTGAACCTGCAGTAATCGCTGTATTAACACTGGGGAAAGCAAGGCTCATTTACAATCTTTACCCCAAATTCCCTGTGAGTAATTCACCTTGGATGTGCTGATTCCTTACCTGCAGGGCTGCTGCTGAACTTCCTTCTCTCAGCTCTGCCTTATGATTTTGACTGCAAACTCCTGGAGCTAAGCAAGAACATGGCTGGCTAATATTTTTTAAAGGCTTGGCCCAGCAGAGAATTAATTGAGATGGAAAGAGGTTTCTTGCATGAAGCATCTTGCCAGTCTCAGCACAAATCAAGAGTCACAGTCACCAATTAATTAGAGAAGAAATTAGCAAAAGTAAAATGAGCTGGGTTTGCACATAGCCTGAGCAGTTCACTCTTGCAAACCACCCTCTAATTCTGTTAATTTACAAATTGCAAAGCTAGAGTCTAATTATGTTCCTTAATTTCTTTCACAAACTATAAATACATTGGGTATACCTGGTGTAAGTTTGAGAGAGAAAGAACTTGAGCACAAAACACAAGAGTAGGAACTCCCATGCCACCTGTTTCAACAACTTTGGGTCACTTGCAACTTTCCCACTATTTAATTTCCCTACCTCTAAGAACAAACATACTTCAGAGCCACTCTTCTACTCTTCCTTCCCCCTAATCTCTTGCCAGACAGGACTTTTCCTTTCCTAGGATATAAAGATGGTCCCATGCAAAGCAGATGTGTTCTCAGTCTGAGTTTCCAAAACACTTTTTACTTTTCCCATAGCACCAAACAGTTTTGCCTCCAATCTTCTTCCTTGGATGTGTGGCAACTAGACAAGCTTGGCAAAGGGAGCCCAAAAGTGATTCAGATATTTTCTGTGTCCCCTGGCAGTACAAAGAAATGCCTGTGCACAAAGCTTCATGTTAAATGGTAAAAAGAAAAACTGGGTACAGCTCTGTACAAAGATTATGTATAAAGAGTGTCAAGTCAGATAATCCTTATTTAAGAAGGGTGTTCACAGTGTTGTAAGTACATACAGAGGCCCATTTGGCATATTTGCTGTAAACCAGACATCTGAAGGCTGAAAAGCAGCTCACTTACTATCTGGATAAGAAAAGGGGTAGAAATAATTTGATTTCAAGCTTTCCTTAAGGGAAGAAATCCTCAGTTCCCAAAAGAATTCAGTCCTGAATTTGGGAAGAATAATTTTTAAAGCCAAGATCCGAGGCAGAAAGAAGAGTTTCTAAATGCTGGGTTTTGGTTTGGTTTCTCAAGTAACCATTGACACACAGGAGCTGTATTTCACAGAGATGCAGGAAAACACAGAGGTCCCACAGCACCCTTCCCATACAAGGCCCTTTCACCCCAGCTTCCCTCCACCACCATCCCTCACTGAAATGGCAACGTTTCAAAGGCATTTGAGTAAAATTTACCTCTCGAGTCATTTTTCTTCGTGCCCGTGTCAACAGCACGTTCAAAAGATTCATTTGGGATACAGATTTTATATAGCTCCAAAATAATTATTTTATGAAATCCTCTGCTGTAGGAAACCCAGCCAGAGTTGCTGGGTTTGCTAAATGGGAAATCCTTGAGACAGCAACACTGCATCAGCAGGACAAGAGCAGCTTGGGTGAGGCACCAAGGAGTAAGATTCTGCATGGAAATAGCAGAAAAGGTATTTAAAAAGAAGGGCTGATGTACTGTATTTTTGCCCATTCCTGGTGGAAAGTGGATGAAAGGGATGAGGAGGTGCTGGGACCTGTATCAATATTTAAGCCATTATAAACCAAGCAGAATAAGGCTCTGGAGCACTGCATCCCTGAGCCCTTCTGTCCACAGAAAGGGGAGGTGAGCTGGAGCTTTACAAAACTTTCTGTTAATGACAGAAAATCCCAGCTCAGACCTGGTGACCTCTGTTCACCCCAGCTTTCAATCTGCATTTCTGTCCCCAGCTGCAGCTCTGTATTCCCATCCTCTGGCAAATTCATATTGATTCCTGTGCAGCCTGGCCAGCAGAGGTTCAATCTCTATCGATTCTGGGGGAATTCTACCATTCACACATTGTAACAACTCTGTCCCTACCACTTGGAGTGGAGGGCTGGTAACCCTTCAATGCCTCCAGCCCAAACTCTGGCCCTGGGAAAGGACTCTGAGGCTGTCAGATGAGCTCCAGGAAACAGGACGGCACCGTAAAAGGTTTGGTAGATCTGGCAATTGCTCTGTTCCCCACACCCTTCCTCAGAGCAGCCTCACCCAAGGCTTCAGCCATCCCCTGAAGATGCCCAGCTCCTTGTGCAGCCCACACTTCCCCCCTGACAGCCTCAGCCTGGGCTGGTGGTCCTCACAGCCCCTGACCCCCCTCCTGGCTCCCTTAGCCAAACCTATTCCCAGCCCCCTCCTTTGTGTGCCTGTGATCAGCACTGGCACTCCCAGCCCTGCATCACCACTACTTGGGGCAGGTGGCTACTACCCATGGGCTGGTGGCTACTACCCTGGGGCAGGTGGCCACTACATGGGGCAGGAGGCCACTACCCATGGGCTGGTGGCTACTACATGGGGCAGGTGGCCACTATGTGGGGCAGGTGGCTGCTACATGGGGCAGGTGGCCACTACGTGGGACAGGTGGCCACTACCCATGGGCAGGCTGGGCTCAGCCCCACTCCTCCTTTAAAGGGATCATGCAGGGATCTGGGCTAACTGGGCTAACTGGGCTGCTGAGCAGTGAGGCTGCTGCCCATCCCGCTGACCAGTTCAGCCCAGCATGGCAGAGGAGGGGGAGGTGGGAGCAGGACAGAGGCAGCAGTGGGACCCAGAGCTGCTTGGTGCTGTCAGCCCCTGATCCTGGGAGCAGGGATCTTGAGGGAGCTCGGTGTCATCTCTGAGCTCGACTGATGGTAAGTGTGTCAAAACCTCCTGAAGAACCTGCCCATCCCCACAGTTTGGGCTTTCTGGGCCCTTGTGGCTCCCCTGTCAGCTTTTTCCAGACCCAGCTGCTTCTTTCCTTGCTCCCTGTCCAGGGTTTCCTCTCCCCGTGCCTCTGCAGGAATCATCAATTGAAACCAACAAATATTTCAATACCACTTTGGATCAGGGCTTCCTTTTATCCACTCTGCATACTACTTTCTCTTCCTACTCCACTATTTCCCTCTCCTGACCAGGGAACATCAGCATCCTCGTGTCACCCAAAACACAGCCACTCACTCACCTCCTTGTTAATTTATTCTTTGTGTCACCATCTCCAAAACTCTGCATACCTGCTCCACCCTGCTAATGAAACAACCCATTCTGCACTGACCTCAGTCAGCTCTTGGAGAGCATTTCATAAAAACTGGTCAGTCAGCTATGAAATAATTTTTTAAAACCCTGCTACAAGCTACTACTGAAATACACATTATAAATACAGGGTATGTATGTGAGCACTGCTCCCATCTGCTCCAGGGGGGGTGCAAAGGCATGAACACCCGAGCTTAGATTCCTTCCCAGTTGTTTCAGAAAACAAAAACTTTATGATCAAGTATTACCGCAAGAGCAGGAGCTTTTTCTGGGTTAACTTTGCTCCTCACCACAGCGTTACCATCACCTTAAGCGTGATCGGTGGTTAATTTTTTGATGGCATACAGAGATCCCCACAGAGTTTAGGTTGGATATTAGAAAGAATTTCTTTACAGAGAGGGTGATCAGACATTGGAATGGGCTGCCCAGGGAAGCAGTGGATTCTCCATCCCTGGAGATATTTAAAAAGAGCCTGGATGTGGCACTCAGTGCCATAGTCTCGTAACTGCAGCAGTAGTGGTCAAAGGTTGGACTTGATGATCTCTGAGGTCCCTTCCAACCCAGCCAATTCTATGATCCAGCACTGCCTGAGCCCTCCTTCAGCCCCATGGAAGCCTGCAGCCCCCTCTCCCCCCCTGCACTCTCACAGCTGCTGCTCCCTTTCTGTTTGAGCCACTGTTGCAGGCTGTATAATAAATGTGCTCATTATCTTCACCAATAACAAAAAACCAGAAGGATCAAGTAGATCCTCAGCAAGTTTGCAGATGACACCCAGCTGAGTGGTGCAGCTGACAGCTGAGGGATGGGGATGCCGTGCAGAGGAACCTGGACCAGCCCAAGCAATGGGAACATGGGGTGGTTCAGCAAGGCCAAGTGCAAGGTCCTGGGTATCCATACAGGCTGAGGGTGAAGGGAAGAGAACAGCCCTGCAGAGAAGGATTTGGGATTACTTGTGGGTGAAAAACTGTACTGGAGGATGAAAAATTGGTCACGGGCTGGCAATGAGCACTTGCAGCCCAGAAAACCAACTCTGTCTCTGTTGCATTCTGCAGGTGAAGGGAGGTGATTCCCTGCCTCTGCTCTGCTCTCATGAGATCCCACCTGGAGCACTGTGTCCAGTTCTGGAGAACTCAACACAGGAAGGACACGGAGCCCTTGGAGTGGGTGAAGAGGAGGCCACAAAGATGCTCAGAGGGCTGGAGCATCCCTCCTGTGGAGACAGGAGAAGACAGCTGGGGATGCTCAGCCTGGAGAAGGAAAGCTTCAGAAGATTTAATACTGACCTTCCAGCACCCAAAGGGATCCTACAGGAAAGCTGGAGAGGAATGTTTTGCAGGGATACGAAGTGCAGTTTTTAGCATTTAAAGAGGGTTCATAAGACAGACTTTTTAATGGGGCCTTCAGTGACAGGACAAGGGGTAACGGCTTTAAAGAAAGAGTGAGTAGCTTCAGACTAACCCATGAGGGTGGTGAAACACCAGAAGAGGTTGCCCAGAGAGGGAACAGATGTCCCAAATCTGGAAACATTCATGGTCAGGCTGGACAGAGCTTTAAGCAACCTGACCTACTTGGAGATGTCCCTGCTTACTGCAGGGGCGTTGGACTAGGTGACTTTTAGAGTTCCCTTCCAACCCAACCCATTCCATACTTCTACAAACACAACTGGGGGATCTAAGTGCTGAGTCAGCACTCCCTGATTATCTCTCTGTCTCTCCATCCCCAGGCCTGGCAATGCAGAAATCTTCTGACAGTGTCCCCATGTGTCCCCGCAGGTCCCTGTGTCTCAGCTCACACAGAGCAAAGCAGCAGCAACCAGAAGGCTTCCTAAATTCTGCCCTCCTCTAAAATTTCTCCTGTGCTCTCAGATGTTGCCAAAAGCTTTAAGGCACCAGGGGTTCAGATGTGGAGCCCTAAAGGCAGCTCCTGAACCCAAAGCAACAAGGGATCCAAAAAGCACCGGTCCTGCCCAGGGCAGCAGGAGGACCTTGTGGGGCTGGCTGCAAGTAGAGGATCTCCCAAAAACCTTTTATTTATGAAAGAAATCTGAATGTTTTTTCAAACAAGTCAAGCAGAGCATGTTTCAAACCTATCATGGGCATAAGAAGATCCCACACCTTCCCTCTTCTTTCCAGGGTCCTCCCTCATCCATTACCACGTTTGGTATCTGTAAAAGGCTGCTGGAAAGTGGTTTAGCCTTGGGTTTCAGGGGCAGGAGCAGAAAGTCAGATGTTCCAGAGATTTCCCCAGCTAATGCAAAGATCTTTTGATATTCACATTTGTACCTGCAACTCCTGTAAAGATTTACTGATGCCTCCAATAAAATTTTGAATAAAGAATCCAGTGGGAAGCAATTTCACATATATAGCAGACTTCAGAGTTTGGTTTTTTAAATTTTCTTCCTTTTTTTTTCTTTAAAATTTGCTTGGGGGAAAAAAAAAAAAAAAAGAAAAAAAGAAAAGAAAAAAAAGATTTGATACTCAATAGTTCCTCTGCTCACGTGCCACCTGAAGTCATGATCTTTGGTTTATAGCACAATTAGTTGCTATGGAAATAACGTAATCATAGACACAGAGAAAATATTTTGGGTATGATTTGCAATGCTATTTAAGCCTCTGCATGAGTTACTTTTGCAGCAAGCTCACTGCTATTTATGTGCTCTCATCTGCATTAATGGCTTTCATCATCTGCCTGGGTGTTCAGACACTGCCACTGGGAACCTGCACAGCTCACACTGAAGGAATTCCTGCACCTCCATTTGAGCATCTGTGTCTTCAAACAGTGCTGAGAGTCCACATGCATGCAGAAGAGCTGGTGCTAAGGCAGCCTAAACATAGAAAGAAATTAAAAATCTCTTTTAAAAATGACTTGGGGTTATAGCCCCAAACCGTGCACCACAGAGCTCCTTTGCTGCTTTCTGGGCTTTTGTCATCCCAGAAATTTTTTGTCATATTCTTGGCTAATGATTTCTTTTGTCCAATAATTCAAAAATTTAAGTAAGGAGATTCCTTGTCTCCCCCAGATTTGTCCATAAGTCCCTAACAGAGAGGATTATTCCTGCAGATGACAGACCAGGAGTGCCTGGCACTGGACTCCTGGAGAAGCAGAAGTCCTGGTTCCGATTCCTTCAGTAATAAAAAATGAAAGGAAGAACAGAGAAAAAGAATCCAGCTGGCACCCCATGCAAGATGAGCTCTGGCCCAAATAAAATCTCTGTCAAGCCCTCTGTGTGGTGTCAGCAGGGCTCAGCAGCACGGCTGCAATTTACGTGTCAGTTTTCTTAGAATAAGGTTACTTTCTCTGACCTGGGAGATAAGCTGATGTTCAGAGAAATACCACTTCACACATACGTGGCACCCAAGGTCTTGCTGTCAAATGTAAAGCAATCAGTCAGACAGGAAAACCATTGAACCACCCCATTCTGACTGTTTGTGGAAGCAGGGATTTTAAAGTAGAAGCAAACAAAACAAAACAATAACTCGGGAAATTTCACTAACAGTAAGTTAGAAAAGATTCATTAACATTTTCTAACTCGTGTCTGCTTTTTAGTGTCTTCACGTACTTCTTCCTTGAAGATTCAGAATGGATTCACCCTGTGTCTCGCATCCTTAAAAATAGGGCTAGGATTCTGGAAGCATAAAAGCACGAAGCCAAGGTCAGAGGAGAACCACATTTCAGCTCCATTTCCAAGGCAATGAGAGCCCAGAAGCACTCCCTGACCTCCCAGGGATCTGAGTGCTCAGCACTTTGGAGAATCAGGTCATGGAGAGCCCATCTCAGCAAACAGCTCTCACTGCCCTGAGATGTTCATCCACTTACAGAGCAAACAGACATTTCAGTGCTCTCACAGGAGGGATTTGTACCCAAAGCTTGGGGAAGGCAGGGATGAAAGGCTGCAGGTCAGGATGGGGCTGTGGAGAGCTGAAGGAATTCCTCCCTCAGCAGAATCCTGCAGTTTTCCCAGGTCTGAGGGCAGTGCCTGGGATGTGCCTTCAGCCAAAGAAGCCAACTTGGTTCAGGTGGCTTGAAATGGGGTGAGGAGCTCCCCAATCAGCTGCTCAGCCCCCCAGGTTTTTGGCCAGGGCAGCCCAGCAAGGGGAACTCTGCTGCACCCTTCTCCTCATTGCCAAAAGACCTCAGTTTGCTCCCAGCTCCCTTGGGCCCCTTCCAAAAACCTAACTTAAAGAGAAGTATGCTGCTTCTTCCAAAAAAGCACTGCAAATAACCCCCCCTAAGGGAGCAATAGATGTCTTTTTTTTCATCTTGAAAGGCAACTTTTTGGAATAAGCAAACAGATTATTTTTTATGACATGGAAGTTCTGTTACACCACCTCAACCCATTTCTTACAATACAAGCTGTGCTGGTGAGAGCTTAGAATTAAAACTGAGGTATTAAAGAGCTGCAGCAAACTAAAAGAGTCCTTCAAAGCTAACAATAATAGTAATAAAAATAAAAACACTAGGCAACGATTAAATATTGATATTAAAGTGGAATGGACCTGTACAGAGAAAATTCAACTGGACATATGTATATCTTTTTCTTATGTTATCAGCTATTATTCCTTTAGGAATCACAGGGCCTATATCATCCCACAAAGTAAAAGTAAACAGCAAAGGATCTCTTATCCATGACACCTCTGTATCTGTTCAAGCAAAAGGAGAGAAGATTTAGCTACCCCAAAAGGAACAAAAAAGAAAATCCTAGGTAGAAGTCACAAGCCTTGGCTTTCCACTTTGCCCTTTGGAGCATCCATAACAGTGAACAGTCAAAAATAACTTCAGGGCTGATACCACCAAACCCAATTTCAAATCTATTTTTTGAACAGCTAACACATGCAAGTAAGCAATTTAAAACAGCAGCTTTAAAACATATTTACCTAAAGATGTATTAGTGAGTGTTAGAGTGATAGTGCTTGAAACAAAAAGACTTCTTCAAAAAGAAAAAAAAGTATCACCTGTATTGGAAACCAAACACACCAACACCCCCACAATCTGGCTCATTTTCTATTTCACTGTCAAACCTGACAAGCAGCCCCTTTCCCCAAGGAAGGATGGATCGACACAAAAAGAAGAGGCACCTGGCATTTAGGGCAGCAGAGGTGTGACAGCTTTTTTGCAAAATATACCTTAACCCAGTTACCAAAGATGAGAGAGACCCTAATTCAGCAGATTCAAGTTGCCTAAACAAAAAACAAAAAAACCTACACCCCCCCCCCAAAAAACCCCAAACCAAACAAAAAGCAACAATAAAAAAGCAAAACAACCCCCCCCCCCAAAAAAAAAACAAACAACAAACAAAACAAAACAAACAAAAAAGAAAAAAGAGAAAGATCCCTATTTATTAAGGCACTTAGTGATATTTAACTTTAATCATGGGTCTTTGTTTGGACAGAAATAAGGGCATAACTTAGAGCTTTCCTGATTAAAAATAGATGATAATCAGTGCCTGACTGGAGATGCTCTCATTGAAAGGCACTTCCAAAGCAACGTTTTGGGCTTTGAACTCAGCACCCACTCTGCAGACTGGATGAGGTTCTGGGTTTAATCAAAACCAAACCAGAACCTAAATTCTCCTGAGTGTTTGTGCTCATTTGTTTCCTCTTGGTTTGCTCCAGACTTTCAGATATTCCTACTCTGTAAGAAAGCCTTGGCACAGGACCTTTGCAAAATTTAATCCTGCTAAATCTAAGCCCTCGTGTACGTTAAACTGCTAAAAACCCACGGTCAGCCTCTCCTGTGGTCTGACCTCCAAGCAGTTTTTTTACTCTGTTATGTTTATGGGAATTTCAGTGAAGGCAGATTTTATACTCTAAAAAAATTATTTCTGCATCAGATCACCAAGAAGTCAACTGAAAAGTCATTAGGAGCAACTCCACACACACACACAAAAAAAGATATTTACTCCATGATGGCTTTTAGAAATGGCAGGGAATGCAGAAAAAAAGAAGCAGCTCTCTTGTTTTCTGTATTCTGCACTTCTGCTTTAGACAGAATTTCTTATTTCATGGGGAAAGAGGACCTCCTTAGGAACATCTTTGTTTTACACATACTTCCAGGTATCTGAAGACAATATTTATTTTCTGCATAGCTTTTATATTGCTAATGATATTTATTTCAAATAACGCATAATTATGAGCCCATAAAACTTTAATTAAGATGCTTTATAGCCTTTTATAAGTGTCACCCAAACCCATACTGCAGGGTAAACTGTACTTTAAATTTCTATTCGTTACATTTACACTGTGCAAAGAGATTCATTACAGTAAAAACGAGTTAGTATTTCTCAGAAGACTACCCAAATTCCTTGCTCAAGGCCTGCCTGGGGAAAGCAAACAAGGAATCATTTTTGTTTGCTTCCCTTTTGCTTGCAAATTGAAAAGCCAAACAAACTGTATCCCAGTTCTCCCAATTCCTATAGGGGCCAAACACTACAAAGCCAGCACAATACCTCTGCTGCTTGCCACGTGCCAAGAACCAAGATGCTGGATGGTATTTGCAAGAGGAAAAAAAGTGAAAATATCCAGGAGAGAACGAGTCCCTGCTTGGCTCAAGCAGGACCCAGGGTTTGGAGCCTGATCCAAATGGTTCCGCACTTGACCCATTGCACAGAGGTCTCGTCACCTCAAAAAGTCTGATTGCTCTCAGCCCAGGCAAATCCTGGAGCAAGGTTCTGGACCACTGATGCCTGGCTGGGGGGGGCGAGGGGCACTGCCAGGAGTTGGTCCCACTCAGATGGGATGGTGTTAGGGGATTTTTTATGGAGAGGCAGGAGGGTTGAACCCTGGCTTCCCTTCCCCACTGTGCAGTGGGGTTTCTTTACTCATCTGTGTAGGACAGGAGAGGTCTGATAAGTATGAAGGGACCTGGCCCAGAGGACAACCAAAAGAGATCTGGACTGGTCCCCCTTGGCTTCCAGTCTTCTCAGAGAGGAGCCTGGGTGAGGCTGGATCCAATCCTCCTCCTGGAGGTTTCCCTTTGAGGGAGATCAGTGCCTGGGACCATCCAAATAACCCTCAGTCAGACCAAGGTGAAAATGTTGTGCAAGGTCTGTTTGTCTACAAACATATCAGCAATTGTATTGCTCCAGCATTTAGAGGTAATTTTGGAGCAATTCTTAGGGAAAACAAACCACCCACAAGTATGTGTGTGTGTGTATATAAATGTGAAGGGACAAAAGCAGATATTTTGATGTTCAGGCTGCACAATCACAAAGTCACAAAGTCCACAACAAACCACAGCACATGGATGCTAATGTTGAGTAACCTGGGAAAAACCTCATGAGCAGGAAAGAGAGTAGGATAAGAAAAGTTAAGAGAGAGAGAAAATCTCCAGCCCTGGGCCAGCCAAGTGGGCAGGGATGGTGTCAGTGAAAGTCCCCACCCCACCAGGGATGCTACAGGACTCTTGGGCTTAGGAAGTGTGGTTGAGAACCATCAGGTTGGGGACCTGGACCAGACCTCCACCCACCTGGCTCCCCAGTCTTTATCTCTGTCATGTGCAGGCCACATGCAGCCCCCCCTCTGTCTCCTCCTGCTCTAGGGGGGTCTGATGGAGGGGGTCCCTGTCCCTGTCAGAAGGTGACATCCCCACCAGAGCCTGACAGGGCTCCCTGGTTGCCTGCTCTGTGGGGCGGACCCATAAGTGGTCCCAAAAGCATTCTGGACACTTGTTCCCTCAGCCAAGCTGCACAGCCTGTCCTGCAGCACATTTCAGGGCTCACAAAATAACCACAGGAAGAGTTTCAAGAGAAACGTGTCCCTTTCTTACAGCTTTTTTTTTTTTTTAAAAAAAAAAAAACACAACCCAAAAGAAACCAGCAAGCATCAGGGTGTCAACGAGGAACTAAAACTAGAAAAACCTAAGTTATAAAAGAGTGAAACTGTCCTGGCTGCAGACAGAAAAGACACATGTCCCCCACTCCTGTGCTCCTTGCAAAATGAGCAGGACTCGCAGTACTGCAGTTGGTAGCCTGGTGGCAAGTGTTAGCCCCACTCATCAGTCCTGGCCTGGCATTCCCTGCTCCTCCAGCAGCAACCTCTGCTACCCAGGGAACAGAGCCAAAGGGGGCTTTGGCAAGACAGGTGCAAATCTGGTTTTTCTTTGTGGAGTAAGTTACAGATCCTGCAAACCCGTGCCTGGTGCAGCTGGAAGCTGGCAGCTTCAGCTGAGAGGAATTTCTCATTATTATTTTAGGAGGAGACCAGCTCACTGATTGCAGCTTGACAGCTCCAGTTAATTGGTTGATGAAGGGTCTGCTGCACACTGCCTGCCTCCACATCTGTGCACAATGACACAATCAGCAGAATGAAATCCAGACTTAAAAGGCTTTTGGTCTTTTAATCCTAAACGACAAATCACAAAATCCACATATCAAAACCTGCAGATCAGAGGAATTACACGAGAGGTTCCCCTTCCTCTGGCCCTCGGGATAGTCTGGTCTCTGCTGCTTATTGGAGCTCATAAACATCCAGACTTGACATCAAAAGCATCCTCTTTACTTCTGGAGCCCCAGTGGTTCTCAATAATAAGATAAGTGGCTTGAGCTCAACCTGGCAATGTTCCCTTAGGGAAATACCAGCTTGCAGGTTTTCCTCTGCTCCCACCAAACAGCAGGTGGGATTTACCCAGGTTTCCAGAAAGCTGCTGCCCAAATCATCTGGCCCCAGGGATCAGATGGATGCACAGAGCCCACATGCTATTTTGCATCCAAGTTTGCAGGATGTGAGGGTCCTTTCAGCTAAACCACTATGTGAAGCCAGAATGTCCACAGCTTCTGAAAAGTGATGGAGAAGCACAAGTGGCAGTAAAAGGTGGCTGGGAAGGGATCTGTGTGGGACTGGAGCCTGGGGGAGAACAGAAGCAGATGGAGTGCTGGGAACAGGAACAGCCTGGGGCTGATGGACCAGGAACCTCCTGACACTGGGACCACCACAGAAACCCAGCCAGCTCTCTGCAAGACTCTACATGTGATCATACAGCATGGCCACAAACCTTCCTGTAGCCCTAGTTCTTAGCAGAAGAAAGCTTTTTTTTTCTCTACCTTTTACATCCATATTTTATACTTTCCAGGGCACAGTCTGCTTCCATCTCCCTTTTTCTTATCACCTAGGAATACGAACCACACTCTTAAAACAAACTCTCTTAAAACAAACAAGAAAAACAAAACGAAACAAAACAAACCTCCAAGAGTCACCAAGCATGCCTGAAATGTGGTAGATGAGAGGTTACTGGAGAGAAATGAGGAGAAAGGAGGTCACTTCTTTTAGATGAAGATGATGAAATTTCAAGACAAGCATCTCTTGTCACCAGAAGCAGTAAATGGAGTAAATGTGACCCAAATCTCACCTGGGCCTCCTGAAGGACTGCAGAAAATGGCAGAGGAGCCAGTATTTAGGGAGCAAGAGGTGTGGGTGCCAAGCAGAAAGAGCTGGGTTCAGAAGACACTGCAAAGCTTGAACAGTTTGATTCTCATGTGCTTTTATCTTTTATTCATCCCCAAATGGACTCCGCTGACAGTCTGCATTCCTCCAACAGAAACAGTTCAGTCCTGGATCCCTGCTTGTCTACACTTCTTGTGGTACCATAAAAGCACATGAAGATATTTTTTGTCTGTGTTACAGGACTGTTCCCTCCCTGTTTGAGCACGGCTCAAAGGAATTGGGTTCAGCAATTTTACCATTATTTATTTTTTGACCATGCTGAGCTCTGACAGAAGAAAGGCTCCAGTGAGAGTCATGTTTTATTCTGCTGTAGGATTCTGCTGTAAATCTTGGGATAAATCAGAACAGCAAAGGTGCTGCACAGAGTTTAAAAGCTAACATTCTACTGCAATAATTTTTGAGCATTTAGGGGACCTCAAAGATGACATCTTGCTATTACACTCTAAACAAAAAAAAGACTTTCCATATTGACATTAATTTCTATAACATGGCTTTAAAACCAAACCAACTCCAAAATTCAACAGACTGCACCCAGTATTGCATTGCTTCAGAATTAGAAGCAGCAAATTGGGGTTTTTTTCCTAGGAAAAACCATACACACACATATATACACAGGAACTTTTTAGTTTTTGCAAAACCAATGAAGCTTTGGGGCTCATTCCCACCTCTCTCAGCCAGGGGCAGGGTGGTCTTTGACCACTCAGACATGAGGAGCTCCTTCACCTGAGCAGCTGGGTTTGTGGATCAGAAGTAGTGAGCAGCAAAACCAGGGTGCTGGTGTCTTATCCTTCCTATCCAGGACAAAGCCCTTAACCTAAGAGCTGCTTGCCTCACCTCACTGCTCCCATGGCAGAATTGCTAGGCTGGAATAAGCAAGCTCATAACAGCAAGGTGATGAGACTCAAAGAATCCCTTTAGTTATCCCCAGGCTGCTGAGAAGAGATCCCTGCACTAGCAGAAAGGGTAGCTAGGATTTTTCTGTGGGCTCAGGTTACAGAAGCTCCTAATTTTAAATACTCCCCCAAATCTACGGAGATGATGTCTGCAGCTCTGAACCAGTAAGAAGTGTGAGTCAATTCTTGCAGTTAGAGGGCAGAAGAGATGCACTTCCACTCATACCCTTGTGCATTCTTGAAGAGGCATCTGAACGCTGTCCAAAAATTAATTACATGGCATGACAAACTCTGACAGTTAGCTAACTAGATTGCTCGATGGCATGAGTTTTAAATTGGGATCTTTTAAGGGGGAAACTCTGGAATAGGGAGTGCTACTGCTGTAAGAGTCTGAGCTGTCATCAAAGTGCAGAACAAACAAGACAACCCTGCTGCTTCCCAACACCTTCTGCAAAGGAAAGAAAAGATCCCAGGGGAAAAAGATCTCCATAACTGCACCTCTATCTCATCCATCACCATCATCAGGACATCCTTCCCCCCACCAGGGCTGGGACAGCAGAGGACTTGGGGCTCCCCCAGCCTCCAGTAGGCCCCCATGAAGCAGCAGGACCTGGTACCACCTGCTCTCCTTGGGGATGGAGGAGGTGTTCTCTGTCCCACCACATCAAGCAGAGGTCCCAGGCAATCCTGCAAATGCAGGCAGTCCCTCTGGTGTGACAGCAGGCCCAGCATCCTCAACACCAGCTAGACCCAAAGATGCAGTTCCTCCACAAGCCCCTGGGTACCAGCTCCAAGCATCCCTGAAGGCTGCTGCTCCCTGGCCCCACTACTGAAAGGGAGTTCTGGAAAAGGGCTTTTGGTGCTGCACACCATCCCTGCAGGGTTTCCTCCTGGCTGCTCATAGAAATCAGAGTTTCACTTGCTCAGCCCTCACCTCTTCTGGGTATCCAAACAGTGCTCCCACCTTCTCAGTTTTTTCCCTTTGTATGCGAAAGGAAAGGATAAAGAGATAAATAAGAACTGCAAGATAGAAGGAAGCAGTGACTTGACAGCCAGTGAATCAGCACTTTGTAGTGATCACAGCAACAGCTTCTGGCATGGCAGAAGAAGAACCAATTCATTACACAAAAAATAAACCTTGCATTTACAGGGCAGGCTTTCAGTGCAGCCCATTTCTGGATATGCAGAGGTGACAAAGTCTTTTGTCACCATTTACAATAAGTGGGTTTTATCAGTGCATCACATCTAATGAAAAATTATCAGGGAATGTGTTCTAGAGGGAAGATGGGTTTCAGCGGAAGCTGGAGGCCTGCTCCCCTTCTAGATGTCTGAAAGTCTTCTCTCTCTTTGCAAGTCTGCTGCAAACACATTTCAGTCACAGCAAATGTTGTTTCAAGTATTTGCTTCACACTTTGCTGTTCTTCTCTGATATGACTACCTACAGGAACTGGCATATCCCTTTCCCTGACTGGATTACTCCCTGGCCCTTTAGAAGATTTCAGGTTGTTTCTGTTATGTACACTTTTGGGTAATTTCATGAGTTTTATGTCTATTTTTAAGCTTTTTATTCTTGGGTTGGACTTTGTTGGGGTTGAGCTGCAACCTGCCAGCTCATCTTTCTTCTTTAGAATCCAGGATCCAATCTCTATCTGGACAGGTGCATGGAAGTGTTGCTTACTTACCAGATCTGCTTTTAACACCATGTGCTAATTAATCATTGGGTTTGATGTGAAAGCCTTAGAGGTTCACACTCCTCAGTCGTGATTCAGATGTATAAGCAAGAACCTCAGCCTCTGCAAAACAACTTCACTACAAGGCAATCATAAGCACGGGATGGGTTTACACCAATGGAGAACCCAGCCAGCTCTCTTAAAATAGTCAAGGCTTCCCCCCCCCCCCCCAAGCAAGCACCACCTCCAAAGCATTTCTCCCTTTGTACACTGCATTTTCCATTCCTTTTGCTGATGAGGAAAAATATCTGCAGCAGCACTTCTAACCCACACTCTGGAATTGGCTTCTATTTCTCTCTCTCTTTGGCTAGGGGCCCTGTTTTCTCGACTCAGTTGACCTGTGTGTGCCAAAGCCCACCTTGTGTAGTTCAGGGCACAGGTGAGATTCCCTTCCCTCAAGCTGCTCCTGGAGAATCAGCTGCCAGCTGGGCACCTACAGAGGAGCCTCACCTGGCACAGGGATAGAATCCCTCTTGCTCCTCCATTTGGGCTCCTTTTCCTTTCCAGGCAAGCAGCCAGGAAGGGCCAGAAGCCACTTCACACTGTTACTTGGTACCTGCCAATCCCCATCCCCAAGCCAGCTCCATCTGACAATCTGGCTTTTCCTTTGAGGAAAAGGGGACTCTCCTGCTGAGTGCATTTTGTTACAGCCTCCCAGTGCCATTCTTTATTCTGTATCAGGCTGTTCATCATAGCCCTGGGTTTTTTATGGTTTTCAAAGTGGTTTTTGGAAGATGTGTGGTCTGGATGCAAGGAAATGTTCCTTAAGATGATGAGAGGAGAGGAGGAGGCAGAACTGCTCCTTGGGGGAGGGACCCACACAGCCATGGCAGTGAGAAAGTTACTGAGATTTACCAGCTCAGCTAGTCCAAAAACTAATCATGTGGCATGACAAGCCATGGCATGACAGCTGGTGTCTATTCCCAAATTCAAATGCCCAAGGAAAAGGCATCTTCTCCCTGTACGGGAGCACCCACTGAAGTCAGTGGGATGAAGAGCACAAAGTTTTGAGAAACTTTTTCATTTGGAGAGTAACGCATAGTCGTGTCCTTGTAGATGTGCAATGGCTAAACATCAGACATTTGCAGCTACTGTACTGACAGCTCCTACACTGAGCTTGTAGGCTTCAAAAATCTTGCTGTACCTCCTGAAGAGCTGAACGAGAACTGGGCTTTTGCTAGCAGAGGGAAGGGAAAGGTGGGAGTCAGTCTTACTCTGCAGATAAAACAACTAGAAGTAGTAGGACTTTGCCCATGAAAATTAAGTAGGCTTTCAGCCTGCAGCCAGAAATGAAGGTTCCAGTCCATCTCTAACACAGACCTCCAGTGCTGGGTAGGTCATTCCATGTCCATCCTTCAATTTTGCTCTCCAGCTCTTGTTTTCATACCATCTCTCCCCAGCTTGTGGAGGTTTCTAGGTATCAGTGCAACACTACTAGCAATGGATGTGCTTTATGATAGTAGTATGTTACAATGATAAGGAGGAGACACTCAACACAAACCTGAAATCAAGTGTAAGCACAAGACACACAAACTCAGCCGTCCATAACCTAAGTTAAGATGATTTTTTAATGGTATCAGTGGGCACCAGGGAAAAGCTTTTCTGAGCAAGAGATAAACTTTACTGATAATTACCATTATATCAACTCCTAGTCTTCACTGAAGTGTTCTTAGAAGAAGAAAAACTTTATCAGAAAGTTTTATTAGAAGAGCAATTACATGTGGGTAGGCATCCCAATGGTCCTCTGCTCAACTGTTACACTGGCTGGGTGAAAACTTCCTCCAACCAGAACAACCATTACAACCTGTGTATTGACTTGATTCCTCCAAGATAGGTTTGTAAATGGAAATGGAGGTCTGACACATTTCTAGGAATCTTGGCATTGTCCTAAAGTAGCTCACTAACAAACAGCACTCAGTATAAGCCCAGGAAGACACACAGAAATGGGAAGGAATGGACAGGTGGTGATAGTGAAAAGGAATGAGACACACTGTCACCACAGAGGGAATACTTTAGCTTTGCTTAAATAAATCCCATCTTACGTATCAAAAAGAGCTGCTAGCCACACAGTCAGAGCCAAGAGTTTTGTTGGATTTGGGCATGCTGTACTGAGCAGCTTTGCCTTCCCTAAGCATCCAGCTTTGCCATGGTTGTAGCTGCTGCCTTCCCATCAGACTGATGCCAAACCACAGCATTGGACCCACTTACCCAAGGTCTGCTCCTCACTTCTGTGCTCCTTCCACAGCAGGCAGCCCAGCCCAAGCCCTGCCCTCCCTTCCCTCCTTACAGCCCTTGTTATTCAAGCATCTTCATGAGAGGGGAGCAAGTGATGCTCAGGCACTGGGACACAGCTCCACAAAGGCAGAGTTCTGTTTGCACAGCTGAGAGGTATCTATGCTGAAAAGGGAGAAGCAAACACCTTTGAAACCAACACCAAAGTGTTAATAATCAAGTCTAGGGGTTCTGCAAGTTATTTCAGATGAAGTTAATGAATTCTTTTATGATGTGTGCACGTGGAAGCAGAAAGCAACACAGGTAGGGACAGCAGCACCAACATTCATTAACAACCCAGCATTTCAAAAGCCAAATGAAAGCCCTGTCAGGGGACACAACAAAATAAAAGGACATGTCAGGTAGATCTTGGTAGCAGATATATACATGAAAAGTATATATAAATTATGTCTTAACAAAAATACCCTTCAGCTCTTCTTGTTTTGTTTTTTTTTTTTTTTTTTACTATGTCTTCGCTGGTGATACTTATGCTAAAAATCAGTATTTTGGGCTCCTAGAAAGATCGTGTCCCATCTACTTTATCAAGGAATACCTAATAAATCATATTGGCAGCATAAATCACCTCTTACCACAAATGAAATTTAGAGGAGCTAACCTTCAAAGGCAGTTGCTTGTCATATGCAATAGAGCCACCCCTTTTAATAAAATTCCCATCTCTAATATTGTAGAATGCACAGTAGCAAACAAAGGAACCAGACCCAGGCCCACTTGATGCATCTTTACACAACTTCAAAAAGTATCTTTCCCTGATTTTCATTAGTTTTTTTTCCAAAGAACTAAAAAAAGCTGAAAGCCTTGGCAGCCTGGCTGTGCTGGAGTCGTACATCATATTACAAAGGGGAGAAATGCATTTCACAAGCACGTCCCAAATTTTAGCAGTATACTCTGGCTTTCAAAGCAAGCTGAGGAAGGCTGATTTCTGACTGAGGGATGAAGCAGAGAGAGGAGAGCTGAGAGGTCTGAGTCCTGCTGCCACTTCTGCTGCATGCAGTACTAAAGGCTTTGGGTAAAATGCAGTGAAATTCTGTGTGGATAGGGGTTGAAGACCTAAGGCAGATCCATTTCCATCCCTTCAGACCTCACTCTGTAGACAGCAAACAGAAAGGGCCAAACCAGTCTCCAGGTTCAATCCTGACCTCATTTACCAGATGCCTTGAGACTGTCTGATAAAAGTCTCTCCAACAAAGATGCTGCCAGAGCCTGTACCAAGGCTGGTGGATAGTAATCACTCCATCCATAGCCCGGGGACAGAAGAACATTGCTATTAAACATTTTTATGCTTTAATGCCTTTGCATATTTACTCAAGGCCTGGGCTTTAACAACAGCTCTCTCCAAATACTGAGCTACCACCAGCTCAGTGTTGCTGGTGAGAGACCTGTTCTGTCCCACACCACACTACCTACCCAGAGCAGCTTACAAAAGCTGTAACCAGCAGAAATGCAGCTGGATTTTTGGTCATGAATACAAAGAGTTGCTATTTGGTCTTTTCTTACAAAAAAAAACCCAACAAAAACCAAAAACAAACCAAAGAGAATACAGAGTTCCTTCCCTTCCTTCCTCACAGCCTTTTAGCCACCTCATACCCAAATACTGACTCCTGACAGAAGCCAGAGCTTTTTTGGCTTTCTGCCTCAATGCTTCTGCTAACTTGGACATTACTCAGAAATACATATTTTATTGTTGATATTCTGTATGGTAACTTAAAAAAAAAAACAACCCCAAACCCTAAGTTTTGCCTTCACCATAGACCTGTACCAACACATAGATCACCAGCTCTGCAGGACATCAGCTTCACACAGAAATTGCACAGGGGCTCTGATCTGTCGGAAAATAAATTAACAGAAAAGCCAAGTTTCCAAATGCCCTCTGCTGGCGCCTGGCAGTATAGAATCATAGAAGACTTGTTGGAAGGGACCCATCATTGGAGTCCAACTCCTGTCCCTGGGTAGGGGAATCCCAGCAGGAGCCTGAGAGCATCATCCAAAGGCTCCTGGGACCGGGCAGGATTGGTGCTGTGACCACGTCCCTGGGGAGCTTCTTCCACTGCTCAGCTGCCTCTGGGTGAAAATCCTTTTCCTGATACCTAACCTAAACCTCCCCTGGTTCAGCCTGATACCATTTTCCTGAGTCCTGTCTCTCTGGTCACAGGAGAGAAGAAATCAGTCCCTGCCCCATCCCTTGTGAAGAAGCCACAAACTGCAAGGACTATGACTCAGAATTCCACCCTGTTCCTAAGCCTTTCAGAAAACTAACTCTGAAGGTTTGTCAGTTGCAGGTAAGATGGTTTTAGATATACATAATAAATTTAACTTCTTCCAGCTTTTCTTAAATTTCCAAGTTTGCTTCATTTTAACCAAGCACAACAGAACCCCAAGTGCTGCAGTGCTCCTTATAAACTTCACAGGTAGATTGCCTTTTCTTGGAAAGGAGCCTGAAAAAATGTCCAAGACCACTGACTTCTAAGGATCACCACCCTCATTTCTCTGCCCAGTTGCTTTTCAGGAAGCTGCTGTGAAGTTTTTCTTATGTTCCCACTGAGTCCCAACAATGTCAGGTTGCAGGGGATGGCAGGAGAGGAAGATCCAGCCCTGCAGCACAACAACAGGACCACGGCTTCATGCTGACACTTACAAAATACATGCCAGTTCAGTAAATCCTGAATTGGAATTTTTGGTGGTAAAACAGTATAATAACATTCTCTAAGAAAGCATGCAAAATAGTGTTTTCTACTCAAATACAAAAGTTGCTGCATTGTCACATCTCCCGCCCAGCATGGTGATACCTGAAGCTTTCCAAGCTTTAGATCTCCACAAGCAACACAGAGAGAGAGCCTGGAAAAAGACTGAACAAGAACTGGAGCACTAAAGAGTCATTTCTGAAGAGTTCAGAGCCAGCCCTTCAGAAAACATGCCTGTAAAGCCCTCTCATCCAAAAGCTGGTTCTAAACCAGCACCAGGGGATTCTCTTGCTGATGCTCTTCACACAATTTCAAATCCAATAACCTCAGTGTGCAAGAGAAAGTATCTTTCACCCCAAATCCTGCAAATTGACTGGGAGAGTCCCAAAACTCCAACTGGGTTCTTTCTATCCTGGCAACAGATTTCAAGGGACTTGCACAGAAACAGTTGATTAGAATTTAGGAAATAAACACAGAAAGGAACCACAAATTATATGCAAATATAGCACACTCCCCCATATCAATTTGATCTGCAGTGATAACAAAAGGGGAAGGGAACCCCTCCAATAAAACCTTCCACTAAGATTCAGTGCTCTACCTTCAGGAGATTTTTACTTATTCTGAAAAACAGGCCCTGGCAAGTTAGGTCACACTCCAAATACCGAGAAGTGTTAGTTAGATGTTTCCTGATCCTGAGCTTTGCAGAATGATTACTAGTGCCTGGAAAATACTCTGAAATCATTTATAAAAGGATAACAACTGTTCTCGGTGTTACAAGTATTAACTAAGATTTGGCTCAAAAAATGAAGGTGTAAAAAAAGTCATAAAAGGATCAGGGGAGAATGATACTAACCTACTGAAAACAAAATTCCAAGTTAAGGCAATAGACAAACAATACCATCCCATTGTATTCTGCATCATTTACCACATGATAAATTATTGTAAATTATTTACCTGCCAAATGGCAGGGAAATGGTTTTGTGGAGAAAGACCTGGGGTTCTGGTGGTCAACAGATTAAAAATAGATCAACAGCTGCCCTGAGGGTTGATTCTGTATTAAAAGCAAGAAGGCAGAAACTGAGTGGCAGTGATTTTCTTGCTCCACTCAGCACTTGGAAGACTGCAGGAGCAGAACCAGTTTGGGGTTCCTGAGTCCAAACAATGAGACACAGGAGCAGGCTGACAGAGGGGCACCAGGATGATGAAGAAGCTGAAGTATGTAATAAATGGAAATCTGAGAACTGGGCTTGAACAGTCCCAGCAGAGGGCTGAGGGATGGTATTGCTGGCTTCAGCTTGATGGAGAGAAGGAATCTGGAAGATGAAGCTGCACAGAAACAGGAGGAGAGGCAACGGGCACAATTTGTGATGAGGGAACTTCTGAGTAGAGATTATGGGGAAGAGCAATGAGGAATCACTGTGAGGCTGCCCAGCACTGGAACATGGGCTCTGACACATGGGGATTCTCCATCTGAGGAGATGAAGCCAAAATTTAAGATTTAAAAAGGCCCTGAGTGAGCAACCCACTATAACTGCACAGTTTGCCCTGCTTGGCAGAAGGGATTAGAGCAGATGATCTCTGGAAGTCACTTCCAACATGAATTATTCTCTGATTCCATGATCTACAGGGAAATTAGGGCTGTGTAAGGCAGGGATAGAACTCAAAGATGCTATATATTGAGAGCAAGGCAGGAGGTGAAACACTGCAACAATCCCAGTGTTTTGGAAGAAGAGTGTGAAAAGACAACAGGCTGCCTGGGAACCAAAAGATGAACCTACTGTGTCTTGAGCTGCATTCCAAAATTAAATGAGGAATATATTTTTACTGAGAGCAAGTCATCTGATAGAGAGAAGATACTTTGGCAGAGCTAAACAGTAGGGGAAAGTTATATGGAGACTTTACAAATATTCGTGAAAACATGGCTAAAATTATAAGTGGCTTGTCACAGCAGGGACAGAGAGAGCTTAAGTATGGCCACCCAGGCAGAGGCCATTTACACAGATGTATTAAAATAGAAGAAATCTGATGGCACAGTTGAGCACCCAGAATGCAGGCTAAGGGGCCAGGCCCAGTGGACTACCCATCACATTACACATGGATGTACTCCAGCTGACCTGAGATGTATAGAAAGTACAAACTGACGAAGTTAGAAGTATTGTCCACTGATAGCTCTGCAAAAGTCTGACCTATAAATAGCAGAGAAATAACAGCACCACAGATCAGAGGGAGATGTAGAGGAAAAAAGCTATCACTGGATTTTTCAGTCACTTCTACTCCTAAAGCATCTGTAAAAGACAAGAGAGAGTGACCATACAAAATCAAAGAGAGAATGTTTCATCACAAACTTTACTTTTCTGCCTGAAGAAAATAAAGTGACACAAATCACAGGAGAAGGCCCTGAGATTCGACTGACTGGGGTCAAAAATCACAGTGACAGTTGCTTACAAAGCACTGAAATCTTCTGGGGAAATATCACAGCAGTGCAATACAAAGAGGTATATTATCTGACCTCAGCTCCTTGGAAAAGCACCACAGATGGGGCAGCTCTACAATACTTCAGCAGGCATTGCAAGTCCCTGATGCTCATCTTTCAGGTAGCAACTACATATTCCCTTCTCTCCCTCTAGCCTGTGGTGAAGAAAATGAAAAAAGAAAAAAACCACATTTGTGCCCAGATCTATGCATGCTTTTCACTGGTCCAGCCCCAAAAGCTTTACAACCGAGATTATTACTGTTCTTGCCATCTGACAGATAAAGGCTCTGAAGGACAAATAAGGAAAGACAGGAATGGAATCAGCCACTTGCATCTCAACAGCTTTGCTTATTCTTTAGATGAATACACATTTTATTGCTCAAAGGTTTATTATTAGTCTGGATCCACAAAGATCACAGTCCAACAACAGCTTTACCTTTTTGACTCACTGAAGCTGCATTTATATATTTCATCCAGTCTTTACTGCTGATAACTCCCAGATATCTCAACTCTTCCATCTACTGCTGCACTGCTACTGAAAAGCTCCAGAGCAGAAAAACAACTCATTATTATTAGTGCTTTTCCTATAGCATGAGTACCATTTCCACCACTCTTCACAGACAAAACTCTTCATAGACAAAACTTGAATTACCCTCTTGATTTGGCTTAGATACCTTTCAGTGGGGATAATGGAGGGGAATTTATACAACCAAGTTTGCAGCAGTGACTAGCAGGAATTACTAGCAGGAATTGCTCTGATGGCAGCAGAGGATAACAGAAAATATCCTAATCAAACACTATCACTGCAAGAAGCAGGAGGCAGTTCTACATACCTGTGAGCTTATCCTTTAATTGCCTTGAAAGGTGAGGCTTGCAGTCAGAAAAGTGACTGCAGTAAAGATCATCTTGTTTGCAGTCCATCACACCATCCCCACTGATCACACAACGTAAACCAAGGGAAATGGATGATTTCTGGAATCTGATCCAGACCTACGTATTAGTTTACAGAGTTCAGTCCAAAAAGACAAAAGGAAAGGAATCATGGAATGGTTTGGGTTGGAAGGGACCTCAAAGCTCACCCAGCTCCAACCCCCTGCATGGGCAGGGACACCTCCCACCAGCCCAGGGTGCTCCAAGCCCCATCCAACCTGGGCTGAGACACTGCCAGGGATGGGGCAGCCACAACCCCTTCCACCACCTCACCACCCTCACACTGAAGAATTTCCTCCTAATGCCCAGCCTAAATCTCCCCTCTTCCAGATTAAAACCATCCCCCCTTGTCCAGTCACCACATCCCCTGTAAAAAGTCCCTCTCCAGCTTTCCTGTTTGCCCCCCCGCCAGAATGTGGTGCTGTTTCTGACTTCTGGCATTAAGGAGGCAAATTTGTCACTCAGTGGTGACAAACACTCTTCATCTGCTGCCCGTGACAAGAGTTTTCTGGTGTTAATTCCTAGTGCACAGCTGCTTCCATTTAAGAAGCCATAAAGCTTTCCACAAAATCACATTCCAAAATAGAATTCAATGCACTGCATCTCCCTTCCCATGTCCCTTGCTGGGGTCTCATCCCCAGAGCAGATCTCTCTGATGATTTTGGGGCATGAGGACAAGGTTTGCAGACACCTCCCCACCCACTCCCAGCCCCTGCCCCTTCTCTCAGAGGTTTCTGGGGAGGTGGGTGCTGCAGCCAGATGACATATTCCCATTCCTCGGCAAGGACACATTAAGGGTTTCCAAATTCATCAGAAATAGTTTGCTTTCTCTTCAGTAACTTGCTGTCTGCTCTTCTCTGCAGCTACTTTGAAATCTCTTGGTATTGAAAGGGCCTGGATTGATTGCTCCACTTTGATTTTTTTGGATGCTAATATTGTCCCCCACCCCAGCTGCACTGGAAGACATCAGCTAAGAGGAAATTATTGATTCTGTCACCTACCTCAGCTCTGCAGAGCCATTTACTCCAAGTCCTGTGTGTCTAAAACCCACCCAGCACAGGCAACCGTGGTAGGAAGTTCCTAGTCAAGGATTTGTTTGTTAACCTCTGTCCACCCTGGTTCATCAAAATCCCTGCCAGTAATCTGCATCCAGTTGGACATTGCCACACGTGCTCAGCATGACACCCAGAAAGCTTGATTAAACTGGAGCATGAAACTGGAGGAGGTGATGCACTCCAACCAGCTAGCAGCCACTAACCTCATTTCCCAGCCCCAAAGACACCTCAAAGCCAGCAACTGATCTGCAGTGGCTTCAAAGCAGATGAAGTGAAAGGCTGGATTTCATTATAAGCTGCCTAAGCCCATGTATTTCCATCCCTGGCCACACAGCCTGTACTCTGAGCTGCACAAACAGATTAACATTATTGTCAAAACAAGAGGACAATGTCACCCTGGAGGAGCTGAGCAGTGACAGCAAGTAAGCAGGAGAGCAGAGAGCAGCAAGTTATTAAAGGAGAAAGCAAAGTATTATTCATGAAGCTGAACATGCCTGATTTTTTTTTTGCTAAGAACCAGAATGGTCTGGGAGGTTTTAGGCAGGTGCTAACAAATAGGACAGCAATAAAACCACCTCAGAAGAGCAGGGAGCAGAGGGCAGGCAGCACAGCTCTGAGCAGTCATCATTCTGTCACACAGGAAACATGCTGAACACAGACAGTGCCTTCAAAAAGCAATCTGGCTAGTCTTCTGGATTTGGTTTTGTGCCAAAATAGAAAATTATTGGCCAGAGGAGTTTATAACAAGGAGAACTGTAACTTCCCAGGGCCCTCGCTCTGTGCTCGGGTGACTGTCTCTTACATGACATTTTTTAGTGAAAATCCCAGCCCTTGTGCATCTGAGGATTTTGTTGTCAGAAGACACATGGAAATCACAACTCGACACCAAACGACCACAGGAAAACAGACCAGCAACAAACCAAACCCCACCATTAGGCTCCCAACACACAAAGAAGTCGAGAAGCAAGATTTGCTCTGAACCAGCCCCACTCAGCAATTTCAGCCCCTCTGTAAGCCTGGCATGAGCACACACACCAAGTGCTTGTGAACACAGAGCCTGCCCGGAGTTTCAGCATCAGCACAGAGTGCACAGAAAGGTCTCCAGCCAGGTTTGGCCCCCAGGAAGATGCAGCCAGCATCTGTGATGCTAGAAACAACCCTCCTTGCAGGACCTTGCTGCTGCCATGCCCCATGCAGCCCTCACAACCACTTCACATTCCTCCATCTCTGGCCCTTCCTTTGCTTCTTTCTACCTCCAGCTGAGGGTGAGGGAAAAGTGACTTCTGCATAAACATCAAACCAGCAAACTTGTGTCTTAAGTTGAAACACTGAAGGAAACCCTGCCTTCAGCATTCCTCTTCAAATGGCCAATAAATACAAAGTTGAGTTTTCTTCTGCACTTGCTGCTTAGTATATCCCCAATACATTGGTATGGTGGCAAATTCTTCTCATGGCCCTTACACTAAATAATTAATCCAGTGATTTCACAGTTAAAGACTCTGGCCAGAGAGTGGCCACATGCTTTAGGTGGATATACCCACGTGTGTGCGCATCACCTGTAATCTTTGCTACAGAAGATAGACAAGAAAGTAATTCAAGATGCAACAGACATGAAGTCTGCTCTGTCATAGGACAATTTAAAAATGTGGTGATCTAAGATGCTTGGAAGCATCTGTGGGAAGCCCTGCATGGCAAAGGGGGTTAAGAAATCCTTTGTAGCTGTGCAGGACACAGCAGTACACTTGCTTGCATACTGGGCAATGTGACAGGAGTCTGCAGTGAGGTTATTTAGACAAGATCCCATGAACACAAGTGTTTTGCCCTCTGGGATTAGGAATCAGCAAAAGCAAGGATGCTGTGAAAAAATAAGAAGACAAGAATCAAAACAGGAAATAAAATATATCCTGTTTTCTACAGGGAAAGCAGCCCAATTTCACAAAGGAACATCAGTCTGAAGCAATGATGTTTATCTTTCTTTTGGGGAGGTCAGGGTTTGGAAGGGACACAACTGGACTGGCAGGGCTCCTTGAAGCATCCAGAGAACCTCAGCAAGCCTTGGAGAGTGAGAGCACCAACAAGTGTCCCTGTCTGCAGAGCTGGTGCTGGGAGTGCTGGGAAAAGGGGAACAAAACCCCTGGTGCTGGGAAGGCTCCTGGAGAGAGCCCAGGGGCAGCAGCTTGGTTGGGATATAAAGAGCAGGGACAGGGACTTGAATGTTGTTAACAGGGGGAGAGGGAGATTCTGATGGAAGATCTCAGTCCTCTGCAGAAAGACAAAGAAAGAAAATAATTATACCAAAGAACCAACCCCTCCCCGAGCCTGCTACCACATCAGCTCAGCACTTGGCTCTCTCAGTTCTGCCCAAGTATTTTCTGGTTGCTGACAGCCTGAGCTGCTGAACCAGGGTTATCTCCCCCATGCACAACCAGCCTGGCCATCAGAAGGGAACCTGGCAAACAGGAGGAAGAAAAAGGACAAAATAATCTCCTCCCTGAGGCCAGCTGCCAAGCAACTGAGCTGCCTGCCTGCCAGCAGCAGCTCTGTGACCGGGGACTTGGTTGAAGAGCTTCTCTTCCCTGCAGGTAAGCGTGTGTCACCTCGGGGCAGCCCATCTGCTAACTTCACCAAATGATGGACACGGAGGGGAACGAAGTAGAGGAACAGCAGGAGATAAGAAAAGAGCCTTTTGGCTTGTCCCTGCTGTATCAGTGCCTGGTGATGCACTCCCAAGTGCTGCCAACTTCAAGCTAGAAAGCACCAGGTGGGCTGATCACATCCTTTCCCTACCCTGCTGCTCCAAGTGTCCATCCCACATTGTAAGGAAGTCATAGCACTATGTTCCCAAGGAAACCAGAGCTCCTGGGGACCACTGACTGAGATTTTCCAGTTCATGCAAGGAGAGCAGACCAACTTAGGTCAGACTGACAAAGAACCTGACAAAGCATAAACCAATTACCTGGATTGCTCCCAGGACCCCTGAAGAGCTGACAGCACAGTAGCTTGGCCATTATGCTCCAGGCTCTCTACTAATCATGTCTTAAGATTTCATTGCTTTCCACCACCCCCCAAAAGTGGTTTATCCAAATGCAGCTCTGTGACCTCCCTTTGGTGCTTCATTGTGGCTCCAGGGGAAACATCTGGACAGGGTGCAAAAAAAAAAAAAAAAAAAAAAAGCCAAACAGCTGCAAGCACATAATAAACCACAGGTGAAATTCCACATGGGAGTTCAATGATATGGGCTCTGTGGGCTTTGAGATTTTTCATGCTGACATTGGGATGGCTCACCAGGGCTTCCTCACACCCACAGGCTAAACCCCAAACTCTTCCACAGCACTTAGGAAACTTGCTCCTTCCCAGGATTGACACCTGAGCACCAAACAAGTTACTTTTCAGGCTGCATCATATATTCAAGAATATTGTGTGAAAGAGTGAGAGGTTTCTTTCTAATACTCATAATATTTTTAATTCCTTTCACACACTTCTTTTCACAGCCTCTGACTTCTTCTGCAGCTCCTGGAGGAAAGGGAATCCCGCACTGTGCCCCTAACTCAGGTAAGCCAGGGCAGCACCACACCTCAAAGCTGGTCCCTCAAATACTTATTTAATCCCCCCCATAGCAGTTGTGTTACAGAGACCTCATCAGCTCTTCTTTGCATGCAGGAACAACTTGCATCCTATATCCTCTCTGCCAACTCACACTGCCAGCTCTTTAAAAAGCAGTATTCTTCATAGCCACCCACGTGGGGCATAAGTTGAGAATTTAACTTGGAAATTATACTGCATTTCAATTGCAGTTCTACACTGCAGAATGTCTCAGCTGTTGCTTTCTGCCCCCACCCTCACTCCCCACTTCTCCCTTCCCATTTCTCCCCCTCTCAGTCCACTGGAGTGTTGTGGACTCTGCTGAATATTCAGCTCAGCTAGAGGAATCAAGTCAAGTTTTAACCAAGCATTCCCCTCACTGCAGGAAGGCTCATTCATCAGTCTCAGGAACCAAAGGGGCTGGTGACAAAAGCCACTGATGCACAGAACTCACAGCTGCTCTGCAAAAGCTGAGTACTGATGCAGCACCATCACCAGGGACTCTCCCCAAAAGATCACTGATTACACTGCACAGATAAATTGAGTGTTAATAACTCCAATGCACCACAAGAGACACCAAGAAGAGGGGGGTACAGGAACTGTCCCAGAAGCCCTCTTTTCCATAGGCATGAGTGAGTCTCACTGTACTGATTCTTGGAACCACAATCTTCTTCTCAGACTGTGCAAGCAGCTCTTCTTGGCATTGCTGTCCTCCACCAAATTACTCTCTCTTCCAATTATTCTCTGGATCCCCAGCTACGTAAGGCTGTCTCCTGTGCTTAGCCAAAGGGTGGTTAGCTGAAGATGACCAACAGGTAACAACTGGATGAATAAACAACCTGAGCCCTGACAGCACAGGAACACCAGAGCACAGTCCACTTTTCTGGAGCTCTGAAGCATTCTGCTAAACATGAAGAAACAAAGTTGTTCTCACGTGACAAAAATCATGTAATACGTGAAAACACATATCTGGAAACAGTGTCACACAAAAATGTACTTCCAGTTCCACGCAGAATCTACCTGTTTCTCTGTGCTCATGCAACACCATGTTTCTAGAACTATAGCAGGGTCATAACATTATTTTAACTGGTCCAACTTTGACACTGGGGATGCCTTCTGACACTGGGGATGCCTTCTCTATTTGGGGAGAGGTGGTATACAACTGGATTTCTAAGGAGTTAATTTTCCTGAGTACTCACACAACTCACTCTAGCTCCTTGACCTCCCCAAGAACTTTACCACTGATTGCAGTGCAAAAAAAGATTGGACTTAAAAATTCCACCTGGAGAGATTTGTTACAGAAATAAGAAGGGAAAGGAGAGCAAAGGGTTAAAAGAAGGGTCTGTATTGGTAATGAAAACCATGCCAAGGTTGTGTCACTGTCACATCTACCACTCCTAACCTCAGAAGCACACAAGGAGAACCCAGCCTAAGCGTTAGGGAGATGAAGCAGGTAAAGCTCTGCAGCAAAGCACCACCCTGCAACCACTGCTGAACCTGAAAGGGCACAAAATATCTGTCCCAAAACATGCTTGTTACAGCAGGGAGAATCTGAGAGCCTGGACATCTGGCATTCTGTGGCCTCTGCATCCCACACCAGTGATTCCTGCCAGACCACTTGGACAGACACCTGCTTGAGCCCTGGGCACGTGGGTACAACTATCAAGATGAATGAAATCCATGATAGATGAGTGTCAGCAGGTAAAGTCAACTTATTTAAAGATTTATTTTTTTTTTAATAAATACTGCTTTCCCCTTCCATAAGATCTCCCATCAACTTTTTGATGCTGATTTCCCTACTCACCCATAATTTCTCATCTCCTAACTGAAGCAGAAGATGAGCCCATTTAAGTTGCCTTCATCAACTAAAACTTTTCTGCTTGTCCACCCTGCATTCACAGAACTTCCCCATTCTCAGAGCTGCTCAGGCCACAGACTGTCTGGAGGTGACCCGAAGTGGGAAGCTCCTTCATCAAAAGCTCCTGCAACACTCCATGTCAGTTCCTGTTGTTTACAGCTCAGGTTGTAAAGCCTGAACATGAATCCACAGAGGTTAACAGGACAGACTGTTGTATAACAACTGCCAAGCCACCCAGACTGACACCTGCTATCTTACTCCCAGAGTTGAAACTTTAATGAAAAGTTTTCTCCACTTAGGAGAAAAGGAAAATGCTTCCAAAATAAATGGTACTTCTAGGCATATTAAAGTCAGTTTTCCATTTTATAGGAAGATGCTGGTGCCAGCATGTTTCTCCTGTTCTGCATTTATGATAAAACAGAAATTACAGTTGGAGAGCTGATGAGCTACTTGTGTACACTACAAAAAGGAGAGATGGGGCAGTGCCAAATACTTTAGTGTCTAAAATCTGTTGAAGAAAATAGCCTTATAAGTCACACATGTAACAAACAAACAAACAATCTACACTAAAAGTAAGACCAGACATTGAAATTTGGATCTGCAATACGTGCTTGAAAGACACAAAGCATCTCCCAGCCCAACCTCTGCTAACAAATATTAAGCACAGGAACTGCATCCAAGCCTGCACTGGAACAACACATTTCATCTTCCCACTTTCTTTTCTTGACAAGATCAGTTTCCCAAGGATGAAGGATAAAAAGAAGCATGATGCAGTGATGCTTGCAGTCCTGGTAATGTGATAAGCAGAGTCTGCAAACCCACCAGACTGAGTCCTGCCAAATACCTGCCTGCTCATGTGAACTAGATTATAGGACTTTCTGGTGGTTGAGTTGTTTATTAAAATTATGGCAGGGAACTGAACTTACATCTCTTTGCCTTACTTTGCTTCCTGCATTGCAAATTGTTTATGCTACCTCATTTCCTCATGAGATTCCTCTTTGAAGGAAAGGAAGGCTTTTCAGACTCCTGCAGTATGCAAGCAGGAAAAAACCTGAAATCCAATGAGAATCTCAAGAAGAATTTGTAGCACATACAATACTTGGAAAGATGAAGTTATGAAAAGGTCAGGCTCTACCAGGGGATGGATGGAACCCATCCTACCCTGTGGATTAATTTAGCATTAAGAATGCTGCTACTTGCCTTAATGGTACACTCCCAACACTTGATACCCAACAAAAAGACATGAAGATGTTGATCCTTTCCCAGCTCAATTCAGCCATCTGAAGCACTCCGGAGAAGAATGATATGCACAAGCATGAACAAATGATACTTAAGGCAAGACCAACGTGTTTGAAGCTCTAAGAAGCCTTTGTAAACAATGTTCCACTTCCAGAAAACTCCCTTCTTGCTCCTCTGCCAAAAGAAGGCACTCTCTCTCTTACATACTTTCTGGAAAACAACATTTTAAGGCTGGACTCCTGGGTCTGGAATCCCCACTACAGGCCACTTCAGGAAACAAAACTTTCTCCTGGAAAAACATCAAAGACTGTTACCTCAGGTAAGCATCAAACCAACTCAAAGGTGAGCACCATTTAGTCACCATTACTTTACAGGGGATCCTGTGCTTCCAATACAGTCAAGACCAAGCCACAAAAATGAAGAAACAACTTTTCTAAAATACTGAACAAATTTGAATTCAAATCTTGGCTTCATAAATCCAAGTTATTGTGCTGATAGTCCTCTCACTTGAGGGCATGAAAAAAAAATCAATAAACCAAACAATTTCCATAGATTTAACCCAGGCTTCATAATTTCAAATAGGACCAGGAGAGGTTATACAAAGGACAGGGAGAAGAACATTGCACTGGCTTCAGTGCAGAATCTAGAAAAAGTATGGCTATGAATCACAATTAAGCTGGGTTATAGGATTTATATTTGGTACCCTGAATTAAGCTAATTCCTAACTCAACTATGGCCTCACAACAGAAAGTGTGGCAGGATGGCAAGCTGGTACTGTTTCTATATCTTCTGTGAAGGCAGATTTAACATCATCATGTGGTTCACTAACATGAGCATCCCACAGGTCCTCAGCTGTATTCCTGAGCTGTATTCCTGTATTCTATACATGCCTGAGCTTTTTGTCCCATGAAGCACTTGTGAGATGTCACCATCTCATGGACACTTTTGCCCTCTCCAGCATTGCTATCCTGCCACTAAGTACCTTTAGCTCTAAACTTTGAGCTCTAAATTTTGAGCTCTCAACTCAGCTCAGATGTCTCACTGCTGATGTTTCCTACACATAAAAGTCCTGATGAAAGAGAAAGGTTCCTCACTGCCCTTTCCATAACACAGATGCTTCTTTAGTGTGTGGCTGCTGGCTGAGAGGGAAGGACACAGCCTGCCAGGTCCCAAACTTGTATCTGTCTCAGCATTAGGATCTGTCCTGGGTTTCATATTGTGTATTCCCAGGCACAGGGACTGCCTGTATATGTCTATGCCCCCACTCACACTTCCATGCCTCATCCTCATTTCCATGCCAGTTGGTGATATTATCTATTATTTGCAGTCTGTTGCTGTTGATTTTATCATTGTCTGCTTTGCACCATTTTCTCTTCCTGTAGACTAGCCCTCTGCTAATGTTTTGCCCTCTTGTGCCATAAAGCATCCTTTCTTAGCCATTTGTCCTCTCAGGACCAGCACACCTGATCCTGGGGCTCCAGGCTCCTTCCTCCAAAACCTGGCTACCTCCCCTCCAGCTCCCCAAACACACCATTCCCAAGTTCAGACAGACATAAAACCTCAGGAAATCTTGCTGCCCAGCTGTTAGTAGGTATCAGGAGCTCAGGGTAGGGAAGCCAAGCCCTTGGTGGGGTAGGCTGCTCCAGCAGCATGCTGCCTGCCAAGGGAAGGATGCAAATGTCCAACCTCTGCTGACAGCACCACTGGGTTGGCAGCACTTCAACTGGAAAAAAATTCCTATTCACCTCTCATCCCTGGCCAAGTGTGCTCCACTCTGCCTTCCAGATGGCCCCTTCACACTGAACTTGTGCTCCCATCTCCCACTGGGACAAAGTGTCCCACATCTGCTCCCCGACACAAGTCACAGACAGGACACTCTTGGGTTGGTTTTTGATTTGTTGTTTTTTTTTTCACTTAATCCTTAACAAAGTAGAGCTGAGAAGTCCACCTTTTACAGCTTGTTTGTCAGCACTGCCTCTTGCCCTCCCCCAGAGCACACAGAGCTTTCCATCCCCTCCCCCAGCAATCCAAAGACAAGGCTTCAGCATTTCTCAGCAATCACCTTAACTCTGGTGAAGTGATAATTCTGCTGCTCAGGATGTCCCAGCTGGACTGAAAGGCATTGCTCCCTAAAGCAAAGGACAGCTCTGCAGATACGTGGCTGGACATCTCATCCCCAAATCTGACCAATCACTTCTGCTTTGCCATAGACACCAAAAAAATAGCTCTGGGGGACAAACAACTCCAAATAAACTTTGCAGAAATCTCAGTAATGAAACAGAGAATATAAGAAAGAATTCCCTGATATTTCACCGAGGGAAGCTGTTCTTCGTTGTGAGTGGAAATTTGCTGTATTTAAAACATCATTAAATACAGCTCTGGGGAAAAAAGAAAACAAACAACCTGACATATGCTTCACAATTATAACTTGTATTATTCCCCTTGTAATAATAATGGAAACACATAATAAATGGAAACACATATATACATTCACATATTATTAGCTCAATACCAGAAAGGGACATTCTTCTGCAGAGAAATTCCATTTCAACAAAGCAGATCAAAAGTTCAGAAGGAATTCATGTGCACCAAGTATGATATCCTGCAGAAAAATTTGATTGGGCCTTCAGAAATAACAGCAGTAGAATAACCACTAGAATATTCATTGTAAGGTATATGCAACATCCAATATACATTCCAAACCCTGAGGGCATATTTGTCACTTCCACAAAGACTACCAAGGGAATTAAAAGTGCTGCATCAAAATGTTTTCTTTCTTTTACTATTATTTTTTTCCCTTCCATCAACCTCTAGGGTGATTTTTCTTTAAGGCGAGTAACTGGCAGAAACATAAAAGGTTGTTATTCAGTTCCTTATCTGACTGCTTTGCCTCTTCAGAATACAAAAAGCAAATGTAAAGTTGCTACTGAAACAAGTTGGGGATTTTCCAGCCTCAGGCACTTTCTGTCATTCTGGTACAGATGGTCCAGAAGGGATACAGGGGCTAAGGGCAGGAATGGGCCAGCTTGGCCACAGGAGGTTGAGCTGCTCATGTGTTTAGTCAAGCAGTCTTTGAGGAGGTCCCACTACAGGCACTAAATCAGAAAGCATTATTTTATTTGGCTTGCAGTCTGCTTGAAGGATAAAACCTCCTCTTGTGCAACATCAGTTCTGCCTGATCACAAACAAGGGGCTTCCTTCCCAAGACCTCTGCACTAGGACTGGACTTCTATTTGACTCATTTGCACTTACATCAAACGGGACTTTTAAAATACTTCTAAAAGGTGAGATTAACTGAGCAGTGAATGAGGGGCTTCTTAGCTGTGTCTTTTGGCCCATGTCTGCATTGGTTGGGGCAGTGCTTTGGTGGTAATTCCTTGTTATGCCTACCATGGAGAGCCCCTTCTGAAAGGGATGCTGCCAATGCAGAGGGCTTACAAAATTATTTGGGAACCATCTGCAGTGAAATCTGCTGAAAAAGAAAAGTTAAAGTGATATTTTCTTCTATTGATTTTCATTAGAGAAATCTTTTTTTCAGGGTCTGTAGATGATGGGTTTAAGACAAAGCTTTGGCTTTATCTGAAAAGGTATCATGTTAGAAAACCAGAGCAAAGGATCTTGAGACAATACCTAGAAATTCATTCACAGAAGTTTTGAGGAGGATTCCACACATATATAATTTTTTTAACCTGAAATAATGATTTCCAACCATTACTCTATGCTGAGTACAACTGCCCTAAAATGCAGCCAACCCTCAGAGGCTTCCTAAGAAAAGAGCTAGGTACCACAACACCTTTCCAAATCTAAACACCAATCTTTTTGTTCTGATCAAGGCACTGTGCTCTAGAAATAGATGACACTCTTCCATATCAGGGTACACGCTACCGGGTCAAAAGCAGCTTGCATGTTGTTGCGTTTGGGACCTCACATGTGGATATATTGTACCTGGTTTCTATTTTGTTATCAATGTGCACATTGTCTGCCCCTAAACATTGTGCTCCAGCAGGCTGACCTCTCAGATCCTATTCTGGAACAAGCTGAACGTGACCACAGGTGCTTAACTCTTGCTATGGTGACAGCATCTGCCATTGCACTCAATCCTCTTCTGTCAGCACTTTGAATTGTTTGCCCCAGAGATAAAATTCATATTTTATGCTTGTCAACACCGTGGTCATAGTGCTGGCAGAAGGAAGCTCATAGGCAGAGCTGCACCAAGAGCTGCTGTCTGCATGGCACCTCCTGGCATATCAGGTCCACAGAGCCATGTCCTCACACCACCCAATCCGAACAGCCTGGCAGCTACAGATACTATTTTAGGATGATTCAGAATATCATCTGGATAAAGCCAGGGCAATTTTGAGTGACACACAGCATTTATGCAGTTTTTACATGACCTTACTCACATACCTCTTGGCTCTCTGCAATTCCTCCTCCAGCTCTGCCAAGCTTTGTACTCAGAAATGTCTTTCATGATGGGGCTTCCTAAGTTACCCTGAACAGTAAATACTTGCTCCTTTCCAGCACAGTCCTGGCAGGGAATCACCTGAGAAGCACATGCCCTGAAATTCCCAGGGAAGATCTGAGAATGCCTGATGCCTGGGGCTGAATTTTTGCTGTCCCTTCCCATCCCACCCCAGCTGTTCCACTGCACTTCTCAGCCTGAAGTGGGAGAGATGACAGAACACTTTTCAGATGGGAACAGAAGTTGTCCTGGTCAGGGCTCTTCTCAGATCCCAACAGACACAAGGCTATTTTAAATGTGCTGACTCCCAGGCATGTGGATGCCTCTTTTTCCAGGGAAAGACAAAACCCTCCTTCAACAAATTTTGAAACCCTTCAAAACCCGACAGCCACTACTTTCATGTACCAAGAGTGTGAAAAACAGGACACAAACATAGCAATAGCCTCCCTGGCATACAATCCTGGCCTCCAGCAACATGTGTCTCAAGAAATTCCTGAGCTGAAACAGGTACATTTCTGTTTTAAAGCTTTTGACAGATCTGTTGTCATAATATTGTCAGATTGCTTTTGATCCCAAACACATCCAGCAGCAAGAAGTTCCTTGGGTTAACTAAATGTTGGTGGGAAAAAGTCCTCCCCTGTTTTGCATTTAACATCTTACAATTCCAGTGATTTGTACCATCAAAAAGTGAGAATAAGCAGTCATCCCTGCCTCGTGTCTCCACGCTGCTCACCACTGTCAGAAGATCACAACCACCCAGCCCCGCTGCAGGAAGAGGTTCTGACCTGCAGAGGAGTTAGGCTGTTAGGTTCCAACTCAAATTATGCAGAATTTCAGACTCACAGAACTGGAAGAGACTTGAAAAGACCACATGGATGACAGCAGAACAGTTTGTCATATTTGTCACCCCAGACAGACATCCACTTCATCTCTTAACAAACCTGAATCTTTGTGACTGAAGCTCAGTACCTCTTACTCCATGTGCTTCCCTTCCTCTTGCCAGCACCCATTTACACATTGCAAAATGTTGTTAAGTATCCTGAGCAATCTCTTCTCTACCAAAAAACTCTAATTCATGGGATGTTCCCTTTAGATTTTATTTTTACCTTGCTCATTCTCACTGCACTCACCTCAAATTATCCAGTTGATCCACATCTTTCAATTGCAGCTCCAAAAATCTGAACTGTATCCCAGCTGAGACTGTACTAAGTGCCAAAGAGATCATTTCAGAGGTCTCACAGGTGATATGTTCTGGTCTGGCATTGCAAAATGGCTTTGCCTTTTGAAGCAACACAGTATCACAACATTCCTGATTTAAATTCACCTTGTGAGCAATAGTAACACCCAGAGCTTCTCCTAGAGGCCTACTTGTCTTTAGGCAGTTGATTATTTCTCAGATTAAATACATTGCACTTCCCAATTTTTTTCAGGCTGTAGCTTCAATTTGTCAATATCATTCTGACTACCAAATGAATCTTCTCTATTTCCCACTCTCTCAGAAAATCAAACCAGGACTGAAAGGTACTTGCAGCAAAGTATATGTAGATGCAAAAGCTTTCCTATTCCAAGGCAGTATTTTTAAAATTATCTATGAATCAGGGTCTGAATCACATTCAAAATAGTTTTCCCTTAGTACCATAGGTGCAGCTCATCTCTCTAACTAGGTTTCCCAGGATAATTAAATCTGGACAGAGTAGGCAAACATCCAAACCTTCAGTTATTCACCTTTGCTGACAATGCTGGGAGGTAGTTTGAAATGTAATTCCTACCACAAAGAGCACACAATATCTGGGACCACTGCCTGGATGTGGAGGGTACCTCTCTTTGCTTTATCCCCAGGAGGTGAAAACGGCATTAGAGAAAGTGCTGCATTTAGCAAGGACTTTCTCATGTTCTTAAGGTCCAGTTCATCCACATCTTTCAATTACAGCTCAAAAAAACTGAACTATGTCCCAGCTGAGGACAGGTCTTTGTGGTAGGTCTTTGTGTTAGCCCATGTCACTTGTTGAAAATACCCATTCACCTCTTTTTGTGCAGTGTCCTGCATCACAGGACTCTTCCTCAGCCTCCCAAAAAGGACACACGGGGAGGAAGCAGACAGGACACAGGTAGACAGGATGACAGCAGCTATTCTGGTCCCCAGGCTTCATACAACTCTTGGAATCCTTTGGAAAATGGCATCAGTGAGAAGAACACAAAAGGCCTGGTTTGGAAGTAGGATGGAGCATTGGCAGTAATTTGGCAGCTTTCAAGGTGCAATATGTGCATTAGCACTAATATTCATGATAAACAGTTTTTATTCCCATAGCACCTCTGTTGTAAAACAATCCTCATTATACAGCTTGGGAACTGAAAAGCAAGACGAGGTGACTCAATTCCATCAGCTGAAAGAGAATCCCAGTCCTGGACTCAAGTAAAGTGCCTTACACACCAAGATGTCTCAAGTAAAACAAACCAAAATAGATTTAAAATTCCCTGATGTTTGCTAATCATCCTATAACTCTACCTAACACCTCACTGGCTTTGCTCACCACATGGAACTGCTTTGACTTCTTCAGACCTACTCCTCATCTTAGAGCAATATGTATTTCACTTTACATGGTTTTCCACGTGAGATTTCCCAAATCCCCTTCTGTTACAGATCAGCCTCACAATGTAGGAGCTGAATTTGAAAAGAATATTTTCAACTCTGAATACCAGGAAAGCTGAGGGCAGCAATCTGTGCCAGATCACTAGGAGAAAAAAAAAAAAAAAAAGCGAGGCATAAATAGCTCTAATTTTTTTTTACTAGATTTTTAGCAAAACCACTCTGCAGGCTGCCATGCTAAACTCTCAGGCTCATCGAACACAAAGCTATCCAGCAGTACCTGGGGCCAGCACAGCTGGAGGTGCCTGGGTTAGGTGTAAAGTGCCAGCAGAGCAAAAGCCAAATGTCTGCAGCTGTGCCAGGCAGAGGGAGCACAGAGACACTGAGAGGCTCAGACAAGCGTGTGTGTTTGCAGCCCAGGATCTGCAAAAAAAGCAGATAAATGAGATAAATGCACTTGACTGGGCCTGGCTGCAAGGTCACCAGGGGTGGATTTGCAGAGTTTTGCCCTGGGCACTAATGGAACAATCTGCACACTCAGCTGGCAGGGATGCTCACAGCAATGTGCTCTGGAAGGCCGAGCAGAGAGTTATTCCATAACAAAAACTGCAGGGATCCCTCAAGGTCCTACTAGCAATGGCTTGGAGGATACGGATTTGAAATGTCTCAGGGACCAAAAAATAATTAAGTAAACAAGCAAACAAAAAGGGGTTTGTTTAGTGCTTTCCCAGGTACTGTGGGTTACAACTTTGGCTGTAAGTACAAAATTCACTCTCTTCCGTGAACCTGTGCCCTATTTCAAACCACTGAGAATAATCACCTGAACTTTATCAAAACAGGATTTCAAGGTGAATTTTTGCTATATAATAACGCTGGCTCAGTTGGAAGCTTTAGAGAGAATTTTGAGTTAAGCATCCATTAAAAAAAAAATAAAACAAACATTGCAGGAATGTCGTGAAAGACTACTGAATTATTTAAGTGCCCAGGAATTTCCAGGCTGGAAACATCTGGAAAAAAACCTGCCCTGCAAAAATCAAAACAAGTATTGAGGTGGGAATGAGCAGCACACCCTCCCAATCACAGTCTATGATCCCAGGTCTCTGAAAGCTTCTAAGGTGGGAAGCCACAAGTCCCTGTGAAGATGGATTTGCACAGAACAGAGCCCTGTTAAAGTAATCTTTGGTTAGTGGGAAAGTTTTCCCGGTTCAGTAGGTTTGTAATCACTCACACTCAGGTAACTCTACTCCTACTGGAAAGGAAAATACAAATGTACAATACCTTGCTGAGAGTGCACAAGCAACACAGGTCCCTCCCAGAGAATCAGTGGAGCTGGGCTTGGACTCATCTCAGCTCCCTGATCCCTCCTCTGCCTCTGGGTCCTGCACAGCCAAAGAGCTGAGCCCTGATTCACCATTTCAGGCTCCAGCCCTGGAATGCAGCCATTAGAAACCCAGGACTATTTTTACCCCTGAGCAGCCGCAGAGTTTCTGCCCCATAAAGATTCCTAAAGCCTTCCCCTAAACACCCCCCTGAGCCCGGCCAGCTCAGCTGTAAGGTTCCCTGGCATTTGGGCTGGTTTTTAAACCCCACAGTTGCTATCAACAGGACAAAGCAGCTCAGCCTCTGGCAGCAGGCAGCCTTCAGAAGTCAGACATTTGATCCCAGTTGTCAAAATTAGAAATTCCTCAGAAATGCTTTGCTCCAGGAGATAAGATTAGCTCGGAGCAGTGAGTGGCAATGCAGCTTGTCCTGTACCCCACCAACCCCAGCCTCCATGTCACAAATATGTAATAACAGCTTCAGCTGACAGTCTGCAGACACAAATAAAAATCACCACAGGTTTTAAGGAAAAACGACTCCAAGGCAACTCATTAAAAAAACAAACCAAAAAACCTCAACACACACAATAAAAACCAAAAAAGAGAACAGTGGGATTTTATATAGAACATCCAGAAATATATAATTGTCTTTAATTAACAACAAATCAGAGCCAAACACCTGAAGTAAGCTTTCCAGTTTATACAAGATTATACAGAGAGTACTGACCACTAGAAACTTTTACAACTGTACTCTCCTCAGCATAGAGGATTCTATGAGTACTTCAGAAATAAAAACGCAATCTGATCTTATTGCAGAGGAATAAATAACAATAAAAAAGGACTGATGAGATTTGTGCAAACTCAACTATTTTCAACACCATATACTAGAACTTCGGCAGAGAACACGCCACAAGCAGGTACATATCTGGACATCCGTAAGGGGTCCAAGTGACTAAGAACCAACAGACTCACTGACTTTACTTGCCCTTACATTCTTAAGACAATTTAAAATAGCCGTAGGCATTTCTCAGAAACACGGGGTTAAAACACAAAAGGCATGCCACAAAGCTGACAGAGCTACTGACAAAAAATCCATTATTAGTCCTTAACCTGGAGAAGCATCTGGAGGCTTAGGCAAGAATTAACACCTCAACACTATCACATCTTATATTTAAAAATGGTTCCTGCCCCCCAGAGTTTTCAGAATCGTGAAACAGTTGCAAAGGGGAAGACTGCCAAGTTCATGGGAAGACATTTATGATCACCATTAAGACATTATGATCACCATTAAGTAGCAGATGCCATAACCCACCCAGCTTGCCAGGGAATTTTAGGCAGCAAACCCTACAAGGTCCCTTCAAAGAAGAGATGCAATGGAACCAATAGCATACATATGTACCTCCAGTAACCTTAGTGCTACAAGCAACGGAGGCAAATTTTGCCCAGACAGGCAACTGACATTATGAAAACAGTCATTTGTGAAAAAATAAGGACTACTCCTCAGCTCAGTCCCAGCTGAGCACTCCTAGCAGCATCCTGCCTGACTCTGCAGCTTTTCTAAGCAAGAGCTGGTAGTGCCAGCCTGCCCCGAGCTGTTCAACATGCCCAGAGCCCATGGACAACAGCAATGAAGGAAACCCCCTGGGCAATGAGAAAACTACAATTAGAGTGTGTGGAAGAAGATGGAGCATACCTGAAGTGGGTCAGATCTGACATCAAGGAGCTGGAGCTCAGAAAAGGGGCTAAACAAATAAAGGAGAGATAGAAGGTTGTCATGTCTGGCAGGCTGAGCCACTCCAGCCTTGTGCCCTGGGAAATAAAGTGGAAGAAATGCTGCTGCTGTGAATTCATCTCTCTGTGAGGGATTACTCTCAGTGAACAGCCTTCTGCTATTTCTGCAGTGAGCTGACTCTCCAGAAGTCCCTTTAATTTGCAGCTGGACACCAGAAATGCCATCAGCTACAGAAAGCCAAGAGAGACTCTACCCAAGGAAAGCCCTGTGCAAGTAGCTTCACAGCTTCAATCTCTTTTCAGCTAAGAAATAGAAAGCATGTGTTTGCTACCCACTCCATGATTAGCAGTTCAAGAGTAGACACTTCCTTAAGTTATTTGCTCAGACAAAAAAGAGAAGAAGGCTGGTACAAACTCCATTCCTTTCCAGCAAAATATTTATGGTTCTCTGTGCATCCTACCAAACAATTCAAAGATGGAAAAAAGCTCTACACTAACAAAACCCTGAGGCTGTCTGATAATACCTTTTGGTTTTACACCTTATTCATCAAGTTTTGAACTTTTTTAAAACCAGGAGGTGAAGAGCCAAGATAATCTCCAGGAATTTTTAAACAGGCTCCCTTGGAGACTGCCAACACCAGGTAGGAAATCATCACCATTTTCCCAGCTGAACTCACTGGTTCATACAGTGATGCTGAGGGGTGGTCAGAGGAGTGTCTAAAACTGGGAGCAGCAATATGTGAGGCTATGTGAGAACCTTAATGTTTGCTGATTTGTTTCTAAAAAATCAGATTCATAGAATTATAAAACGATTTTGGTTGGATAGGACCTTGTTCCATCACCCCTGCATGGGATGGGACCCCTTCCACTGGACCAAGTTGCTCAAAGCCCCATCCAACCTGGCCTTGGAGGAGGTGATCCTTGGATATCAGCAAGCCCTCCTGAGCTCCTCTCTCGTCCAGGATTTTATCCCATGGTACCCTACCGAGCAGGTCTCTAAAAAGGTCAAAATCTGCTCTTCTTAAGTCCATGGTAGTGAGTTTGCTGCACGCCCTTCTTGTTGCTCCAAGGAACCTAAATTCCAACATTTTGTGATCACTGCAGCCAAAGCTGCCCTTAAGCTTCAAGTTATCCACCAGCACATAATCCTTGTTAGTGAGAACAAGGTCCAGCATGGCAAGGTTTTCTAGTTAGCTCCTCTACCACTTGGAGAAAGAAGTTGTCACCAAAGAATTCCAGGAAGTTCCTGGGTAGATGATGCTTTGCTGTGCTGTCCCTGCAGCAGATGCTGAGGTGCCTGAAATCCCCCACGAAGCCCATGGCCTGAGAAGGGGAGGTTGCTCCCATCTGCCTGGAGAGGGCTTCATCCGCTGGGTCATCCTGGTCACACCTCCACTGTGGTGTCACCTGCCCCTGTCCTGCCTTTAGCCCTGAACCAGAAGGTCTCAGGCAGCTCCTCATCCATCCCCAGGCAGAGTTCTGGGGTCCCTGTGGTCATTGGTCTCCTTGTCCTCCCTTCCTGCCCTTCCTAAAGAGCTTGCACCCATCCATCACTGCACTCCAGGCACAGTGCTGCCCATCACACCACAGCCCTGCAGGAATTCACCTTTCTAACACCTCCTGCTCATTTGGGACCCCCAGGGAAGTCGCTTCACTGCCTGGGATTGCATTCTCCTTGTGGAGGAATTTCTCAAGGAATGTGGACACCCAGCATTTGTGGCCAATCCATGTTTTGAGAACTATGAAGCAGACTGAAACTCAGTCCTGAGAGCAGTAAATAACCTGACCTTGAAGAGACTCTGAAAGTGCGATTAGAGCAACTAGTTTGGCAGATGCAGATGCAGCTTTAGCAAAAACAAGATGCCTAGCCAAAAAGTAGTTAATTGCAAGAATTTGTTATCTAGAAGAGGCGTGCCCCTTGAACCCTATATAACGCTGTGTAACTATTAATAAAATTGAGTGCTGTGTATCAATCATACTGGTTTTAGTCACAGACTCCGTGTTTTCGCGCTCTTCCCGACAAATGGCGCCCGAACAGGGACACGGGGCCTTAAATTGATATTGTTGCCTGGAGCGACGGATGCAGGTGTTGCTTTGAGCGACGGTTTTACCTGAAGTTGGACGTCGGGAAACGCGGACGGGGTTGGCACTACCTGAGAGTCGCGGTAGGAGCTGGAAGTGAGCTGGCCACTCACCCCCGTAAGGTAGGCACTGCTAATTTAAGTGAAAATGCAGAGAAGCGGCAGTGCAGTTACTAGGCAGTATACTCTCTAAGAGAGGGATTCCTAGTAACTTGAAACCGATCCGTGAGTTGATTATATGGGCACGGGATCGGGAAATGGTGCCGGATATTCTGTTGCTATTTAGCCCAACCGAATGGAGACAGGTGGGCGAGAAACTGTGGGACGCAGCTATTGTTGGAGGGGAAGACGGTGCAAAGGCTGCTAAAGACCTAAGTGCTACTTGGAAAGCGATAACGAACACTCTCCAAGAGATGCCAGATGTGCAGCAGGCTGCACTGGCTACTTTTCAAGCCTTAGTGACCGTTCCCGTAACTGCGTCATCAGAAAAACCTGCACCGCCAGGCGCGGAAAAAGGTCAATCGTGTCTAAGGAAGCTTTTCTTCAGCCCTTCTAAAATGATGCCAGTTAAAGGCGTGAGTGCATCTGTAACTAAAACACTAGCAGACGTTAAAATGGACAATGGGGAAATACCAGCACCTGAGGGGGCTATACTGATTCAAGCTCAGCTGACTGTGCCATTCGACCCTGGGGTTCACCTGAAAAGTAAAAATTGGGCTGAGAAGCAAAGCCAAAAGCGACTGAAAACACCATCACCACCAGAGTTGCTGGAGGACCCAGAGGGAGACAAACTGGAGAACACGGGTGGGGAATCTCGGAATGCAGACCCCCCTTCTCCTGCCTGTCTGCTGCAGCTCCTGGCCACTCCGCCACCTCCGCTGACTTCTCGCACCTCCGCTGCATGATTTATCTTCTTGACCAGCATAAACCATCAATCTGACCTCCGCTTCCCCTGTCAACAGCGACAATGCCTGCTCAACTAAGGGAACTGCTGAAAAAACTGAAAGAACTGGAGACTAAGGATGAGTATACCTCCTAGTTTTTGCTCCAGGGAACATCCTGAACAACCCAGGGGCATTAATCCATTTTTACCTCCTGATCTGTTCCCTGTTCCTGCTCCTACTTCCCTTAACCCTTTAACACCCACTGCTCCTCCTCTTCCAGATCCAACATGGGGAGGGGAGGGGGGTGGAGGGTGGTAGGGGGGGGTGGGAGTGTGGATCCCGTAACTAGATGGAAGGGAATTATCCTAAATGCTATAGTTGAAGGAGTAAGACAAAAACACAGTCATGAGAATGAGCGTGCCTTTTTGGAGGCTGTGAGTTGCTGTTCGGAGAGTGAGAGCTGTGCCAAGTACAGAGCACTCCCACTCCCCCACTCCTGCCTCTGCGGCCGTTTCTTACCCCCCCCTCATGCAAGGGCATAGCTCAGATACAGCCGGTGAGCTTCACCAGTGTATCTGTTACAGCTGTCTGCTGTCTCTACCCCCACAGACACTGCTGCTGGTCAGAAAGTGGAGAAAAAAAAAAAAAAAAAGGGGGGGGGGGGTGGGGGGGGGCGGGAAAAGCATTAATAAGTAAACAACATTTTCATTCAAAATGCTCAATAGAACAATTTGGCTGAGGATGTAATGAAAAATTCGAAATTTGGGCTAGAGCTCAGAGTGGAGAAATGGATAAACGTGTATGTAAACATCTGACTTGTTGCTTTGCTGTAATGGGTATTCCTCAGAACATTAAAACAGATAATGGTCCGGCTTATGTTAGCTACGGGGTAAGGACCTTCATGAAAACCTGGGGTGTGAATCATTCCACAGGTATAGCGCACTCTCCTACGGGACAAGCTATTGTAGAGAGGGCTCATCAAACGTTAAAACGTTATTTAGAAAAGCATAAGAATGTCCTTGATGTTCAAGAGCGTCTTTCTAAGGTTCTGTTTGTTTTAAACCATTTGTCTGTCACAGGAGACCGAGAGGAACCCCCGATTGTTATACATCATCAGGAAATACAAACTGAGCAACAAGCTAAGCCTCGAATGATCGTAAATTATCGCGATCCTTGTACTGGTTGTTGGCTAGGACCTGTACCTGTGTTGTTTAACGGGCGAGGCTACTTTTGTGTTTCCACAGATGAAGGACCGGTGTGGGTTCCCAGTCGCTTTGTGAAGCCCGCACTGAACCTCAGAAGCCAGCACGCAGAAGACACTGATAATACTGACCTGCCACACCTGCCTATTGGCAACACCACTGGCAATTGATCCCAAGCAGAATATGTGGGTTACCTGGGTGGATCTGTTGCAATGGCTTCTGCCGCTGGTTCCTTTATAACATGTTTATTAGGGTTACCATATTTAGATGTGAATAGTTTTAGTAAATACAGTGTAGGCTCATGTATCAAGGTTGATCACATAGCAGAGTGTGCAATAAAGTTAATATAAGGCTTGAATGCTAGTTTGTCATGGGATCCTCGGGAGCTCAAGTCATTGGGATCACCATCAGTGGGCAATAAATTGGACATAAATCTGCTTAGACTTTGGTGAGACTATAGTGGGGGGCTGGACATACTCAATGGGCCTGGAGGGTTAGCAGGCACTCAGTCCACTCCGTAGCCGGCACGGAATTGGACTGTGACTGATGTGTCCATGGCCTTGTCCTATGGTCCTACCAAACTAAATGAAACAAAATGAAACAAATGAAAAGATGAAAAGGGATCCCTGAGACTTCACACCTGTGATGACAATGCTGAGCTCTTGAGTGAACCTGCTAGATTTGCTTTAGCAGTTTTAAGTGCCTGAATAAATTTTAAGTGCCTGCAATTTTAACTGCTGGAAACGCTTTAAGAGAGTTTATGAAATTAACCTGCTGGTCAGAAAAACAAGTGAATGTTACCACACAGGTTTTGGAGGAATCGTTGATGGATCAAAATAGCTTTTACCATGCTTTTTTGCAAAGTAGAGCTGTTCTTGATTTTCTATTGTTGGCTCAGGGACATGGCTGGGAGGATGTCTTTGTTCTCATGTCTTCACAGGACCTCAACAAAATATCAACGAGGCATGGATTGTCCAAAAGAAAAAGGGGGAATTGTGGAGGAATTTCTCAAGGAATGTGGACACCCAGCATTTGTGGCCAATCCATGTTTTGAGAACTATGAAGCAGACTGAAACTCAGTCCTGAGAGCAGTAAATAACCTGACCTTGAAGAGACTCTGAAAGTGCGATTAGAGCAACTAGTTTGGCAGATGCAGGTGCAGCTTTAGCAAAAACAAGATGCCTAGCCAAAAAGTAGTTAATTGCAAGAATTTGTTATCTAGAAGAGGCGTGCCCCTTGAACCCTATATAACGCTGTGTAACTATTAATAAAATTGAGTGCTGTGTATCAATCATACTGGTTTTAGTCACAGACTCCGTGTTTTCGCGCTCTTCCCGACATCTCCTTCCTCCCAGGTCTTCTCCCACCAGCCTGTGATCCTTCTCCAGGCTCAGGGCATCTCTTACTGGCATTGGCTTCAAAGTGGTGGCAGTGGGATGGATTGAGGATCTCCTGCCCCAGCAACTCGAGTTGAAAGCCCTCTTTGCTAGATCAGCAACCCTGTTGCCAAAGGTGCTCTCACTTTTCCCTGAAGAATTAACCCATCAGAGCCCAGGAGCCCAGGCTCCTCAGAGCAAGTTCCACGCTCTGGAAAGTCAAAGCCCTGGCTGTGCCACCACCCCATAACCATTTCTTGATTTTCCCAATGCAATTTGGTCTTTCAAGCCTTTTCCCTTTGACCAGGAGCACTGATGACAAAACGTATCCGTGCTCCCAAGTCCTTCACTGCTGCTCCCAAGGATCTGCAATCCTTCCTCACAGTCTTCAGGCTGCTCCTGGCTCTATGGAGCCCATGTCAAAGAGCAGAGTGGGTTACAGGCAGTGGGATGTCCAAGTCTGGGGAGGTTTTCGCTGACTTACAAGTGATGCAAGCCCCTGGGAAGCAGCACATCCCTCTGGAGAGTGGACCAGGCCAGCAAACATCTGCTCCACACCTCTCAGAAGAGTCTCCTGCTACTATCACCCCTTATTTCTCCTTCTTTCCACTTTTGACATATGGAGAGCTCATTGGGTTGCCTTCTTCGTGGTTCTTGTGGGGTTTTTTCTCCAGCCTGCAGAGCTGTGGAAAGGGTTTTGAGGGAACACTCTTCTTCATGATGTTTTTTTTACCTCTGAAATCTTCCCATTCTTCCTCATTGTTGACTTCCCTCCTTTCTGTGTGTGCTGGTGGGGCAGTTATTGGCTGTGGTTTCCCTGCAGCCTGGGCCTGGATCCATCTACCTCCCTTACATAGTTGCTTTTAAAAACCAATCTTTTCCTTCCTGTTCTCATTTTTCTGCCATATGGAAGTGGCAGAAAAAGGAAAAAAAAAAAGGAAAGAAAAAGAAAAAGGAAAAAAAAACCTACCCAAAGCACCTAGTCTGGTTTTAGGTATAAAAGAAGAAATCACTAAAAGTACTGTAGTAGTCACAATGACAATTAAGAAAGGAGGAAAGAGCAGAAACAAATTAAAGAAGTAGAAATTCAGGGTGTCAAATTCCAACAAGTTTTAATGGTTTTGTCCTGATGCAAAAATCCACACTACTCATCTGACTGTTGGGAATCGGCATTACATAAGGCATTTTAAAAGATGTTTTCAGGCATAATCATAGAATCATGGAATGGTTTGGGTTGGAAGAGACCTTAAAGCTCACCCAGCTCCAACCCCCTGCATGGTCAGGGACACCTCCCACCAGCCCAGGGTGCTCCAAGCCCCATCCAACCTGGGCTGAGACACTGCCAGGGATGGGGCAGCCACAGCTTCCCTGGGAAACCTGGGACAGGGGATCAGCACCCTCAAATTAAAGAATTTTTCCCTAATGTCCAACCTCAGTCTCCCCTCTTCCAGTTTTAGCCCACTTCCCTTGTCCTCTCCCTACCCCCCATGCACAAAGCCCTCCCCCAGCTTTCTTGTAGCCCCTTCAGATATTGGAAGGTTGTTCTGAGCTCCCCAGCCCTCCAGGCTGAACAGCCCCAGCATCTTTACTCTCTCTTCACAGGGAGGTGCTCCTTTTCTTCAGCAGCCACAGTCATCATCATCATCCACACCAAATGGCAGAAGAGAGAAGACCTGCAGAGCCCCCAGGAGCCAGGTTTGCTGCTCAGGGTAAGCTGACTTTGTGTTCATGTCACTGCAGCTTCCTGCCCAGTGGCCTCAAGGGGTCTGATCCCCTTCAAAGGGGTGAGATGTTCACAGAATCCAACCTGACTCGGGAGGCAGGGGCCAAGAACTGCTGCAACTGAACTGCTTCCACACAAGGATAACCTCAAGTGGTGCCATTTGCACTGAAAAGAGGAAAACTGGAAGTTCTGCCTCTCAGGGTCTGCTTAGGACTTGCACTGATGCAGCCTTATTGCTCAACAGCTTCTAGTTACAGCCATGTCACTCAAGAATTATCACAATATTTCTTACTTCTACTATTTCCTAAAGCATTTGCTCTGAGCCACTGCTGGAAAAGGATACTGTGCTAATGTTGCTCTGCCTTACAACTGCTTCCCTTCATGAACTCAAGGCCTTGCAACGTAGCTTTTTAATATACAAGTTATCTGAATGGATTGCCAAAAAGAGCTGCAGCTATTGCTATGTCTCTAATACTAAGGGCACTCCCTTTGGTGTAGAATGGAAGCTGATGAAACCTGAGGACACTCATGTGGTGCTGTTGCAGATGTTACCAGGAAAGCTTAATCCTACTCACAAAAAAACCACCAAAGTCCCTACAATAATGCAATGTTAAATCAGCATTTTAAATTCAGTACTGAAGCCCACCTCCTAGGTGTTTACCTTTAATTTTGGCTTCTTTTATTGCCATATGCTACTTGTCAGATAATGTAAAATGCATCTGGAGATACTCTCCCTAAATTCTTTCTTGTATCACAGCTTGGTTTTTCCCTCTTAGTTTCTTCTCTTATCTCCTCTCTATTACACTCTCCTACATCAACAGCTAAAATTTCAACAGTCTCTGTAAAAATATATATAAATATGAAATGTCATAACAGCTACTGAAAAAATTAATAAATCTCCTGTGTTACTACATTCATGCAGCTGCTTCTAGCCTGGTTCCTCAGAACTCAAACTGGAAGGAAATAGAGATCAAATATATATATTCTAATATATATAATATATATGTATATAATATATATATATACACAAATATAATGTAACAAGATAGTAACAAATGTTAATTGGAATCACATATACAGCATTCAAGAGACAATTAAAAACAAAACACACATCTACGTTTTTTTTCTTCAGGTGGCTCAGTTTTGAACAGTGCATGTAAAAAATACTCTTTACCTTCTATGACTTGTAGCAGGTGCCTTCCTTACCATAAAGTCTCCTTTTGTCAATAGCAGTGGCTAAGCTAAAACATTTTTCAGCCTTTCCAGAGAGGAAGGCTAAGAAAGCAATGCTTTTTTTTTTCTTTTTAATTTTTGAGAATCAGCCATTCACTCAGGGTAGCATCTCCATACTTCAGTTGGTCCAGAGTTTACCTGCAGAATATTTCATATTTACCCAGGGCTGTCACACAGCTAGGAATCCCCTCCATAGGCAGGGTGTACAGTAAGTACAGTTGAGTATCTGAATTTTTCAGAGTAGGCTACAGGGCTGAGGACAGCTTTTACTGGGTTAGCTCAAAGCTGCCACTTTTGTGGCTTCTCAGCTTTGCTTCTGCCCTTGGTTCTGAGCAGAGGGTACCAGAATGGTAGCTGGGTGTCCTGGTTTGGGCCAGGATAAAGGTGATTTTCTGGTTTGTACTTTTGCTTTCAGCTAAGTCTCTTGTAAGTAGTTGCACTTGCTGAAATTAACAGCAAGTTTCTCAGACAGTGTCTGCTTCTAGGACTGATAAAACTTGATGTTTATAGTTACTGCCAGAGCCTGGGATGCAGAGCCAAGGACACTGCTCAGCTCTGAGGAACATTTTACCTTCCAGAAGGAGCAAGGAGGTCCCACCTGAACCCCTCCTTTGGGGAGGAGCAGACAAGATAGATGCCAGAATTGACCAAACAGAGTATTCCATCCCATACACCTCATACTCGGTATAAATTTGGGATCACAAGGGTCAAACCCCTTCCTGCCCTTCCTGTTTCCCTTCCTCTGCCTGTGCTCCTGATCCATCCCAGCCTGAATCTGTGTGTTCCTGCCTCCAGCTCCCCACTGCTGCTGACCCCAGGATCCCAGCCTGGACTTTCCCAGGGCTGCCCTGCAGCCTCGGTGGTGATGTGAGAGTTATTGGGGGGGAGGGGGGAGGAATGTGGGATCAATTTTCCTGTCTATTTGTATATATTTAGTAATTTTTCCTATTTATCATCATTACTGTTTTCATTAGAGCTGTGTAGTTCAGTTTCCAACCCATAAGTCTCTCTCCCTTATTCTCTCTCCTTCCTTTATCAGGGAGGAGAGGGGGATTAATAAAGAGCAGCTGGTATTTGGTTTAATTGCCAGGCCAGTGTTAAACCCTGTCACTGGAACAAGATGCTCTTCATCTGGGAAAGCCAAATGGGTTCTATACAACACAGGATCAAAAACTGAGGCTGTGATCAAAGAAAAGAGCTGAGCCTTGCTTAATCACAGCAGGACATCTTTCTGAGGGGTCTTTTTGAGGAATTTGATGGATCAGAACTAGAAGGGGTATCTCACCAAGGGAATAGGTTGGATCCCACCAGTTTCTCAGCAGCACACCATAACACTACCCAAGAAAGTAATGTAAGACATAGACCCAGCACCCAGCAGGACTTTTTTGGAAGCCCTGGAGGCAGGGCATGAGGGCAGCTCCAGCAGCAGGCAGTTTAGGTGGTCACTCAGCTCTTACCTGAGAAAAGGCTCTTAGCTGCCCTTTTACCAGCAGAAAAGGGCAGGTAGTGGGGGAGACAGATGTTAGACCCAATGCCATGCACAGCACAGGGCTACAGGGCATGGCACTACCTACAAGCAAAACAGCAGCTTAAATAGTACTTATTCTGACGTGTACATATGTAAATCTTCTTGTCTTCCACCTCCCTCACCGTGTTCTTAGGAGGCAATTCCTGAAAGCGCTCATATCAAAATCACTCCCTTCCAATTTTTATTTTCCTGAAGTTTACCAGATCTCAGAGCTTATCTGTCCTCTCTAAGTGTGTCAGTTAATTTACTGAAATGTAACACCCCTCTCTGGAGATTTTCCTTCACATTTGTCTTTACATCACCAAAGCTACCAAAACACAATCACTGAGGTGTTAGCAGTACACATGATTACTGACACAGGGATTCCAAAGGCAGTACATACCTAGCTTACTTATAATCTTTGGAAAGGCCACTAACAGGCAATATAAAATACACATGCAATTTCTTGAGCTTATTCAGTCACAGAGCTTCTCTGCAAAAAAACCCCACGTAATTTTCACCGCAGTGCAGAAAATACTTTATTATGACCATTACTCATTGTAAAAGTAATGTATACAGCAGGCTATGGATTCAGGGAGGCATTTCAGCACATACCTTGCAAAGGAACTGAACAGCCCCATCTCCCACACAGCCCCATAAAACAAGAGGTGAGAATCAGGGGGCTGTCTGGCCAGGCAAAGCTGGGGGGACATTCTGAACTCAACTGAAAGACCCTGGGAGAAGCAGCAGGATATTTCCTGTTAGTCTGACAAACTGCAAACAGGAATGCTCCTCTAGACCAAACTGCTCTTTTTAGGATGAGATAAACAAGCCATCTCTATTGAGTACCAGCAGTCCAGTATTTCTGGGATGTCCTGCACACAGCAACGTGCTCTCAATGGCTAAAAAGACCTTACTGCCACCCCAGATTTTTCTCTTTTTACTTCAGAAGGCACAGGAAAGAAAGGAAAACAGTATTCCTGCAGGCCAGTGGAAGAGCATGCAAGTTTCTCCCTCTGTTTCCAAAGCCCATCAGGGCTCAGTGAAAACATGCCAGGGAATATTCACAGCCCCTGTTCTGGAGAAATAAAAACCAGAATCAACAATTCATGAAAGCTGGAGCCAACCAATATTAAAGTTTATCCTATTGAGCCAAGTTTCTGTTAAAACCTGAAATGAGTTGTGAGAATCATAAATGAACAGCATTACTCATTTTGCCATTTGGAATAAAACACTTCTGTGCATTTTCTCAACTGCTATTGTTCTATCATTATCACAGGCGCTGCTATTTAAATTTCCCCTGAGTTCCTTGGCATCTAACAAGGATCTGTCAAAATGTAACTCTGGCCCTGCTTCACAGTTCAGCATTAACCCATGCATGCTTGAGTCCTTCTGAGCACTTTTGTTTGTTTTGGGTTTTTTTTCTTTTCTTTTCTTCTCTTTTCTTTCCACCCTAAAAGTAGTAATTTGCCTCAAATTGTGCTCAGACTTCCAGATTGGCACAGCTCCAGCTCCTTCTGTGGAGGATCTATCCCTGCTGGATCTATCCCTCTGTGCCTAAAGGCTCCAAGGATTGTGAGGCTCCCGGATCCTGCATCCCACCAGCAACCAAATTCAGCATCCCACATCCATCCACGGGATCAAGTGTTCCTTGAGACAGTGAGGCACAGCAAGATGACAACAAATACACACAGACAGGAGCAACATCAGAGAGGTGAGCAATGAGTGTGAGCAGATTTTATAAACCTTTTCTCTGGCACAGGGAAGGACTCACTGTCGAGATTTCTATGAAACCTTTACAACACTAAGATCTGATGGTGCTGGAAATAACCCAGTGCAATGCACTGGGAAACTCTTAAGCTATAATCATATTAGCTGAGGCCATCATGTTTATGACAGCTCCACCATTTTCATTACAGCTTTGGCAAACATGGAAAGCTTTTTACTCCCCATTTAACAGCTATTTTTGTCAAGGCCAGCACCACTATTAATAAAACTACAGTATTAGAGGCTCTGGCTGCATGTTATTAAGGACCAATCTCTCCTTTTTCATTTTAGGAAGAAGAAAAGTGTTGTGACCTACCAGTTTGTCTGGCTGCTGCTGCTGTGAAGGTACAGAAGGAACCCATCTGCATCCAGAAGGGCAGCACAAGAAAAAGCAAATTGTATCAGTGGCGTTTAATTCATAGATTTTCTCTTGAGGCAACACAGTATCTAACCTGGTAAGTGAATATGAGGAAACCAAAAGGCAGAAAACACAACAATCCCTGACTAAGAGGATACATCTGCTGGAAAAAAAAATAAAAAATAAAAAAAATAAAAAAAATAAAAAAGAAAATAAATAAAATTTAAAAAAAAAAAAAAAGAAAAGAAAAAAAAAAGAAAAAAGAAAAACAGAAAAGCCTAAACAAAATGGAAAAAACAAACAGAAAAACCCAAACAAAATGGAAAAAACAAAACAAACAAAAAACAAACAAAAAAACCCAAACAAAAAGACCCAAACAAAAAAAAACGCCCAGGAAATGAAGTGGAACCCAAGGTGATGGTAGAGCCCCTGATGCTGTCACCTGTCTATAATTTCCTACCTGCAGCTGCCACTTAGACAGCATCCCTCAGCCCTCAGCCCCAGCTGACAACCAGGCCTCACAGTCTGAAGGTTTCCAGAGTCTGAGCTTTGTTAATTACAGCAAAGTATTTAGTGTCAAGGTTGGCACCTCCAGCATCCTTGCTGGGGACCTTTAAATGACAGTGCAGGACTTTGGATTTCTGCAGCACACTAAAGGATGTTCCTGCACAGGAAACAAAACTCAAAATTAAGTATGTTTAAAGGACAGAGGAGAGCCAACTGGAATAGCAGTTGATTATTTCTGCCTAATTAGAAATTATTGGTGACTTTCTTCCTTTAAGGCTTCCATCATTCTTTTGATTTCTATTTATTCCCTTGTTCCCATTCTCCTATTCTTCAGTGGCTCCTAGTAAGAACTTTGTATATCCACAGCTGGTGTGCATACATCTCTCTAGTTTGTCAAACACACACAAGATGTAAAGGAAGTATTTTTTTAATAAAACAAGTTTTAAGAATGCCTAAATTGCAAAAATCCTCCACAACCCAGTATTAATCCTGGAAACACACTCTTCATTCTACATGCACAGACACCAGCTCGGATGTGACTGTGTTATCAGAACTGGCAACAGCTGGGCCATACTGCTTTTTTACCTGAAGATCCATAAAATACCCTGAAATATTTACAAATAGCTAATTAACACAGACATGCTTTGGTAAGACAAGATTTTAGATATCTATATGGGAAACTTAAATTTTCAGATGCTGGGCTGCCTCTGTAAAAAGTTTTCCAGGTAATGCCTTTCCATCATCCTGAAAAACCAGTCTGCATTATCCCAAGGCAGCACCAATGAAGACAAAACATCAAAATCAAGACACAGCAAGGAAAGGCACACATTGTCAAAGGGAAGGGAAAATATTCATCTCTGCTTCTGCTGCTTGCAATACCTTGTGTGCAAACTTCTGTAAAAGGACATGAGGCAAATAAAAAAGAACTTTAAGACATCAAAAATATACAGCACAGCACAATAAGAAAATTTCTTTCCCATTGGACCATTTGGACCCAGTCTGTATTTGTGCATCCAGTACTTGTGCATTTCCAGATCTGTTTGAGAATAATTGCAGTGACATCCTGTGCTGTATCCTACAGAGAATCAATTCCCCCCTGCCTGATGCAGAGGGTGACACCATACACCCAGGAACTGCTTTTGTTTTGGAGACTTATTCATAGGCCAACCCCCTGCCTTTAAAGCCTTTTTGGCAAAACCCCTTCTTTCTCCATGAGCTGAACCACAGAAATCCCAAATCAAGGAACTGGGAAAAGCTCATAGAATTGTTTGGGTTGGAAAAGAGCCTTAAGATCATCAAGTCCAGATGTTCACCTAGAGCTGCCAAGTGCCACCACTAAGCCATGTCCCTAAGCACCATGTCTACACATCTTCTAAACACCTCCAAGGATGGGGATTCCACCACTTTCCTGGGCAGCCTGGAATAACCCTTTCAGTAAGGAAATAACTGGGAGTAACTCCTAATATCGAACCTATACATCCCCTGCTGCAACTTGACATAATTTCCTCTTCTCCAACCACTTGTTTTTGGGGACAAGGGACCAACACCCAACACACTACACCCTGCTTTCAGGTAATTGTCAAGAGCCAGGAGGCTCTTGTCTCTTGACAGCTCTTGACAAAGGAGCCTCAGCTCCTTTTCTCCAGCCTAACAAACCCCAATTCATTCAGACACTCCCTGTAGGACCTCTGCTCCAGACCCTTCCCCAGCTTTCTTGCCCTTCTCTGGACTTGTTACAGCACCTCTTGTCTTGTCCTGGGGATCAGACCCCAAACTGAACACAGTATTTGAGTAGAAGGGAACAATCCCTTTGTCCTGCTGGCCACACTATTTCTGATCCAAGCCAGGATGCTGTTGGATTTCCTGGTCCCCTGGGTGCCTTTCCCCCAGGGAAGCCTGGTTGGTCCCACTGCAGTCAGCCTGTCTGCTGGCTGTAATCTGAGCTCCCAGAAACTTTGTTTTCTCAAACCACAGAAACCTTTCCTAACCATGGAGCTTAGGTACAGCTACACATAGCACACAAAACAAAGAATGGGTCTAAAAACCTGTAAGGGGGAACAGCAAGGCTCAAATGCCCTCACCCAGAAGTGTTCCTGAGCATGTCTGGGCTTGGACTCTTGTTTTTACTACAAAAAGTAATTTGTAGTGGTAAAAAGTGCCATTTTGAAATAAACTGTGTCATCTGACCCACTCAGTGGCTGAGGGAAAGGCTAGGGATGTTGTTTACCTGGCCTTCAGTGAAGTTTTTTGACACTGTCGTTGTTTTGACATTGTCCTGGAGAAACTGTCTGCTCCTGGCTTGGACAATTGGGTACAAAACTGCCTGGCTGGGCTGTGGTGAATGGAGGTGACTCCAGCTGATGGGCAATGACAAGTGGTGTTCCCCAGGACTCAGTTCTGGGGACACTTCTCTTTTAAAACTTGATGAATTATCTGGACAAGAGGAGGAAGTGAACCCTCAGTAAGTTTGGAGACATCGGCAAGCGGGAGTGCTGAGCTCCTGGAGGGTAGGAAAGCTCTGTAGAGAGATCTGGCCAGGCTGGATTCCTGGGTCACAAGTTGCATGAGATTCAAAAGGACCAAGTGTCAGGCCCTGCACTTGGGTTGTACCAACACTACAAGTTTAGGGATGAGTGGCTGGAAAGCTGCCCATGGAAAAAAACTTGGGAGTGGCCTCCAGGAGAAGCCATTGCACCTTCAGGTTCTGCTGAGCTGGTTCAGGCTGTCTCAGCTGGCACAACTGAGTTAACACATGGGCACAACTCAGTTTGGCACAACTGAGTTAACACATGGGCACAACTCAGTTTGGCACAACTGAGTTAACACATTAACACATTCCCAGCTCCAGTCTCCTGCTGCCTCACATCCAGCTCTGGACAGGGAATGCAAACAGGGTGCAGAAGCTTCTTGCTCCACAACCATCACAGCATCAGGGACCATGAAGAAGCAGCTTTCTCAGGAGACAAGCCTCCCACATCTTTATTCCCACAAACAATAAAAGTCACCAATAAAACCAGAGTAAAATGCTCAGAGTTCTGCAGGAAATGCTGCCTTAGAGGAACTGGCAAAGCAAGAGAAAGCATCCAAAGCCAAACACATTCCATCAGCTCAGCCACCTCCAGCTATTTCTCCAACAAGATGGACACAGAGCAAGTCCTGGTCTTCTTTTCAGCCTATATGATCCAAGGTTTCCAGTGTTTCTAGAAGTGCATATTTCTCTTGACAGCCATAAATTCATTTCAAGAACGCTGATAATTACAAAAACTTAATCTGTCACACTGCAGGGTTTTATTTTACTTGATAATCTGCTGGGATATATATACACACAAGAATGAAAAGCATATTTTGACTTTTGAAAGCCACCCTGGCTTGTCTGTGCCACACCACCCAAGCTGTCAGGAGAAATGTAGGAGTGCTGAAAAGTTTTGAGATAAACAACAACTTCTAATGAAGAGATGAAGTTGAATTTTTACCAAATGAGAGCATGCAGAGATTCTCTCACGCAAACAGAAAAATTAAAAACATTTGGCTAACTCTCATTTTCCTGGCTGGTCACTTGACAAAGCTGCAGCTGTGACAACTGCAGACTCTTCTTCTCCTGAACTGCCTACTTTGGAGGCTGAAGGAACAGTTTGAGATTCAGGTTAGGATTCAAACCCTGGCTCTGACACAAGCCCCTTCCCTGTCTTTGGGGAAATCATTTCACTGACACACTTACTCTGCTTCCAATCTAATCTGTAAAGTCAGGATAATTCCATTTCCTCTTCTTACATTTTGGGAATACAGTAGGATTTCTTGAATACCAGCAGTTCTCTTGAGCAGCACATAGACCTCTGGAAGCTAATTTCACCATCCACAAAAGCCAACTGATTTCTTTAAGCTGCCTACACTTATGTGGACTTCTGGTGATGCTGATTCTCCTCCCCTGCTAAAATAATTGTCATGAGTGGATGGCTCCAACCTTCAGAATTATCAGTGAACATGTTAAGATCCTTACTAAACTTGTATGAAGCTTCTGTAGAAGGAAACTGTGGACCTTTCTTCCAAGGTATGTTCTCCAACAATTAAGATGGAGGGGGAACACAGTTCTGTAATATGAATTAGAGACCATGCACTACAAGCCCCTTTCTTTAACTGGAAGCATGATTTATGTGTCTTATGGGAGTATAAGAGGAAAATTTGAAAAGCACTGAAATAATCTCATGCCTGTCCAAGAGCTACAAGATATTATATTATGGCTGGCAAGGGTGGTTATCACTTGCCTGTCTCATCCAGACAGTATCTGCAGGATCCTGCACAGCTATGGAGGATTCCATTCCCTGCAACAGCCAAAAGAGACAGCAAAGAGAGAAATATTGCTAGCTATGGTCATGATTGACTGTTCCTGTCAGCTATCATCACCTCCAGGAGCAGTTTAGTTAATGGGGGTAGTACAAACAGTCCTTAAGGTTATTTGCTGCATGATGGAGTAATGGGAGGGGGAGGAAAGCAGCCACAGCCATCTCCTCCTCCTCTCCTTTCCCTCCTTCTTTCTCAGTGGTGTAAGAGGCAGAAAAGTAGTTGCTTCATCCATTTGCTCTTTTTGTCCTTTCCCTAACCCTTGAGAACTGATGGTCATATACATAAATCAGAGCCAGGTCAAAGCTGTTACAAAATGATTGATTTGACCTCGAAAAGTACAGTTTAATGAAGATGCCTATGGACCAAAGAAATTCGTAATGGTACTTTCCCATGGAGACACCTACAAGGAAACAATTTCCTTTGCCCTCTGTCTCTTCCCTGAATCTGAAAATAAACAGTGATGCAGATCTTGATAGTGACAGGGTGGAAAAGAGGTACACTTCAGACCCACACCATTGTCAGCACACAGAATAAAGAGAAGTCTCAACCACACCAAATGTTTAATTACTGGGGTGTTGATTTTCCTATATAAAGGAAAAGAGACTCTGTAAAGCATTTCCCTCTAAGAATTGACATGGACATTGGGAACTTCTGCAGCCTCACCCACACAGTACAGAATTTTTGTCATGGGGCACTCTGTGGGTTGGAGTTTTTTACCAACCCTTGCACCTGATAGTCTTACAAAAGTAGTTTGGGTTTCAAACCAGTAAAGTTTGTGGCTGCCCCATCCCTGGAAGTGTTCAAGGCCAGGTTGGACAGGGCTTGGAACCACCTAGTGTAGTGGGAGGTGATGGAACTGGATGATCTCTAATGTCCCTTCCAACCCAAACCACTGTGTGATTCAAGTCACAATACAAGAAAGGTGCACGGATTTGGGTTTTAAATCCAAGCTTCAGTATTTGCAATAAATTGGCTCCTGAATTAGGTGGTTCACAAGACTTAGGATGCTGGCAGAAACCCTCTAAGGAATTAAATAGCCCAATAGGAAATTATCCACCAGTTGTTTTGCTATTTGTCTAAGGGCAGTATGAAGATGTTTTAAGTTCCTGCTCCTTCATTAACTTCCCTGTGCTGCAACTTAGCACTGTAATTATTCACACATCAAGATTAGTGAAGCCATGTGATAAACTGGCACACTTAAAGATCCCTACCCCTTTCTCCCAAGTTTCTGACCCCTCCATTTTATTCTCCTCCTTTCATGGTGCAGCCCCACTGAGAGTCCCATCCACACAAGTGGTAGGACAGCAAAGAGCAGGGTAAGGCAGATAAATGCCAGGGTTGCTTCTTTGCCAATATTCATATTTATCACAGCTTTTAGAATTCAAAGTTGTCTGAAGCCACCTGGATACACTAACACACTCGTAAATTAGGAGCCACAGCTTAACCAGCAGGCAGTGATTTCATCCTATGGAAACTGTACCACATTTTCAGGAGAGGTGATGTTCACCTCCCAAATTCTGCATCTGAAAACAGGAAAACTCAGAAAATGTCTGGACAGTAACAGCAGCATGGCAGGAGTTCCCCTTCTTCTCTCTTTAAGCTAGCACAAAACAACAAAGCTCTCTCTTATTAGCCTGGGGCTGTCTCATTCAAGCTAGCTCCCACCAAGACAAAATACCCATGCAGGGATGGGGGCACATTTGTTTTTACAATGGCCTTTGTTCCAGGCAGCAATATGGAAATGCAAGATAAGGGTTCCTATCAGGCAGGGGCTCTGGGGAGGTGGAACTCAGGGCAGAGATGTGAAGCCCAGGGATGCCAACAGGCACCAGGAGTGCTCAGCAGGAGCAGAACAGAGTCGCTACATTTTTACAGAGCTGTTTACAGACAGGAAACACTTCTTATCTACTTGTCTTCCAGCCACTTCAGGGACAGTCCATTACTGCATTTGCTTGGAGAAAATAAAAGGTAACATAACCAGGGATGCTAATGAGCTGAAAGCATTCCCATTGTACCAGCACTCAACCAGCCCCATCTGTACCAGGACTGATGCAATGCCTCAGTTGGCCCATCTGAACACACCAAGGGGACTGTATTAAGAGGTGATGAAAATTTTAGTTAAATCTGTGCAAAGCCTACTTTCAAAAGGATGACATCAGTAAAAAGTAAGCAACCTAAGTTGTACCAGTGATGCTGCACAAGAGAGGGCACAGCTGGCTGAGGAGAACCAGGGGCATGTGTCTCCTGGAGCACAGAACAAACATTCTCAGAACAAGGCACAAACACATGCCTAAGATACCAAAAAGGCATGGAGTAATCCCTGAGTGGCTAAGAGCTTCGTGTGGCATTTGTGGCAGCTCAGCCTGTCCCCTGCAACAGTTGATGTGTGACATCAGGAAGACACTGTTATCATCCTGCCTTAGCCCTCAGGATCTCACATACATCCCCACCACCCCTTCCAAATGCCAGAAGAAATGAATTTTTTTTTAAATGCACCCAGAATGCAGTCACTCAGAGCATGAAAAGCAGTCAGACTTATAGGGCCAAGCTCTCATTAAATGAACCTTGCAGACCACAGGCTTCCAGAACTGGTTCAATGGGACTGTCTCCTTCACAGGTCAAATAATTTCTTTTCTTGTTCAAGGGATCATTCATTGCCAGTTGAACATAGAGGGCCTCTTCCTATAAACTCCTATAAAACTCTCCTTCTATAAAACTCTGTTTATAAGGGTGATCTTCTCTTGTTCTCCAGCCTCTCCTGCAACAAACCTTCTCTCCTCCCTACCTCTTTCCTTCATAAATCAAATGTTTAGTCCCTCCCATGTAAAAATACGTGTCAAACACATAACCCACCCTGAGATCTCTACAGTAATTACCTAGCATTCCTTTTAAAGAAATCCAGCACAGAAACATCCTGTCTGTGCTCTTCAGTCAATGGGAGTGACTTCTAAAAATACCTTTACAACTGCTTAATGAAGTCCCTCAATAGCTTTGGCTGTGCTCCACTGCTATGTGTTGTTCCTTTTCATGGTTTCAGAGATGCCATTCCCTTAATCCTTCTCCTTCTTTGAGTGCTCTCAGTGTGTCCTCTTCTCAGCTCTCCTCAAGCTTCACACCTTTCAGTTTCCTTCTGTAGTTCCACTGACCTCTATTTTTGTTCCTTTCTCTTTCCCTTCCATACTCCATCTCATTTGCAAACACAGGTTCAGTTATCTTGAGGACTTACAAAACGACACATATTCTGTCTAAATGGGAATCTTGGATTGGTTTTTTGTATTTTTATGGATGTTCTTAGCAATTACTACCATGCCTAGTGCAGGTATCTTCATTTTATTCTCAAGACTCTCCTGCCCATTGTCTTTACTCATGACTTGTGAGCAATAAAAGCATCTTCCTGCTGCACCAGCCCATAACTGCAATAGAATCTTCATCTTGGTATTTACTCTTAATTCTCATATCTTGTAGCTAAGATATGCCTCAGCCTGGCAGATGGCTTCCAAATAGTGTTGCTAATAGACCATCCATCCCCTAGTTTGCAAAGATAAAACTCTCTTGACAAATTCAATCTTGTTCCACAGCTATTTATCCAAAATACTGCCTCAAAGCCCATTTTCCTAGACCACCCCTTTGGCAAGGATACTTCTTGCTATGCAAGCCTCCGCTCACTGCCTTCTCTCTTTCACATCAGTGTTACATCTTGTTGCTCCACTCACCCAAAAGTCTCTTTCATCTCTTCTTCAGCATCAAAAGATCAATTTCTGCCTCTGCTGTAGCCCCAGGGATCTTACCAGCTCTAGACCAGAGCTTGGAAATGCTTTATATCCCGTGGGTGGTTTCCAGCTCCACTGAAGTCCCTGGAATCCAGGGGCCAAGCTTTTGTCTTGCAAATATTTTCTGAAATCAGTGAAATTATTTGCTGTTGATGACATTAGTAGTGTGCCTCAGGCAAGGTCCACTTCAGCAATGGTTTCCTGGTATCACTGTGCAAGTCCAAACCATCTTGGCACAACTGAAGCAGCTAATTCTATCATAGGCACAGCCTACAGCAATGACTTCTGTTGCTATGATTTATATTAGGGAGTAGAACTTTAAAAAAAGTCAAACAATTCTTTCAGGAAAAGCATTTCTGGTGATAGAAATGCAATTGTGTTAAGGCTGCTATTAGGATAGAAAAATTCTAATAAACAAGCAAACAAATCACAACAAAAAGCACTTAATCCAAGAAACTTTTTCTGACAACCTTGCCAAAGACTTTTCTGGGATTGGGACATGGGTATAGAAAAAAAAAAAAAACAGATTAAGCACAAAAGCTAAACCAAACACAGATGTGCATGATCTATAAATTTATGCAAATATAAAGATCAATCTAAAAAGTGCTCGAACAGTTCATTTCTACTGCTGAAGTTGAAAAACTGACAGCTCAAGAATAAAACCCATACAGCTTCAGACTAGACAGTGATTCTTCATACTATTGCACAGACAGATGTAAACCAGGCCATTAAAAGACACATCCAGGATTATGTATCATTAGCTACCTAGACGTTACATCATCTGTTGGCTTCTCCTGAGACTATATGGAAGAGTGATAGCATCACTTAGTGCTTATTGCCAGAATTATTCTTAGAGACACAGCATAAATAATGCTACATCTGTAGCCATGACGTAGAAATGTCTGATTTATCAGTCAGGCACCAGCATTAGATCTCCACAGCACCAAGGATCTGAAAAGTCACTGTGGTTTTACAGTACTCTGATGTTAAAAGTTTTAAATATAAAATGCTGTCATTGATGGACCAAAAATACCAAACTTAATGCTCATGCTAAATGTTTAGCTCTGCGTTAGCACCACTGTGCTTGTTTTCATGATGTTATACTTGTTTCACAGCACTGCATTGTTACTGATTTCATCAGAATTATGCTAGTATAAAGCTTTCATAGCCTACCAAAAGGATGAAATATTTATTTTTCCCTAGCTAAACGAAGATATCAGAGGGATACAATAAATCTGGACCATCTCACCATCATTTTTGCAGGTTTTTTTGCTGATTTTTTTTTTTTTTAAATCAGAGCTCCTCTTTAGGAGCACTTCCTCTGCCTCTGAGACCAAAAGCATTGCTCTTCAAAGGACCAGAACACTGAGGTTTCTGGAATTGAGACAATAATATAACTAAATATAGGACAGCATCTCCTAATGAGGACTTGGGAAACAGATGTTGCTGACAGCTCATTCAGAGCATTTGATCATTTCTAATGAATATAGGAAAGAAGCGGCAAAGTGGGTGTTTATTTCTACAGCAGTGCTTTTCTAAGGGGCTTTGCACTGTCTGGTTTCTATCTCACTCCTACAGAGAAGTTCCACTTAATGTTAGTTAAAGTTGCTTTGTTGTACTTTAATAGCATTGCTTATAGCCTGAAAAGCTGGCAAATACACATTTATGTTCACTTAATGCACATCTGCTCCTTTACAACATTAATGGAAAGTATATCTATTCTTCCATTCTATTTCCACAATTCATTGTAAATATGCAAGGCCTCAAAATTCCTACTCAGCCCTTAAGTCCAATACCCACAAAAGGAGGCAACTCTAACCCACAGGAATCTGGGAATAACACTGAATGCTTTAGAGACAACAACCTTTCACTGCAGACCAAGCAAAGCCTTACAAACCCCCAGGAAGTCCTTGATTTTAAGCCAGAAGAAAGGAGTTACAGCTGACTCCAGGGAATGAGCCACGGGTCTCAGCTTCCCAAGCAACGTATCAGACCAACTCTCCTAGAAATTATTATCTCCATTTACTCTGCAAAGCCCAACACTTCTGCACGTTAGAAAACCAAGAGGGATTTTTACGGCCTTGTGGGCCGTACCTGTTTTAAGACTGACAAAATTAAAGGAACTGCTATCCCAGTGTACGAATCCCATCCAGCACAAGGAGCTTATTCCTTTCCTAAGCTTCACCCCCACTACCCCACGCACATCTTTTCTTTGTGACTGCTGAAAGTCATGTTCTGCAGCTGCCTCCTTTGCTCAGCTCTCTCCTGATTCTCACAGTGGATAACAAGAACAGTGCTCTTGTTCTTCACTCCCAAACCCAGCACCCAGCAGGCACAGAACAGGAGGAAAAATTTTCAACATGTCCCAGGGGATGTCACCAGCCAGCGCAGCAGGACTAATTACAGTGATTAGACTAATGACAGGAGATTATCTCATTGAAACAAGAGGACATTAGTCACATCCTATCCCCAGGCAAAGGACCACTTCCTATCCCCTGCCCTGCACAGCTCCTGCCAAGGGCTCCTGCAGCTGCTTCCTCAGCAGGGCAGAGAGAGCCCCAGGGAGGTCAGGATGCTCTCAGACAGCCTGAGACTGCCAGATGGGGCATCTCCACTCAGCTGGTCAACCAGCAGCTCCTCAGAAACTCCCTGTGTTAGCATTAAGACAAACACATAACCACTCGGGAAAGGTTATATGTGGTGCTTTATTTGAGGCCCCAGGAACCAGGGGTACGCACCCAAATCTGATTCCCAAAAACCATACAGTGCGGCCGTAATTTATCCCTGAAAATTTCACAGTCTAATTACATATTCAACAGGTTACAACATTTCTTAATACATATTCATGTGTAGATTACTTCATCGATGGATTACAGCATCAGTCCCTTTGCGCTTGCGTGGTTCCCTCTGGTGGTCGTTAGGTGGTCGTCAGGATGAAGTAAATAGTCTTCCTCTGATGAAGTAAATAGTCTTCCTTACTGTGCCCTTTTCACCTCTTTCTCTTGGATAATGTCCATCTGGTGTTGGGCAACTTCCAAGGTGATTAACGTGAATTTTACTGCCAACTTTCTCATATCTCTACTTAGCTCACTCTGGTATGCACAGTCCCATCCTTATCTTGCTACCTAACGAGGTACCCATAAATCTTGAATACATGGTTTTCTATACCATTCTTTACAAGGTAAAACTTTTACATGTTTCCACACTTCTATTTCTACCTCTAATTCTAAAATAATCAATCCTAAAATAATCAGATTTGGAATATATTTCTTTCACTTTCTTTCTATCCCAACACCTGCAAGCACCACTAAAGCCCCAGCAAGATCTGGCACCAAACTGGGAAATGGGATCCAGCACAGGGACTCCTATGGCCTCCTGCTTCCTTCCCTGGGCATTCCCGGGAGGTGGCTCTGCCCATGCTGCTGTCAAATGTCTCATCTGCTCCAGCCAGTTCAACTTCTCCTATTTCTGCCTGAGCCCAGCCTTGCAAAAAGCCTTTTAAATAACAATTCCTAAAACATCCAACATCCCTCCACAATCTTTCCGTCTTTTCCACCATCTTGCTCCCATCCTGAGTTCTTCCTTTCCTCTGCCTGGATGTCTATGAATCTCTCTCTGAATTATCCCAAATGTCATGGGCTCTCTCATGCTCACCTGCTCCTTTTACATCAGATAAGGGCTAAGCCTGTGGCTGACATCTCCAAAGCTCCTCTGTCACTCTCAAATGGGAGTAAGGCGATTGAGTTCAGTTTAAAACTATTTTGTCTAATAAAGCTTCATCTGTCCATCCAAACGTGGATTTCTTAGTGTGTTCTTCTTTGATTTTCTGTCTTTCCTTGGTAAATCTCAGCTTTCTGATGTTTTACCATTTTCCCTGATAAAAGTGACGGACGCACTGGTAGTCACTGGTAGTTTCCCATAGGAAAACTGGTAGTTTCCCATTCCAGTGCACGACACTGGTCACAGCTTCCACGTGAGCCCCAGGCCTGGGCTTTCACCAGCCTAAGACCTGGTTGCAGTGCAGCACTGCACACACATAGCCTCATTCTTCCCATTTCTATAACAAACGCAAGTGCAACAACTACAGAAGGGACTTAGGACTCAGCTTTTTAGCCTCAGTTTAGCAGTGTCCTAACTTTGGCATGTTTACACTGTTTATTTTCTTCCAACCCAGCACGAAGAGTCATGAGTCCCAGAGGGACTTTCTTTTGCTTACTACTTCCCTCTTTTAATGCTTTTATTAGAGCTTCCGAATTAACAACGGAAGATGCGGGCAAAGAAAGAGAAATTTGATTTTAAAGAAAATAATGAATTACAATAAATTAACATTACTGTAAAACCCACAAAGTGGAAGCACTGGAGGGATGTGAATTACTGTAAGTTTATCTCCCTGACACACTGCTACTGAATGCACACAGAGCTACTCAGCTTCAGGATCACAGACAATACTCTCTTTAGGGACCTCAGCAGCTTTATGCAAAGTAAAATATGAAAATCTATACTGAAATAGCAAATTTCAACACATAGTGAAAATTTTAACAACATCTCCCTTAAAAGACTGGGAAGGGTTAGCCACTGATAGGGATATTGTACAAAGAGTTGTCATGAGCTCCACATTTCTGTCATTCAGAGATATTCTGTACCAGTTACGAATAATCTCTGTTTATTATGCATTTTTATCACTCTAAACCAAGAATTTTCATGAAGAAATAAACTCAAGGCAGGCATAGATGTCTGCTCAAGTGAAAACATCTGAACATATATATAACAGAAGTGTGTAATTATAGGGCAAAAGCTACCCAAACACTTTAAAACCAAGCTGCCATTAGGGTTAGGCTTTTCCAGCTGTAGTGGGAAAATTAGCAAATTCCTCGTTTAAATGCAATGTCCATGTGTGCACAGAGCTGCCTTCTGCCTATTCCAATGCTAATCAAACCCCTCAACTCCTGCACTTTTACCACAGCCATAGCCCATGCATTGGAAACAAAAGTTCCCACTGGCACTGAGTGTCCACTTCTATTTTATCTTAAGTGATAAAACCACCATCTGAAAGCCAGGGCATCTTCAGAACTCCTAAAATACAGCTATTCCAAAAGATGGGATTCCCACGCCTGTGGAATTCAGCATGTACAAATACAGGCATCAATAATGCTGAGGTTTTAGTCCTCTGTTGCAAACAAAATGGGTTCAATTAACTTCGAGTCCATCCAGATGGCCTCTGACCCTCCAGTACTAACAAGGTACTAACTACATGGGAACTAATTTCTAACAAAATTCCACAACCTTTCAGCTGGTAAAAAGAAACTGGCAACAAAAATCAAGGCTCTCCAACAGTAAAAGACAAAACTCCTCCAGTTGTGAGCAGAGGGAACCATGCCTGGGTGGATTCATTACACAATTCCGTTGATCCAAGAAAATGTCAAAAGTGAATTGGCCAAGGAAAACCCTTTGATGTCTCAAGAATTATCAGGTAGAGCAGAAGCCTCCAGCAGCACATTCTGCCCCTCACGAGTGGCTGTCACTAGGTGCAGAAAATTCCAGCTGCAATTGGAGATTGGAGGAAATCCAGGCACCAGGAGGCTTGAATGGCAATGTCCTCACTGAGTGTTGGGGAGGGGACACAGCTGGGACAGTGACCAAAGGGATATCTGATATCTCCTGCAAGAAAAGCCCAAGGAAAGGAGGATGAAGGATGGGTCATTTGCCGTTACAGCATTCATCTTTCCAAGTAAGAATTTCTGCTTGTCTACAGGCCATGGCTAAATATCTGCCTGCCATCTTTTTTTTAAAGAGTAGAAGTGGAGGGTAAAAATAGCTGTGCAGGATGTAAATGGATTTTGGTGGAAAAGAAAAGATACCCCTTGCAATTAGCAACAAAGAGCTTCCCAGCAAGCATCTTGGTAACTCAGCTGATGGAAATTAAAAAAGATTTCTCTGAAAATTCCCTCTTCCCACATATTCTCAAGGTTTTCTTTTTCTCCCATAGGAGATGAGTAAACCCCCCTTGACTTCTGTGAAGGAAGAGCAAAGTTTGCAGTAAAGATCCATGGACTTTGTTCCTCAAGCCCATGAAGCTGTCACTCACTTTAAAAGTGCTGCATTCAGAGTGAGTGGAATGCAGAATTCCTGGCTCCTGTGCTATAACATTAAATAGACTGAAATCACAGCACAGTCATGTATTACACACTGCAGAGCCTGACATTTTCATTCCTAATGTTACCTATTGCTTAAGGCTATTTACTTAAAAAAAATCATGCAGATTATGTTTTCTCCCTTAAAAAATAAATCTAAGGGCTATATTTAATGAAACAATGCCATAGTTGTCACGGAGTAGTCACAATAATTTTTTTAAAAAGAGATGATTCTTTGGTCCACAAGCAAAAAAGTTGATCATGAGCCATGTGCATCTCCCACCTAAGTAATGACTTTGTGCTTATTGCCCTGTTATTCTGCTCTGGAATTTCTTTTGACTTTTAGAATAGTGCAAATATAAAAATAAAAAACAAACAAACAAATCCCCAAATAAATCCACAAACTAACAAACACCCTCTTAATTCTGAATCTCTGCTTCTGATTTGTTGGATTTTTAAATAAAATATATTGCTAAATAAAACTGATGACCAGTTCAGGAAGTGTTTCTATTCCCTAATACAAGCAAAGAGTGATTCAGGTGTAATGGCTCTCCAGCTCTGAGCTCACACCATCTCTATTAGATTCCTCCATATACCAATAAGCTTGGATTTAAATAGGTATTTTCACATTTCAGTTCCATTCTGGAAGATCTTTCCATGGATCTTCCTTTTCTTTTCTCATTGAACTAAAATCACAGGAATTTTAGCCAATGGCAAGAAAGAGAAGAGCAAACAATGAATTATAAATCTCTTGAAAATGGAAATTAAAATATTGACAGAGGAGGAAAGGGGAGAGTACAGCAATGAAGTTGCTTGAATGCCTCTGCTTTTTCTTCCTCCCTATTAGTCAGCTGACCATTTTCAACAAGTATGGGTCCAATGTTTTCTTCAGACCTCTTGCTATCAGCATACTTTAAAAAGCCCTGCTTGTCATCTGAAACATCACCAGCCAGTTTCAACTCTGAGTTTTGGCCATTCCTGTCCTCTCCCTGCATACCTGAACCACACCTCTGTACTGTTTTTGCAAAGCTTGACCTCACTTCCAGAGATACCATTTTTTTCCTGTCCCCTGTCCAGCTGAGCTGCTCTCCTCTCCCCCTTGTTGCAGTTTGGACCCAGTGGAATTGTTTGCTCCTGTGCCCCTAAAAAGCGGTTCCTAAAGACCAACTGGCACTTGTGAACTCCTCAGCCCCCAAGGTACTCTGCTAAATAGCTCCCTGAATAGCTTAAAAACTTCTTTTCCTGGAGTCCAGGGTAGCAGCTCTGGTGTCCTCATTCTACTGAAGATGTTAAACTCAATAATTTCACAATCCCTGTGTCCAAGAGAGCCACCCAGCATCCTATCCCCCACCACTCCCTCTCTATCCACACCCAGCAAGCCTAGGAAGGCATCCTTCCAGCTGGACCTCTGAATACCTCTGACAAGAAGTTCTCTCCTACAGCCTGCAGGAATTTCCCAGACCTGCAGGATGATGTTCCCAGTTGATGTCTGGGAGGTCGAAATCTCCCATTAGAAGCTTCTAATTCAGTAATAGACACCCACTGCAACATCTCCTTTCTTCTCCATTCTCCATTAATCCTCACCTGAGACTCTCAACCATATTAAGATAACTGCTGTACAAGTATAGCTCTCTTTTAGATATAGTGTGATGTTAGATGGATAAAGTTGTTCCAAAGAATGTTTATCAATATGGAGATAGGAGCTTTATAAATATAAATATAAATATAAATATAAATATAAATATAAATATAAATATAAATATAAATGTAAATGTAAATGTAAATATAAATATATGTGTATATATAAAAACCTGCACTGCCTATCTCTTCTGAACAAAGTGCTTGCTTACTTTGGCAGAGGCTATGCAGATGGCTCAGATTAATTCCATCCTGTTGATCCTTGTTCAAAATCACCCCTGCATCCACAGAAGCCTTGGCTCAAAAGGCAGTGCAAACTTCCACTGAGTACTCCTTTTTGTGTGCCCATTTCTCTAACTTTGTGTTTGCCTGCTTTGGTTTGACTTCAGTTCAAATCTAATCTTGTAATATGCAATTTCAAAAGCATTACCAGAATTTGGAGTTGTGATTCCTTGCTTACACTCTGGGACATCAGTGGGGACAGGACCCCAGGCAGCACACACTGATCCACAATCTTTGTCACCAAGGTGGTGGTGTAGTGGCCAGTCTGGCTGTTTGTAGGTAAACCTCTCATTTTGTCATAATACTCAATACTTCAAGGAATGCAACTGGCAGAATTAGGATGCTTGCAGGGATTTATTCTTTTTTTGTTGTTGTTGTTCACTCAGCTCCTGCTCAGGTTTGGGCTTAGCACAGAGCTCACACCAAGGTCTGGGAGCAGCAGATCTGCAGGACACAGAAGAGATAGGGGCTGTTCTGTAGTTTTTCTTTCTTGCAGCTCTGCAAAGTACATGGCAGGAAGAAGCTTCAAAATATCCCAACGGATGGAAAACAATACAGAGCCACCTTCCAAGCTGGGAGGTCTAAATAGTCAAGCTAACCCGAAAAACTTTTGATGCAGATCCAAAACAGCAGCTGGACTGCTGTGAGCTTTAAGAATAAGCAAGAAAAAAAACCTGTAGGTCTCCCCCTCCTCCCCCAAATCAACAAAAACACAACCAACTAAAAAAACCCTATCAAAACAAAAAAGCAAAACCCAAACACAAAACCAAAACTGATATCATAGATATGAACTCTGAACATTTCTGCTTGTTCTGACTCAACAAGTTAATAAACCTTTCCAAACTTAGAATCTGTTTTTAATTTCAATATTCAGACCACTCCATGGAGACCACAAGGGAGAATACTGAATCTCAACACATTATATCTTTCTTAACAGTCATCACTTTTTTCTTCTCAAAGTAAATTGCAATCGCTATCAAGCAGGACCAGCATTTGAACTGAAATATGCTATGAAATGGAGAAGGAGGTTTCCACGGGGAAAAGAGGAACACGATCAGTCAAAATTCATTACTCTCCACATCTTACAAGAGACTGATGTCAACATCTGGACTGGAAGTCCTCCCTGTAGCCAAGTCACCTTTTATAGATGCCACTCTTTTACTTTAGGAGATCCAAACACACACACCCCACTCCTCTCTATCATTCAAATGCAGGTATTTGCCTTTGGGGCTCCAGAGAAGCCTCAGAGATTCTGCTGTTTGTTTTGTTCACAGTTAATTCCCTGTGTCTGACAATTGGTAAATTGAGTCCCTCTTGTTTCCTGGGCAGGATTTCTCACTTGTTCTCTTCTAGTGCCCTGAAAAAGATTGCTCTCAAAATTGAACTTGTCAAGTCAACCGGTTCACTTCTGAACAACCTCTGGAATGGGCACCTTCTCAGTCAGTGAATTTCCTTCATTCATTTATGGTACCTTGAGAATCAAAGCAATGAAAGAACGCCCTGCCAGCCCATCCCCAGAGATGATGGTTAAGTCACGATGCACTGGAGTTGTGTAAGCATTCACTATGTCTCCACACACACATTTAAATACATGTATACGTCTGTCCTGGTCTGGGCCAGGATAAAGGTGATTTTCTGGTTTGTACTTTTGCTGTTTGTAACTTGCTGTTAATTTCACCAAGTGCAACTATTTACAAGAGATTTAGCTGAAAGCAAAAGTACAAACCAGAAAATCACCTTTATCCTGGCCCAAACCAGGACAATGTCTCTGTGCCTACAAACACCTGCAGCTGTCATAACAACTTGCAGACCAGGTTTTAGCAGATCTGAAATTGAATCAAAAAACTGATGAAGTGTAATAAAGAGCAGTCAGTGAGATAACTGGATGGCATTTCTATTGCCAAGTCAAGGATTTACAGGGCAGGTTTTGCACCATAAGAATACTAAGCACAACAGGACCTGAGGCAAATGCAAGAGCTGGGACCTGCTGGTACTGCATTATGCCCCATAGATTCTGTCTTTATAGTCAAAAGCCTTGAGTGGGACATTTAGAAGTAATATTAAAAGCAACTACACACCCCACCTCAAAAATTCTCCCCCCAACTGCACCATTATTCTCTCAGAAATGTAACTCTTAAATAAGTTTAACTTTTCTTTAAGTCTAGTAAGAAGTCTTATATTTCCAAGATGCTTTTTGAGGGGAGGAAGTTAGGAAAAATCTGCCTTTCAGTTCTTACCAAAACTGAACCAGTACTCAATCTGATTTGCTAGACACTCAAACATCCAAGCATGTTCATACAGTTAAATGCCTGTTCTCCTGCTCCATGAGGAAAGTACAAGTTTAAACAACGAAAGTACATATAGAGATTCACACAAACCCAGAACTGAAGCCACAGGGATTCCAGAATTTTCTAGAGACTGAGCAACAGTCTGACAAGTGAGCAGTTGGTTTGTGGAGGATAGATGAGAGACTGACAAAACCTGTAGGAAGCTTTAGTTACTCCTTCAGGAAGCCTAACGATGCCCAAATGCCTCATCACACCAACAGCTGTGGGTGGACAGGGATGAAGAAGAGATGTACCCTGGCAGGTCTCTAAATCCCACTTGCAGCAAGAGGTAGGAATTAATACTATCCAGAGAGAGAACAAGTCTGCAGCTGTGTCCAGCTTTTTCCATCAAAGAAGAAATCAGCCAGAATGTGCTATCTGGAACTGTGTTTGGCTTCGTATTCAGAGCTTTCCCAAGAGGGACAAGAGATCATCATTTGCAAGGAAATATAACATGGCAAATAATTCACCATTAGCAAACCTATTTTTTTGTTAGCAAATCAGACATAACACCAGATTACCTGCTGAAGATTACTTCATAATCCCACCCTGAGAGACATTTCTTGTCAAGGAGAGTTTTAACTTGCTCAGCCAGGTTCAAATTCAGGCTTCAGAAGGTCTCCTGGAGACACTTACTACAAAACATCTCTGTACTTGCTGTGTTCTCCACAGCTCTAGCAGTTGCTGGAGATTTTCCCACTTGGAGAGCAATTCTAAATTGGGAAGAAAGAACACCACCTTCCCACCATACTGGAGTTTGATTTCTTTTTGACACTAGACAGTGTCAAACCAGGGGGGGAAACTGCAAACTGACAGCTTCTGCAAAGCTTAAGAACTTTGTTGAACTTCAATTAATCTGGTTTAGAAACTGTCCCACAACACTGAGACACAGCAAAGCACAGAGCTTCCCAAAGGAAAGCTTTGGGTTGCAGCCCAAATTGGCCCTTGTTCCTCTTCTTGATCCAAAGAGTAAAACAGAAATAATATAGCAAAAATCCACAAGGGGTACTCAAGGTTTCTAAGAAATTCATATGTTTTCACAGTCTGCTTTTCTACAGGAATAAATATATGTATGTATACACATGCATGTTACGAAGAGAACATGCCATCTTATACAGGTTTTTGCACGATGCTTACTTGACTACAAATTAGGCTGCAAAGTGTCTTGACTTTTTTCCAGATGTGATATCACATTGGTTAAAAACTTGGTTTTGCCCCAATTAGTTCTATTATAGACTTCCCATAGAACAAGGAGATGGAATATTTGGACTTCTCCCTGCTCAGAGTCCCTGATTCTGCCAAGTATGTCCCAAAGTTTTTCTGTGTCCCTGTACTATAAAATGTGTTACTGCTAACGTGCATCTAACACTGGGCCCCTTCCAGATTTTAAAGAAGGTGCCCTCCATGGATTCCACACTACCCATGCTGATTTCCTTTTCCACAAGTGAGATGGGACAATCTGTACCCCCTCAGACATGCTGCATCCTTTATAGCCCAGGCAACCCAAGAAAGCTCTCTGTAGCTGGAAAAGCAGAGCAGTAGTGAAAATCTTCCCTTCCATGCCAGCCAACACCAAACACACCCTGCTAAATAACCTGGTATCCTGTGCCCTCTTTACAAACATGGGCTATCCCACTCCTTCAGCTCTGCTAGAAGGTCACTTCATTTCTGTTTGCCAAGAGAGGGAAACAGTGACCAACCAACCAACCAATATATAGTAATGTTTGTGAGGATATTTCAATTTAAGCCCAAGGATACCCTAGATATCCATCAAGGGACATGGGTGACATCTGCCATGAGCATCTCCTTTTTCTATCCCTTCACATTTGGAACAGAATGATATAATGGCAAAGGTGCTCATACTTAGCATGACTTGGTTACTCAGAAATGCTTTGAATAACACTTTTCATACACATAGAGAGCTTCGTAACACACCTGCAGTCTATCTTCTGTATTTAGGCTTGAATATGCAGAGATATTAGGGGGGGGAGATCAGCAACCATTGAGCAAAATTTCATTTTCTGCCACTTATGATACAGGCTGCTTTTCAAAAAGAAGTATAAAATCAAACTTGCTGAAATTCACCCACATGACAAATGCTTATTTCCTGTCTCTGCTTCAGTTTTATAGTGACATGCCTGCCCTTACTGGATTTAGTGCCTGCTGAAGTCAAAAGATTCCTCAAGAAATCCAAAATGGCAACGAAGATGTAAATCTTTGCCACATCCAGGTCCAGAAATTCTAACTAAGGGCTGGCTAAACACCAAAAATCAGGACAAGCTTTCATCTGAGCTATAGTATCTTTCATTTGCACACTTATCAAAATTCCCTGCAGTCCTTCAGGAAGATTCTATTAAACTAGGCAACACACAATACTTGGCAAAACAACAAAAACTACCCTTATAGATCAGAGATGCCGGAAGCAATATTCAGTTGATATAAAGGAATTGCATAGATTTAACCTCAAACTGAATTTGAAACAGCCCTGTTTCATGTTGACATCTTGAGACAGGCTGTAAGCAGACCTTGCACCTTCAAAAACCATTACAAACAGCATCTCTGCACTTTCAGAAAAGCTAGGCTTAAAAGTTAGCTTAAACTATTAAATTAACAGAAATGCAATGTGCACTGCACTATGGAGGTGACTTGCAGAATTCATAGCACAGATGTGTCACTTTCTCCTGGCTTGTCTCTAGTGCCCTCATCCTGATATCTCTTAAGACCATTTTCAGATGAGAAGAGCCTTCATGATTATGACATTCACCATGAAGAGCAACGGGTAGTGTATAAATTAAAGTTTAGCTGCAATTTACCAGACATATCAGGAGCTGGAATAAAACTGCATTACTCTATAAAAGCTGTAGGTCCCCTAATAATTTTTAGAGACAGCACATCTGGTTTAAGTGGACACCTCTGCCCCTTCAGTGCAGCTCTGCTCTCATCACCATTCCCTCCTTGCTCAAGCTGATTCAGTGACTGGCACTGACACATGTTAAATTAGAGTTGTGAAATCAGGCAGCTAGAAACATAAATAAATGGAACAGAATGAAACATAAATACATGAAGAAACATAAATAAATGAAGCCTTAATGAAGCTATGGTTAACTTCCTCCAGTTTCAAATTTGACCTTGTGTTGTTCTACTTCTTGATTTCAGAAATTTGTCAATTGGGTCTAAACAGTGACTGCAGGGAGCCAGGGACATGGAACCAGACCCCATGCTCATCAGCTGCTCTCTGCCTGCTAAGTGGTGAAGTTATATTGCTCAGTGCTACATATATATAACACATATATGCATATATATATATGTTATATATGTGTGTATATATCTTTTATATATATATATAACATATGTATAATATTTCCCACTTTTAGGATAAATGAAAGGTGAGGGTAAACTCACACTTGTTTGCAGGCACTTAGCTTCACCAGTCTCCTATCCAGCCAAACAGCTGACCCCAGAAGAGGGAGAATTACCAAACTTTTGGGGCTGACCTGAAACCAAGACCTTCAGGGCTCCTTTTCCCACCTGAAGCCACAGCAGATCCTCTGAGAACTGACCACAGGTACTGGACACAGCCAAGGCAGGTCAGCTCATGGCCAGGTAAAAGCTGCTGGTCCAACAAACCAAAAGGGAGCAGAACATCAAGAACATAAGGAAGCAGTGAGCAACACAGCAAAGAACACAAAGCTGTTCATGAGCTCCATGCAGAGAGAGACTTTTTTGTGATGCCCATTGCTCAGGGGCAGGGGCCAAGCACTCAGACAAGCTGGAGGTTATCCCCAGATCTTCTTTATTCTGTAGGTAGTGCTCTTGCTGTATTTTCCCATTCCTATTGGAAATAGGAATTGGCTCTTTCACCAAGTTTCTGTGACAATGACAAAACTGTAAGGTCCACAGATGAAAGAAACCACAGTGGTGAACAGTATTTATTTTTTTCAGTTTTAAATATTGCTGCTCTGCTTGCAGCCTTGGCTGCACTGGAGCTGAATGCTGCTCCCCTCCTCTGGGGATCTTACAGAGAGATCTGGAGGATCTGCTCAGAGGCTTTTTGAGGCTGAGACTCTACATCTGTCCCCCAGCTGAGCTACAGCATCAGTCCTGGAGCAAAAGCAGAGCTCACCCTGTTAGTGCTTTTAGCCAAGGACCAGTAATTGAGAGGCAATGGGTGACTGATTGCAACCTCTGGGTGATGAAGAAGTTCTCTGCTGATCCAACTGGGACAGTGTGGCAGGGAAAGAAGCAGAGCTCCAGCTCTGAAAAGCATAGGCAAAGTCACCAGGCAATTCCTGTGTCTTAACAACTCCTCACTTCAATTTCACCAGGATGCTGCAGCGTCTCCCTGCATTTTCTCCTGTTTCTGCTCCTCTTATTTCTGTTTTTCTCTCCCTAAGGACTCATCCCTTGCCTTTTTCCAGTCTCTTTCATTGGACACATCCCATCTCCCCCACATCTTGCTTCATGTGATGCACTGACCTCCTCTCATTTTCTAAGCCAAATATCCTTGTCTGACTTGAGGGGTTTCCACATTTACACTTTACTGTTACGAAAGAGATGGAGGCAAAGGGTGGGAGGCACACATACACACATACACAGTGTACACATACACATTATTTACTTATTTCTGCTCCTTTAAATAAAATGACAGGGCACAATTCTGCACCTGAGCCCCATGAAGGCAGCAGTAAGGTGCAGAAGCAAAGCCAGCTGTAATCACTGCAGGTCCTGCTATGCTTAGAAATTAATCACAGCAGCTACCACAGATCAAAAACTTGCAAGTGCTTTCAAGAGTTCAATTTCTACACAGACACTCTTACTCCAGAGCAGATGTCCTCACAGGGGGTTATATCTACATAATTAACCTAAAATAGTTTATCCAAGGAAAAGTCCAGGAGTAGGCAGGCTGTAGGATTTGGCTGATCATGAAGAGAAATGAAATTCATTTTCCTATCAGTTTGGCTCATTGTTTCTGAAACTTCAAGTCCTTACTGCCCACTTAGGTCACTTCCACTACAAGCTGTGAGACTCCAGAAGAAACCAAAGGAAAAGCATCCACTGCATTGTGAAGGAATAGGGATGGGAATAAGAATGGGCAGAGTAATGAAGAGAATACAACATTTCCTCCTGCAGCAGTTGGTAGGTTGTGACCAGAGGAAGAATTTCATTACCAGGCAAGGAGCTCATCAAGAGCTGTGATTCAGTGCTGCTAAACATCAGGCAGGGTACATACTGCTGAAGAGGTATGCTCCAGGAGGTTATTTTCTTATCTCATTTTTTCCTGAGTTGGCAAGCCAAAAATACTACAAGTTGGACTGAAAGAGACAGACCTTGAGTCAAATCTCTTGGAATAGATGAGGGTCTTTGAATTTGAAAAGGCTGTTGGATCAGGGCTTTAGTGTAGCTCCTGTCTCTCACTGTGAGTCTACACCCAGTAGCCAAGAATTAAACACAGAGGTTATGGCTCTTTACTACCTTGCTCTTCCTCTCTGTGCCTGCTGAAGTCCTGGCCAGACTGAGGGGAGAAAAAGCTTACCTGCTATTGCATCAGGAGGAAAATCAACTATCTCATATTCATAACACCCTATTTTGGACACTATTGAGAAGGTGAAGCTGCTAGTAACTGCCATTTACTTTTAGGGAAGGGTGCAGGTTCACCTTCACAGTGAAGAGAGAGAAATAGGTACACTGCTAACCACCTAGAATGACTTCTTTCCAGGAAGGAATATGCTTTATGCAAACTGCTCTGACCCCAGCACAGAGCTCTGAACTCCAGGAAAATCCCTTCCTCCCCCCCCACCATGGCAAACCCCTCAGGTGACACTGGCAGAGCACCAGGGAGCAAAGAGGTGATGGCCCCAAACAGCCTTCTCTGCCCCTTTGCTTAAAGGAAAAGGTTTTCATCACTTGCCCATTACCTGTGGAGTTAAGTAGAAAAAAATGTGACACCACTGACCAGGTTGTGCAATTCAGCTGGCACCTCAGAAGTGGCAGCATTTTCATAGAATCACAGAATGTCAGGTGGAAAGGGACCTCAAGCATCACCTGGTCCAACCCTGGTACTGCTCTTTATCAGCACCACGTCTGCACCACATGCAGCTGAGCACTACGTCTCAGCACCACGTCGAGCTGAGATTTTAAAAGCTTTAAATTTTCTAGATGTATTGTACCCACTGGCACCACCTTCACAGCCATCTCCAGAGGGGGTCTCCAAGAAGTTTTACTGACCAGCTGAGCAGAGCCAGCCCAGACAGAAGTCCTTCTCCCAGCCATCTCCACATTGTGTCTTTGACACCAAATATTTTCCCTTTGCTCAAATGTTCAGAGGAGCTGTAGTTAACCACTCAGGCAGCAGAAGAGCAGTTTATAAACATGCTTGGAGCTCTGCAGCTCCTGAGATGACACCAAATGTCAGACTTTTCCATTACCAAAGAGACATGTGGCACCCTAAGAAGCTGGAGGATGGGGTCACTCATTTAAGGAATTAGGGACTAACTGAGATGGAAGTTCTTGCCTCATCCTTACAGAAGCCATTCTCTTGCCACCATTGCTTTCAGAAGCTTGATTTAATTTTTTAATAACTGCTGCTACAAGACAGCTCTACTGCAATTAAAATGTTTGTGATGAAATCAGTTGACCCAGAAAAGAAATGCTAACATCAGTCTGGGCTAAAAACCAAATGCAAGCAAAGCCCCTCTCTTAGCAGTCCATGCTCAACTGCTGGTCCAACACAAGACTTGATCTATAAAAGGAACAAAGGTCCCCTGGTTCAGGTTCCTATGGTTTCATAAATTTTCCACAGGGTTGAGCACATGAGTGACTTCCCTAAGACAATGTAATTTATATAAGGAAAAATGCAATTATTTTTGCTTCAAGAAATTTCCTATTTTTTTTCAAAAGCTTTTCTCAAAAAGCAGAGGCTTTCTTGGATGTTGTATATTATCAGATAAAGAAATTTATTTTTGCAGAGCTCAGACTCCTTTTAGCTGTGGATATTCCTTTAAAACGTGCTTAACAATGTATTCTGGCTCTACTTGCTTGTTTCAGTTACCTGACAATTTTCTCTAGTATGAAGAAAGGAAAGTGACACATTTTTTGGGTGCCAAACCCAAATGCACAGATCTCCCAAAATACCGTAACAGCACATTTCTTCATCCAGGCTTCTACTAATTAAACATTTTTCATCTTTGTTGACTAAAACTGGCACCACTCACACACAGAAAACTGCACATCAACTCTCAAATGGTTTTCCTTGCTTCTGATCTGACTCACTGAGCTTTCTCCTAGCAACTCAACAGAACCTTCCTACTGACACAGCCTCCCAAAGTTCATAATCAAATTAAATATTTAAGGTGTTAATGGAGAGCGTGTGTGTGTGCACGAGGGTGGAATCAGGAAATGGAGAAGTACAGCAGAGGGGACTGGACACCACAATATCATCACAAACAAACCCCATAAACAACAAAACCATTAAATCTAAAAGATTTCATCTGATACCAAGCATGGCTGGAGCAGCTGAAGAAGAAATAATTTCAAATTAAGAGGCAACCAGATATAAATTGCTGTAACTCCTCCACACAAATGGACTCCTTGTTAAGAGATTCCAGTCACCATTATAGTTCCCATTACTGACAGCACCAACCCAGTGAATATTTTAAGTCACACCTGTCCTACTGCTTTGGTGTTGGATAGGAACCCAGGGGGTTCAGCCCTGTGCTCTCCTTCCCTGCAGTGCCTCCTCCTTCCCTGAAATTCAACCTGAATTTCACATTGTAGAGGTAGAGAGTGCAGGGCTTAAAACTGCTTTGCAGGATTGAGGTATAAGCAGCTTACTACAGAGGGTCTGGGATACTGTTTGGATTCAAGTCTCAATCTCCTGAGCATCATTTTTTCCCAGCCGCAAGCCCAGATTTCTCCTTTACTAGAGTGCTGATGCTCGAGTCTGTGACTTCACATTTCATAGTGAAAAAATAATGACAGGAGCTTCTGTATTTTCTGCTCAACATTTCAGCCTTCTCAAGGGAAATAAAACAAAATTTCCCTAAAACAAGAGATAAGTCAGACAAATAATGTCAAACTACTTTAGAAATAAATTAGTCAAGATAAAAGAATAAATCTCTTGGGTAGCCATAAATTGCATTCTTTTATGCATTTGGCAAAGATGGTTTGCTAACACAAAAGGGTGTGCTATTTCTGCAGCTCTTCTTTAAACTTAATTTAGTGCTGACAAAAAGATTACTGATTAATATCTGGAGAACCTCCAAGCTTCCCCACATGCTCGGGAGGAATGATGCCACTGACAGCTGTATGAAAAAACCCAAGCAGAGGCTGCATGGTTGGAAAGAGGGAGCCCTGAGCTGAGATTCCAGGGCAGGGATCCTGATCCCAACTCTCCTGCAAGCCAGGTCACCCTTGGGACAAACTTCTTTATATCTGAGGTTAATCAGACTGCACAAAACACTGAGATCTATCAGCACAAAGCTTGTTGCAAGAGGTCTGTATTTTTATTGTCACCAAATTCCCTAAAATAATCACCAAATCTGTAAAGTAAAGAGAATAAAAACTCCGTAACAACTACATAAGCATCTCAGATGTAAAACAGCAGCACAGGATACAGACAAACTTTTTTCATTTGAATTGTTTCCTGCAAAACAAAGAGGACAGTAAGAGCCCATCCTAATAGTTACTCAACATCACAAAACAAGATCCTATCAGTTACACTTATTTTTTCCTGTTATGCTTTCCAAATGACATTGTCACTATAACAAAGCATGAAAAACAATGCACTCCCTGGCCTTTGTCTTGACTAAAAAGGTGCTCTAGGAATTTCTATCTATCCCTAATCATAATAAAAAGTTGTTATTCCTACTTTCACTGTGGCTTACTGGCAATTAAACCTGTTTGGAAAAAACCACCTTTTTTTCTTCCACAGAAATTATTTACATGTTTTTACAAATAAAGTAGACCTGAAGGGTTAAAAAGCTAATTCTGACCCCTCCTTCTGTGTAGATGTTATTAATCAAGTGCCTTGTCTCCCAGTGACTCTCACAAGAGAGAAAGTCAGAAATTCAGAAATGGGGAAAATCAGAATATCTCAGAAGGTGATCAGGACCTTTGGGGAAGTTTGCAGGAAGGGAATTTTTGGGGACTCCCTGGCACAGTGTGTTCCTTTCCTTGACTGAGGTACTCACAGATGAGCAGAGAGAAACTCTTCTTCACAAATCTTTTCCCTGGGCTCAGATTCCTGCTCTCCTGCTTTCACAATCTGGTCGAAAATCGGAATTTCAGCTTCACTGTTTTGTTGTCATTTAAACTGGGAAAAGGGCTTATTAAAATGATAGCTTTCACATCTTATTGGTGTCAAAGGAGCCTGTAGGTGTTCTCCATCCTCTCTGCCCCAAGGTGTTGAGCATGGCAAAGCAGGAGTGAGCAAAGCCTGTCAGGAGTGAGGCAAGAGGCAAGAGGAGCTCAAGAAAACCAAAAAACTGGTGGGGGAAGCAAAGCAAAACCCCTCTACACAATCATCCCTCTCCTTCCATCAAACACATGGGTAAAAATGTCTTTTCACAGCACAAAGATCACTCCAAATCCCTGCAGGCATACAACCTGACAGCTCCAGGCACAGGCAGACATCTCCCTCCCTGCCTGCCAGCAAAAGGAAAACAACAGTGTGCCATTTTTTGACCAGTCCATCTTCCCTACAGCAGAAGTGACAGCTTTGGCTAAAATTCACCTCTCAGTTAACACTTTACACGGCCTGATCTCAATGGTGAAATGCTACTTAGGAAACTCATGCGTATTTTGTGTAATTTAAAGTATAAACACTTTCTGTGTCCATAACCAAATCTATTCACCACTGGCTGAAAACACCCCCCCAGCATTCACCCAACCTTTGGCACCCACCAGAGAACACCACACTAAAACAACACAGAAAAAAAGGGTATGCCCACACCCTTAAAGACAATCTTAAAGACTCGGTATAAAAATTTGCTGCAGAGAAACAGATTTAGTTTGGAGTTTTTCCTGCCCACTTCACACAGTGGGGTTGTGCACAGTCCTGTAAGGGAGAAAACAGGGCCCTAAGAGATGAATCCTCCACATTATCCAGTGATCCTCTATGAATATTTACACTATCAAAGCAAACAAAGAAGCCTCCTGTGCTTCTCTGATCCTTGCCTATTGAGTTAAATATATAACCAAACTAAACTAACAAAAGCATCATTGGCAGTGCAGAAAATTGGGTCATCCCAGCTGCTGCAAGCCTGTGTGTGCTGCATTGCCCTGGCCTAAACCTGTAATTCATTTTTAAAATTGAAAGCAAAGTTGCTCAAGTTTTGACAGGGTAATTCAGAGAACAAAACCATCCCCTAGTCCAATTACAGATTCCATTAGGTGTTAAATCCTGACAGCTTTACCAAATGAACCTGCTCCATTTAAGTGTGAAACCCACATGGACACAACAGCCCTGCTGAGGGGCCTGTAAACAACAGATATTTTAGTCTTATCAGACAACACAAGAGGTGGAAAAGTGACCAAAAAGTTATTATCTAGCATAAATTGCTGAGATTTGATTGATTCAATTCAATTGCTTGGAATAGTGTTAACTATATAGCACAGATCTTAATTCCAGTTGTAACTAACGGGGAAGTAATTAACACGAGGAAAAAGCAAAGCCTTTTCCCATAAAGGATCAGAGAGCTGGGAACTGGAGGAAAAGGGTCACAGAACACCAAGAAACACAAAATTCCTGATAGACACCATCTTTTGAGAGTATGAGAACACCCAAGTCAAAAACCAGTACCAATTCAGGTACCTCACCTCAATTCTGCCTCCCACAACAGACCTTGGTCAAATCCTCAGCTCATGGGATGCAGAATTCCACAGATTTACATGGCTGAAATAAATCTGCAAAAACTGCAAGTCCCAGTTAAAGTCCCCATCAGTTGGGACTGCTTTCCTGGGTGTCCCCAGCAGCTTGTCACCACCACTACCATGTGCTTGCTCTTTGCTACCATACAGACTTTTGTTGCAACTGCAAAGCAGAAATTGTTTTCCTTTCCAAATTTCTGACAAAATCTGACTTTCCACTGGAGGTTGGGGCTGGTCATTACATCCACTGTAACTGTTTAAAGGAGACCAAAAAAGGGAAGTACTTAAGATAAACAAAAGAAAGGGTGAAGAGTAACACTCTGGGGACCTAAAATTCCAAAATTCCTATTTCCATTTTTTTTTTCCCTCTTCCCACTTCAGTGGTTGTGCTATGTGAGATTATCCTAAATATATCCTGGTGTCTTAGTCCTATACTCTTGAGTGATCAACTCTATACTAACAGCAACTGGATCAGATGCTGCAGCACCTTTTTTTTATTCTGTTTATCTGTCTCTCCCTTACCACTAAGTCTTCAACACCTCAACTATTTTTATAACATGTGGAAGGACTGGGCTTGTTGTTTCCTTATTTGAAATACAGACTGTGCACAGAAGATACAGGTTCAAGGGGAAAGAACAAAGATGGAGAGATTTCATGCATTAGTTGGTAAATGTGATTATGATTTATTTATTATAATTATCATTATTATTTTTATTTGTGTTGGACAGAAGAGAATTACTTTCTGATTTTAAGGTAAAGAGTACCCACATCGCTTGAAGTTAGTTTGTCAGTGATACTAAGAAAACAAAGAGCATCTTCAGGTAATAATTCAGTGCCCAGTTCAGTCCCTTCACCTGAAGGGCTCTCAGCACAATCTCTTCCAGGCACCCACTCTTAGGGAAGCAGCAAGCAGCACCTCTTACCAGCCTGATCATAAAATTCTTGTGCAAATTGTCTTTTCTGCTCTTTAAAAAGCTTTCCACTGGGCAGTTATCTGCTTGGGATTTTACTTTAGCTCAAGAAATCACAGCCCTTGCCATACCTGCTGGAGGAGTGAGAGCTCAGAGCACCCGATGTGATCCCAAGGTCACCTCTCTTGTACCAGCAAACCAGGGACCTGCAAAACAGGAGCTTTGTGTCAGAGCCTCTTGCAAAATACAAGGAAACAACTCTCCCTGTGCCTTTTGGGAAGGACAGAAAAGACCCCCTCATTAAATGGATTAAAAGAGCAGGATTTGAAACTTAGCAGAGAAAGACCTGGCAAGGTGTGAGTCTCCATTGATGTGATGGTGAAAGGGTGGAACCTGAAACTCCTGCCTTGGCTCGCAAAGTCATCAGACCAACAGGAGTGACACCAAGAGCAGCAGAGCATGGGGGACATCGTGTGCTCAACCTGATGGGAAAAGCTCTTCACTTCCAATGGGACTTCAGCTCCTTCCTTCCAGGAGCACTCCTGAACATCCCACCCAGGATGTTCAAACACTTGATTAGAACTGGGGAGCACTCTCAGCTCCTGTGTATCATCTGAATCCCATTAAACACTGCATCAGGTACCAGCATTTCACAGACCTGAGACTCCAAAAAGATGCATACACAAATTCTACTCCTGCAGAAGACATAATGTATAAACCCAGTGGGGGAGATAAAAGTGTGTTGAAGAAGAGGTAATACAAGACACTGGCACTGCCAAATTAATGTAAAGAAAAATAAAAAATCAGCTTCCTAAAATCAAAATATTTTCATAGAATACTGAGCATTAGAATTTATTACCTAGTATTTGGCTTTTTAGAAAGCTTTTTCATCTTTTCTCTATAACCACAAACAGCGAACTTCTTATTTACATTTTGTAATGAAAGCTGAGATCTTCCCAAAATGTCATGCATACAGAAATCACAGGTTTTTTAATAAAGTAAAAAGAAGTCAATAATTTTTTTTAAAGTATTGTTAGAACGGCAAAACATGTTGTTAGTAACACAATTCTGGTGCACTGGAGGAGACAAGACAAGAGGAAAATTAAACCTCCACCTGGTCAGGTCACTGCCCATGAGATGCTCTGTGTTAAAACAGCTTCACAGAAGCAGAGGTGATAAGGTTGGAAGGGATCTGGTACAACCACTCTGTTGGAGCCAGCTGCTTAGGATCATCTCCAGACAGCTTTTAAAAATCTCCAAGGATGAAAACCCCACAGCCTCTCTGGCCAAACTGTGCTCAGTCACCCTCACTGCAAAAAAAGTGTTTTATTGATGTTCAGACAGAACCCACTGTGGTTCAGTTTGTGCCACTGCCTCCTCTCCTGTCACTGGGACCTGGCCCCAGGCTTTGCATCCTCCCTTCAGATATTTATATACCATTGGTATATATTATATTATATAATATGTATATATGTTTATATATATTTATATATTCAAAACTGAATAGCCCAAGCTCCCTCAGCCTTTCCTCATATGAGAAATGCTCCAGTCCCTGATCAGCTTTGGACCCTTCACTTTTGTACGGATAAGCCTGACATACTGCTTTTCAACTACACAAGAAGTCTTCTCAAAGCCCAGAGGGCACTTGGTGCAGATGTTTGATTCTGTTCCAGTGCAGACAGCCAGGGCATCAACATTCTGCCAGCCTGCTCCCAGGAGGTTTCAGTGAAAACATGGCTTGGTGACACTTCCCTTCCCCCAGGAGCCTAGAGAACCTGAGAAAAAGCAGTTTATCAAGTGCTAGAGCTTTGCTCAGCTTTGTCCATGCTCCTCATTCCCTATCACCCCAATTACAGAAGGGGCTGAAAGGCTTTGAAGAGAAAAGTCTTAAGTGGAGAATATTCTAAGGTGAATAACCAGAGTTTTTATGCCACTGCAATGACTGATGCAGTAATTGCTCAAAGCCAGAGAGTGCACTTCAAGTGATAGAAACCACCAAGAATGGACATTTAAACCTTCAGACTGATCCTCAGAGCCGAGGTACTTAAAGACCTAGTAGTTTGGCTGCAAATAAGGGGGAGATCAGAGAGTGATTTAACTTTCAAAAGGCCTCCAAGGCTTTTGACACTTATTCTCCTGGTGGCCTTTCCTTCCTTCCTTCAGTTCCAACTCATCCAAAGGGGTGAACTTCAAACACCCATTGCAAGGATGGCACCAGGGGATGTGTTGTGACAGACTCCACAAGAACAGATACAGATGTTCAGCATTCCTGCCTTCCACTCTGTGAGTAAATAAAACAACCAAAACCAAACCAAAAACCATGGGTACATTCTATTGCTGAACAAATGAGATAGATTAAATAGACAGACAGAAGAAATGGGGCCATTCTTCCCCATTTAAGCACACTCTCAGCTCAGCAGAAGTACTGAGAAGATAGAAGAAATGAAAAAGCTATTCCATAAATTAAACAGTTCAAGTAAAGCATTAGAAGAGCTTGCAAGTTAGAAAAAATCCTGAGAGAGAAAGGAGGTTACAAACCACTGATTGTACCGATGTGTTTACCCATTTTGAACACTTCTGCTGCTTAAAACAGCATTATTGCATCTGTCACATGGCTTAAAGTTCCATATAAGATACAAAATCTACTTTCCTCCATAGTGTCTTCAATCTGAAGTGCATCTCTAGCACAGGAACAGCTCACTCACAACTGGAAAATGCATCCAAACCCCGTTTCCCAGAAGCTCTCAAGAGAGCATGTTATAGCTGGAGTATAGATGTAGCAGGAAGAGAAAGAGATCTTGGGAGAACTCTCAAGTAAAGACCTCAGTGAGATAAATGGGCCCTGATTCCCTTTTCCAGCTGTTGGTTTAGTGGTCAGGGCAAAAATACCCAGAGACCAGAACTGCTCTCTCTTGCTCCCCTCCACCTTCCCTTCCAGAGGAAGAGAAAAAGGGAATAAGGGAGAGACTTCAAGGCTGGAAGTTAAAACCAGAGTAGGTTTAACAGGACAGGGAAGGGATGGCAACACCTGCAATAAAGAACAAACCTATACAGAACCCAAGTTTGATGGTCACTGATGGAAATATCTGAAGGTCTCTTGCAGCAGAGCTGACCCAGGGAAAGGGCCAAGGGCTCTTCCAGCACCCCAGGGATTCAGATGCTGCAGAGCCCCTGCTGACACCAAGGGCCAGGACCTCCAAGAGCATCAAGAAGAAGGGAAGCAGGAATGGGCAGATTTCTGGTCGTCCTGGCTCCTACAGAGAATGCCAGAAAACAGGAGGGAATCCTGACTGCCTCCTCTGTTCTGCCCTCTGGATCCCACAGAGTCCTTCCTAAACATCTTCTCTCAGGGGGTTGATACCATGAAATTAGCCTGTTCCCCCTCAGAACATAACTCCAGCTTATCAGAACAAACAGAATTCCACACTTTCTGCAGTTTCAAACAGCAAAAACAGCAAACTCAGAAAAAATCTGCATAAATTTTTTTTCTGCAATGTACCTATCCAAAACTACTGCCTTGCTTACAATCCAAGAAAGTGCTTATTCCTTGAGCTACCTTGACTTATACTCTTAGAGAACACTGTAACTTTAACTTCTCTGTTATAAATTTTCTTGTATTTTAGCAAATACAAATGTATTTTACATTTAAAGATAGAACTGACCAGGCACATAATTCTGGACATTTGCATGAAGTAGAGTAAAAGCTCTACTGCCCACCTATTGAAATGTATCTACAGGCAACAGTACTGAAATGGCTTCTCTTTTCAGTTTCTAATCTTTTTGTTTTATGAACTTACTATTTCATATTCACCAGAAAATCAGATTAATTAGGAGTGTCAGCATCCATTTTGTTGAAGATTTTTAAAACCATACTTGCCCCATCAATGTGTTAATCACAGAGTTATTTTTTTAAACTTTTTTATTTAACTTTCATAGGGTAAATAACCCAAGATATCTTTGTTGTCACAATCTACATTTTCTTAAATCTGGATGCTCTGGTAGCCCCTTACTATGGTTGTTGGTTGTTCACTGAGGTTAACTCACATTATTGCAAATAAGCTCAAAGCAACTCCAGGCTTATCTGATATCAGTCACACTGTGACTTTTCAAACTCCTCCTACATAAATTACCTTCAACAAAAATTAAGGCTCTGAGCTTATAATTTTGTATTCAGCCTAACTAGACCCAGTTAAAGCAAGAGACATAAGATGTCAGATCAACAAAAATGCTTCTGTACCCTTCTTGTGCTTGAATTCTGCCTGTCCTGGGAGGAAGAAAGTAATGCTTTTTAAATTAATTGAAAGGTTTTATTTAATACTAATGTATTAAGTACTTTAATACTATATAATAACATCCTAGGAACATGTTTTTTTGTTTGAGAGGCTTAAAAATGCATACCCAATGCTGACACTGAAACATATCCCATCACCTTAGAATCATAAATTATTCCTTTAAAAGCCTGGTGGAAAGGCAGGACCCATTCACCAGCCACTCCAACAGATGAAGCAAGCTCAGTTTACAAGGGGAGGTAAAAAGTATCCCAAATGTAAATCAGAAATCTGAAGGGCAGCCTGGCCAAGCTTAAACAGATCAGATTAAATGAATAATATTCCCATCAGACTTTTCCTGGGAAGGAAGACACCTCATGGCCTCCCTGCTCTGGTACCCAAGGTTCAGACTTGGCCAAAATTCAGGTTTAAGAAGAGGTCTGAGCTGGTTGACAGGGACAACCTGAAACAATAATGAGAAAAAATGAAAACCGTGGCACACTGAAGTCTCTGCTTTTCACCAGGATTCAAAATGAGTACATTTTCCAGTCCTTTGTAAAATACTTCCTTTCAGCATTATTAACTTCATTGCTTTCATTTCAAAGGGGGAATGATTGACAAAATGCTTCTAGCATCAGTAAAGAATCATTAATCCTGACATTTCTGTGGAAAAAGTGACTGTCAATAAAGTCATTTTGGTAGAAGTAGTTGGCTGCTCATTGAGAACACTCCTGGAAGGGCCCACATGGTGCTGCCTGAACACTCAGCATCCTCCACAGTGCCTCCTACCAAAAGACAGCTTCAAGTCTCAGGTATCAAAAGCCAGCTGAATGTGGAATTCCTCCAGGTACAGCATCCTACAGTTGACTTTTATCTTCTCTATAAATTCTATACATTTTGCTACCTGTGGAGATCCTTAAGGATCACATTTCTCTTCTGTGCATCTCCTGGAGCACCAGAGCAAAGATTTTCTTTCCTTGACAGAAACACACCTACTCCTGATGGGCTGCATGGTACCAGGATGCTGCAGTCTCCTATTTTATAAGAAAAGACAGCAGTGATGAGCTTCACAGGCTCCCAAATCCATCACAGCCACCTAAATATGTTTTCCCTTCCTCTGCATGTGAGCTTGGCAAAGAAGCATTGGTGCCAGTGCTGTACACAGATTGTTAACAACTAAGTGAGAGTAGAGATGAGGTTGGGAAATTCATTGCCCCAGGAAGATATTTCAGGAGCTCAAACAGAGGTGCAGTGCCATGGAGAAAAGGACAGTGTTGATTGACAAGAAGTCTCCCAGCTCCACACTGAAGCAGCTCATGGAGCTGAGGTATTCAAGAGAACAAAACCGTATTTGATCTTTTCATATTTCCTCATCAGATATAATTCAGATATCAGATAGTTTGCCTAAACTGCTCAGAAGCCAGTACAGGCCTGAGAAAAACAAACCCTTCCATCAGGCTGCTGAAGGTCACCAGATAAGAGCCTGGAAGGAAGGAAGGGAGGAAGGGAGGATATTGCTCCCAGCCTCAGGGACCCAGCAGACCTCAGAAAAATGAGAGACCTTTTGTAATACATTTCAGCCTCAATATAAGAAAACAGAGAGATTGTAAAATGTCAAGACAACTCAATCTTTTGCTTACAAAGAACAAGCTATTTCTCTAAAAAAAAAACAAAACAAAACAAAACAAAAAAACAACACTTGAGGTTTTTGATCCTATCTGATACTTAGAAGATATTTTAAATGATAAGACAGGACAAGTAAATCCTGTACTCCAGCCACATCACTTCAGACCTCTGAGTGCGGAGACAGATAACAGAGGTGAGAACAAGGAGGAAATCAGTGCAGGACCACACCTGCCCTCCCACCCAGCTTCCTCTGACACCTCTACACTGATTCATCTCCAACAGAGAAGTGGCCAGGATAAAATGACCAGGAATTCCCTGAGCATCAGCCCCACAATCCCCAGCTGGCAACAGGAGTTTGCAGGGCATTCCTTAGACACAAGGCACTGTGAGATGGAGGAGTTGTGGTGCTTTCTGATGCTGAGTAGGGAGCAGCCTTTTGCTGGTGAGCAAGGCTGGGGAGAAGGGTTTCATCCTGCCCCAGCTCCACTCTTGCCCTTTCTTTGCTCTATAATTTTTTCTTTCTTTGCTCTGTATCTAATGCTGATATAAGCATTTAAAACACAGATGATTTTAACCTATGACTGAATGCACATATTTTAGTGCCATGACAGTACCACACCAGAGATGAGCACATTCTTTCCTGGGATGATACAGAACACTCACAAACATACTTGAGCACTGGACTCTGTAGAGGCAGATTAATGGTTGGACCTGATGATTTGAAAGGTCTTTTCCAATCAAAAAAGTATCTACGATTCCATGACTGAATTAAATTAAAAGAAGGAGTCTTGGCTTTGAAAAAGTTTTTCCAGCTCCAGACTGGAATTTCAGGTGTAAAAAAAGGATTTAGGAAAAAAAAAACACCAACAAGCCCTTCCAAGAAGGAGCATTTTGCATTGCAAATATGCTGAGCACGAAGCTAAACAAGGTCTCAGCACCTAAGGGTCCATGGCCTGACAAGATGACAACACTTGTGGAGTTGTCAGACTGTGAGAGTGTTGGGTAACAGGGAAGGACAAGGATCCTCCACCAAAAGGATTGTCATAGCATTGGAACAGGCTGCCCAGAGAAATAATTGGGTCACCATCCCTGGAGGTATTTAAAAGATGTGTAGATGTGGTGCTTCCAGACATGGTCTAGTGGTGGACTTAGCAGTGGCAGCTTCACAGTTGGACTTGATGGGCTTAATTTTTTTTTTCCAACCAAAATGTTTCTATGTCCCTGGTGAAGAACATCAGCAGTATCACTCCAGACTTCAGTCTCTACAGCAGGAACACCAAAAGGCTGCCTCTCCTTCCTTTCCCCCTCTTCCCTTTAATTGAAATGATTTCTAGGAATCAACTGGCCTCCAAGGGTTTGTTTCAACAGCAACTTCTTTACGTTCCTACTAATAACACAGAAATACACAAAGTGTAAATATCATTCTGCACAGAGGGTGCTGAAAAATTAAAATCCTAGTTTGCATCACAGTAAATACAAAATACTGTCACATCAAATGTGGTTCTAAAGATGCAGAGAAGATCAGATGAGTAACATTACTGGAGCACAGCACAAACTACAGATATATCTGACCTGCAGTTAAGTGACTGAAATCATTGAAGATCTGGGAAATGAAGGCCAGAATGAGGAAAGTTCTTCTGTCATTTCCTATCACCTTTCCCAGCACATCTTCTAATGGTCCCAAGGTTCCATTTTACAGCAGACTAAAAAAAGGAAAGGCTTCCAAATTTATGAGGAGCCAAAGGACCACCCTGAGTGCCCCCTTTCTTGTTACATTCTCTGTGCCACTGGAATAAACTGGGAATAAATTCACTTACCAGTCCTATGTATCTTCCTTTCAGATATTCTCCCTGTTTATAATTCTATATACCAACATTCCTTTCTTCTCTGCTGCCTTTCTCCTTCCAGGGTTTTCCCTACAGCCCTAAGAGAACTCAGGGAAACCCATGTGCTCCTGTGTCTGGCTATGCTCCCAGGTCCTTTGCTGGGGGCATGGCACCCATCCTTCCTCAGGCTTTGGACAACCAAGTGGCACACTCTCTATTACAAGCTCAAAAGGCTGCTCTTGAAACTTCACAGCAATAAAAGGAACTTGCTGGTACCACCAGCAAGGAGCACAAAATGGAACATTAGTCACAGCCAAGTTTTTTTTCTAATACAGGAGTGCTGTACACGGGAATCAGGCCAAAAGGGTTGGGTTTTAAGATATAATGACAGTAGAAATATGCAAAAATGTTTTTTTCCTACAAAAAAAGTATTTGTGCCTCATTGCCTGGGTTTTCTGTCTATGTTCTACAGCATTTAAAGCCAGCTTCTGAAGCCTCAAGGCCACAAAGGAATCTAATACAATATTCCAATCAAGATCCTGAAAGAATGCCTCAAAGCCATTTGAATGTATGAAGCAGCAGAAACTTTTACCATCAGGAGACCTTCTCAGGTACAGAATTTGCACCACAAGTATCAGCACTCCAGTGGTATTTGCCAAGACTGAAAATAATATGCAGGAGCAATAAAACCCACGGAATGTGGCTCACAGTGAAAGCAAACTTTCTGGAGAAGAACTTCAAGCCATGGCTGAGGTGCCAGCTCCATTTTTGTTTGCAGCCAGGAGCCTTGGAGAGACCCATCTCTTGGGGAGGTTTCAGCTTTGCTGGCCTTCAAAGCAGAGGAAAACCTGGAGTAAAAATGAACTGAGAAGTAAAGACACCAAACCATAAGAAAACTGAAGCTCAAGGGAGGGGACCTCAGAACTTCCTAACACAACCAAGACTTGGGACTCTGCTGGATGTCATATGCATAAGGTAATGCAGAGATGTGGGCTGGCAAAGCAGCACAGAAATCCAAGGAGAGCAGGATGGAAAACTAGTTCTGAGACACTTGCTAACCCAGAGGGTAATCCAGAAACCTAGACTGGGGTTATGTGACTTGTATCTATGAAAAAGAGAAAGTAAGGAGGGATATGGAATTTCCTGGATAATATTTATTCACAAAATAATATTTTAAAAATATTTTTTCCTCAAATAAAGATGAAAACAAACAACAACAAAAAGTTGTTTGAATTCTGCCTCAGTTTCAGTGTTCTTGTCAGCCTGTTCTGCATACAAAAGTTTGTTGTCAGCTTTTTCTAGACCCTTTTTTTGTCAGCTTTTTCTGGACCTTCAGGCCAGTACCAACCTCAGAGATGCTTCTCATATTTTCCCTGCTTCTGACACTGATTCAAATCCTCATTCCAGCAAGAGCTCTCAGGCTCCATATGGATGAGGAGCAAAGCTTTGTGTAAGTCCAGGTCTGCAGTGCTCAGTAACCACTGCCATCCCATGAAAAGTGCACTTAAACTACTGCAATAAAGCACATTGAATCAAGTTTAATAGCAAGGGCAAAAACTGCCAAGTTCCTAAGTAGGTCTCTTAAAATAAGATGTAAAATTAAACGTTAGGAAAGGTGTTGCTGAAGTACTGTGTATCTTCAAAGTATGAAGTCACTCAAGTATTTAACAGCACTTGAAGAGCAGTAAGTCCTACATTTTGTAAGAAAAGAACATCTTTAATTGAGCTTTTGAGTTGTACAAGGGTGGATGCCTACCATTACTTGAAACGAAAGTCTTTGAAATAAGTTATTGTTATGTGTCATTTAGCTGAAGCATTCAAAACCAAGATAGAGAAAGAAGTGCAAAATTATCTGTCCAAGATTACCCAAAATTTTTCTGAGCGGCAAAAAGAGAAACCCATTTTCACAAAACTCTATGTCCTGACAAGAAAGACAATCTTCCCTCCAACAGCCTATCTTGGGGTACTCAGAATCATATGCAGGTACAACTATGTCAATGTAAAAAACTACATTTCTCCCTGAAAAAAATGCCAGCAGGTATCTCCTGACTTACCCACACAAATCATACCCCATGGCAAGAACTGGGTCTGCATGAATCAGAATTGAGACACTTTCATGCTAAGGTTGTGCCCTGTCCCTAAAATAGCATGGGTGGAATAAATGTCCCCATTATATTTATAATGTAGCTAATGAATTTTGTGATTGTAAAATAACACCGTCCAGAATACTGATGAATCCCACGACATGGCTTCCAAGGGCTGTCTTGTTAAAGATGCATTTTTACTGGAATTTTAATAATTAATCATGTTTTGGGGGAGTTTTATTTTCGCGTGGCTTATCCTTTGATGATCTAATTTCCATTTATAATTATCTACTCCTTCATGGATTAATTACTCATGTTATTTTCTCTATTAATCAGACGTCAACATTTGCATTACAGATGACTGAGTTAATTTCATACTACTAAATCTGGCAGCACAGTTATAATGATAAATACTTTCCTCAGTTCTAGGGGTAAATTAAGAGTCTCTGCCCTTTAAAACAAAGGCATTACTAGGGCCTTACCACTTTTCTGAAGCATGCTGGTGGTTCTGTGATATTATCCACATATATTTAATATGTCTAAGAATTTACTTCTTTTCTGCAAACTGTGAATGCACAAATCTTGAGTTCATTCATTGCTGCCAAACAAGCCCTGAGCAAAGGGCAGAGAGTTCTGTGACCCCAGTCAGACAGGAAGAGAAAAACACCTCTCTCTGCCCAGTCCCACACAGGATCCTTTTCCCTACCCCAACAAACAAACAAACAAAATCTCTTCTACCCTATGGCAGTCCACTCTGCACTGTCTCCACAAGTAGGACTATCAGTTCTGGGATCCAAGAGGATCCTCAAGTGGCCCTTGAGGAGGTACCTGGAGCCTGCACAGCAACAACAGCAAGCTGGAAAGACAAGGAAAGATAAAGTGAAGGAAGAATCCCTTTCTAACACCAGTTTGTTTCCTTCCTCAGCCCCTGCCCTAGCCCAGGCTACAGCCTCCTCATTCCCAATCAGCATTATTTTCATCTGCAGACAGAAGGAGGGCTGCTCATGATGTTAGGGACTCATCAGGGAGGTAAATGTCAAGGTGGCCTTCAGGGAGAACACCTTCAAATCAGCCAGCTCAGCATAAGGCATCTGCATGAAGTTCTACAGCACTGACTGTGTGGGGCTCAACTCAAGCCTGGAGAAGAGGAGGCTCCCAGGGGAGCTCAGAGCAACCTCCCAATATCTGAAGGGGCTACAAGAAAGCTGGGGGAGGGCTTTGTGCATGGGGGGTAGGGAGAGGACAAGGGAAATGGGTTAAAACTGGAAGAGGGGAGACTGAGGTTGGACATGGGAAAGAAATAATTTAATTTGAGGGTGCTGATCCCCTGTCCCAGGTTGCCCAGGGAAGCTGTGGCTGCCCCATCCCTGGCAGTGTCTCAGCCCAGGTTGGATGGGGCTTGGAGCACCCTGGGCTGGTGGGAGGTGTCCCTGCCCATGCAGGGGCTTGGAACTGGGTGAGCTTTAAGGTCCCTTCCAGCCCAACCCATTCCATGATTCTATGAACACAGCAATAAATGGGAAAGTTTCTTCAATAACCCATTCATAATGTCCTTGTTTTTAGGTCTATGAATATGTTCCCTCCCTTGAGTTCATGCTCTGGTTAGTAAAGATCAGCAACTCTGTTAATTTTAGACACAAGTAATACTTTCACACTTGTTGGCAGACAGAGTGCAGAAGGCTGCTCATTTTACAACATAAAGCTTTTCATACACACCTGATTCCCTATAGCACAATGCTGGATCCTGTCATTCCAATGGTGCAGCAGTTCTTCCCCATCTCCCCATGCCCTTTACATTACTCTGTCTTCCATCATATTCCTGGGGTCACTAAAAACCTGAACTGTAAACATTCTTACTCTTTGCCAGGGAAGAAATCATGCAAGGCAGATCAGAGCAGCCCTCTCTAACATGAAATTAAAGCCTGGACCTGTATGCAGCTCTGCACCTACTGAGCTGCCACAGCGACCCAGTGCATCCCAGTGATCTGCAATCACACCCTGAGAGCCACTGCCAGCCTCACACATAGCCATGCAGCAGAACTAAAAGTTCCATTTCTGTCCCCAGCACTGCTCCTATGACTAAAACTCTTCAAAATAAAACTAAATGTGGGACTTAATGGAGCACAGAAGGGTCCAAATTCTGAATTAAGGAGAGATTAAAGCATTTATAGCCTCATCACATCCGTGTCTGTAAAGCCTGAGAAAACAAAATGACTCTGCAGGAATTTATGCAAGCACAGAAATAATCTGCCACAGTCCATAGTAAATTTGTACTTTGTTCTCACAAGTCACCCTGGTACCACAAACTTCTTGTTACCTTTTTTGCTCACTACATCTGAGAGAGAGAGAGAGAGTTCTTTCTCCTCAGTGCTCTCTGTCCTGTTTAAAGTCCCCCTTGGTTTCTATCACCCCCACCCCCAAAGCAGAGCCCATTCCCTGATGCTTCATCTTCCTCAGCCTGGCAGAAGAGGAGAGGTCAGCATCTTGTCACACAATCTCAGCTGGGGGTCAGAACTCTTTGAACATCACTGGGGGCTTGGGATGAGGCACAGCCTGGAGAACACCACGGCCTAGTGCTGCAGAAAGACCCTTTCCATGGAATGGTTGTCCTGGGGTTCCTGCCTTCTCTGTGCTGCTGGGAGCATTCAGCCAAGTGCTGCTGTGTCCAATTTGTGCAAAATCCATCAGGACAGATCAGACCAAAGGCTGCAAACTGTTTGCAAGAAATGCAGAGGTTTGGTTTCCTGCAGACTGTCCTGCTGCCAGATCCCCCTGGGATGATGGGAGGTGACATCCTCACTGACACACCTGGATGTCCTATTCCAGGAAAAACATGCCTGCTCAAGGGGAGGAGAAGGAGATGCCCAAATGCTGTCCCAAGAGGAAACTGTACCAGCTCACAGTGCACAAATGACATCTTCAATGCCACCAGGAGGCTGGAAGCTGGGGATGTGGGGATGCCCCAGGGCTGAACCCAGTCACAGCATCCAAAGTGCAGGCAGGAGGGACAGCCATCACCTGAGCATGACTTTCCCACCCCAGAACAGGCACCTGACATAGCTGGACTGTGTTAGCACCATACTGCAGGTCTGCCTGCAGCACCAGGGATGGCCCTGCAAAGGGGCAAAAAAATGAAAAAAGGAGAGATGGTGCTGCCAAGTGCCTGAGACACTGAGCACCTTCTGGTTACATCAGAGCTAGCCAAGACCTGATGTCTAATCCAAAGTCCCCTCACTTTTAAGGTCCTTCGCCCATCTGCAGGATGCAGGGGGACCCTCCATGCCCTCCCAAACATCCCTCCAAGCACAGAGGGGCTGCCTGCCAGCACCCTGACCACAGCACCTTCTGCTCTCCAGGTACACACCGGGACACCTCTCTCCTTGAGCAGACTCTGATGGAGAAGTTTTGACAGAACACACACACACGCCTGCCTGCCTGCCTGCCTGCCTTCCTTCCTCCATCCCTCCATCCATCCCTCCCTCCCTCCCTCCCTCCCTCCTTCCAGTTCTGTGTAGGACCCTGAAGTAAAACACTCCCCAGTTATCCAATGTGGGGATTTTTTTCCTTCAGGAATGACTGACAAAGATCTTTCCCCCATCTTACAACACACCTGTGCCCATCAGCTCTGTCACCTCTGGCTCTGCAGCTCCTGACTGCACTCAGTTTTCTTCTGATTGCAACTAAGCCAGCAAAATCTTCTCTCCCATTTCCAAGTCTCCCATTTGCATCCAGCATTAAGATCTTTGCAAGAAATAGAGCATTAGCACACAAATGGTAGAACACCACAAGAAAAGCTCAGCAGGTACAGAAGAAATTCCCATTAACTGTGAAGAGGGTAAGAGGGGTGAGGGGGAAAGGTTGCTTTCATGGAAAAGCCTCTTAGGATGCTGGAAAACCAAGCAGGTGAAGTTGTGAAGCCAGCACTGGGCTCCATGTTCCTGCCACCTTGGCTTACACTGCAGTGCAGGGCAGGAGAGGTACAAGTGTGAGACCTGCTTAGCTTCACATCAGACTTCTTACTCATTGTGGTGGGTTGACTAAAAACCAAATGCCCTCCCTGGTGTTTGGTTGCTCCCTCTTCACAGCATGATGTGGAAAAAATACTAAGAATAGGAGTAAGAAAGTCTGTAGGTCAAGATGAGGACAAAGAGATTGCTTATCAATTACAGTGGCAGGCAAAGGAGACATTACTTGAAGAAAGTTACTTATTACCAAGGAAAATAGATTCAGGTACTGAGAAACAAACAGATAAATGTTAAAACACCAGGAGTTCTCTCCCATCATAACTTCACTCTTTTTCTCCAAGCAGCACAAGGGCAGGGGGGTTATGGTCATGGGATGGTTTGGATTAGAAGGGACCTTTAATGGTCACCTACTCCAACCCCTCTGCAGAGAGAAGGGACAAGTGCAACCCGACTTACAACCTCTCTGGACAATCTCCTTCTGTGTTTCATCACCCCCAAAATAAAAAATTTCTTCCCACAATAAAAAATTTCTTCCTTTTATCTAGTCTAAATCTACCCTCTTTCAGTTTAAAACCATTACCACTTGACTTAGCACTCTCTGTCCTCACAGGGGATGAGCTCCATCCCTTTGATCATGTCTGTAACCCTCCTCTGGTCCCACTCCAAGTGGTCCATGTCTCCCTAGCACTGGGGACTCCAGAGCTGGATGCTGGGGTCTGACTACAGCCAAATAGAGGGGGAGAAAAGAATCACCCCCTCTGACCTGCTGGTCATGGATATTTGGAGATAGCCCAGGACACAGCTGGCCTTCTGAGCTGCACATTGCTGGCTAATGCCCAACTTCTCATCCAGCAGTCCCCCCAGGTCCTTCTCTCCAGTCCTGCTCTCAATCCCACCCCACCCCCCACATCCTATATATTCATACCAGGGGCTGCCCCAACCCAGATGCAGGACCTTACACTTGGCCTTCCCAAACTTCATGAGGTTTACACAGGCCAGCTTCTTGAATTTATCCATCCCCTGAATGGCTCCCAGCCCTCAGCTGCACCACTCAGCTTGGTCTCATCTCCACATCTGCTGAGGGTGGGCTTGAGCTCACTATGTCCTTGATGAAATGGTTATTTTAGAGTTTCTCCCTTCCTTCTCACACCTTTCCTCTGCTCCAGCATGGGCTCTCCAAAGCCAACAGTTCCTTTGGGAATATCCATCTGCTCCTGTGTGGGTATTCCACAGGCTGCAAGGAATACCTGCTCCACCACAGAGGACCTCTTCCTCCTCCTCTTTCCCTGACCTTGGTGCTCCTCACCTTGTTTCTCACTCTTTTTTCCCTCCTCCTCTGCCTCTGTGGTGTTTTTTGCCCTTTCTTAAATGTGTTTTAATAGAGGCAACACCAATGCAGCTGATGGTCTTAGCTTTGGTGTGCAAATGTTCCCCTGAACATCTCTGAGGAGTAGATTTGATAATCCCAAACAAAGCAATATAAAATAGACAATCAAGCATTCTGCAAGATATGAAAACAGTAAGACTGTTTTCCTCAACAAAACAAACAAACAAATAAATAAACATACTTCAGGGGGTTTTATGTTTCAAGCAAATTAGATTGGCCATAGTCAGAACATGGTAAGGATAAAGTGTTGACTGCCAAGCCAGATTTGAAATAAACAAAAATAAATTAGAACCATCCTTTTCATTTCAGGAACACAACCTGCCAAAGTACTCCAGCTGTTCAGTTGGCTCAGACCAGATAACTGAAACACACAGTCCCTGGGACACACACCATTGTCAAGCCAACACAAAACACCATGCTTAACCAAGGACCCAACACCACAAAGGAAAGAAACAGCAGCACCAACCCAAGCCTCAAAAAAAAGGCAGAAAGCATACAGAAGCCAAAATGCTCAACACTGCCATTTATTGCTAAAAACTCCCGAGAAACAGTTAACTCTCAGAAGTAATGTTTTCTAAATCATTTTAATTAATTTCTAATTTGAAAAAATGTTCCTATGTTCCACCCAGTTCTCCTCCCCTTGGGAAGAGTGCCCAGAGCACAGACTGGAATAGCTGCAGAGAGGCAAAGGGAAAGAAAACATCAGACATAAAACTAAGCCCAGAGCTGAGACTTTCCTCCCCACTCCCAGGAGGACATTCTGCCCAGAACCCCAACCTCTCTCCTAATACCGAGCCTACAGGTGGTCCAAACAATTACAAGCCATCACTGCATCCCAAGAAATCAGCATCCTAAGAAAATCCCAAACAAGAATGTTTCCAAACTCACACCATGCTGCTTGCCTAAATTCCCTGTAATCCCTATCTGTGCTCAGAAGCCTGAGGCTGTATAGGTGAGCCCAAAAGAGGTGGTCCAAAGTCCACCCAACATGATCTTATGAGAGAGACAGCATTAATGGGAGAGTTATCCAGAGAAAGAGCCCAACACAAGCAAGTTTGCACTTTGTATGCTCTGCCACTGCCACCCATCACGAGTGAAATGAGGGATGAAACAAACAGAACACTATTTAAATGCCTTTCCCCCTTCCTGCTCCAATCACCCTTTTCTCAGCACAGAGAATAGTTGATCAGAGAGCAGCCCTGAGAGGTTCTGATGCCAACATTTTAGCTCGTACCCAAACTTCAACAGTTTTGGCAAATACTCACAGGTGTGGGCAACCAGACCATGTCAGGACCTGACTCAGCAGAGCCTGGCAGAGAACATTGGGCACTTCCCTGGTGGGAAGCCAAATAATTTCCTGCAGAGGGATTTAGTTGGAGGGTTTGGGTCTGTGTGCTTCAAACTCCCTGGCTGGGGGAAGTGGGACTGATCCCCTCCTGTCTTTACTCCCCATCTCGAAGGTGGAAGTGCTGAGATCTCCTCTAGGAGGCTGTTGCAATACCATCCCAGAGGCTGTCAGCCCTTGGACTCTAGAGTAAAAGGGGCATTTTACTGCTTAGGAAAAACAGACAACAAATCTTTGGAAAAGGGTGATTTTTAAGCATCTGAATAGACTAAAGAACAAAAAGTCTGCCTGGAAGTCAAAGGGAACCACACTGTGAAATCATTTAAGTGCTTCTGAAAACTGTTTCTTAATTCAAAGGTTTAAGGAGCACTTTTCTAGCACTTTAAAGAAGAAAAGGTACCACGGAGTGATGCCACAGTTTAGCACTGCCTAGACATCTGCTAAAACCAGACCTTTTGTGCAAGGACAACAAAAATCTGGTGAACAACCAAATGTCATCAGTGCAGAAGTATGTGTACAAGGCCATAACTGAGGGGTACTGTAAAATCCCTACCTGGCTTTTTCTTGGCATCATGCTAGAAATTTACTGTCACATGTTTAAAACCCTGAGCCCCAAGATATTCAGTCAATAAACACGACAGAAGAATTTACTCCTGTAAAATAAATAAACACTATTACCTCGTTTGCATGTGGCAGACTAGGCCGATTACTCTGTAATATTCCATTAACCAATAGTTTTCCGTAGGCATCAGCACCTTAAATAATTTATGGCACTGCATAAAGAACATTAATATTATTTTCTCTACTATGGTGCAAGCTTTCCCCCAAAATTTTAAGAACTCCAACACCATAAAGTTGATTTTATGGTTAGTAATTTTTTGGTCAAAGACAACAGCATAAAAGTGGTTCTCCACAGCAGAATCTATCTATGACATCAGGAAAAGAATTTGAACATCTGAGCTGTATTCAGCAAACCAAAGGGACTGGGTTGCAAACTGTATTTAAATGTTTAACCAGGATGAGGTGGGGCAATGATACCAAAACATGCATGGAGTTCAACAAGGGCAAGGGCAAGGTTCTGCCCTGGGGGGGAAGGAAATACCAGGGACAGTACAGGTTGGGAGGAGAAAGGATGGGGGACAGCCCTGAGGAGAAGGACTTGGGGGTGAAGATGGACCAGGAGCTCCTCAGAGTAGCTCCTAACCCTCAGTCCCCAAAATTTCTGTTTAAACAGAGGCATAGGGAACAGGAGTGCTGACACAGCTTTGAAAAGAAAGAGCCAGGACAGAGCACAGCTATATTATTTTTTATTTTTCTATCGTATAATGTATTATATATAATATCATGTTACCTTATGATATCATATTATTAAAATGTATTATATATCTGATGAACCACAAGTGGTTCCCCCTGTAGCATCTCAAGCTGGGGAGAGAGGTAGGGATGGAATAAGGATAGAACTACTGTCTTCCTTCCACAGCTTTCATCTGACCTTTAGTAGATCCCAGCAGACATCTCCCTCATCTGTGCTGGATCCAATGTTCCTTTTGTGTCTCCCAGACAGCCAGGCAGGGACAGAAGCAGAAGTCAAAACATCTGCCAACCTCTGCTACCTGCAGGAAGAGTGGCACGAGAGACCCCAGCACTGCAAAAGCATTGGCAGGAGGCCTGGATCTGCCAGGTTCTGCAGCTGGCTGGATGAGAGGGACAGAGCAGACAAGGACAAACATCTCCAGGACCTGAAGCACACAAGTGGGCATAGGGAGAGAAACCAATTGCCCAGGAACTGTGCTGAGTGACAGAGGGACAACTAGAGAAGGGCAGGAGATGGCCAGAGCCATGCAGCACAAGACTGGCAGTGTATCTGGGATTTAAAAATGAGCCTTATGCTGACCACCCCCAACTCCATTTCTGTTTTCACACACCCTGCACTTGGCCGAGGACAAGCCCTGTCCTGAGCACGTAAATCAGAGAGCAGCACTGTCCCCATCCTGCCTGTCACCCTGCAGCCATCACCCCCTCTGCAGGGCCCAGCACACAGCAGCTTCTGCTGGGGAGGATACCCAGGAGCAAGAGGGAACAGAAGCAGGGCTGGGGAGGAGGAGAGGGCTTGCCAAGTGTTTGCCTCATCCTCCTTCCTCTGGGCTGCATTTTCTTCACCTGTAACCAACAGAAAAGTCCTCTGCGTGCCCTTCCTCTGCCAGCCCAAATCACAAATCAATCTGGTCTAAGGTGGCACGAGCAGCCATTCAGGTCACATCTCAGTTCATGTCAGCCTCTGTACTTGGAATGCACTTCTGGTAAAGAATAAAAAGAAGATCGATGTGCACATGCAAGGACTAAAACCTTGAGAAAGGGTCTTTCAGGCTGACACCAGTCCCCTTCTATCCCCTCTTTTCTCCTCCTCCCCTGTCCCTCTTAGACTTTCACATGCCCATCACTGCAAACCAAAGACTTGTGCCAGTCTCAGGCAATGCCTGGGCTGTGGTGTGTCAGTGGGTAAATGAGCCAGCACGAGCTCTGTATGCATGGAAACACATTTCCAGACCTGTCAAGCCTCATTTTTTTTAGAAGGCATAAAAGATAGCTGACTCTTTTTTTCCCCTTCAAGAAAGAAAAAGAAAAAGGAGGAGAAAGGAAAATGTATTAGTAACCAAAAGGTAAGGAGAAATTTCTGAAGGTTGTCCTCCTTTCTATGATTATCAGGGTGATGGATGTGCTGCTTGTACAACCAGGTGCTGTGTGAACAGAGCACATAATGCAGTCCCCTCCTGGCAGTAAGCAGGCAACTTGCAAAAGAGAAAAGAAATATCCAGAGGGGAAAAAATAAAATTAAAAAAAGAGAGAGAGAGAGAGAAAGAGACATCTGACAGACCTGCAGCATATCCAGAGCCACAGGAAGTACAGATTTCCTAACCATGCCTTGATGTTGCTCTCCTGCAGTATCTCCATCCTTCTGCCTCATTGCCTCCTCCAGAGGCTGCCCCCAAACTCCTGCCAACACAGCAGGAGCTGAGAGAGCAAACATCCAAGCCCTGGTGAGGGACAGGGATGCACTCTGTCTCCTCCTGATGACACCCAGCTGACTGATGCAGCTGATGTGCCAGAGAGGGGATGTCACCCAGAAGGACCTGGAAAAGATGGAGAAGTGGATCTGGGCTGGGGAGGTCCCCACTGTCAGTGCAAGATGGGCAGGGATGGGATTCAGAGAAAGGGAATTGAGCATGCTGGTGACCAAAAAGCTGGGCATGAGGCAGCAGTGTGGACCCAAAGGCCATGGGGATGGCTGCATCCTGGGCAGCAGACGGAGAGAGGTGATCCTGCCACTCTGCTTTGCTCTGGGGTGACCTCACCTGGATTAATTCTGTCCAGCTCTGGAGCCCTCAACACAACAAGGACACAGAGATGCTAGAGCAGGTTCAGGGGAGGGCCACAAAAGTGATCAGAGGGTTGGAGCACCTCTCCTACAAAGAGAGGCTGAGAGAGCTGGGGTTGTGCAGCCTGGCACAGAGAAAACTCTGGGGAGACCTTAGAGCACTTTCCAGGGGCTCCCCAGGAAAGCTGGGACTGTTCACAATCTCTTGTGCAGCAATGGCATGAGAGGCAATGGTTTCAAACTAAAGCAGAGTACACTGAGATCAGAGATTAGAAGGAAGTTCCTCACTATGAGGGTGGTGGAACACTGGGAGAGGTTTCCCAGGGAAGTGATGGAGGCCTCATCCCATTCATGATCAGGATTGATGGGGCTCTGAGCAACCTTAAAGACATCCCTGCTCATGCAGGGGGGTGGAACTAGATGATCTTTCATGATCCCTTTCAACCCCCAACTTTCTGTGATTTCTGTGATTCCCCAAGAACGTTACTACTCAGGGTTGGGTCCTTTTGTAGGAAGATCACATCCACCCATCCCTATTTTATGAAGATCAACTACTCACCAAAGACGTACAAAGAAGTAATCAAGTGGAAGATGATTTCTCTCCTGAATTAATTTAATGAGAGTAAAAGGTTTGTTCTCAGTTCCACAAGTTGTTAGGTTGGAATTCTTGCTGGCTCTCTAGTAACTGAGTAGATCTCAGTACTTGTCAGCCCCAGGCCAAAAAGCCAGGACTAAAGAGAATGCATGACATATGAAGAACTAAGAAAATAAATCCTGACACTGGAAGTCCCCTGGGATTTCTTTCAATGCTCGGACTGAATGCTGGAAAGTCACTCAGCAGCTTTCTGTCCCCTTGCTGGGATTCCCAGAGGATGCAGGGGACTGTTTTGTTTACAAAAGCCTCCTATTTGTAATTTAAATAAGGAATAGCAACATAAACACCTTGAGAGTGAGCAGTCATACTTATGGGCTCAGGGAAAAGCATTTATCTTTGGATACCTCACCAGTTTCAATACCTTTATCATTCTGTACCCACCACATTGAGCAGGTACCACTTTAGTCACCTCATTCCTGGCAACCCGAGGCATGGGGAGGCTTATCATTTTATATCTTATTATTTGACTTATGGGAAAACCCATGACAACATAAAAATGTTAGACTAGGGTTTTTGCATCACGAGCACTGCAACTGTCCTCCCGAGGCTGATTTCTCTATTAAATAACTCTCACAAGGGGACTGCTTGGTATTTAATCTACTGTAAGAAGGAGGATCTAGTTAAAGTGCAGCAGAAACACAGGACTTGCAACCCAGTGATAAATATCTAATGACAGAATGATGCTGTGTGTTCTCCAACAGAAACCCTGAAAAAAAGTTTCTTCAGGGTTCCCATCACAGCCTGGGAGTCTATATCCTGAAAAACCATCAGGAACACAGTTTTCTATTCCCTACCCATGCCACACATACTCCCACCTTATCACCCTCTCTTGCACAGATACATTAAAACATTTACTGACTTTCTTTCAAAAAATACCATAAATAAATAAATTTTAAAACCCCACAAACAACAACCAAAAAAACCACCAAAAAAAAACCCCAAAACCAAAAAGCCAGAGTTTTCCAGCAGTCTTCACAGAGGATAGTTGACTATCTATGTTAACTAATTTAGTTAACTATAGTTTACTGTCCTCTGTTATATCTCCAGCCCTTTCCATGGCAAAACACAGTCTGAAACCAGCAACTACCTGACTTCCCCTGTATAATTTGAAACACTGTGACTCTGTTTTCTTTTTGATTTATATCAGCTGACAAAGAATCATTTCTGGAACACTTTCATGGTGAAATTTCGGTTATAAGAATAAAGCACACAATCAAAGCCATACAGTTCTCACCCACCCCTTTCTCTTTTCCCTCCTTTTCCAGTCTGCCGATTGCAGATTTTGGGAAATTACTGTTCTTATTTTTGTTACTTAAGCAGTACCTGGAGGACTCATAATATCACACAGTGTACATGGAGAGTAGAGCAACAGAAGCCAAATGTCCTGTGCTTCTCAGTGTGCCTCCCATCCTCAGGGCTCTGCTGCCTCACCCAAACTCTCCTTTCTTCTCCTCCCCAGTTCACAGACTTCCTTACAAGTAGGGGCTGCTTGGTTGGTTTTTTCCAGGCTCTCATGCACATTTTCCCACTATTTTCTACATGGAGACCAAACTCCTGGCACTCTCTCATTCACCTTCCTCTCCTGCTCCCCATCCACTCCATAACTCCTACATCTCTTCTACCCAACTCTGATCCCATGTCCCTCTCTGTACTCTAAACAGCCTCAGGAAGTTTGCCAATACTCTCCTCTCTTGAGGCTGTTTCTGCTGTGTAAATTGTGCAGCTGCAGCCCTTGGTACAAGCAGAATCACTAGGTCCAACATATCAAACACACAGTGCCTCTTGCTTTTCCAGAGTCTGCTTTGCAGGACAGCTGAACTCCTGCCCTTCCAGCAGCTTGCCAGGGGAGCTGCTGAGTACTCAGAAAAAACCCAGCTTCAGTTGCTCAACTACACAAGCAAGTGAAGAGCCCAGAGCCCAGGATTAGCTTTGGTGATGCTAATTTCTGCTGCCTCCTTGTCTGGGAGTCAGAGCTCCACTCAGCTCCCACCCTTGTCAATGTCTTACTGCTTCTGGGTAAGCATTTGTACTTTCCTTCTCAGTTTTGTCTGTTGAACAGATGGGATTTCATCACTTGCCACAGATTTAACTCATCTGAGTTCACAAGTGCTCTCTGAGGTCTTCAGATCAGGGGTGCTGGAAATCACTCAGTTCTACAGTACCAGGGGACATGCTCTCACCTGGCAGCATGATGAAGAGAAATCAGTCACTGACACTCCTGTCCTTTAACACTGCCACCTTCCAGCACAGCCTTGTTCACATTTCATTTCTATGCGCTGCTTTTCCTGTTGGAAGAAAGCACCTAGGTACAACCTTTTCTGATGAAAGCAAAGAACTATCATTTGGCAATGACTTGCTATCCCAGACATCCTCTGCCAGGAAATTAAGCCACCAAGGAAACACAGGGAAGCAGCTTCTGTGCCACTGCCACCAGTCCCTAGCAGCCCCAGGGATGACAGTCCCAAAAACAAAGCTCAGTTTCCACTCAGAGCTCTTTTCCAACCATGGAAATTCTGTGATTCTGCTATTCTGGGTACACAATAAATAGAAGAACATTCCTGAAAATCATAGACTGGTTTGGGGTGGAAGGGACCTTAATGCTCATCCACTTCCAGACACCTCCCACCAGCCCAGGTTGCTCCAAGCCCCATCCAGCCTGACCTTGGACACTTCCAGGGAAAGCATCCACAACGTCTCCAGGCAACCTCTTCCAGTGTCTCAGCACCCTCACACTAAAGAATTTCTTGCTTCCATCTAGTCTAAATCTGCCCTCTGCCAGTTTAAAACCAGCGCCCTTTGTCCTATAGCTATGGGCCCTACTAAAAACTCTGTCCTCATCTTTCTTATCTTTCCCTTTGTATACTGGAAAGCCACCACAGGGTCTCCCCAAACTCTTCCCTTCTCCAGGCTGAACAACCCCAATTTCCTCAGCCTGGCTTCACAGGAGGGATGCTCCAGCCCCATGAGTATCTTTGTGGCCTCCTCTGGACTTGCTCCAAGGGCTCCATGTCCTTCTTACACTGGGGACTCCAGACCTGGACACAGTGCTCCAGGTTGGGTCTCACCAGAACAGAGCAGGGAAGGAAAATCCCCTCCCTCTCCTGGCTGACCACACTTCTTTTTCTGCAGCCCAGGACACCAGCTCATACTGAGTTTTCAACCCCAAGTCCTTCTCTGCAGGGCTGCTTTCAATTCTCTCTCTGCCCAACCTGTATTTGTGCCTGGGAATGCCCCAGCCCAGGTGCAGGACCTTGCATTTGGTAGGAAGCTGCAAAACCTCACCTGACTCACACGGCATCTTAAATGTTCATTACCATCCTAGCTGTTGGATTTTAAAAATAAATAAATAACATTTAGGCAGAGTTCTTCCTAGCTGCCTTTTTTTGGCAAACTTTCCCTCTGCTAGTTTCTGTCACTTGTTCCTTTGCCACTGCTCGTAGCAGTGATGAGCTGAACCTCCCCTGTGATGCAGATAAAGCTCATTTCTGTGTCACTGAAGGTCTCCTGCACCTGCTCAGTGTTCTATCTCAAGGGCTTCCATTCAGCACCCATAGCTCAGCCAGGGCCTGGGATCATCCAGCTCCAGCAGCTCTGAGTCTGGGGCAGAATCTCAGTGCAAGCCACGACCTGCCAAGCTTTCCCCTGGTGCACATACAGGAAGGACTGGAGAAACCAGAGAAACTTCATTTTTAGAATGAAGTTCAGAGTTAGGAGCTAAAACAGGTAGAAAATTCATCTGCTTGAGCTCTTTCAGGTTCAGCTGATAACATTCAAGGTTCAAGTCCTGGAAGATACCAAGAAGACCAGAAAAATATCCAGGCTCAGACTAGAGAGATATCCAGGCTCAGGCACATCTGCACCTCCAGCAAGGCCAATATTTTTCTTCCAGATCTCCACCTGGAAGCTAAAACTTCACTGTGTGTATGAAAGTGGAAGGAGGCAGGGGAGGGCAGGGCTGATTTGCAACAGCAAAATCCTCTGCCATGCCAGCTGCTAAGAGCACATGATGGATCTTGTGCTGCATCAGCTGCTTGAAAGCCTGTTTTTTAGGGCAGCCTGACTCAGAATCCATGAGTTTACATGTGATAATTTCAATGCCTAAAACATCCATATTTAGGCACGGAAAATCCCCTCTCTCTTGTTTTTTTAGAAGTTGAATGGCTCTCCATCCCTCTCTTTGGGGTAAATTCAAAAGACTTAATCAGATAAGATGGAAAATGCTGCTCAAAGCCATCAGGTTTCAACCTGTGCTCATCCTTAGCAGATTCACACCAGTCCCTTGAACCAGGTTGCTCTGTTCAATGCTCAGGATTTCAAAACCTCATCTCCTGTTGTAATGCAAATAGAAAGCAGCACAAGACCCTTCCACAGCTCTCAATACTTACTCTTTAAGAATTAATCTCAGCTAAGTTAATTACCATCATTGAAGGGGCAGAGAAGGAAGAGAGGATCTCTGGAAGTTACCTAGCTCCAAGCAGGTTCAGGTAAATCAGTGTCTACCAAGCCTCTTCCTCCTCGACTTGCTTGATTTATCCCCAGTTAAGGAAGGACTCATTTTCCTTGGTTGTGTCCCAGGCTTTTTCACCCTTAACCTGCTGCTTGCTGATGAGTGATCCTGGGAAGTCCTGGAAAACTCTGCCATCGCCAGCTGATCCCAGAGGTCTACAAGTAGTGCCTCTGTTCATCCTATTTATTTATCCTATACTATTAATTACTCTCTGCTGCTTTGGCCAGATCCCTTTCTATTTCTCCACTGAGAATAGCCTATAAATTTTCCAAACCTCCCACAAAAGGGTTGCTGTCACTGGTTGCCCTTTTAGCATGAGAATGAGCTTTGTGAGCAACACAAGCAAAAGATCTGGCTAGGTAAGCAGAGCCTCTTCCCAGGGGCCAAATCCTGACCTGAACTCCTAAAATGTCCTAAAGAGCCATGATTTTTGAAAGATTTTCTGCTGCATGGGCTCTTAATTGTTTTTGCATATTGAGAATATAAATGAAATTGGTGCCACCTAGAAAGAGATCAAGGGAAGCATAACATCTTGTTTTTCTGCTAGATTAAGGATTGTCATCATACTACATTCACCCAAGGGGCAAGAAAGAAAATTGCCTCTAAGCACTGATGCAGCAGCTGCCAATGTAGTAAAATCCCCTCATCTCTTGCACTGGTTACATGGGAAAAAAAAAAAAAAAAAAAAAAAAAAAAAAAAAGTATGCTTGAGGAAGAGGCAGGATCATAGGATCATAGTACAAATTAAAAAAAAAAAAAAAAAAAAGAAAAAAACACAGGCCAATAGTGAATAGCCTACCCCTCTGCAAGATCTAGTAATCCCTTTGAAAAGCACAGATGTAATCTGGCACATTTGCTGTGGCTTTCTAAAAGCCAAAAGGGGAGGAAAGATACTTAAGAATTCTTCATACGTCAGGATGTAAGGCTAGAGCTGAAAAAAGGCAGACGAGAGAAATAAGCTGGTGCTGCCCCTGACCTTCCCCCTCCCCGACACATCCTCCCTGTGCTCTGCAACTCACCCAGTCCTCATGATGATTTTTTTCCCCTCAGAAAGTCCCAACAAGGGAAACCCCAAAGGACAATTACAAAAGCTGCCAACAACAGCTCCTGCCTGCTCCACCTCCCTGCTGCAGGAGCACTACCAACACCTACACAAGTTACCACCTGAGGCTTGAGCTTCCTGGCACAAACTGCTGCTTCTTGAAAATGCTGATTTAAAGCCATTCCACCCTTTTTCCCACCCCACAGGGATCCCTGTCCTCAGCCCAGCCCACTCCTATCAGTGGGTCCCAGCTCAGCTCTTCACAGTCAGGCCAGGGCTCTGGGGCAGCTTTAGAAGAACCCCTCTCCCTCTCCCTCCTTCCAAAACTCCATTTTCTGTTGTTTTTTCCCAGGGAGGCATCATGTGCAGTTGCAAAGAAGAAGGATGGAGATGCTGCTGTGCCTGAGGAGTGCAAGGTGGTGGCAGCAGCTTGTCAAACAGGTAATGCTGTCAAAAAAACTGCACCCCAGAACCACAGCCTTAATAAAGCAGTGCTTTACACCCATTTTCCAAAGGGTTTGATGACTAAACAAGTGGCAAGACCAGGTACAAAGACTACTTCTCCTTCTTTGTCATGGTGATTGATGATAATGTAAACATCAAGGGCAATTTATTCACCCATCAAAAGATTATTCCCCCACCGGGGGTATAATGTGGCAAAGATAAATGAGGAAATGAGACGCCTGTTTGGTCCCAGGGAGGGATGCCTCCCAGTGTGCTGATGTGTTTCAGTCATTGCATCTGTTCAGTTATTTCAAATAGTTCAGACACCTGCCCCAAAAGCCCCTCCATAGGCACCAAGATAGTAAGAGATGCATATATACAACAAAGGCGATGAAAACTACCTGTTAAGGGTACTGCATCAGTTCTTGTAACATTATTTTTTGAACACGGGGCCTGGGGCAAGCACAATAATTAGGGTTTAAAATTACTGGTCACATTTTTCACTAGTGATTGGCAATTAGAAGCCTCAGAGTTTTTACAGAACCATAAAAGGAGATGCTCAAAAAATTTCAGAAATCTTTCCACCATAGCATTAGCATGAAATTAGGTTTAAGGGGGGGGGAAAGAGATGAGGTGTACTCAGATTTCTGGACTGCTTGGAAAGCACTGATTAGCTGCCTCCTCCCAACTCTTTTTCACTTTCTCATCCCAGTAGATTTGGGGAGCTCTGTGAACTCGGGCAGTCAGCCTGCTGGCATTCATCCTTTCCAAGATTTCTCTCCCTCTAAAGAGAGGAACACTTGAGACACTTCTCTTTATACTGCTAGTATCTCCTACACTGAGGAGCTAAGTCTAAGTGGTGTAAACTGCAAACCCAGCTGCTAAACCACGCTGTAGGTGTACAATAACCCTGGTCAGAGCTGGCAGGGAAGCTCAAATCCTTATCTACAGTAGTTCCTGCACCTTACGTAAGTGTTGGTTAACAGTTTTTGGATTATAATAACCATGAGAAGGAACAAAATACAGAAAGAGAATAAAATCTCCTTAAGAGGTGCCTAAAGCAATGAAAAATGCAGTCTGTGTGAACTATCCCAACAGATCCAGTCCCCATCACTCAGCAGCCAGGAGGGCCCATTTATCTTCCCCTGGGTTTTTATGGGGTCCTTTTGCCCTGAGCAGGACTTTTCAGCTGTGACTACCTGAATGGGAAAGATTTAATTTAAAGAAGGGAGTGACTGTAAATGTGCCATTTAAGTTCTTTACAAATGATATTGCAAAAGGCAATGCAATTCAGAGGCTGACTCTTTTCAGTTAATACACAAGACAGAAGCCAGGGGAGCCCACTCAACTGTTTTAAAGCTTTGCTACAGCAAGTGAGGGAGCATCTCTCCCTAAAGCACAGCATGTAAAACATCAGCCCCAGACTGTCCATCTCCAAGTTCACCCTGTCCTTACTGGAGCTGTCCAGGGACATCTCAAATGAGGCACCTGAACTGTGTCTTCTAGAGTAGGTAAGATGAATTTCCACAAAACCAAAGGTATAAATTAGATTTGTATTGATTTTTAATGCCTAAGACACCCTGTAGCCACTTGCTACACCCCAAAGATGAGATGATCAGCACTTTTTTGGGCACCTCAGAGTTGACCTTTCAAAACTCTAAGTTCACATCCATATTTTCCACATGCAGAACATGAAGGGCACTTGCTGGAGAGAGACAGGACTGATTCTTAACATCCTTAATTAGGAATAATCTTACTAACAGTGGCAATAACATAAATCGTTGCCAGGCAGAGAAGTGCTCTGTGAAAAGGGATACCTAATCAGCCCAAATGTGGACAGAGAGGAACACATGGATTTGTCTTCACTGGTTTTATCTTAAAAAGCCACGTCTGTCACCCAAGCCCTAAGCTTTCAAAATGGTTACAAACCAAGAATAAAACCCAACACTCACTCTCCCTGACTTCAGTTGCAGTGCTGATGCTAAAACCATCCCTCTGGCTGCTGGAGGAGACAGTGCTGAGGCTGTCACAGCTGAAAGGGAGCAGCCCATGGCCTCATTTGCTCACAACTACCAGTCCCTGCCTCTTGTTTGCACCTTACTAAAGGCATTGCAGTGCTTACCTTACCCATCCTGAGAGAGAGAAAAGACAAAGTAATACATCAGTCTTGCTGCTGAAGCACACCATTAGCACCTAGAGGATTGCAAAGTTTCAATATGTGTTATCCTGCTTAACGGCTTAGCTAAAGACACTCCAAGAATTTCTGAGGTGATATTTCTCTCAAGAAACTGTGGAAACAGCTCAGAGGGAATTTGCTGATTATTACCTGATAACAGCTATTGAAGGCAACCCAAAAACATGCAAAGACATCAACTGAAGTGTTCCTTGTCCTGTGAGATCATTCCCTTTGAACACAAGCATCCCCCTTTTCTTTTAAATGAAGGTTGTTTTCTTTCCTCTTCCCTCTCTCCCAAATAAAAGTACTGGCTGATTCTACAGCTGCTGGCAGTGAAACTCAACTGCTTCATCCCAGTAGAAGGAAGAAAAGACAAGCCCCAGTTTTTGTGTAACACTTAGAGTGACTCCTAGCAATTTTTTCTGTGATCTCCACTTTCCATACCTTACAACTTTTCCAATCTTCTCTTCCATCTCAGGTTATGTGTACATAAACAGAGATGAGCCAAAAAATACCAAATTCTCTCAGGTTTAGGTGAAGTCAGGTTAAATATACTATTTTTACTAAGAAACCTGGGCACGAGAACTTAAATCAAGAGTAGGATGCAGAGAGAGATGTGAATTCATGTCTTCCATTCTTGGTGTTATGGTTTGAGGTATCAATATGAGAACCTACAGAGTGGGCATTGTTCAGGACACTGGCAGGATGCAGAGGGCAGGCAGAGGGGGTCAGTATTCCTTCCCATTTCCAGCCATACCCTATAAAAGGCAGGCAGATGGGAATTCATAGAATCAGCTGGGTTGGAAGGGACCTCAGAGATCATCAAGTCCAACCCTTGATCCACTCCCCCTGTGGTTCCCAGCCCATGGCACTGAGTGCCACATCCAGGCTCTTTTGAAATATCTCCAGGGATGGAGAATCCACTGCTTCCCTGGGCAGCCCATTCCAATGTCTGATCACCCTCTCCGTGAAGAAATTCTTTCTAATATCCAACCTAAACCTCCCCTGGAACAACTTGAGGCCATGCTCTCTTGTCTCGTTGAAAGTTGCCTGGGAAAAGAGCCCAACCCCCCCTGGCTCCAGCCTCCTTTCAGGGAGTTGTAGAGAGTGATGAGGTCTCCCCTGAGCCTCCTCTTCTCCAGGCTGAACACCCCCAGCTCCCTCAGCCTCTCCTCACAGGACTTGTGCTGGATCCCTTCCCCAGCCTGGTTGCCCTCCTTTGGACCTGCTCCAGGACCTCAATCTCCTTCCTGACCTGAGGGGCCCAGAACTGGACACAGGACTCGAGCTGTGGCCTCACCAGGGCTGAGTACAGGGGCAGAATCCCTTCCCTGGACCTGCTGGCCACGCTGTTCCTGATCCAGGCCAGGATGCCATTGGCCTTCTTGGCCACCTGGGCACACTGCTGGCTCCTGTTCAGCTTCCTGGCAATCCAGACTCCCAGGTCCCTCTCTGCCTGGCTGCTCTCAGCCACTCTGTGCCCAGCCTGGAGCTCCCCATGGGGTTGTTGTGGCCAAAGTGCAGGACCCGGCACTTGGCCGTGTTGAACCTCATCCCATTGGGATCAGCCCAACTCTCCAACCTGTCCTCCTGCCTTCCAGCTGATCCACACTCCCCCCCAGCTTAGTGTCATCTGCACATTTGCTGATGATGGACTCAATCCCCTCATCTAAATCATCAATAAAGATATTAAACAGAACTGGGCCCAGCACTGATCCCTGGGGGACACCACTGGTGACCGGCCACCAACTGGATCAGCACCGTTCAGCACCACTCTCTGGGCCCGGCCCTCCAGCCAGTTCCTAACCCAGCACAGAGTTCCCCTGTCCAAGCTGTGGGCTGACAGCTTTTTCAGGAGAATGCTGTGGGAGAGGGTGTCAAAGGTTTTGCTGAAGCCCAGGTAGTTCTGCCCCTTCCTGCTCCCTTCTTCCTTCCTGCACTTGCAGGTCCTGGGGAGAGGCTGATGCTCATTGCTCTCAGCTCCCCGTGTGCTCTGCAGCATACAAATAGATCAGTTGTATCAGCAATCATCAAAATCAGGTTTTGTATATATTTGTTTATTTGTTCTTTATCTCACACATCACTACCCCTTCCCTGTCCTATTAAGCCTGTTCTGCTTTTAACTTCCCACCTTTAAATCTCTCTTCCTTACTAACACTTTAGCTTCCCCTGGGAGGGTAGGGGGGAGCAAGAGTTCTGTTCTTTGGGGCTTGGTTTGCACGGACCACTAAACTGAGACAGCCTGGTACAATATCACAGAGATTTCTCCATTTGTTATTCAGCAATAGTGCAAAAATTCAAAGCTAGGCAGCAGAATAAAATTTGGGGTTTGACAGTCTTCCAGGATAATGTAGCCCTCCCTCTCCCCCCCCTTTCCTACTCCTTCCCACACCAAAACCCTTGCTCTGCAACCATCAGGTATTCTGCCCATGTACCAGGAGAGAAAACACAAACATGGGGAATGATTCTGCCTTCTCCCCAGAGAGCAACACTTTGTCTCAGACCCTTGCTCAATGACCACACATCTCAGGGTGCACACACCAGCCCCAGAAGCATGCCAGCCTTCCTACAGCCCTTTATCAAACAAGTCCCTCCAGTCCAGATGTATCCCATGGACGTGAGATGGGCACATTTCCCATCTGGTATTCTACACACTGAAGCAACTTCATTTTCTTATGGCAAGTTGAGAAAAAAAATATACCTCCTTCACTTTCTGCTCAATGTTTAAATGCCCAAGCATGCTGTACCAGTGATGAAATCTATGTCCCAGGAATAGCAGAGACTGGGAACAACACACTGGCTTACAGCAATGGCCAAGCAAGAAAAATAGCAGGATCACCTAAAAAGTCTGAGAGAGAAGCAAGTGACCCGTCTGACACTCGTAACTGCTCATACTGACTGTCAAGATACACTGGGACACAAACACTTTGAAAACACACATACACACTTTTAAAAACCAGTTGGATGTGTAAAATGCTGCTCACTGCCCACGAGTTCCTCCCCAGGGAACACTCACCTGCTGAGCAGACAGGTACTGACTGTGCCATCATCACTCACCACCCACAGCTCCTATGAATTATGTCACTCTTCATTTTCTGCCACTTATGAAAGGAAATAAATAAATCATAGCTCTCATTCTGTTTTCTGTGACAGACCATAAATTCCCCTGTCATCAATTGCTTTGTCATCAGCAATCTTGCTGTAACATTCCCACGGTGAGGATCCAGCAGTCACACATCTGTGCCCTATAGGGAATTCTCTTCTTTAGATGAAAAGCAACTTGCTGCACCTCTGCCACGAGCATCATGCACCTTTCAGCTTAAAAGGACCAGCAGATAGGTAGGGTCAGTAGTGGGTAAAGGCAGAGGAAAAGAAATCTTCATGGTTTCACTAAAAACAGTCAAGCAACATTTTGATGAAAGGGTCTTCACTACCACTGGAAACTTAACAGCCTGGTGTGCAGCAAAACCAGGGATTCAAACAAAACCTGCTCCAGCCTCTCAGTTTTTTACTCCTCTGCACCCTTCTCAGTGTGAAGCACAAATCCTGTGCCAGGCTTGGGAGACGTCAGAACAGAGCAACCACATCACTCCAACACTGCCTTGCATACACCTGGAGACCTGGGAAAAAGCTGAGAAAGCCTTTGGCACAGCTTTTCCCTGCTGAAAAGAGAGTTGTGGCAAAGGAGGTTCCCCAGGAAGAGAGAGGTCTTAGCAGGGGCCATGGGGTGAGTGACATTTATGTGGGGTGGGCTCTTCTGAGCCTCTTTCCATCAAAAGGAAAGGATTCACTGGACTTAGAAAAAAGCAGCTTGCAATAAAGACATGCAAAGCAAAAGCATCATATTAAAGCAAAATAGGGAAAGGGACTGAGCCCAAGGTCAGTAAATATGGAGGAAAGTGGGAAGGTTGCAAGAGGATCATCCTGCAGAGGAAGCAAAGGGAACACTGTCCACAAGAACATCTGAGAGATTCTTTTTTTCAGTAGTCTTGGTGACCCAACAACTGCTTTGCAGAGGTCTAAAGCAAAAAAATAGTCAATCCTCTGCTGTCCAGTCTTTGTGGACATCAACACACACTGTTAGAGCCTACCTCCACTTTCCTTCTTCTCTTTTCTCCTTCCTAAGGCCCCGGAACAAATCAAAAATGGTTCAAAAGTCATGAGCTGGGAATGGTCTAGCCAGAGTCATTAAACATCAGTACACTGAACAATGCTCCTTCAAACAAGGAGCATTGTTATTTTTCTCCTTTGAATAAGTCACAACAGATAACAAGAGAAGGCCGACTACATTTTCAGGAAATTTATTATTATTCACTTAGTGTACAATTTAAGGCATTGAAATTGACTAATGTCAGGAAGTTTTAAAGTCCGTGCTCTCAAAAGCAGAGCCACTTTAATCTGCCTTTTACACATTTAGGACTAAACCATAAATGCACTCTCTGGGCTACTGATTTATTCTGACTAACTGTGACTTCAGAGAACTTGTCTCAGGGATGTTCCTGGCTTATTTACAGATTATTACAGCACTTCTATTTCATACATCAGTGCTTCACAATAAGAAAAAGCATTGCCCTGAAGGAGCCTCAGTCTACTTGGCATTTCTTCCAGACACATTCTGTTTGAAAATGGTGAGAAATTGCAGGAGGTCCCTCATGGACAATAGGCTTGCAAGGGCACCCTATCAATATTCTGAAAGCCCACACATCATTCTGTCCACGGGAGGCCAAATGATGAATTCTCATCCCAGGAAAAGGACTTCCAAAGCTAGAGTTGGTCTCATCCTTTACCTGTTCCTTTGGAAGCTAAAATTCACAGGGGGGTTTCAGGCACACAAATGGCTGAAAGTGAACCCTCTGATTTGAGAGATGTCATATCACTGGCTGCTCTTTCACCTGAGCTCCCTAACTGACCAGGTTTATGGTTCCCAAAAACTTTTCACTAAGGTCACTCCACGCAGGGTGCTGCTGGGGATGAGGGAGCTCTGATGCTTTCCAGCTGATGGGGATTGTCCCTTAGAGCTGCCACCCAGCTCCAGTCTGATTCCTGTCCCACTGGTACTGGGGTGCCAGGAGCAGTGCTGGAATGTGTGCCCTGTCCTTAGCCCAGAAAGCTTTCATCTATGGATATAAATTGGGATGGGGCAGGAGCACATGTCCCCAGGGAACGAGCCACCCCAGCTGCCATGCTCTGTGATCCAGGGCAAGACATCTCAGTAAAATTAGAATAAAAGACCTGATCATCTTTTGTTGGATGTCTTTGCAGCTGTAGACAACAGGCATTACATAAATATGAAAGATTAATTCTGTAATTGACATATGCACTGTCCTTTAAAAGCACTTCACACCACTCAAAGCCTAAAGAGTGCAGCTGGACAATTATTTCTACATCACTGTAGGGTTTTATAATTTTATTCTGTTTAATTGCCAGTGAAAGCACTCCTCCCACACCCATTCTCCATTCAATTTTAGTTGTGGTCTAATGACTATTTCTAAAATGCAGCAAGTTTGGAAGTTAAGTGGCTCCTTATAATACAACAAGTTGTAAAAAATAAACTCAACAAAATTATAAATTCCAAAGGACCCAGCTGGAAATCACAGTTCAAAACAGAATACAGGACACCTCTGCAGACCCCTGCATTGGAGCCACAGCAAATGCAGATGTTTTTTATGGAAAACCACAACCAGTTGTTTGCAATACAAAGCTCAAACAGCAAAGGCTCCAAACTTCTGGTTTTCTTCCATGGTCCAAGTGCTGCAGCCAAACAGCTCCAGCCCAGGGCTTATGCTGACATGCAAAAAAGCTGTAGCAACAGAAATAATGAAGTCATGAAAACCAGCATGACATTATAAAATGGTAAAGCCCCTGCTCCTCACACCTCTGTGGGAGCTTTCCCAAATTATTCACATGGCCATAGGTCTGAAAGACAGGGGATTTTAACCATTCACCTTCCCCACAGCCCTCTTTTAAATACAGTTTATTAACAGAGGATCCATGCAGGCTAGTCCCACGGGTGCTTAAGTTGTATTACATCCCAAATCAGCTAACAGTAGCATTCAATAAAGTCAGGAGAAAGTAATGAGAAATAAAATGTCTAGTGATGTAGCCAATGCCCATATTATTCAGGATTTCAAGAGACAGCCACAGGGAAGGCTCTGCAGGATAGAGGAGCAGGAGTCTGTCCCACCCCCAAGAGTCACTGCTGATTCACTCAGCTGAGGGAACAGAGGGGAAAGTTCATTTTTATTATATTAACAAGAATCTAACTTCATCTCAGAAGGCCCCTAACCCCTGAGACACCTGCCAAGGCTGCTGATGCTCTGCTGGAGACTTCCCATGGCAGCAGCTCTCCTAAGACAGGATGCAGTTTGCTTGCCCTTCAGTTACAAACTTCCCCTCAATCATTTACACCTTACTCCAGAATAAAGTGTGCTGAGTATCCACAGACACCACCAGCAAGCTGGCCCTCTGGCCTGCCATCCCCAAGCCATACATTAGCCACTAGCAAATGGCAACCTGGAAGCTTTAAACTTTGACACTTCTTTGCATGGCTGAACAAGGGCTCACAGGACCCTGCTCCTCTCCGTGGACCATTCCCTGGTTTTTTTCCTCAGGAATAGCCTTCTTGGTTTCTGATCCTTTTCCTTCTTTTAGGATAGTTCTTAAAGCTCTGTCCACTGGGCTGGTATCAGCTGATTTCACCACTCAGTCTTACATTATCTTCCTTTTTGTTCAAAGAATTGCTATCATGTCATCATCTTACTTAACGAAACAGCAAAAGATTATTTTAAGCACAAATTCACTGGATCTCAGGCCCTGTCTTCAGCTGGCAGGGGGAGAGAAAAAAACTTCAGTGATAAGAAGACAAGGTGCCAGCACACACACCAGAGTGCTGCATCACCCCAGAGGCTGGCAGCACATCTTACATACCTGTAGGACTTCAGGGTTGTTTGGGTTTTTGATTGTTTTTTTTTAATTTTCTTTTTTAAAAGGAAAGGCATGAAGCCAAAAACCACCCCAAAATTCCTAATTCACACAGTCTGGATTGATCCATCTGCAATTGCATGCTGCAGCCTGCACGGGCTCTGCAAACACTCAGGAGGCTTTAGGATGGCCCCACATCCTAGGTGCAGTCTCCAGGATGAGGAATGGGGCAGGTTTCTCTGTGACTGCAGCTCCAGACTGAGCCTTTCCTGGGTCTGGATACTGCAAAAGGCAGAGAAGTCCCTGGGATTCCTCTGAGCTGCCACTGAGGCAGAGAAAGCAGGGAAGCAGGGGAAGGAGCCAAGCATCCATGGAGAGGATTCCCCAGGCAGGGGAATGGAACACACATTGCTTTTCAAAAGCTGGCACACTGTGGGAAGAGAAAACTAAGATTTAAGACTAAATGGGGGAGCAGAAAGCTGCAACTGGATGGGCAAAGACAGGGAATCTTATATGGAATATTTTGTTTGTTGGGGTCAGGAGAGAAACTGCAGGCTGAAGTTTTTGAGTAATCAAGGGCAAAGGGACAGAACCAAAGATTCAGGGAAGGGGCCTGGCACTGCCTTTAGGGCCACACTGGGAAAAGACAAACTTGGGACCAGAATAAGGTAGAAAAAAGGGCAAGAGAGGTCACTCTTGGCAAAACAGGCAGATGCATATGTCCTGCACTTTAATGAATATCCATCTCCTGATCAGGAGGAATACCTCCTGAGTCCTACTGCTTCTTCTTGTCTCCAAACTTGTGTGCAACCTGCTGGCACCCAGTTATAGAAAGATGAAGAATTTGTGTCTCATATTTTTGCCAATGTGAAGTCACTCATATGGGCTTCCATCTCCACCAAAGGAGCAGTGGTTTCCCTGCTGCAGATATAGGCAGCATCAGCCTTTAGGAAAGCTCCTGCAGGAAGTGGTGCTGGTGTCTGTGCACCCACCTGGGACTCTCAGTCAATCAGGAAGATGAGCTGGATGAATATTCAAAGCCCCAAACTCAGAGGACAGCAGTAACCAAGCCGCTTTTGCTGTAAATCTTTGTAAGGAATCCGAAGGCAGCAAACTAGCTTCAACTCTTCAAACTGCATTACACATTAATTACCTGCACATTTTAACTAAAACTTATGCCACTCGTTTGCATCTCTGTAGAATTAGGGGAGCACTCAGTTATGGGTAGAGCACAAAAATCCCATTTACCCAGCATAAGCCTGAGAGCACTTGAGATGCACTGGGAGCATCCCATACAGGAATGTGTGGCACCATTTACATGGGGACTCCAGCACACAGCAAGTCCCTGCCCTCCACACCTTCATCTGCTTGTTCCATGCAAAAAAACCCTGTGGCCACCCACAGGAGAAGAAAGAAGTCCCACAAGGATAGGCCACTTTGAATTTTAGCTGAGGAAAAAAAAGGATGAGACCTGGTGTCAGGGTTTAACACTGGTCTGTCAATTAAACTGAGTAACAGATTTATATATTAATCTCTCTCTCCTCACTGATAAAGAAAAGAGAGAGAATAAGGAAGAGAGACTTATGGGTTGGAAACTAAACTACACAACTTTAATGAAAACAGTAATGATAAATAGGAAAAATTACTAAATATATACAAATAGACAGGAAAATTGATACCAGGTTCCTCCCCCTCTCCCCCAACAACTCTCAGGTCACCACCGAGGCTGCAGGGCAGCCCTGGGAAAGTCCAGGCTGGGATCCTGGGGTCAGCAGCAGTGGGGAGCTGGAGGCAGGAACACACAGATTCAGGCTGGAATGGATCAGGAGCACAGGCAGAGGAATGGAAGCAGGAAGGGCAGGAAGGGCAGGAAGGGCAGGAAGGGCAGGAAGGGGTTTGACCCTCGTGATCCCTCAAATATGTACTGAGTATGAGGTGTATGGGATGGAATACTCTGTTTGGTCAATTCTGGCATCTATCTTGTCTGCTCCTCCCCAAAGGAGGGGTTCAGGTGGGACCTCTTTACTCCTTCTGGAAGGTAAAATGTTCCTCAGAGCTGAGCAGTGTCCTTGGCTCTGCATCCCAGGCTCTGGCAGTAACTATAAACATCGAGTGTTATCAGTCCTAGAAGCAGACACTGTCTGAGAAAATTGCTGTTAATTTCAGCAAGTGCAGCTACTTACAAGAGACTTAGCTGAAAGCAAAAGTACAAACCAGAAAATCACCTTTATCCTGGCCCAAACCAGGACACCCAGACAGAGCAGGGGCTCAGCACCCCTGGACTCCTCCCGTGGCATCTCCCTGCCTGGCACACACACAGCTCCTGCTCTGGGACTCAGCACTGCTCAGGGACACACGGGGCTTTAAAAGGACCATTCAGGATATAGCCAGGAAACCTTCCTCTAGGAAATTACAAAATGACACCTGACCAAGGAAAGAGCAAAGGCATCATTAGTTTGTATCCATTTGCCAGTGGCAGCTGATTCCCAGCCTCCCTTCCATTAATAGTACAAGAAAGGCAGAGTATTTCTGACCTGCTAACAAGGTTGCTGCTGACCTCAAGCATAATGGACCCGAGTGAAGAAGGGAAGTTATTACTGGGGATTTTGCCACAAAGACTTGAAAGGTCGTAGTCAGCAGCACAGCAGCTCTGAAACTTACACTGCCAAGGGACTGGTGCCACAATCTCAGCTGTAAATTGTGTCTCTGCAATAGCAGAAACAGAAGATGTTTTGTGTTCCTTGTCCAGAATGAATTAAAAAAAACCCAGATACCAACCAGTCAGGTTATATATATTTATATATATATAATATATATAATTTATTATAAATAATATATATGTATTATATATTATAATTATGTATTATATATAACATATTTTTATATATTATATATACAATACATATATTATATATGATACATATACATAATATATATATATATCATATATATACATATTATATATACACACATGCACACACATAAATCTCTCATCGACTGGGAGTGTTTCCAGGTTTTGATACTGTGCCTTGAATTAACATTGCAGTTCCTCTCTAAGTTATCCCAAAGCTCTAACAGATGATGTGGCTCATGCAGAACCCACATGGAATGGTCAGAGTGGGAAGGTGGAAAGGAGAAGGTGGCAAGGGGCACAGCAAGCTCACAAGTAATAAAGCTTGTAAGTAATCAAATAGAAAGCAAGTGAGGCCACATGACTCCTCAACAACTGCTGCCACCAAGCTTTAGCACAACCTTGAACTGAATTTTGCCTCCAAAATCAGAACTCCTCATCTTCACTGTAAATGGTTCACAGGAGCACAAGGGCAAAATTGCCCCAAAGTGATAGGGAAGGGCTGTGCCAGGCACTGCCAGCAACAGCCCAACCACAGGGTGCTGAAAGCTACACCCAAAAACCACCCAGGACACCCATCCAGTTCCTGCTGCCAGCATCAGGTGTAACTACAGCCTGCCATCAGCTGCTTCCCAAAAGGAAGATACAGAGCAGGCAACTTCTGTCTCTGTACCAACATCTGAGGCCAGGACATTCAAGCCAACATTTTGTATAATGGAGTCACCTTAAAAAAGCTTTGTCACAGCATCAGTGTCTCCCTTGCTGTCAAAATAAACACTGGAAGTCCAAATGCCCCTTCTAAAGCTACAGACATCTGTCAGTGACAGTATTTGATTCTGATGACATTATCTTTTAATCTTATTTTGGATTTCAGAACACTTCTACACCAGAAATGCAAGTACCTAGCAACTTTTCAGCTGTCCTGGTGGACACTACTGTGGAAGAAAGGGAAAAGTCCCAGAAATTACATTTGATTTCAGGCTCTGCAGCAGTCAGGCAATCTTCTTGATGAAATCCAGTAAAATCTGCATCTGCTTGGGAGAAAGAGGCTCCAGTCCCCACCTCCCAGTGCAGACTACGTGTGATGTTATGCCCAGACTTTTATTTATTTATGAGAATGCTGAAACAGAAATTCATGGAAGTGTTCTGCCTAAGTTTGAGAGAAAGAGAGAGGAAAAAAAAAAAAAAAAAAAAGCAAGCAGCATTTTCTAAGGTTTCAGGAGAAAAACAAAACAACACACGTACCAGATTCCTTCCCTCATTCTGTGTGATTTTGTACAAACCATTCAGTGGGGTTCACTGGCAGTAGCTAACCAGCTTTAATACAGAAAACTGCTGGCTGTCCAGAAACCAAAGCAGAGCACAACCAGAATCCAGGCTGGCAGCTCTGCACTCCTCTGTTCCCAAGTGCCTGCATCCTGTCTGGAAGATGCTCCTCCAGCATAAATCAAACTCAGCCAAGGCTCATGCAGAACTTCACCTATCTTAACTACTAGGTCATGCCTACAACAGATCCATGATACTACTACTTAAACCCTTAACATAAAGAAATCAGGAAGGGCCTCTTACTGGAGTCCCTGTGAGAAACAAACACATCTCATTCATTGCTTCAGACACCTATGATGCAGACACAGGCTCTTTCTAAATAGAGAGAAGATCACTGTATCTGTTCACAAAACCCTTTAATCAGCCTTTGGGAACTGACAGCTCTCAGCCATTTAAAAGTAAAATGCATCTGAACAAGAGAAAATTGAGAAATCTGCTGCCTGCCAAGGACAAGCCCTTGTCTCCCCAGCAGTGCTCAGTATTGAGGCAATGCCTAAGCACACCAAGGTGGAAAAACGTCTGATTTTACTGCCTGCCTGTCAGAAAACCTTACTGGTTATCTCCTGGCCAGATTCTGATTTGGAGAACTACATAGCAAAAGCAAGCAGTCAACATCCCAGGTGGTCTGTGCATGAGAAAGATGATGAGAAGTCCAGATAGACCTGAGGGAGCCATGTAAATGTATTACAAGCACCAAGATTTATATTAATGCCTGGAGCTGACAAGATCTCTCTTCTTATTTAATTGCTCACTCCTGACTAAGTTAAGGGAGTCCCCAGGGGACCAGGAGGTGGGGATGAGTGGCTCTGCCTGCCCCAACACTGAATGCAATCCAACACTGATCTGAGGAGTGGCTCTCCCAAGCCCAGCTCACTGTCTTACCAAGCATTTGCTGATGGCTAAAATAAATCAATTCAGGGCAGAAATACACCTTGCAGTGCACACACAGAGTGGTCTCCCCACACTAATCTGGCAATGATCTTGCTGGAAAATTTGCTACTGAAACCTCTCCTTGAAAAAGCTATGATCACAGTAACTTCTCTGTTTTGGGGTTGGTTTTTTTTTTTCATCTTCTCACTGTTACTTGTTTTATCACTGAGGGTCCTTGCTGGCTTCTCACCACACTTGCCCTCTATCACACACTGACCTCCCAGTTCCATTAAACCAAAATCAATCTGTGTCTTTCATCTGCAAAGCTTTTCAGGAACCAGTTTTGTCCTCTTCTCTCCCCTGCCAGTGCCTGGAAGCACGAATGTCTGCTAAAAACATTCCTGGCCTCTTTCTGTCTTCACAGAAGAGATCTCATTAGGTAGAAAGGCCAAAAAGTAACCACAAACAGCAACCTTTGAGTGGCTGGGCAGCTACATATATACATATATATATATAGTATTCCATTGCCATGGTCTTCTCATTTTCTTGTGTTCTTCAGATCCATTTATTACCTCTGACTTGCCCTGAGTTCTTTAGGGCAAGGACTCCTGGAAAATAAGCCTTTGTGTAATACATTATTGATGCTCATGTGGGCTTCCAGGCACAACTGTGATACAAATGCTTAATGACAGTGGTAAGATTACTATTGGCAAGAACTTAAAAACCAAGCTGAGCCCTTTAGAGAAGTCTGGCCTCAGTGATAAATTCAGGTTTTTAAGTAACCCATAGTCCCAGAGCATTTGAGTGACTCACCTAGAGCAGCTGATTTTGGCCTTACAACACTTAGGCCAGGCAGGGAAATTTAAGCTCCTTTACCTAAGGACTTTGGGATGCTGAAGGATGCACCAAGGTACTGGATGCAAGGTCTACTGCCTTTCATCTTGACCACAAGATTGTATTTTGTCCCTTTGCTAACTATAACTTGACTCCTGATCTCAAGTCACCCAACATCATGCTTAACACACTCTCCTGATAATTAAGTACTATGAACAAGCTGCTTCTAACATCCCTTCTTACGATTATAAAACAAGGTCAAAGAAAGTTGAAATAAGGAGGTGTTACTCTGTGCAGTCCAAAAGGGATAATGCATTTAAAATGTGTTAATTAATACCTGTATGAATAGCTGTGAGCATAAGCCTCACAGACAAAGTATATGTGTAATACTGGGGGAGATGGAAAAAAAAAAAGACTGTCTCTGAAATATTTATTCTTATCTTTAAACCATATTAACTCTTTTCCTGACACAGCAAAAAAGAAACCTCTTCATTTATCCTCACACCACAGTACTGAATAAGGAAGTTTTAGCTCTGCTTTACAGATGAACAATTGACATAATATTGACTTCACTAAACATAACAGAGTGAAACATCCAGCATATCAAATGGCCCAGCTGCCCTTTTTGAAGCTATCTAACAAGATGAAAAAACAAATAACCACCAAAACTAGACATCAGGGAAATGCTTATCTCAGAGCAGCAGGAAGTGCTGTGCAAAGGATGAGCATCCTTGACTCTCAGACCTTGACCTAAGACTTAGAGCTTGGCCCACTTGCCACTTTATCACTGACCCCAGTCTACCATTTTGAAAGTCTTATTTCTGTAAGGAATATAATACTGTATCCTTTCTGCACGGCTCAGAAAGTGCAAAATTCTTACACGTGACTTACAATGAGTTTGTAGGGAGCACAGTGAGATCCTGACCAGGAATGAAGCCAGGAAACCATGTCAGGATAGGTGTGACAAAGCCTTCCAGTCAAAGTGACACCAGAACGCCCCAGTTCTCAGAGCCAGGTAGGTGCATAACTATCATTTCCAGGGTATTTGTAGAATTCATTACAAATTAGTAATTTAAAAATTACTAAAATTAATTTAGTAATTTACTAAATTTAGTAATTTAGCAATTTACTAAATTACTAAAAAATAATTTGTTGAATTAATTTGCCCTATAGCATTGACTACAAGCACTGCATCAGACCAGCCTCGCCTGCACTCCCATGAAACCAGGCTGTGAGGGTTATGAAATCCTACAGCACTTTTCAAGAAGAAAATGGCAGAGAGAGAGAAGGCAGGGATAACATGCAAGATGTTGTTACCATCAGACACCTTGTCACAGTTCAGACTGTGCCTCTGACAGTCAAGAGCCAGCAACTGCATTTAAATTGCTAAGTGTTATTTAGCAATCTGCCTCTAATAGAAGTTTTCTAAATATGTCTCAAGAAACACACCGAAATAATTTGTTAGAAGGAGACTTCACGGAGCAGAGTTAGAGATGAGGAACCATGTTTACTCACAGTTGTAATTACACATGAGTTGATAACAGGCAACACCAACTGCCTGGGGTATGTATTCTCATACAGTCCAACACACTTGCTAGCACAGAATACAGATACTCAGAAGAGAAACAGATGCAAAAAATTACCAGGGTCATTAATCCTCTCCAATGTATAAGACTGTAGACAGATTGATTTCCACAGGTTCCTGAAGAGATGCAGGTGAGAGCAGGCACACCCACCTACCACAGCCCCAAGTCCACAGACCCATGGTGTAGACAAGCAGACAGACCCAGGAAACCATCACCTTTTTGCAGAGCACATTCAGTCATATCAATAAAGACACAGCCACACCAGCTAGGATGCATATGTACAGAATCACAGAATTATTGAGGCTGGAAAAGCCCTCTGGGATCATCCAGCCCATCCATGACCCAACCCCACCCCATGGCCAGCCCATGGCACTCAGTGCCACATCAGCTTTTCCTTCAACACCTCCAGGGATGGGGACTCCACCACTTCCCTGGGCAGTCCATCCCAAGCCCTGATCCCCCTTTCCCTGAGGAAGTGCTGTCTGATACCCAACCTAAACCTCCCCTGGGGCAGCTTCAGGCCATGTCCTCTCCTCCTGTCACTCAGTGCCTGGGAGAAGAGCCCAGAGCCCCCCCTGAGCACAACCTCCCTGCAGGAGTTGTGGAGAGTGATCAGGTTCCTCCTGAGCACAGGGGGAGGATGAGATCCCTGTTCCTGCTGGCCACACCATTCCTGATACAAGCCAGGACAGCACTGGCCTCCCGGGCCACCTGGGCACACTGCTGGCTTCTCTTCAAGCAGTTGTCACCCAGTGCTCCCAGGTCCCTCTCTGCTGGGCTGCTCTCAGACACTCTTCCCCAGTCTGTAGCACTGCTTGGGGTTATTGTGGCCCAAGTGTAGGACCCTGCACTTGGTCCTGTTGAACCTCAGCCCCTTGGCCTCAGCCCATCCACCCAACCTGTCCAGGTCCCCCTGCAGCATCCACACTCCCTTCTGGTTTGGTGTCACTCACGGATTTACTAAAAGTGGACTCAAGCCCTTCATCCAGGTTGTCAATAACGATGCTGAAGAGGACTGGGCTGAGGCTGATCCCTGAGGGACACCCCTGGTCACCAGATGCCACTTGGATGTAGCTCCATGCCCACCACTCTCTGGGCCTGGTCATCCAACCAGTTTTTCACCCAGCAAAGGATGCACCTCTCCAAGCCACGGAATGACATTTTTTTCCAGGAGGATGCTGGAGATTTATTTTGCTTTATTATTTTTTTGAAGCATAGTCTAGTGGGTGTGAAAACTGCCACTATAGAGGAGATTCTCTTTGAAGAGCCCTCAGACTCTGAACTCTGCCATGGTGCTGAGGAAGGCAGTGAAACTCAGGTCCTTCAGTGGGTGTTCATTTATTCTAAAAGAGGTATCATTCCTGCCTCATTGCAACTTACATTGAATTTGGACTCCTTATCAAAGGAGTATCTCTCACAGCATTCCTCCTCAGAAACTTACGGCACTTGGCTTGGATAAATATCCCCTGCATTGGATAAAAAATTGACTGGATGGTCGTGCTGAAAGAGTGTGAGATGGTGGTCAGGAGGGGTGGGGATGTCCCCAGGGCTCAGTGCTGGGGCCTCTTCTCTTTAATCTCTTCATTCATGATTTGGATGAGGGGATTGAGTGCACCCTCAGTACATTTGCAGATGACACCAAGCTGGGTGCTGTGTGGATCTGCTGGAGGGGAGGGAAGCCTTAGAGCAGGACCTGGACAGGTTGGACCAACAGGCCAAGGTTAATTGTATGGCCAGGTCTGGCACCTGGGTCAGAACCACCCCCTGGGGAAGTGTGGTTAGAGAGCTGTGAGTTGGACCTGGGGGTATCGGTTGATAATTGACTTAGAATCTGAGTCAGCAGTGTGCCCAGGTGGCCAAGGTGGCATCCTGGCTTGTGTTAGGAACTCAGTGGCCAGCAGGACCAGGGAAGTGATCATCCCTCTGTACTGGTGAGTCCTGGTGAGTCCTGGTGTTCAGTTCTGGGCACCTCACCACAGGGGGGACAGAGAAGTGATGGAGATGTCCAGGGAAGGGCAACAAAGCTGAGGAAGGACCTGGAGCACAAATCCTGTGAGGAGCTGAGGAGCTGGGGGTGTTTGGTCTGGAGAGGAGGAGGTGAGAGGAGACCCGATGGCTCTGGGCAACTGCATCAAGGGAGGCTGGAGGGAGCAGGGAAAAAGCCTCTGCTCCTGAGGGATGGGATAGGAGCAGAGGGAATGGATGGAAGTTGTGCCAGAGGAGGTTTAGGATGGATGTTTGGAAATATTTTTTCACTGAGAGGGTTGTCAGGCATTGGAATGGCCCAGGACAGTGGTGGAGTCACCATCCCTGGAGAGATTTAAAAGGCATTTGGAGCTGGTCCTTAAGGACAGGGTTTAGTAGTTAGGTTGTGGTGATGGTCAGAGGTTGGAGTGGATGAGCTTGGAGGTCTCCTCCAACCTGAGCAATCTGTGATTCTGTGAACAGAGCCCAAAAGAATGGGAAAGAGAAAAAAAAAAAAAAAAAAAAAGTAACAGAAGTGACAAACTAGCATTTAAAGCAAATCCTAACCAAACCCAGATAAAATCACATCATCAGGTGTCTCAGAAACAAAGGGCTTCAGCTTATCAGAGAAAGCAAAACCTTGAATTATTCACAAGAAATCCTCACCTGGGAAAAAGGTTCATTGTGGTTTTGTCACAGACATCAACAAGGTCCAGATTAATTTACCTGTATGTTAAAATACATTAAGCTTATGGGGATGCTCTTCATCGTATGCACCATGGCAATCTAATCTAAATTCTGTCTCTGCAGCACAAGAATGCAGTGGCAGCAACAGCAATGACAGAAAAACACAGCATTTCAAAAATCCTCAACTCATCAGAAGCATTTCTGCTGAAAGCTTAGTGTTTAATAAAATCAAACCACTGTCAACAATATTAAAAAAATAAAAATACAGGATATAAAGGCATTTCACTCCATATTTTCAGAAGGAAAAGGTTTTTGCTCACTTTTCATTTTTAAATGTCTTTCCCTTATTTTAAATTCCATACTTCTTTCTGCATATTAAATTTACATTTTAGATGTTAGAATCTAATGAACTATTTCAGCAAACAGAAAAATAAGGCCACAATGGGAGGGCACAAGTTTTCCCTTCGTGGAGTCTTTCAACATTTTTAGATTTTGCTGCAAGCACAATCCTTGACAAATTTCCAAATACAAGAGAAGAATGGGTTTCCATTCTCCACATGGCTATTTCCACATGCCTTTGCATCAGAAGATTTTAAGCAAGGATCAAGAGAGAGGCAAGGCATTTTCTAAACGTAATGAAAGAGAAAATCCAGAAATCCATAATTTGAAGGTGGTTTGTTTTGTTGTTTGTTGGGTTTTGGGGGTTTTTTTTGTAACTAATGGTAGACGTGAACTCACACAACCAGTACAAAGACATCCTGGAGTGGTATCCAAGCCTCAGAAGACAGAATGTACATTTGGAGTGAGCTGAGCAGCCCGTGAAAGCTCCAGGGAGGAATGCCACATTGAACAAAATAAACACAGCTGACAACTGTGAAATGAGAATGCTTCACATTCGAGAACACAAATTCAAGTTAAAAAATTAAATAAATAATAAGAATAAAGCAAAGTTAATCAACTACACTTAAAGCTGGTGTCACACGTGTTGCACTGCAGTTGGCTTGTCTGGGAGCTGCCAAGGAGAGGATTGCAGCAGCTCCCACTTTGGTCAGATCCCCCTTGTCTGAAAGCCCAGAGAGAAGCCTGGCAGTGTTAGCACAGGCTGCCTGCCTGCTAACAACCTGCCCAGCCCATCCCTGCTCCCATCCAGCCATGGATCACAGCCACACAGCCTGAGAAATGAGCTCAGGAGGCACTGCAAGCCAGCACAGCCTGTTGGCAGCACAGCTACAGCCACAGCTACAGCCACAGCTACAGCCACAGCCACAGCTACAGCTACAGCCACAGCCAAAGCCACAGCCACAGCTACAGCCACAGCTACAGCTGGAGCCACAGCCACAGCTACAGCCAGAGCTACAACCACAGCCACAGCTACAGCCACAGCCACAGCTACAGCCACAGCTACAGCCACAGCCACAGCTACAGCCACAGCTGCTTCTCATACAGCTTTCCCTCTAAACCCTTCACCAACTTCATAGCCCAAATCATAAACACAGTGTGGGAAAAAGTTTTCAACAACTTTTCCTCACTTACCCTTACTACCTGGAGCTAGCACTGTTTCTCAGTATACAAGCTTCAGTCATAGAAAATACATATTTATACCAATTATTAATGAATCCCTTTTCAACATCTACTGTACCTGAAACATTTGGAATTTTTCTCTCTTAATCGACACAGCTCCTGCAAGCTTTGCATTTTAAACACATTTATTTTAAATAGCTCCAATTGTCAACACCAAATCTCGTTCTGTGTCTTTAGGGGGCTGCCAATATAATTACCAGAGACCACCCATCAATTGCTAACCTCAAAATGTGTCTGTGGTTGCTGGAGCAGGACCAGAGGAGAGCAAGGAGGCTGTGAAGGGACTGGGAGAAAGTCTGATGGGGAGAGGCTGAGGGAGCTGGGGGTGCTGAGCCTGGAGGAGGCTCAGAAGGAACCTGATCACTCTCCACAACTCCTGCAGGGAGGTTGTACTCAGGGGGGGCTCTGGGCTCTTCTCCCAGGGAAGTGACGACACAACAAAAGAGTTTAGCATCAAGCTGCCCCAGGGGAGGTTTAGGTTGGGTATCAGACAGCACTTCCTCAGGGAGAGGGGGATCAGGGCTTGGGATGGACTGCCCAGGGAAGTGGTGGAGTCACCGTCTGTTATGGTCTGGAGTAACATTAACTTTTTTGTTTGTTTGATCTGCATCAACAAAGGCCAGCCGTCAAAAAGCAAAAACTTACTTAACAAATGGCACAAGCAAATGGTAGAACCCCGTGGAAGTCTGGGGGATACGTCCAGGCAAAAGAGGGAGAAAGGAAAAGGAGAAGATGTGAGAGAGTCAGTCTCCACCAAGGGTCCAGCTGTCCAGAGTTTTTTCAAGATGGGGTACTGGTCCTGGATGGGCTCTGATGTGAGAAGACAACAGAGCCACAGCATGGACAGCCACATAAATACCTTTTATGGTATTTATACCACAGTTCCTTTTTTCAGCTGCCAGCTGCTGCAGAAGCCAGGTTCATCAGCACCAGAACAACCCAGGTGTCTGCCCAACCTGGCCAGAGCCATTGCAGACAGCTTGGCCTGGAGGGGACTTCCCACAATGATCAGTTCTGATCTCTGCCCAAGCCAGGTTCAGGGGCATCAGAGCCATTGAAAAGAGGCTCACCTGGAGGGGGCTTCCATGTCACTGAAGGGAGAGTTCTTATCTTTTGTCCAAGTGTCACCCAGCCACCTTAGCCAGGTACACTAGCAGAAGTACAATCGTCCTCCCCAGGGCTTATGCACTTTAAAATTGTCCTTTTGAAGCCAATTCCCATCAGTGAGATCCCTGGAGGTGGTGAAGGAAAAGCTGATGTGGCACTGAGTGCCATGGGCTGGCCATAGGGTGGGGTTGGGTCATGGATGGACGATCCCAGAGGGCTTTTCCAATAATTTTATCAATAATTCTGTGATGTTCTGCATCCAGTGCTCAGCACAAGTGTTACAAAGGAGCTCAGGAGACTGCTCAAGGGCTGTCATGAGGTACGAACTCATCTGCTTTATACAGCTCTAGGTGGGCAGCATGCACACAGAATAAGGAAGAAGAATCTTCTCCTTCATGTTCCTTGTCAGGAAATAAACTCTGCTAAAGGTATATAATAAACTGTAAAAGGTAATAAATAATAAATAATAAACTGCTAAAGGTATCACATGCTCTGAGAATGCCCCTTTCATTTTATTCTCTGTTACCAGGAATTAAGGACTAAGGCAGGAAGGATGAACTTCAGTGGTTTTCACCAGAAGAAAAGGAGCTTTGTGACTTTGGCCCTGTAACCACAGGTAGTGTGGAGTAGCCAGACTCCTGCATTTGCTTGGATGGTAGCAGGGTGCTAGGCAGCCACCCTACCCAGAGTCTGTAGCAGAAATTAATGCCCTCTACCCCTTGGTTTCCTAGACAAAAAAGTTTTCCCACGTAGTATAAAGCTGCAGAGCTTTCTGAAGCTCCCTCTGTGGGGAGCTTGGTGTTGGCCTTTCTATTACAAGCAACAAAAATTGTTTTCTCACCTCTGACACTGAAATGAAGCCTATTTATAAAACAGTTGTCTTGCACCATTTGTCACTTACCAGAAAGCCCTGAATAAATGGAGAGTACATTGACCTGTGGCTAAGAAAAATGTTGCTAAGACATACAGCTTAATTGCATCTGTCAAAAATGTATTTGTGCTCACTACACCTGATGAATCATCACCACACACTTTCTGACTGCCAGAATGAACTCTGTTAGGACAACAGAAATCTTGGAACTCAGCCACCTCGAAATCTTTGTAATATTTATTCTACAAATAGGAACAAATGTATTCCATGGGTCTGCGTGCAGATATCCAGAACAAATTCCTTGTCATGGCAGCAAAACCACTGTGCTTAAAGTCCCCCTGAAGTTTCAGAGGCAAGGTTTTACCAGTTCCTCCTCCCACCCTTCAGACCTCTGTCATCTGAATTATCACACCCCCTCTGCCCACCTACATTTCAGCTGGAAGATAAGCAAATTTTATTGGCTTACATTTATTTCGCGCAGCAATTACTCAATTGTGTATTTCATACAGCATATGGACATAGTTTGCCTGCTAAGTAAGGCTCGCATTTGTATTTTTTAAGTGCCCTTATATTCTTGAAAGTTTTCTTTCCTTATCAACTTGCATCAGTTCTGCTCTTTTACTGATTAAAAAAGTCTGTGCAAGGAAGAAGTGAATTTACAACCATAGCTCCTTATCTTTTCAACAGGAGAAAACTCTTCAGTTCTTCCAGAGAAGTCCGCTTGTCGTGTCCCTGATGGACAGGTTCCTAAAACCTACAACAATTCTACCTACAACAGGTCAAACTTTGCCCTACCACTTGTAATAACTGTGACTGCATGTATGGAAAGACCTCCAACACTAACAATGAACTCTGCTTTGGCTCATTGCATATGACCGGGGAAAGTAATCTGACTCCTCCATATCTGTAAAATGGGAGATACTGATGTCTTACCTCCTCCTAAGAAAGATTAAAGCTTGTTTATTATTTAAAAATTGCAGGATGGCAGATGCTAAATATTTTCAGGAGGATTTCACAGCAGCAAGATTTTAATTACTGCAGTTCCTCATTTGCTGGATTCCCCGATGAACTGATAGGCAGACTCTCATTTATTCACAGCTGAACACCCAAAATGTCAGCTAGGGCTATGACAAGTGCTGTATACAACTTTGAACCTGAAGTATGCTACACTGCTTGGTTTTTTCCAGACACACATCCAAATCCATCTCTGCTTCTCCATCCAAGAAAGAGGAATGTGACCCTACCCGGGACTGATCACCACGAGATGCTCAGCCAAAACCACATCATGCTCAGAGCAGTGTTTTGAGCTAAACTATTTGTGTGGGTCTTAGGGCCAACCTAAGCTGAAAGCTTTAGGTATGTCAGCCAAGGAGACAGAAGCTCATGGTACTGAGAGTTTAACTACAATTCTGCACTGTGCTTTGCCTTCAGTGATGCTCTCTCAAACCCCACAAGCAGCCAGTAAAACCAGTGCTGCTGCAGCTTCCCAGGTTTCTCTCCCCTAGTTACCAGGTTAGCTAGAGGCTGTCTCTGCATGGGGACCTTGTTTGGAAAACTGAACTGCTCCTCAAACTTGTCTTCAAGGTGATGCTCAAGCTTTAAATTTAGTTAAGCAGCTTCACTTCAGACTTCCCCTCAGCTGAATGAGTTTAGCTTAGCATCTACTTTATTCCTCAGATTACAGTGACACAATAATTTTACACTTGAGCTCAAGGTCTGGTTGTAGTAGAACTGAGTTTTGTGCAATTGTAAAAATGAAGAGTCACCATTTGACCTGAAGGGCCCCATCCAGGTCAAATTCCTCCCCTGTCCTGGCAGCAGCACCTCGCTCAGAGGGATGCAAGGAGCATCAAAATGCCATTAGAAAATAAAAAATCCCTGCCTCAGCCTCCTTGCCTCCACAGGAGACATGATGTAAGCACCTAAGAAATCACTGCCTGGCACCTCTGACTTTATTACTGAATTGCTTGTATCAAGGGAGCCATCAATTTGGCTGATAAAGATTCTGAGCTGTGCAGCATAAACCGTGAAAATGGTCACTTTAGAAAGCACAATGCTTTATAAATGCTCAGGAACTTGTTTCCCAGGTATTGTGTAAATCCAGATCTCCTGCCTCACAGCTTCCCTGAAGCTGGTCCAGGTTGCAGCAGAGCATCAAACCTCACCAAAGTGAAAATCCTTCTTGCCAAGGCATCAGCCACCAAAAGCTTTCACAGGTGCTGCTTGTGCAGGATTGCAAAAACACTTCCTGAACAATAATCCTAATGAAGAATGGTGAGACCTAATTAAAGTCTAATTAAAATAATAAAAAAATAATTAAAAAGCAAGAAAAACTTTCTGATCATTTTCTACTACATTTAAAATTTGAGATATGGGGGGGGGTGTTTCCTGATCTCTCCAGTTTTCAAATGGCTTTCAGAAAACGAAAGGATTAAGACAATATTAGACAAAGATGTGTAATCAAGGTTTCAACAAAGCAATCCAACTATGGTCTGATAAAACGTGAGATTAAAAGGCAAATTTTTCTCACACAAATAGAAATGCCCATCCCACTTATCACAATATATACATGAAAAACATTAAGTCCTGGGATATGAATGCACGAGCACCCTGCCCACTGGTTCCAAACAGTTCTTTGTTCCCTTGACACTCGTTTTCATGGCCTGGGCTCATAGCATTTCCAAAACATAATTATTTGAAAGAAAATGGCTAGCTGGAGCAGGAACTTTCTTTAACCTTGAAGAAACACCTTGAGAGCAATTCAGTTTGAGCTGATTTTCTTTCCTCCTTCTCCAGAGAAGAGAGAAGGGACTGAACAATCCTTTCTATTACATTTTTTTAGCAACAACACTTTTACTGTTACAATGAACAAGTCATTGAAAAAACAAATCATTTCAGTTTCATTACATTTAAAAGGGGGTTTTGCTGCAAACAAAATCCTTTTCTTTAAATGCTGAAAAACTGGAGGTGCAGGGTTTGGTTCATGGGTGGGTTTGGGGTGTTTGGTGGTTTTTTTTGGTTTTGGTTGTCGTTTTTAAGTTTTGCTTTGGGTTCATTTGGGTGGGAGGTTTTTTCTTTGTTTGCTTTTCTTTCAAACACGGCAACAGGAACTGGTCTGTAGGAATTTGCATGCCTGCCCTTTCCAGGCAGTAGCACAGGAGGCTCTGCTCTGGGTTTCATCCTTTGCTCCCCAGAGAACAGAACTCACAGCGAGCATGGGAGAGGGCAGAGGACATCCAAATGCTCCTGTTCCCTGAATCCATCACTGACCACCTCAAACCATCTATGTGTGCTGAAGCCAGGGCATGGAGAGACAGGAATGGTTTTTCCTTAGGAGCCTGCCAAGCAGGCAACTCCTTCTCCATAGCAAAGGGAGCTGTAATAGAAATATTATTTATATAAATATTATATTATTTATATAATATAAAATATATAATATATTTGTATAAATATTTATAAATATAAATATTATTTATAATTTTTATATTTATAGCACCTATCACCATATTGATAAACATTCTTCGGAACCACTCTGACATCTGCCTGCCCTGGTACCAGTGACAGGGAACTGCTTGGAAGAGCCCAGCCCAGAGCCTCCAGGGTGCTGGAGTGGGACATCTCCTTCACAAGGAAAAGCTGAGGGGTTCTGCAGCTTGGAGGAGAGGAGAATGAGGGTGACCTCAGCAGTGTTTGTAGAGCTGTAAAGGGAAAGAGCCAGGAGGATGAGGCCAGGCTCTGCTCAGCGATGCCCAGTGACAGGACAAGGGGCAATGGGTACAAACTGGAGCACAGAAGGATCCACATAAACACAGGGAAAATGTTTGTGTTGTGAGGGTGAGGGAGCCCTGGCCCAGGCTGCCCAGGGGGTTGTGGAGTCTCCTTCCTTCCCTGGAGACATTCAGAGACCCTAATATTCTGTAATTCTGTGATACAGCTCTCATGACAGTGATGCTCTGCATTATCCCCAGGTATTATTAGCTAGGTTAACACTTCACCTCTTTGTGGTGTGGGACAGGCCTGAGACAAATCTGGTAAAAGAGAAAAATCCCAAGACAGGCCTGCCATCAAAAAACAGCCAGCCATCAAAACAAAGAAGGAAAAGAAGATTTTTGCAAAAATAAGGTAAAAGCCTGAAATGCAACATATGGGCATTTCCCTGTAATTGACTCAGATTGCAAACTTTTCAACACCTCTCCCTTCCTAACTTCAGAGCACCAAGCACCAACTGGGACAGAACATTCGTTCAACAGGACACTACCTCTGACACAAAGAATAAACCACACGTGCTACTCACAGGTATGAACTTGTGACAGGCAGTTCTAAAGATGGAAAAAGAAAGAAGATGCTTATCCAGTTTGTTAAATTTACTATTTTTCTCTAACTCACAATGGCTTTGAATACAAGTACCCAAGAAATAAAAGCAGGCAAAACACACACCTGTGAAACAGTTTACACGGTGGATTTTTAGCTGAAAGACAAAGGAAACAATCCTAGGAGTAAGATACATAACCCCTCTACAGGACCCCTTCTTCCTCATCATTCCCAGCACCATTTTTGCCATACTCCTTTTCAGTCCTGCTGACAAGAAAACAATGACCAAAAACTAACCCAAAGATTACTGAGGCACTGCCAGAGTCTCTTCATTCTCCTATAACTTCTCCTCCTAGAGGGAACGTGTCCATTTGAGGGCATCACCTCTCCAGAGAGATTAGTTTCCACATGGCACACAATCAGCAGCTGAGTACTTCAGATACTGGACAACATGCTGCTGGGAATAATTATTCAGAATTACTGGTAGACAGGGGGAAATGGCAAAATGTTCCTGCCTGGGACAAGAGGCAATGCTCAGCTCTCTGTTTAACAACCATCCCACCTTCCCAGGTGAGCAACAGCACCAGCGCTTGGCAAGTGGAAGAGGATTGCAGGAAGGACAAAAATTCTTCAACCTTGGAGGTGTCATTGAGGTCACCCCCTGATCAAAAAATCTGCAGTAAAGAAAGAAAGACAGGTCCTTGTCATTCTGCAAGGCACTACATGTAAAAAGGCAACTGCAAAAGCCAGCCCTCTTGAATCCCACAGCCTGGAGAGAAGAGGAAAGGTCTGGAGAGAGGAAGACTTTCTCTCAGTAGATGAGGACCGGGTTAGAGGCCACTGAGCCAAACTGGATGTCCATAAATCCATGGCCCTGATGGGATGCATCCTGGAGTTCCGAGAGGGCTGGCAGATGTTACTGCTGGGCCACTCTCCATCATCTTCCATCGTGGAGAACAGGAGAGGTGCCTGAGGACTGGAGGAGGGATAATGTCACTCCAGTCCTCAAAAAGGAGAAGGAGGAGGAGCCCAGGGACTGCAGGTGCTCAGTCTCACCTCTGTCCCCTGCTAAGGCGTCGGAGAAAATCATCCTGGTTGTCCCCACAGCTCCTGTGGAAGCCCAGGCTGTCAGTGGCTGGATTCAGGCAAGGGAAGTCCTGCTGGGCCAAGCTGAGTGCCTCCTCTGGCATCCTTTCTGCCGGGCTGGCTGAGGGCAGAGCAGGGGATTCATCTCCCTTGACTCCAGCAAGGCTTCTGATGGTGTCTGCCATCAGATCCCAGGAGGAAGCTGAGGAGGTGTGGGCTGGATGGGTGGGCAGGGAGGTGGCTGAGGGACAGAACTCAGAGGTGGGGATGAGGGGAGCAGGGGGGAGTTGGAGAGCTGGGGGCAGGGGTGTCCTCCAGGGCTCATTACTCACTCTGCTCTTCTTCAGTGTCTTCAGCAATGACCTGGACCAGGGGACAGAGCTCACCCTCAGCAAGTTCACTGCTGATCCAAAGCTGGGAGGGGTGGCTGCCACTCCAGAGGGCTTGGCTGCCATCCAGTGTGAGCTGGAGAGGCTGGAGAGCTGGGCAGAGAAGAACCTGAGGAGGTTCAAGAAGAGCAAGGGCAGGGTCCTGCAGCTGGGGAGGAGGAGGAAGAGCCCCTGGAAGAGCAGACAGGGTTAGGGATGGAGCTGCTGGAAAGCAGAGCTGAGGAGGAGCTGGGAGTCCTGAGAGAGAGTGAATTATCCATGAGGCAGCAGTGTGTCCCTGTGCCAGGAAGAGCAAAGCAATCCTGGGGGGCAGAGGGGGCAGCAGGGCAAGGGAGCTGTAATAGTTGATTATAAAGAATTTGCTTAACTCAAATTAAGTTCGAGTTAATAAAGTTACAATAAGGTGTTATGTTTAAATGTTATAGCCTGTTAAATCTAAGAGTGTGGGTTTAAGTATAATGAAAAAGTCCAGAAAAGCAAGGAAAGGGCTACCCACAAGGACCCTGCAGAAAACCTACTGCCTCAGCAACAAGGAAGAGCCCGCAAAACGAGAACCAATGAAAAGACTAAAAGGGGGGGATAAAAGAAGTGGTTTTGCCCCGTTTAACTTGCAGGTAGAGCAGAGACTCTCCAGTCGCCCAGCGCGCTGTTTTGCTTATTTGCCCTTTAACAAATCTTTACTAAATGTTTAATGTTTTTAAATTTTAAATTTCTCTGGTCTATTGACTATAACAGGAGGGCATTTCAGTCCCCTCTCTGCTCTGCCCTGGTGAGGCCACAGCTGGAATTGTGCATCCAGTGCTGGGCTCCCCACTTCCAGAGAGACAGGGACCTCCTGGAGAGAGCCCAGCAGAAGCCAAGAAGGATGACTGGGGAACTGGAGCATCTCCTGTGGGGAAAGGCTGAAGAGAGCTGGGACTTGAGCCTGGAAAAGAGGAGGCTGAGGGATGAGTTAATATCTACAAGTTGAGTTAATGTGTACAAGTATCCAAAGGGTGGGTGCACGGAGCATGGAGCCAGACTCTTCTCAGTCATTCCCAGTGACAGGATGAGGGGCAATGGGCACAAGCTGGAACACGGAAAGGTCCATCTAAATATGAGAAAAAAACTTTACTCTGAGGATGCTGAGGCCCAGGCTGCCCAGGGAGGGTGTGGAGTCCCCTTCCCTGGAGAGATCCAAAACCCACCCGGATGCAGTCCTGAGTAACGTGCTCCAGGGGATCCTGCTTAGTGGGAGAGTTGGATCAGATCATCTCCAGAGATCCTTTCCAACCCTGATGACTCGTCTGTGAAAGCCAAAACCCAGAAAATAACGCTAGGAGAGGGCTCCTTCTTTTGGATTTCAACTGATCCTTATCACCTTGTCTCGGAAAGACTCCATGGGAAATTCTGGCACAGATACTTGTTAGTTGGAGCTCAGGACATCCTTTTTACAGAAGCTAAAAAGAGCTCCAATTGGTCTTGAAGTCAGCTTTAAAATGGGGATGGGGTGACAACTAGTGGAGACTCTCCTAAATGCATCTCAGTGGATTCCCCTGCAAGGTATGATCTGCGTGGAGATCCAATTTCATTGGGAAAAAAAAAAAAAAAAAGCACAATTTAATTATGTAGAAAACCTTTCCTGGAAAAAAAAATGTGACATGGGGAATGGAATGCAAAGGTGGTAAGATGACTCTCAGCTGTTTCTGAACACCCTGGTAAAGCTGCTCAGGTTTACACAAACCAAGGAAATAGGAACAGGAGTCAGCCCTACAGAACACACAAGTGTGAGCAGCTCACCATCCAGTCCTGACTAATGAAGAGGTGGAGTGAACATGGAAGAAGTTCAGAGAAGGTAGCATGACCTTCCTCCTGCAGCATCCCCTTTTGTAAATAAATATTCCAGCTGACCATTAACAGCTTATGGCTGCTCAGCGAGGGGCTGGGAATGAACTGCTGTGTTTAGCAGCCCATTAATCTCTTCTCCCTGAATTTCTCTGGTCTGTGCATGCTTTCAGCCTCAACAGTGTGATGTAGCAGTGAGGTCCCCAGCTCCATTCTGCCTTACAGGAAAATTACATTTTCATTCACTTTAAAACTACTACTTATTTCATTGGATGCTTTCCAATGCCTGATTTATGAGAAGGTGAACAATCATTCCCTAATTTATCCTCTCTCCCTTCTTCATGATTTCATTGGCCTTCTCTTGTGACCTCTCATTTACCTCTTTTCCAGGCTGATGAGTTTAGAAATTGATTAATTCATGCACATCTGAAAAAGAGGCTTTCATTTTATTTACCTCTTTAATAATCTCTGTACACAAAGCTGCTGCTTCCAAAGACTCATTAGGAGCAATTTTCTCAAAGCAGCGTTGGTTGAGGTCTGACTCATCAGCACTACCTTCGAGGACTTTCCAGGGTTTTTAGCAGGGAAGGAAGGAATATTTCTTTCTTTATACATGATAGACATTGCATCAACAGATGAAGCATTCTACCTGTCATTTTATCACTTGGCCACTCAGAATTTAGAGAACTTCACCAACACTTCACACTGCTTTAAGTCTGTCTACCTTGATTATTTTTATAACACCACTGTACAGTACTTCAGCTCTAAGACTGCAGTCAAAATGTTTGGCAAATAATTCTCCCCCACAAATGGCTAAAACCAAATAAAGACAAAAAACTTTCACATGGCCTCTGCAGAAGGTTTTGGAATTCACCTGGCTCAGGCTTCCTGTCCAAAGCACCGTGGTCCCGGTGCTTCCATTCTGAGAAACCAATGGCTGATGTTATTATAACACCCTCTGAGTTTGGCAAAAGGAAGCAAAAAAGTGAAAGATGGGAGAAAAAGTGTCAACTATACATCTGCTTCAAGAATCCTTTATCAAAGGAATCAAAGTTCACTTTATTCATTGCTTGTCATAGAGAGCTATTTCTTTAAGATGCTTTAACTCACAACTGAAAGGACACAGAGAAAGCTGTATATCTGTCAACTTTGTCTATTATTGCAATTCTCCTCTCGAGAGCAAGTGCCTCTGTCTTTAAAGAAAAAGTACCAAACCAACTTGCTGGTCTTCCTGATTGCAGCAGAAAGCCCAACAATATTAACCCTAAGTGTTCATAAAGCAGAAGACAGACAGAAGACAAAGCCCAACACTGTGAAACAACCTCAAGATTTTAAAAAATATCTCCTGCTTTTGAAGACATGATTCATCCTTTGCCTGCTTGTGGATTGGCTGTATCAGTACAATAGGACTAGAACACGTGTCAATTCATTTATTAATATTTGCAGTTTCTATTTTTAATGGCAGGCAGAGAGATCTGAACAAGAAGGGAACAAGAAAACAATTTAATCTCTCTCCAGAACACTTTATGTTTTTAAATCATCTCTCCATTCAATCAACACGGTGGATAAAGCCTGCTCAGTATATAAATGCAACAAATTAATGTGTGCTACAGATAAGATTCAGATTCTGCAGAAGCTTAACTTTCTCAAGAAATAATGAGTACTTTACAGCTCCCTGAGATGCCCAGAAATATTTTCTGCACATGATTCCAAGAAGCAAAGAATGCAGCTTTGTTCCCCCAGACAAAACCAGAAAATGGTCACACGGGCAGATGTTCAGCCCTTCCAGAAGGCAATGTCACCACCAGGTCTCAGTGGAGAATTTTGTGATGTGAACAAACCACTGAGACATGGATGGGCAGATTGCTCAGCACAGGGGAAACAGAAAGGCAGATTTGGAGGATATTATAACAACCACAGCCATTGCCTTTCCTCCATGAGCAGCAAACCAGGGTATCTGAAGACAGTTTGTTTGACTGCTCAGGTAGAGCAGTTCCAAGCTGAAGGAGTATTTGTACAGAGTTCCAGTACAGAGTATCTGCAGGGTTCCAGCAAGCAGTCATGCAGCCCAGGTCAGCATACAGGTAATTTCTTCCAATATTTTCATACCCTGGACTGTCAGCTGGAAGTAGAGGGTTATGTGAGTGAGTGTTCAGTGTTCAAAACAGCAGCAAGGACCTCACAACAAGGCCACAAAGCTCATGTCACTGGATCTTGGTTCTCCCTCATTGCTCTGGTTCCTCAGGCTCAGCAGGCTGCAATCTGCTCCTGGGAATGTCCCCCTAAAGCAGTGAGTACAGCAGTGACCCCCTCCTATACACACCCTGCTCCTGGGTGACAGGGAAGACCTGGGATGATGTGATGCTCTAAGCTGGATGCACACCCAAAGTACCCACCCAGCTCCTGCCTGGCTGTCCTGGGCTACAGGAGATAAAAACAAGCCATAAACCAACAAGGAGCAAAATAGAAAGGAACATTTGCATAGTTGGTAGTAGAAACCACTGGGGAAAAAAAAAATCAGACAGGAAGGCCAAACACACAAAAAAAGAAGATGCAAAAATATCAGTGGGACATAAGGTAAAGAGGAGGACAGAGAAAAATTCACAGTAGCCACTAGGAATGGACAAGGACCATAAAAGATGGGCAAGATAAGCCAAGAACTGAGAGACAAATCAACCCTTTATGAAAGTAATACTGTGGGAGTCTTGATATAGACTGAGGGCAGCCACAGCCACTCATTTACACCATTACACCATTTACACCCTGGCCAAGCACACAAGCCCCATGGGCACAAAGGTTCTGCTTTGTCTCCCAGGCCCAGCTAAAGCTGCAGAACTTACTAGCATCAGGCTGCCAACACATAAAGTCCTCATTGCACAGGTGAAAAAAAGGAAGAGCCCAGGGAATACATCTCACAGAAGAGTCCTTGTGTTGTCAAGCAAAGTAAACAGAGCAGCACAGATCCACTGAGAATAACAGGCAATCAGAGATAAGGGCCAAGCCTATCGAAGATCAATGGAAAGATTTACAGTCCCGTGGAAGATTCTCAATCAGACCTTCAGTTGTGAGGCACAAGTGTCAATAACAGAGATGGATGTATCATTTTGCCACATTAAAAGAAATAATTGCCAGCTCAGAACAGAGCTACAGTCAGCTATGCAGAAAGCACTGGAAGCAGATTCTGACTCTTCTGGGGAAGTGGAGGGGGTATAACATACTGTGTCCTGTAAACAAAGATTTTTCAAAAAAAAACTTATGTGAAGCCAGCCAAGAGAAACACATGGGTCCAACATTGGGGTGCTTATTCAATAATTCCACTTCAGAGTTTTTACAAAGTGTCCAAACAACTGAGGCATAGAAAACACACTAAGATAAAAATAAGTCCATAAACTTATCTGCCAAGGGAGAGGAAGGGACAAAAATTCTCTTTTAAGGAGGCTTTGGTTGCTGTTAGTACTGAAAGCACAGCTGGCAGTGCTCCTCTCACTGATGAGGAGGTGTGTGCTCCCTCTTCCACAAAATTTAAATTTCACAGTGATTTTGGGGGGCAAGAGAGAAGGAGAGAGCTGACTCAAGCACAGAGCAACAAGTGGTGGAAGTGCAGAAGGAACTGTTGTTTAAACCAGAGCAGCACCTCAGTTCCTGCCTATTTTGCTGAGCACCAAACCCAGCGGGCACACAGCGATGGGTACAGCATCCCTGCCCCAAAGGACCCGTTCCCCAGGCCAGGGATAGATTCAGCCAGCTCTGAGGGAGGGGTATGAAGGCATCAGGGTGGCATTGTCTGCAAGCTCAAAGCTTCTTGGCCAGGCAGTATTTACTGACCACTGGGGAGAGGTGAGCAGAGGCAGCTGTGCTGATGCGGGAGGAGCAGAAGGTGGCGTGGACCACGCCAGCCCTGGTCATGCTCTCCCACTTTTCACATCCCCACCTCCCTGGGCAGCAAGAGGTAAAGAAAGGCAAAGCAAGGCAAACATCAACAGCTCTATCACCCTCAGCAGCTTCCCTGTGCTGCCTTTCTGTGTTCACCCTTGAGCTTCCAGGGCCACGTGAGGAGATGGCTCTGCAGGTATCCCCAGGGCAGCAGCTGTCTGACCATCCCCGAACTTGTGGCTGGCCCAGGAGAGAGCTAAGGAAACACTGAGAATGAGAAAAGCTGACAGTGGTGTTGATCTTTAACCAGAATTCCTCTTGGGTGCTGGATGTGACATGAAAGAAACCAAAAAGGAGGCCTTGTGGAAATGCATGACAAATGAGCACTCAAAGCTGACAAAGCTGATGGGGACAACGTCTCAGTTCTGCACTGGACAAGATATGCAGGGCAAGGGTAGAAGATGAAGAGCAGAGAATGGAGACAAGTAATTTACACTTACATGGTAGAAAAGGAAGCCCTGCGAAATGGCAGAAAAGATGTTCAAAGCAATAAGCCAGAAATACAGTATTTATAACCACATTCTTGGAACAAGGGAAAAAAATACAGCTCTGACAGACAATGAAAGGTCTCAGGAGCCACACAGACTAGGATGAACTGTCTGGCTAGAAATTCTACAGATCACTGTCACAAAACTGTGCCCTGAAGCCTTACCTTTGGGAAACCTGGGGGGGATTGCATTTGAAGGTCTGTCTGGGCTTGAAGCCAGCCACAATGGACCAGAAGGGCACAGCTGCCTCCCAGGCAGCCAGGGACAGCATTTTACCTCTTTGTTATCCCTCCCAGACACAGAAAAGAAACCAACCTACATTCATCTAATTTGCAGCAATAGAGCATGGACCTCAAAGCTGATGTTCTGGTCACTATTCCCCTGTGCTCCACACATCTGATTCCCAAGCCACAGAGGCTGCACACAGCAAACCTTAGCAAGCATAACAGCAGTACAAAAAAAGCAGCATTTCCTGCTGTTTGTTAGTGACGTGACCACCAGATCCTGACAGCTCTTCATCCAGAGATCAGCAGCCCCTCAGGCTGCATGGCAGTCCTGCTGCCCATCCTATTCCAAAGCCTTGGCACAGAAAACTCTTAAACAAATTTCAATACTGAGCTCAGAAGTCCTCTCCTTTCTGGCCACAAGTCCATCATCCTGTTTCACAAAAAAAAAAAAAAAAGAAAAAAAAAAAAAAAAAGGCAGTAAATCACAAATACTGAAAACAGAGCGTGAATGTATTTTATTAGAAAAGCAATTCCACAAAGCAAAATTTGTTGCTTACTCCATCCCCTGTTCTTCATCCAAACCACAGCAGAACTGCTAAGTTCCACAGTGTTATAGAATATCAAAGAACCACAGAATCTGCCAAGCTGGAAGGGATCCCTCAGGATCACCAGGTCCAGTGGGAGTTAAGAGATGTAAATGATCTCTGCAGATTTGGTCACAATAGATAATGCCCACAGTCACACCAACAAGATTCATATCTTTTGGACAGTTTGAGATGACCCTTGAGCCTCAGCCTCAGATCCCCAAGCCCCAGCCTCTGGCTTCAATCTTAAGAACCCAAATGGCTCTGGAAGCTGGGAAGCTCCAGCAGCTCCAGCTGGGAATCAGCTCCCTCCTGCTGTGGCTCTGACCCTCCCTGCAGCATGGACAACAAACCAGAGCCTCACTTTCAGGTGAGACATCTGCATAGTTGCCAAAATGTGCACCAGAGCCCTCCCCTGGGAGCTTACATTACACCATTGCTGTTAAACAGGCCACAGAAACATAATTATTTTCTATACTCTGAATGGGAAAGTAAGATAGTTCTAGGTCAGGATCAGGCAGACTAATGCAGGGATAAACTGCCTTGTTACCATCCATCTGCTCCAGCAGCTCTCCCAATGCTTATTTTATCTATACTTGACGCTTAACAAAGCACCCAGGCTCTTTGAGAAAGACCATTCTATAATAATCACCCTTTTACTGGAAGTAACATTTTAGATTAAGGTTTTTTTGCCTTCACATCTGTAAAGAAAAATTAAGCGTGACCTTGAATAGGTTTTGATGTATGAAGACTTGGGAAAAGCAGCATACTGGGGTCTTGTGAGGCCTCTAACATCAGATCTGGGGATGTTCAGGGCCCACAAGACTGGAACAGAGGGTTTCATCCTCAGATGTATCTCCAAACACGGCCATGCACGTAAGAAAACACAAGAGGAAGAGATTCAAATCATCCTAGGAGGGTTTCTAGTCCTGGGCACAGAGTCAGTCTGGCTGGTTTGCTATGGGTTCCTGTGTCCCAGGAGAGCAGGCTCAGCCTGGAACAGGTATTGTGGCACTCTGAAAAGGGACTCCAGGACTCAGGTCTTCTGGTGACATCCAGAAGAGACAAGTGGCACAACAAATGTCAAGGTTCCTACCTGTGTCCCTGCAGCCTTCTTAGCCATCCAGGTCTTTGGAGTATGCAGAGGATGCACATCACAACATGAAGGTAAGGATTTAAATAGTGATAATAGCAATATGACAACGTTCTGATAGCAAATACAAATGACATTAAAAAAATTCAGTAAAAGACAAAATTGTCACAGCAACATTAAAAATAACACAGGTACCACGTGGCTGTGTTCATGTGCTGTCTTTCAGCCTCCCAGGCTGTGCCAGCAGGAGTATTTTTGTATGTTGGGTTTCAAGAACAGTTATGAACTCAAAAAACCTAGTAATTCTTAACTACTCACTCTACAGAGCTCTCACTTGGGATTTGCTGTCTCTAATGGGGAAGGAGACTTTTTATGTCCTCAGAATCCTATAGTCTAGTAACTGCAACAGTAGTGGATCAAGGGTTGGACTTGATGATCTCTGAGGTCCCTTCCAACGCAGACAATTCTATGATTCTAAGGCCATTTCAAATAATTCAATGGTATGGGTTTTATGCTACCAGAAAGGTGCTGCCTTCACAACCCTGTCAACTGGGATTCTCCCTGTTGCAGCTTCAGCCCAAGCACCACAATACACTGCCCTTCAGACACTCCTGGGCCTGATTTAGCATTTCTGGTGATTTGGCTTCCTAAGGCCCATTAAACTGGTGACCCATTAATTGCAGAGCCTGTGTGGCTGTGCCAGCTGTGATGCAACATCCCAACCAGCTGTGATCCCACATCCCAACCAGCTGTGATCCCACATCCCGACCAGCTGGCCCTGGCACCACAGCTCTTCATCAGAGCCACTGGAGAGCTGGCACATGGCAGGATCAGACAGGAATGCCACATTAACAAGAAGGAACACTGAATTTTAGGACTGAAAATCAGGATAGATGCGTGAATTTTCTCTGGGAATGATGCTGTCACTAAGCAAGAAAAGATGGCACAGAAATTCATAGAATCATAGAATCAATCAGCTGGGTTGGAAGGGACCTCAGAGATCATCAAGTCCAACCCTTGATCCACTCCCCCTGTGGTTCCCAGCCCATGGCACTGAGTGCCACATCCAGGCTCTTTTTAAATATCTCCAGGGATGGAGAATCCACTACTTCCCTGGGCAGCCCATTCCAATGGCTGATCACCCTCTCCGTGAAGAAATTCTTTCTAATATCCAGCCTAAACCTCCCCTGGCACAACTTCAGTCCATGCCCTCTTCTCTTGCTGATAGTTGCCTGGGAGCAGAGCCCAACCCCCCCCTGGCTCCAGCCTCCTTTCAGGGAGTTGTAGAGAGTGATGAGGTCTCCCCTGAGCCTCCTCTTCTCCAGGCTGAACACCCCCAGCTCCCTCAGCCTCTCCTCACAGGACTTGTGCTGGATCCCTTCCCCAGCCTGGTTGCCCTCCTTTGGACCTGCTCCAGGACCTCAATCTCCTTCCTGACCTGAGGGGCCCAGAACTGGACACAGGACTCGAGCTGTGGCCTCACCAGGGCTGAGTACAGGGGCAGAATCCCTTCCCTGGACCTGCTGGCCACGCTGTTCCTGAGCCAGGCCAGGATGCCATTGGCCTTCTTGGCCACCTGGGCACACTGCTGGCTCCTGTTCAGCTTCCTGGCAATCCAGACTCCCAGGTCCCTCTCTGCCTGGCTGCTCTCAGCCACTCTGTGCCCAGCCTGGAGCTCCCCATGGGGTTGTTGTGCCCAAAGTGCAGGACCCGGCACTTGGCCGTGTTGAACCTCATCCCATTGGGATCAGCCCAACTCTCCAACCTGTCCTCCTGCCTTCCAGCTGATCCACACTCCCCCCCAGCTTAGTGTCATCTGCACATTTGCTGATGATGGACTCAATCCCCTCATCTAAATCATCAATAAAGATATTAAACAGAACTGGGCCCAGCACTGATCCCTGGGGGACACCACTGGTGACCGGCCACCAACTGGATCAGCACCGTTCAGCACCACTCTCTGGGCCCGGCCCTCCAGCCAGTTCCTAACCCAGCACAGAGTTCCCCTGTCCAAGCTGTGGGCTGACAGCTTTTTCAGGAGAATGCTGTGGGAGAGGGTGTCAAAGGCTTTGCTGAAGCCCAGGGAGACCACATCCACAGCCTTCCCCTCATCCACCAGGCGGGTTATCCGATCATAAAAGGAGATCAGGTTGGTCAGACAGGACCTGCCCTTCCTGAACCCATGCTGGCTGGGGGATTTCATCCTGCAGCACTTAACTCTGCCAGTGCCAGAGGATCTGTTCCCTCTCAAGCCCAGACCAACGTTGTAATAAACTGAGAAATGAGGACTAAGCTGCAGGTTTACACCGTGGACATTCCACCATGCTCCCCCAAACCTTAACCTTAAACCTTCCCCAAACCTTAAGCCTCCTCCAAACCTCCTGACCTGCCCACAGCCCTGAAGGAATGACAAAACCATCCTGAGGATAGATGCTACCTGCTATGGAGAGGATTTTGCAGCAAGAGCCAAACCAGAACAGGTAGCAGTGACTTCAGAAAAGTGTCATTTGTGATCACTCAGACTGGCCGGGTATTAAATATTGAATATCTTGAATATATATACTATTGAATAATCGAATTATTGAATTAATATATTGAATATATTATTGAATAATTGAATATTTAAAGGCTCCATGGCTGGGTCTATGACTGCCCTTATTGGACACAGCTCTGAAGAACAAGTACTGCATGGCTTAGCCTCACCTGGAGCTGTGTCCCCAAGTCCTCAGGACCTATAAGAGCAGTGGTTTGATTTGAGTTCCCTCCCCCAAGACAAGATTCACAATTTCCAGCTGAAGTGAAGGACAGTACAGTTGTGCTGTGCTGAAGCCTCTGGGACTTGGAAGGCAGGATGAAATGGAAATTTTCTTCTTTTTTTAATTTAATAACCGGTTTATTGAACTGGTGTGGGCCAGATGAGACAAGATGGGTTCTTAAGAGGTTAGGTCCCCTGGTACAGAGCACAGACTGAATGTTATCAAGATGGCACATGCCAGTCATTAGGATGCTAATTGTCCCTGACAGGACTCTGGTGACTGAAGTGAACATCCAAGCTCTCATCACCTGGAAGCATGGCTGCAGGGAACAGCTCCAGGGAGCCTAAGGGAAAGATGTGGGTGTTAGGAGGAAGAGAGATGGGGGGTGTTGAGAGCTCTCCATAGCTCTCTGCATCACGTCTTTTCAAAAAGAGGAAAAATATTGTCTTTCTACACCATGCTGCTAAAAATTCCACTAAAACAATCACTTAGGGTAATTTACATTTAGATGGACTTTGCACATGAAGCAGATTATTTTGCCAGTCATGTTTACACATACTTTCCCTCCCCTTTTTCTGGGATCCCATGACTTTGTCTCCAGCACCATCTTTACATTCCTTGTCTGTAAACCAATCCTATTAAAACATCAAAAATAAAATTGCCTTGTCAGACTTCCCCACCACCACCAGCTCCTTCCTAGTGCTCTCCTCCTGTCAGAGCTTTACCATCTTGAAAAACTCTGCTTTGTGGAGTGGTTTTGTTTGTTGGGACAGCATCAAAGGGCAAGAATAAAACTGAGAGTGGATTATGGATAAATTAAAGAGACAGATGATGTGTATGGCTGAAAAGCAAATAGTATTTGAAGGTGTGCTGTGTGCTTCACTGCAAATAACTGCCCAGGTGAAAGATGTAAAAGGAAAGCTTCCTGCCCTGGTCTGGCCCCCAGGCTGTTATCCATTATTGAGTTTTTAGGTAGGCAGCAGGGAAGTTTCTACAAGAAGTTTGAGGGAGAATGAAGACTTCAGGGCTTTGGGACAAGTGTCTGAAAGCTGAGGAGCACAAGCAGTGTCCTCCTCCATCCCTCCAGTTGCAGGGAACGATGAGGGAAGGATTGCTCAATACCTGGCTCCAAGCCTGGTGTCACAAGCAGAATTTTAGGGTGGGTTTTTTTGTTTTGTTTTGTTTTTTTTTAAAAACCCCATATGATACAGATGCCACTCAACCTTCCTGGTTGCAGCTGGGATGCTGCAATAGATGGCTACAAAATCTTCAGAAGGGAGAGGTAGGGAAGGAGAGGTGGTGGGGTGGCCCTGGATGTTTGGGAGTGTTGTGATTGCCTCAAGCTTAATGCTGGTGACATCAGGGTTATGAGAATCAGGGGGAAGGACAACACAGCCATAGTGGGGGGCTGTGACAGACCACCCAGGCAGGATGAAGGCAACCCAAGCCTCCTCTTTGAAGCAAGTGTTTCATGAAAGGAACAGCATTTCTTCAGTCTTTGCTCCTAGGGCTGATGATGCTTGAGGGATGCAGCTCTTGCTGGAGGATGGTCTGCAGAACCCAGGTCCCTGCTTGGTTCTGTTAAGCTGCTGTGTGCCAGGAAGGAAAGGGGTGCAAAGGGATCACATCTGCTGCCCTCCCCTCTGGGGAGCCAATGGGACAGGTCACCCAACAGTGACCAAAGTATTCCCATCCCATAGGCACCATACTTGGTATAAAGCTAAAGGATGAAGAGGGTTAAGCTCCTCTTTTGTCCATGGCCTTTGCCCCAGGAGGACTAGGTCAACTCATCTGTCTCTGATCCCAATCCAGTGCATTTCTGAACCTCTGCATCCCTGATTCTGTTCCTGAATCCTGCTCCCATCTGCTGCTGAGCCCAGGATCTGCCCAGCAGACTGGGTGCTGACCTCAGCATCACTGGGGGCAAGCACAACATTGACTTCCATGATTAATTTCTTTTTTATCATTATTGCTTTCCTCAAAACTCTGGACTTTAGTTTCCAACCCCTAAGTCTCCTTCCCTTTTTGCCTTTCCTTCCTTTTTCTGGGAAGGGAGAGGGATAAATGGAGGGCACCCATCACACAGTTCATTGTAGGCACAGTGCTGAACCTTTGCAAAGAGGAAGAGAAAACTTGGCAAGCAGCTGGGAGAGGTCTCCTCATCCCCCGTTTTTCTCCTAGGGGATTTCAACTTACTGCTGGGAAGAAAATACAGCAGAAAGGAAACAATCCAGAAGGTTCCTGAAGTGTGTGAAAGAAAACTTCCCAAGCCAGCTGGTGAGGGAGGGATTCCTGCTGGACCTGCTCCTTGTGGGCAGAGGACTTGTGGATGCTGTGAGAGGTGGAGGCCACTTTGGGCACAGGGATGAGGAAATGAGAGAGTTTTCAGTTCTGGGAGAAGTAAGAAGGGACAGCAGAACTGCAGCCTTGGACTTGTGCTGGGCAGAGTCCCTTGGGTGGCAGTGCTGAAGGAGCCCAAAAGGATGGGTGCCTGGAGCACATTCTGAAGGTGCAGGAGCAGACTGTGTCCCTGTGCCAAAAGAGGAGTCAGGAGGGCAGAGGAGCAGCTTGGCTGAACAGAGAGCTTTGTCTGGAACTGGGGAGAAAAAGGAGAGTTTGTGGCTTTTGGGAGAAGGGGCAGCATCTGAGGGGGATTGCAGAGATCTCCTTGGCCTCTGCAGGGAGAAAATTCTCAGGGCCAAAGCCCAACTGGAATTTTATCTGGCCATAAAAGATAATGAAAAATATTTATATATAAATTAGAAAGTATTTATATACTAAAAAGTATTTCTATATAAATCAGAAACAAAAGGATGGCTAAGGAGAATGCCCAACCCTTACTGGATGTGGGGGGAAAATCTGATAAGGAAAGGGCTGAGCTCCTTAATGCTTTCTTTTCCTCACCCTTTACTACTAAAACCAGTTGTTCTCCAGGTACTTCCCTTTCCCCTGTTTCAATGCTTCATAGAATGAATGTGATAATCATGAATAAAACCCAAAATATTACAGGGGAGGGAAACAGAGCTCAGTCAATGCAAGACAAAAGAAAAGAAAAATATTAGCTGGAGAGTTCCAAGAGGGTTTGCCTTACAAGGAGACAAAATATCAGCTCTGACACTGGGAAAAAGGTCTTCTGAATACTAATGTGTTCCATACAGTGACAAAGAAGCTACACTTACCTCAAAGGAGATTAAGTAATATATGGTAGCACCTGAGGAAATGGGGGAAGGTAGAAAAGAGAAGCAAGGAAGCATAAACACAAAGACAATAAGGCCCCTAAAGTCTGTTTCATATAGCTGCTTTTCCCTCACAAAGGAGATTTATATCTCCTTGAAATCTCAGCATTCAGGAAAGTGGACTTAGAAGCCTAACTCCATAATAATACCCTCTTTTCCAGTCCCTAGGAAACGATAATACTGATTTACTGGTCAAAGAAATAAATGTGCCTCAGAGTTCCATACAAGGCACTTCTGCCTTTATGAAGTTAATCCAGCTCTAAGATGGATAAGCAAAAGGCTAACACCAGTGGAAAAAAATACCACAGAAAGTATTTGTGTAGATAAAAGCAGCTTTCTGAAGGCCAGTGTTCCTGTCATGATGGAATAATTATAATTTTGCAGATAAAGAGCTAGAGAATGGAAGTAGAAAACGTTAAAAAAAATGTCCCCAAGCACCTCTGGGTACCAGGACATGTTTGGGACCACACTTTACTGAAAATGTCTGATCTGTTACATTTAAAACTGGAAATCTTTTCTATGGGATTCATTTGAGCAAATGTTGACATCGAAATCTGCATTAGTTATCCAGACTGTCACTACAGCTGATGGCAAGAAATAGGCACCTCTAGGGCAGGACTCATCTGTTTCTAAAGCAGTTGTCTGAAGCAGGGTCAGTGAATTATACCCTAGAAATGGCTCAGGTGCAAGCACACCCTGATGGCTCATCTCAAGCTTCTGCTCCCCCACTGCTGCCCCCAAGTTCTTCTCATCCTCCTGCTCCTCAGGACAGCTTGAGGGCTGTCCCCCATCCTTTCTCCTCCCAACCTGTATTCTCCCTGGGATTGCCTCCCCCCAGGGGCAGAACCTTGCCCTTGTTGAACTCCATGCAGTTTGCACAGCCCACTTCTCCAGCCTGTCCAGGTCCCTCTGGATCCATCCCTTCCCTCCAGCCTGCTGACTTCACCACACACTTTGGTGTCCTCAGCAAACTTGCTGAGGGTGCTCTGCATCCCCTGTCCATGTCACCAGCAAAGATGTTAAACAGCACTGGCCCAGTCCTGACCCTTGAGGAGCACCACTCCTCACACAGCTCCATTTGGACACTGAGCCATTGCCCACAGCTCTTTGGGTGCAACCACCCAGACAGTTCCTTATCCAATGGGTGCTCCATCCAGGGAATCCCTCACATTCCAGTTTAGAGACCAGAATGTCCTACGGGATGCTGCTGAATGCTTGGCACGGGTCCAGGTAGAAGAATTTCCTAACAAACCTATTTCTATTTACTGATCATCAGGAAAGTTCACATAATTTGAATGCAGACAGTTGGTATGTAGAATAATCTCACCAATCATCAAAATGATTGCAGCACCTCATTGGAGTCTCAAATACAGACACAGGGTTTGCAAAAAGGAATCCACTGTCTTCTCACTATGATGACTAGAAATCTTACTCTGGAGAGTGCAAATACAAGTCACAGGCTTCTATATAATCTAAGCTACCAATAAAAATTAATCAGCATCCAGCTTTTATAATTGCAGGGTAGCCTTTTAAATGCAAGCAAAATGCAAGTGGGAGCAAAACTGCATTCCTGAGCCTTCAGATTGATATGAACCAGACTTCAGTGATGCTCAAAAGCAAGAAAAGAGCCATCAGAGTAATATTCACAAGAGAGTCTTGCTTTACAAAAAAATCCTCCCTTAGATTGATGTTGACAGAGATGCCCCCCAGTTCCTAATCCTGGGTTTAAATGCAGATACTGGGAGCAGAGAGGAATCTGCAGGAGCAGATTTCTGTTGAAATTTTTTTATTGGTGAAAAAGCAAATGAGCCCTAAAATAGAACTTAATGATGCAGACTCCAAGTGTCCAAATCCAGGGCCTGGCAGAGGAGCTCATACAGCCTTATCTGAGCCCCCTGATAGAAGGGGGACTCAAAGCTGTTATTTTGCTCCTCTCTTGTGTTGTTCTGTCCCATCAGCTCAGGTGGCTGGGAGGAGGTTGCAAGAACAATCAACAGAGCCCACAGCACCTCTCTATTCATTTCCAGAGGTTTCCCTGGGAAAAGTACAAGCTGGGTCACCTTCACCAGGACACCAGGAGCCCACTGCTGGTCATCATCCATCTCCATGTGCTGCTCAGGAAGCAAGCATTGCAGTATCAGCTCTGTTCCTTCCACCTGGAAGGGCTGGGCATAGGTAGGATGAAGTCTCTATTCAGGCAGGAACATTTAGTAATGCAGTGGTCATTTACCCACCATCAGCTGCCACCTCTTTGCTTAGGGACCATTTTCTCATCCTGCAGTTGTGCAGTGCTTACCTAGCATGAGTTGCCACTTGGGGCTCCTGCTGTGGTGCAAACAAATAAAATCAGCCTTATTCAGACCACATGCCAAAGAAGAGGCCATTTTCTTGCCCACATTAAAGATTAAATATAGAGCTTTGGGCTTACCTCCCCATTCAAAGTAAACCACACACTGACCTGCTCCTTTAGCAAGAAGGAGTTGCTATGGGGAAGCTGCTTCAGGACTCATTTATTAAAACTGAGAGGTTACTCCTACCAGTGAAAGGCAAGGAGACTCCAGAAACATTTCCTCCAGCACAGGTGAGAAACTGTCCACTCTTAACCTCCACTTCAAATGCTAATTACTTTCCAGAATTCTCACCTGAATTTTTTGTAGCATCCATGGAAAAAAAAAATTTAAAATAGCCTGATAGAGTTCTTTCCCATTCTAAATGTACCTGAACCATGTAATTGCACTTTTAAAGGACTGTAGCAGGTGACTGGAAGAGACCTCCACAATGGACTAACACTGCATGTGTCAGAGCAGGAAAAGAACATTTCTAAAAGCAGAACAGCACTTTCCCCTTCCCCCTGCAAGATCCTGAAAAGAGAAGGTAGAAGGCAGTATAATCTATATGTGAAAAATTATTCAAAGACACTGGGGTATATGGCAAGCTATGGTAGAGAATGCACCTAGAGAAAGGCTTTCTTAACATATATATCTAATAAATTACATATGTTTACTGGCAGTGCAATCTAGCAAGAGAGGCTTACAGGTATTTTCTAAAGGCAAAAGGCTGTCATTGTGAAACGACTGATGAATTACTATAAATAAAATTGCGATCCTGGAAATTAAATGCCTTGAAGTATTTTGCCAGATTCAGTTAGCTCTGGACCAACACTCCAAGAGAAGAGGAAGAAAACACCAGTTTGTTTTCTCTTGGTAGGATTTCAGTTAAGATACAAAAGGCAGCTTATATGCATTAGTACTACCCCTTTTTTTAAGGAGTATTGAGCACTTACTCAATCGATTTTAGGACAAATGTATCTGTATCATCCTTTAATCAAGACTTCAGTGCAAGGCACTGTGAAGCAGAAGAAAACCAGTCCTTAAAGTCAGAGTAACAGAGTGGCTGCCCAGCAGCAGCTCACAGGGCTGGGTGAAGCCCTCCCAATACACAGCATTAATTGCATCCTGAATTCAAGAACAGGGATGTACAATAAAGGAGGAGCTCAGTCTGCCAGACACCTTATGTTTGGCAACAGTCCATTATTCCAAAAAGGTTTGATGCCACTGAATTAAGAGTCTATTACAAGAAACAGTACGGGACAAAAAATAAAGGCTGGAAGAGCACAAGGAATGAAGAAGGAAACCACAGCCAGCATGACCAGCACCCTAACACGAATCCTCCCAACAGTCAGGGTGCTAAGCTCAGCTCCAGCATCACTTCAAGTGACTTTTTGGGAACCAGGAGCTAAGCTGACCCTCAGTAGCAGCCCTGGGCTACCATCACTGCAAGCCCCATGGCTAAGGAGCCAGCAGAGGAGGTGTCATCAGAAGGGTTTAGGGAAGCACCAGTGCTGTGGCAGGTGACGTGTCACTGTCCCCATCCTGCAGGCAGGATGCACCTCTGGGGTTCAGCCCCAGCCAGGCAGGGTTTACTTGGGTTTTTTGTGGGTTTTTTTGGTTTGGTTTGGTTTTCTTGGTGTGTTTTTGGTTTTGTGTGGTGGGTTTGTTTTTTTTTTTTGGGGGGGGGTGGTGTTATTTTTTGCTGTTTATTCTAACACAGAAAAGCTTTTATTTTCTTTATACACATCTGCAGCACAGCCAGGCAGGAATCCCTGAGCTGGGCACACCTTGCTCCCAAGCACATCCTGCAGAAGGCAAACAGCACTACACCAAACATGGGGAGAAATCCCTCAAACTTTCCTGCTAGGTGTAGCCTGAAGGAATGTGCATTATAGAAAGATTCACTCCACTGGCATGAAATCAAACGTATAAGCCAAAGCTTATTCACAAAGATCAAGACAACCTTCAAAGGAGCCTGAAATCTCAGGGGAGGAGAAGTATTTCCAGGTAGTTCCACTTTCCTCACGCAAGCCTGGGAAGCTTAGAGAGAGGGTCATAAATAATGGACTTTATTTTCATCCTTTGCATACACTCCTGCTGCTGCAGTGGCTGGTGTCATCTGGAGATGAAAGCTGATAGTGAGCCACCTTGGGATACTCAAAGATACCTTAAAAGTTACCTTTTCGTGGGATAGGAATGTTCAGTTCCTGAAATTCAAGCTCGTCACTTAATAATTTCTCTACATAATCCACATAAGAGCACTTCCGAGGAAAAAAACCCAGATTTCTAATAATAAAAATCCCTGTAAAATAACAGAGAAAAGCATTTCAAGATGCAGTGGTTAAAGGCAGCCTATTCAAATTAAGGTACCTGTTTAAACATCAAAGTAACCAGCCACTGACAACTCTAAGAGCTGGAAGTGTCCCCGTTACTTGATGTCTTTGAAGCAAGACCACAGGACCCTTCTCAAATACATGACCTGGCTTAAGCTGCAGTAAATGGTTAGGTGCTGAAATTAGTATTAATTTAGTAGCCTTTTCTCAGAGACCCTTATCACGAGCAGTTCTGGTCACACCAAAATTCAGTGCTGATTAACTGAGTCAAGAATAGGTGCACAAAAATGCTGGTAAGAGCAAGAGGCTTATGCCAGCAAAGCTCAGTTTGTTTAAGCTGGCAAAACACCATCTGAAAAGGACAGGATCACTACCTGCACATACACCTGAGGAGAGAAACAGCAAGAAATCAGAAGAGCCCTTTATAGCACAGGATTTTCTTGGTGCAGAAAGGGATAAACCAATGCTGCACACTTCCAGGCTGGAGGTCAGAAGGGTCTGGGTATGAAGCAGTGGGATCCAGAGCAGCCTCCCAGTGGGAGAAGTGGAAGAAGAGAAGAAAGCAGGTAAAGACAGACCCTGAGAGTCCACAGGAAGGTCTCCTGCCCCATCTTGATCCCTGAGTCTTTCCTGAGAATTGGAAAATCAGATCGTCCTTCCCAGCTCTGAGCTGATGGATGGAGTTCAGTGACTCAGGAATCAGTTTTTACAGGAAGGGAAGGATTTATTTGGGTTTTGGTTTTGGTTTTTTTTTTCTGTTTATTCTAACACAGAAAAGCTTTTATTTTCTCTATACACAAATGCAAACTCTGCTTTTCATTGCCTCTCCAACAGCTCAGGAGAACACCCAGCAGGAGCAACTTGTGGTAAGAGGAGATAATTCAGGATCCAACCTGGAGCAGCTGTGCAGTGAGCATCTCTCCAGTGCCTGCTCTGGTGGAGACTTCACACACATTCTCCTGTAAAGATCCTTTGGCTCTTAACAGCAGAGGGAGGGAAACTAACAGGTACTGGAGAACAAACAGTAAAACCCAAGAGGCTCAGAGAAATGAAGCAGCAGCAGTGCTCTGCAGCAGGCAGGCAGCACCAGCTGCTGGGATGTCAATTCATCTCAAGGTATGAATCCTTCTTTCTACAGACTAGAATCCACAGGCCCTGGATTCAGAAATCCCTTCTGCAGCACACTGAAGTCATTATTGTCTGAAAGTTAAAGCCAATATTATATCAACCTCCAGAAGAAGCAGTTGGAGTTGCTCTTGCTCTCTCTGCTTCTTTACCCTCCTGACTGGTCACCTGCCTTTAGCCTCATCCCTTCTGGTCAGGTTCCATCTCTTAAGAGATACACATGGATCTCAGGGGCATGTCTACCACTGGTGGCTGTCAGGGCTTGAGAGTACCAGGATAGTTTTTGGTACCCATCTGAAGACCTAAAGAGGGGCAGCACACAAGATCCCAGAGGGGCAGCACACAGAGGTCTCCATTCGCTCCCATCCCTACCCATCCCTTCCCAAGGTCATGCAGACCATCAGCTCCTCCTCTCTTTCCCCTGCTCCTTGCTTTGCTGCTGTTCCCTGTGCTCCTTTGCTATCAGCTGCCACCTTCTCTTCAGCACACAGACCCATTGGGTACTGAGAAGAGCCCTGGAGCCCTCCCTGCCCAAAGGGGTCCACAGGCTCCTATCCCTGCAGCATCCAGATGGGGTTCTGTATAGAGATTTGTATATATTTGTGTTCCTTATCCCAGGTGTTACTGCCCTTCTCCTGTTCCAATAAACCTGTTTCAGTTTTCATTTCCAACTTTTCATAGAATCATGGAATCAGCTGGGCTGGAAGGGACCTCAGAGATCATCAAGTCCAACCCTTGATCCACTCCCCCTGTGGTTCCCAGCCCATGGCACTGAGTGCCACAGCCAGGCTCTTTTTAAATATCTCCAGGGATGGAGAATCCACTACTTCCCTGGGCAGCCCATTCCAATGGCTGATCACCCTCTCCATGAAGAAATTCTTTCTAATATCCAACCTAAACCTCCCCTGGCACAACTTGAGACCATGCCCTCTTGTCTTGTTGAAAGTTGCCTGGGAGCAGAGCCCAACCCCCCCTGGCTCCAGCCTCCTTTCAGGGAGTTGTAGAGAGTGATGAGGTCTCCCCTGAGCCTCCTCTTCTCCAGGCTGAACACCCCCAGCTCCCTCAGCCTCTCCTCACAGGACTTGTGCTGGATCCCTTCCCCAGCCTGGTTGCCCTCCTTTGGACCTGCTCCAGGACCTCAATCTCCTTCCTGACCTGAGGGGCCCAGAACTGGACACAGGACTCGAGCTGTGGCCTCACCAGGGCTGAGTACAGGGGCAGAATCCCTTCCCTGGACCTGCTGGCCACGCTGTTCCTGAGCCAGGCCAGGATGCCATTGGCCTTCTTGGCCACCTGGGCACACTGCTGGCTCCTGTTCAGCTTCCTGTCAATCCAGACTCCCAGGTCCCTCTCTGCCTGGCTGCTCTCAGCCACTCTGTGCCCAGCCTGGAGCTCCCCATGGGGTTGTTGTGCCCAAAGTGCAGGACCCGGCACTTGGCCGTGTTGAACCTCATCCCATTGGGATCAGCCCAACTCTCCAACCTGTCCAGGTCCCTCTGCAGAGCCCTCCTGCCTTCCAGATGAAATTTAAATCCCTTGTCCTCATTCCCCTTTTATCTTCCCTTGGGAGGGTGGTGGTGAGGAGGGGGTAATAGAGCAATTCTGTCCTCTGGTCCTTGGTCTGCCCAAGCTGCTAAACCAGTGGCTTAGCAACACCTGAATTCCCTTCCTGCTTACACCAGAAGCCTTCCCCTTCATTTTGCTATAAGGCATTTGCTGGGAGAGGCAAGACACACCATTCCTCAGAAATCACAGCCCAACCCTATCAGGAATAACCACTCACTGTCTGCAAGGCCCTCCCTTTGCCCCTGTGTACACAGCAAATCCCCTCTCTGGAAAGAGTCAGGACACCCCTTGTATGCTCAGAACTCCAATGTGAAAACCAAATTGTGAGCTGATGATCTAGAAATGGATTTAATGAAGCAGTTTCAGTTCTGCCCTTCCTTCCTCCCAACTCCACCCTCTCCTTCAAGAGGGAAATTTGTTTGGGTTAATACAGAGAGGGGAAAAGCAAGCTAAAAATAGCCTCCTTTTCGCCTTAAAAAAAGTTGAAGCTATGAATAAACAGTTTGAAGCAGGAATGCAATTAATCTGCCTGACAAATTCCTACACTGCTTCCTTCTTCAGTTCTTCAAACCACTTTCAGAAGAATTAAATACCCAGACTTACTCTGCAGAGCTACTGGTAGCCCCAAATTGCCTGCTCCCTGCAAGTAAGGTAATGGGCTTTGACATGAGAAGGAACAGGTTCTGATACTGGGTGAACCAAAGATAAAACCCAAGATTGGCAACTACTGGAATATTTGAGTGATATCCTTGCATCCTAGGAACAAATTTGGAAAAAAAATGCATCAAAAGAACACAAAAACATTCTTGTTGTTTCCCTTTACTGTGGAACAGACTACCTTCCCACTAAAAAGCACTCATGCTGCTCTCCCTGTTCCCACAGCAATAGCTGTCACCACAGGAGGAGCAGGGTGCTGAGCCAGTGCCTGCACCCTGGGCTGGGAGCCAAGGCCCTACAGATCTGAGCCAAACAAACTTCTTTAATCTGTTCTGCTCCTTACACTACACCATGATCAAGCAAGCAATCAGCTCAAGCCCCTTTGCCATCTGAACATTTGAACCCTGTTCCTTCTCCACTGTATCCCCAGTGAGATTCTGGTGATGCCCTAAGCACCTGTACTATCCCATTGCTGCAGATTGCAGCCCCTGGGCAGAGATGCCTTTCGTTCCCATATTCCCAGTTTCATGAGGCATCCCAGCATGATGCTGTGGAGTGCTCTAGACACTGCTATGATACCTGACAGGAGTTCCATTTTAGCGGAGAAAACCCCCTCCCTCCTCTTACAGCTGATCATCCCTCTGGAAGGGAAATGAAACGCCTTTCATCTCAGAGTTCAGAGGGAATGGTTTATAGCTGTCAATCCTATCAGGATCCTATTCATTGACAGACAGGGGACAGCAGCTATTCTGAGATGGGCTGTGCAGCCACAAAAGCAGCCAGGCTCTGAGGAGAACTTTGCCTGGTGTCATTTGGAAAGCAAGGTAAAGGATGTTCCTGTGACTCTAAAGTAAATGCTTAAAGCCAAGAGCCAAACCAGCTGTGACTCCAGCAGCAAAGCCACCCGAGGAACAAAACAGCATCTGCCACTGTCACCCAGGGTGAGGAATGCAAACCCAAACTGTCTGCAGGCTCTGGTGTCCCAGGGCAGCAGGTAAGTGCTTTCTGTAAGAGAGCTGAGACAAACCCTGTGATCCAAGTGGGACAGGAGGTGCTGGGACTCACACCTCAGGATCACTGCCATGGGACACAACCTTCTCCCTGCACTTCCCCAGCCATCCACAGTCCTCATCATCTCATTTTGACTGCCAAAAAAGCTTCAGGGACACTATTTGGCCTGCACAGAAATATTGCAGGAAGACATCCTCGTTAACACTTGTGTTACTTCTTCAACCACTGTACTGGGGCATCCTCGTATGGTTACCTTCAGTTCCTGTCCAAGCTGAGAAGAGTCCTTTAACAAAGGAAACTGGCACAGAGACTAAGTCACACTCCTGAATTCTCAGAGGAAATCTGCAAGCATATCAGGAAGCTGAAACTGGATTTGCAGAGCTCTAAATGAACTGCCAGCTCCCTCTCCTTGCAGTAGGCACACCAGGGAGTATGCAGGGATGCAGCTGCCTCTGAAATTCTGGTGGCTAAACAAAAGAACAAGCACTTCAGAGCAAAAAGCCAGGAGTGGTGTGGGTGAAATTTAGAAGAGATTGCATCAAGAGAGCTTCCATCTACTGAGCATCCAGCATCACAGCAGGGCTGAGCTGCTCCTCAGGTGAGGACAAGTGCAGGCTCCTGGCTGCCCAGGGGTGCAGCACCAAAATGATACAGCACAGAAAAGGCCTTTGACATTATTCATCTCCAACCTCACTCTTTGCTGCCAGCTAGTTTTAACAGTAACTGCAAGTAGAGGGGGGCTCCAGGGGTTCAGCAGGGATTCAGCTTTCCCAGGGCATCATAAGGGTGTGGGGATTGACTCCAGGGAAGCAGAGAGCAGGATTATGTGTGAGGAAGCAATTCTGCTTTTCATCTGGGAGGCAAAAACTTCAAAAAGCAGCCTAGGTGGTTTCTTTGCAGAAACACAAAGTCTGGGGCTCCTATCCAGCACTCAGCTCAGTGTCTCTCTGTCACCTTTCCCAGTGACACCCCTTGATGAAAGCACCCACAAACAGCGGGGAGGAGGTGTCAGGAATGCTCATGGCTACAGCCTGGCACATCTCTGCCACAGCCAGCAGATTCAGCCAACTATCTGTCCAGGCACCAAGAAGCTTCTGCTTTGAGCAGTGTTCTCTGTCAGCTCACTTACACCTTTCCTCTTCCCTGCATTTTGACTCAGTCAAAATTCATGATCCAGAGCAAGACCCATCCATCAGGGAAGTTTTCTGCAGGGGGTATGGGGAGAAACCTCAGGGAACCTCTGTGAGAAGATCCTGCTGCCTTCAGTAGAAAGAAGCAAAGCTCACCAGGAGGTGAGGACCTCAGAGGAGAGTACAGAGACTTGAGCTCCCCAATGGATTTTCAGTTATTTTGTCATTAAAACAGTCACTTCTGCACCATAGCATCAGAAGGAAAGAAGGGCCAAGCCAAGCACCTCACACAATGTGGAGTTCCCCATCAGACCAGCACCAATTGCTCTGTATTTGTCACAGAGAGAGGAATGGAATTCAAAGGAGTTAAGAAATCCCAATCACAGTGATCAGGAAGAACTGTGGTAATGTAAGGTATAAGCATGGCCTTGATCAGTAATTCCTAATACATAAAATATGCATCTCGGGACATATCTGCAGCACTGGAAGCAGTCTTTCAGGTGAACAGTTGTTTTTTCCTTCAGCTCAGTGTCACTTTTAGCTACTTTTGATTAAAACAATTACTTTCACTCAATATTCAACTTTTGAAAGGTATTTATTCCCTACATATGCTGCAAGCTGCCTCTATGCTTCCAGGCAAAACATAACAGCTCACTAGAAGAGCCTTTCCTATTTTACAAGTCATACACAATTTATGAATCTGCAATATTGACAAAGGCTGGGAATACACATTGTGTCCAATTCTCTTTCCTATAACCTTGAAATAGAGATTTTTGGGCCTTTTCCTCTTAAAGTGTTGGTTCCTCCTGCTATTACCATTAGTTCTTATACAAATCAGTTACCTAAGCACAATTACTTCCCTCGTGTCCAAACCCATAACACAAAATCTACACCATGTCAACATTCAATGCCATTTACCTGTACAAATGTCCCACACTCCCTTAAGCACTTGTTTTTGTTGTTGTTGTTCACGAGTCCTCAAGTTTTCCTCTTAGCAAAAATTTGTATATGCATAGATTTGCTCCTGCTCACATGGATTCCACACAGCAGATACACAACTGACATCTTCAGCTCTCCCAGCCAGCCCAAGACAAGTAAATAGCTGTCTGAAAACCAGGGATGGCACTGCAAACAATTCTTATGCCATTGTTTTAAAAGGTGCAAAAATCAGCAGAGTGTTTTACTAAGTGATGGGCAGAAGAGAATTACTGACAAAAGAATCACAGGCAAGTTACATGGACATTCCCAGATACCTGCTAGGGAGTAGGGAAGAATTTTCTTTACTGTATTTCTTTTCAGTAGAAGTTGAAGAGTTTTGGGGAGTGGGGATTTAAGATTTTTCATTTGGTATGCAAATAGCAGTGAATTAGTTAGCTCCCTCTAAGTGCTGGGAAATTTCCAGTCTCTCATTCTAAGAGTTTACCTAGGAACAGACTTGGGAATTTTCCAGCACTCAGACACCTTCTCCTTTCACCTGCCACTGCCTCTGCAGATGCTATACATGTTTGATGTGTTTGTTTCTGGCACTCTGAAGGAGTAGGAAAGTTTAGTATTCTTGCCCAAGCAATAATTTTCTCTTCTCTTTCTATTTAAACATATTTTTCTTTCCAAAGCTGTTCTCAGTCAGAAAATATTTTGTCCAGTTCTCATTTCTGGCCACTGAATGAGAAGCCCTTCCTGCAAGACACAAAACAGATTCTTGAGTAAAACAGGCAGGTGGTGATCAGGGTCACCTCAGAAACAGGCTTTTCAATCCAGAATTACATTGCCTTGCTTCACAATCCCCTTTACCCCTCCCCAGTGTACTTCCCCACTCTTTAACCTCTATCCAGTTTGTTACTAAAATCAAAACAAAACAGGTCACCAAGTAAAAATGGACTTATTGGAGAAGGTTTCTTCTTGCACCATTCCAATACAGAATAAAAAAACCCCAACATTTAAAAGGTGACATTTTTTTTATTGCTGTCAGGGAACAATGCAGAGAAAGCATTCAGAAGAGGGCACAAGTTTGTTGCTGTGCAGGGAGAAAGTCATGGCAAGGAAGGATAAAATTGGTAAATTCTTCTAATCAGTTCTGAGACTAACAAATCAGAATCTCAGAATGTAGGAGGAGTTTATGCAATAAATAGTCACAAATGAAAAGCACCTTCTGTTGGGACTGGTAAAGCTGCAGAAAGTGATGGTGCAAAGGGAAAAGTAAGGTTGTAGGTCACAGAATCATCTGGTTTGGAAAGGACCTGAGATCCTCAACTCTAACCCTTGATCCATTCCCCCCGTGGTTCCCAGCCCATGGCACTGAGTGCCACATTCAGTCTCTTCTTAAAAACCTCCAGGGATGGAGAATCCACCACCTCCCTGGGCAGCCCATTCCAATCCATGGCCTGATCACCCTCTCTGGAAAGAATTTCTTCCTAATACCCAACCTAAACCTCCCCCAGCAGAGCTCTGCCGGGTGAGGTTTAGGTTGGGTATTAGGAAGAAATTCTTAAGCCCATGGCCTCTTGTCTTACTGACATCTGCCTGGGATATCCATCAAAATCATCATCACCCAGCAGTGCAGTTCTACCTGCAGAGCAGCAGACAAATCTTTTCCCAAAAAAACCCCCTTCCTTTTCCTTAGGTTTACGATTATAGTGGAAAATGACTTGCACGACTGCTTCGTGCCACAAGATTTTTGCCAGTGTGTATATACATCCCCTTGGCTTTAAGTTGCAAACTGCAGGCAGGTTTAATTAAACACAATGATATCAGCCCTGCTAAAAATCACTTGGGGTTAAAAGGCCAGCCCCTACAACAGAACTTTGACATCCTTGCTGACCACAGTCAACCAAGACTCCAGTTATCTGCCCACCTGAAGGATATTTGGTCCATAGATCAGTTGTGCCTGGTTTGCCCCTAGTTTTTGTTGGTTTTAAATCTTGCTCTTTCAGGTGCTTAATGCCACTAATTTCCAGGTGGTCTAGGTATCCAGCACAACAGAAAGCAGGCTACAGACTTGTTCTGCCCAGGAGTTTTGCTGTCTGAAGTTTCAGATCAAGCAGGTCCCAAAGGGGACTCAGCAATGCATTCCCTAAAGAGTGCTTTATTTTGGTTTTTCTAAAGCAAAGAACTAAGGAAGCAGATACCAAGTGTTTCTTGAGAAGCCAGAGCTGTCTGATGATTTTTAGATAATTTGTTTACTAAATTGAGAAATACCTGAAGCAACATCCCATTTTAAAGCAAAGAAACATCTGAAAGCAAAATTCTTCTTTTAAGCCATTGTAACTAATAATAAAAAAATTCAAACAAAATTCTTTCTAGCAAAACAAATACAATCATGAAGTAAGAACAAGCCAGAAAACTTACTAATAACAATACAGATGAATCCTTTCCCTACGGCTTTTACAAAAGGCCAGGTTCTGCAGGTGCTCCTGGCTACTACAAAAAAGAAAACAAGCTGGACAGACTTCCAGCTCGACCCAGACTTCCCATTCATTTCCATCCCTGGAGAACACAGTGCTGCAAACAGAGGCACAGGTGCCCAGAACACATTTCATGCCTTATTTGTAGGAGGAAGTGTCCATCCCAAGCTGTATCTGCACTGCAGTAACACCTTCCCAACACAGGCTACAACCAGCTCAGGAGATAAATAGAGCTAAATAGATAACAGGAGATAAATGGAGCTGATGCAGAAGCATGGACCCTTGGGTCAGGTACCAGCCAGCTCTGCCCTGTCTGCAGTTATCATGCCTGGCAAATCCTGCCAGCAAAAGCTTGGGCACAGGGGGATGGATATCCAGGCTGCAGCCCTGAAACAAAGATTGGTGCTGCTATCAGAAGTGCCAGCTTTACACTAATGTGAGGATGTGATCTCAGTAGGCTGCATCTAAACTTACTTTTCAAGTCCAAGAGACATGCAAAATCTTCCTCTTTGAGTATTGCACAGATTTCCCTGGACATGTCCAACACGTGGGAAGTCCAGGTAAAGCACAGAAGGTGCTGACCTCACCAGCAGCCAGCCCAGGGCTCCACTTCCCTCTCCACAAATGATGTTTATTTCTATTTATCAAGTGTTGCTGAGCACAAAGGGGTCTCTAGGCATTATCTTTAATAACAAGAGGAATTGCTGCAGTGTAATTCCAGTTAGTGCTCTACATGGCTTCCCTCAAACCCAGCCACACAGACATCCTGCTGCACAGACCAGCAGCCTGGATTTCATCTTTCTGTCCTGGCTTGTGTCAAAAGCTTGCTGGCTCTCTGGAATGCACCACACAACCCCAAGTCCATCTACAGGGAAGTCTCTGAAAACACCCAGACATTTAGGATTACTTTTTTTCAGGGTAACTTCATAGGTTCTTAAGGGAGAAACTACAGCCGAGTAAGAAAAGAGTGAACTGAGTCCCAACACCTAAATTCAAACTTTCTGATTAAAGTCCTGTAACAGGCAGCTCAGCTTTCAAGGAACTTGGACACCCTGAGCTAAACAAGAGCCTTGTTCTCTGATTTTCTTACTCTGAAACACCTGTGCTTCCTCTGCTCCCCCTTGCACCCTTCCCCAGGCATTGCTCTCAGAGACAGAACTCCAGCTGCCTTTCTGCTGTGCCCCAGGGTGCTGGTTCCTTTGGTCTCATGTATGCCTCCACGCTGCTCAAGAAACCCAGTTTCCAGATGCAGGACATCTCAGTGCCCCAGGACTGTACAGAACTGGGTGCTCTGGGCTGGAAGCAGCCTCACAGCTCATTTTCAGTCCTCTGCCATGCCCAGGGACACCTCCCACCAGCCCAGGGTGCTCCAAGCCCCATCCAACCTGGGCTGAGACACTGCCAGGGATGGGGCAGCCACAGCTTCCCTGGGAAACCTGGGACAGGGGATCAGCACCCTCACAGGACCAAGTTCTCTCTGTCCAACAGCACAAGAAGCTCTTGAGTAAAACACTAAATCCAACAGAGGTCCAGCTCACAGCTGCATCCCCTTTCTCAAGAAATGGCACAGAGATGCAATCATTAATCAACTGTGGTGCTTGAGACCCAACTTCAGCAACCTCTCCTCTGCCCAACATTAATTTAAGGCTCCTGGAAAGCCTCTTTTACCTTTACTTTGTCAAACTACAACTTGAAAAACAAGCACCCAGACAAGAATTCCTGTTTATTCAGAAGCAGCTGAGGCTGAGTGCAGCTACATGGCTGGCAGCCTGTGAGACATCTGAGCTCTTCCTGCACTATCCTACGTATTACTGTAATGCTGGATACTTTCCAGGGCAGTGTTAAGCAACACAACCATCTGTCACGTGTTGTTTAATCTTTTAGCAACATCCTAGAAAGAATTACATGGCCTGAAGCATCCTTCTGATAAGGTTCTGTGAAATATTTGCATCCTGTGTTTCTGTTTGCAAAGGTATCTGGGGCTCAGCACCTCCCACTGAAAGCTGCAGAATCCGTGCTCCTCCTCGGGCTCTTCCCAAGCCTCAGCCTGACCCGTGAGAAAGTTCCCTCTTCTGCAGAGGACCTTTCTCCTTTCTCACTTTTATTCCCAAGCGGAGCAGAAAGACAAGGCTTTCAATTCTTTTGGCCCCTGGGTACTCCAGATGGCATCAGCAGCACACAGAACTTCTGGAGAGGATGAGGCTGTCCCAGTGCAGCCCAAAGGCAGGCACTGCACAGAGCAGCTGAACCTAAAAGGCTTCAGCACTGAAATGCAGTGGGCTCCTCAAAGCCTCTTTCAGCAGCCACTCCTTTCCATCACTGGCATCTAACCCTCCAGCTCTGCCTTTCTATTGGTAACTGGATGCCAAGGAGATGCGTTCAACTAGTTTGTTAAACAAAACAGCCTTTTTGGAGACCAGAAATACTTGAGGAGTTTTAATAACCATGCGAAATCAAGAGTGTGTTATGCTGGACAATCCATGGAGGTTTCCCTCACCATCACCAACTCCTCCTAGGACACATCCAGTGAGATGAGAGGGAAAAGCACCAGCTCCCAGCACAGCCACCCAGAGACCATGGACACGAGCAGAGGTTTCTGTGGGACACCCTGCATCCCAAAGGGCATGGGAGCAGCTCCCACACCTGCACCCCTCAGAAGGGAGAGCCTGACAGCTCATCCCTAACTCAGACCCTATCATGACATGCAGCAATAATTTAATAGTTTCAACATTCGTAATTAAATAAAAAGGTATTGGCAATCCTAAATATGAAACCTTAAGGTCAGCAGCTTTAAAATTGGTTTCCATTTGTAGGTGCTATGCCTGGAAAAGGGCTGATTTTTGCCTGTGTAGTAGCTATGGAAATACATAGATGCTTATATTAAAATACCACAGATGCTGAAGTTCAGTGTGCAAATTTGTTAAGGAAGATGCATCACCATTCATTTAACTAGGCAGCTATGCAATAAATTCTCCATTTATTCATGTTTGGGTTTTTACAATTTTAAGATGAGGAAATTAAGGATTTCATTTTTAGTAGAGTTGTGGAGGGTTTTTTGTTGCCTTCTCATGTTCTGCTGTTTTTTGTTTCATTTTAATTTTTACTTTATTTCAAGCTATTCTTGGAGGATAATTGCAACCCAATTAAGATTGCAGAAGCCGATTTATTTACTACCTGAACTTCCCCAGAACTTGATGGCTCAGCAAGCAAAAAACCAAATAGGTGTATTAAAACAAACATTATGCTTAAAACTTTTTTTTCCAAATGGTATTGTCTATAGTGAAAGCAATAGGGAAATGTAAGTGTTTCTTCTGGAATAAAGAGATTACCTCCCCAGCTTTGATTTAGTCTTTCTTCAGTCCCTCCCTGGTACAAGCTATACAGCACACTTAACTCCCAGTCTCACAACTTCATAATTTAACCATAATTGAATTCATAAATTTAATTCATAAAATTTAACCATTTAATTAATAATTTAACCATGTAAAAACTGATATTGCTGAAAAACATAAAGGAGAAATATTCTCCCTACACCTGCAGAACAGCCTTCTGCTCTCACAGGTTACCCTGATACTGCAGAGAACTCGTTTTCCAGACAATTAAGCCATTGATTTCCTGTGGTTCAAGCACTTTCATTTTCCTTTGAAGCCACAGCCAAACCCGCACTGGTGAACACTTTTTTAATTAAAGCGCTATTAAATGGCTGAGGAAACTTTAAATCTCAACCTGATCAGTCATTATTTCAGATTCACCACTGACCAGAGATGGTCTCCACTCATCCCAAAGCCACAGTCCCAAGAGATGTGGGGAGCCAGGCTGACAGGAGTCCCCTCCACACCTCCCCAGGTGCCCCCCAGAAGAGATGTGGGGTGATGGAGGAGCAGGCAAATGAGGATGATGATCAAAACCCATCCAGGGAGGTGCCAAAGCAGCCAACTCCATGCTTTAAAACTGCTTCTGTGAAGAGCAAGAGGAGGGAGACAGCTGCAGGAGGTTCCCTTCGGAAGGGAACTGAGGTTCCCATATGGATGGACCCAGGAGACTTTCTGGTCTGGTCCCACCCTGAGGTCACTGCCCTCTTTTCAGCTTTCAGTGATGAGGTAGAGGGAAGAAGTCTGAGGGTAATGAGAAGAAAGATTTTAGATCCTTTGGGACAACTGGCCAAGGGATGGGGAACACAAGTTGTGTCCTCCAGCCCTGGGGGATGAGAAATGGGTGAACAAGACGACCAGAAAGATCAATGCTTGGCTGCAAAACTGGTGCTACCAGCAGAACTTTGGGGTTTTTTTGATCAGAGTTTGATTTAGAGAACACCCTGCATCAGGAACAGGGTACCAGGGCCTCAGGGACAGGGCTTTAAACTAGAATAAAAGGGGGAAAGGGATAAAACCAGGCCCAGAAGTGATGAGCCCAGGGGTAAAGGGCCCAGGTTGGGGGTGAAATCAGCAGCCACATGAATGAGCACAGCATGGGCAACAAAGAGGAGGAGCTGGAAGCCACTGCCCAGCAGGACAGCTCTGATGGAGCTGCCAGCACAGAAATGGCAGGAGTGATGCTGAGTGATGCTGCAGGGGATGGCTGGCAGCAGAGGGCAAGGAAGGAGAGGTGGTGGTGTGACAGTGTTTGGATTGGATAAAGCTGACTCTAGTGGTGATAAAGTTGAGTGTTTATGGGTAAGGATGAAGGGTAAGGCAAATAAGTGAGATACTGTGAGGCTGTTACACACCCCCTAGCCAGGACCTAGAGGCCCTGTTATCTCAGTTTTGTTGCTGTGGGTACACCAAGACACACTTTGTTCCCAGTAAATCTCAGAGGTAGAAAGCTGCATCACACAGTTTGTGCCCCAGTATTTCCAAGAAGATACACACATCCTGTTTTACACACACATATCCTGTTTTACACACACGCATCCTGTTTTACACAAACATGTTTTACACACATGCTGTTTTACACACACGTTTCACACACACATATCCTGTTTTACACACACATATCCTGTTTTACACACACACGTTTCACACACACATATCCTGTTTTACACACACACGTTTCACACACACATATCCTGTTTCACACGCACATATCCTGTTTCACACACACACGTTTCACACACACATATCCTGTTTCACACACACACATCCTGTTTTACATACACATTTCACACACACATCTGTTTCACACACATAAGCATAACCCATAAGCATTTTTTTTTTTAATTTTGTCTCCCCTGTCCAGTTGAGGAAGGGAATGATAGAGGTTGGCACCTCTCATCCAGCCAGGGCCAACCCACCACACATCCATCCCCAGGAAAATCCAAGCATTTTAATTTGACTGTCCTGTCCTGCTCTTTGCTACAGTCACACAAGAATTGTTTAAGGAGATTAAATGCTACATATGGAGATTAAATGTGCAAGGATAACAGCTGAACACTGGCCACTGGTATTCTAACAGCATTCTGGCTCACCAGCACATTTCTTGTTAGAACGACACCAGGCCCACAAGTCACTAACAAAGGCAATGTCTTTCTTTTGTCTCTCCCCAGCAGTTTCTGCCATCTGCCTTTGCTCTTCTGGCTCTTCTTCAGCCTGACACTGCCTACACCCACTCTGGATTATCCTTCACACACACGTTGTTAACTCCTTGTGGAGCTGCCCTGCACACACACACACTGCTTGGCTTGATGCCCATCTGCACCACTCTGATGAAGACAGAACACTTCCCAGCCCAGAACCCAGCCTGATTCCTGATGGAAATGCCTGCACACAGAACCCTGGGACCACCACTGAGGCCCTGGGGATGTCTGAAGCCCATGAGTTATCTGTCCTACCCTAAGCAGAAAGACAACCAAAGCACATCTCTAATTTTCAAGAATGAGAAATGCTGCTGCTGCTACCTGGAGTGAGACTATACTTAAGAAATATGCTGTGGCTGTATCAGAACTTTGTATCACTTAAGATACTTAAGTTACTTCCTGCTATGAAGATAATGCAGTCTTGCTTCTGGTCTGCTTTAGCATCAGGCTTTACCATGGAAGGTAAGGAAGAGGGATGATACCTCACAGTTGGATGGGAACATGAGCCAAAACTCTGCTACAGGAAGCCAAGAAAAATTTGGAACTAGCTGGAAGAAAGTACTTCTTCCTTATGGGCAGGCTCTGAGGGACTTTCTACAAGAGCGTGGAGCAACAACACATGGGGCAATGGTTGCAAAGTGAAAGTGATAACCTAGATTATAGATCTAGAGTCATGGATGTCCCCTCTCCAAAGTGTCCAAGGCCAGGCTGGATGGGGCTTAAAGCACCCTGGGCTGGTGGGAGGTGTCCCTGCCCATGCAGGGGGTTGGAGCTGGGTGAGCTTTAAGGTCCCTTCCAACCCATTCTGTGCCTCTATAATCAGCATTCACCTCCTCCCTCAATCTCAGATGCAGAATCCCACTGCCAAGCATGGGGCTGCTAAATGGTGTGGGTGTGAAGAGCTGGGTTCTACAAAAGGAGTAGCCATGAGGAGAGAGAAGAGAAAGCACACTTTATTCTCTGGTTTTCAATTTCATTTTAAGGAGCATGAAACTTTTGTGGCTCTTGCTCCTGGGCACATTTTGCAAGGCAGAAAGCAATTCCATTATAGATTTATCTCTCTCCCTTCTGCTAACACTTTCTTTCCAAGATCAGCAAGTAAACTTTCTGTAAGGTCAAAATTGGCTTCCCACCCTCTAGAGACTCAGCTGGTCTTTTCAAGCAGTATAATAGCCTTTATCTCCTCAAAAACATTTCAGTTGTGTGGGTGGCTCCTCTGATTCCCCTTGAATTATAAATGTATCTGCAGCCCCAGCACACAGCACCAAGCACACACCAAACACCACAGTCACCAAGTGGCATTTGTCTGCTGAAGGAACACAGACCCAGGGTACCATCTCTCCTCTATTGCCTACCAAAGCTCAGGAGACTCTGAACCAGGTTCCAGGGCAGGCAGGCTGATTCTGGGCCATCATCCCTGCAGCTTTCAGCTTCTCTCCACCTCTGGGTGCCTCCCAGCACATCCTCCAAGCCTGTCACATCCCTCATCCCCCCTGCATGGAAGCACCAGGCAGGACCTAGGCTGAGGAAAGCTTTCACCTCAGGAGAAGAAAAGTTCTGGAAGTTCAGCAATTAAGGACATTTGCTGGATAACATCCAGCAAATCTGGGACATCTGGGACATCTCTGTTCTGTATGAGGAGTGCAACATGCTCCAGTGAGATCAGCTTCCAACACAGACCAGCCCTCAGCCTACAAAATGTCATTTATTTCATACAGAAGTGAAGAAAGCAGGCACAACAGCATTGAAATGGGAACCAGTTCATAGGTATACTTGTACACATATTATTATAATCCCTCCTGCAGGCAATACAGATAAGATCAGTACCCCCTTCACAGAGGACACACACCCATCCACCTTTAACATGCATGGTCAGTTTATCCATGATTCAGCCACCAGATATGACATTTGTACATCTTAATCTGTCCCACACGTTTTCTCACCAGTGAGATATGGGTTCTCATCATTAGGAAGACCAGAAAGTACAATTATTTTGGTGTATTGACAATGGCTCCAGGTTCAGCCTCTGCTGCTGGGTTTGGCAGCATTATTGTGCTGGTACCAACTGAACCAGTAAACCAAGCAGACTGGAGCACTGACTCCAAAAAGCTCACTTGCCCTTGGGTACAGCTCGGAGCACACAAACACAGCCAGGAGACCTCAGGCTGAGGCAGTTCCATGGGCATTTTAAGTAATGAAAAAGGCTTAAGTAATGAAAAAAAGCTCTGGATCACACCTCCCTTCACCTACCTGCTCTCCACCTGCTTTGTCTCTCCTGCTGACATTCAGAATCAGCTGGGAAGTTGGTAACTCTGGAAAGAAAATCATCATATTTCATTCGTGACATTTATGATAATAACATGATCCTTATGGGCACATTTAGCACCAATAGTGCCACTGGTCATTAATTCAGCTTAAAAGTTTCTCTTTGTAACTCAGCAGTAAACATACTAACTGATAATTATAATTTTGAAATATTACTGACTTTTCCCATGCCTAACCTTACAACTGAACTCCAAGAAAATGGGACTTTGGGGCAAATGAAAAGGAAATAGCATTAAAATCTTTTTCACCTATGCCTAAAATACCATGCACCAAAAACAAAGCTGAAGTGAAATGGGAGAAAAATATATATCTTTAATCAATCCTGCTAATGAGGAAGCCCTTGGAAAGCTCTGAATAAGACAGACAACCTAGGTTAAACTTTAGTGGTCTTGACTTCCATTAATAACTTAGTTCTCAAACGTGGTGCACAGAGACTTCTGTGTGCTTTCCAAGTTCCTCCACGTGAGAAATCTGTTCCTGTACATGGAAATTATTCTCTCTGTGATTGTTTTACTGTCTCAATCCTGCTGCTGCCACAAGGCCGAGTACCCCACCAACCCAGTGCATATCACACCACTAATTCCTTACTTCTCTTTTGCACATTTTTTTGTTATATATTGTGGATAATTACACCTCCTTTTTCCATGTTTTGCTCTGCTTAATATGCACATAGCCCTAGGGAAGGGACTGTCCCTTCCACCTGGCAGCTAAGCCCTGCAAGCACTCCTGCAATTCCAATGCCAAGAACTCAAAAGGCATTAGAAAAACGAACAAATCAGTGTTTATCCGAGTTTATGAGCTGTACATGGCTGATGGAGTACTGGGGCTCACAAGTGCTCCCAGAAGGGCTAATCTGTAAATTCAATCCAAAATATTAATAACTCCAGAGCAAGCCCAGGGCCCAAACTGTCCTGGCAGGAGCTTGGTCCCCAGTTGGTCAGCACAGCTGATTCCTGCATCTTATGACTTGGATGGAAAATGAGCACCTTAAGCTTATGGGTACAATTTTATGCAGATAGGGGGTTCAATTTTCTTTAAAAAGTAATCTAAGTCAGTCTTAAAAAGAATTTCTGCTGCTTTGTGTGTTAGTACACATGGAAGGAACTGTTCTTTTTCCAAAGATTCTCAGTCCTTCTTATTGCTATGCATGGGCAACACCAAAAGGCAGGGTCAGAATCTCTAGTTTACATGCAAAGAAGAAATACCTTTTCCTAAGCAGACAACAGTTATTCAAGAGCAAACTAGACCCTTCTGATGGAGACTTTTCTGTAACAAGGTCCAACACCTCAGAGCTCAAAATTTCAGAAAATCCCAAACCACACCACTGGCATGCTAAGGGCAAAAATTTTTTGATTCAAACAAACAGTTCTTAAGAGAGCTACAGAACTGGAGCAGAACAGGATACTTTTGCAGCCTACATCCAGCTACAGCTATGGTGTATGAAGTGCTCTAAGTATATCATAAGGAAATATTTGTCCCTGCTGAGGACCTTTGACTCAGCGTGGCTTTGATTTTCCCCTACACACCTTCATGGATCCTGAAAAATACCAATCAGCTTCTCCCCAGGCTTATTTGGGTGGTGAATATTTCAAGTTCTGTGTACCTCAAAACTCTATTTAAAGCAAATTGAGTTGAGTGCTGTCATCTCATTTCACTTTGCTGACTGCAAAAAAATATATCCCAAAACAGTGATGGGCACTGAAGCCAGGACATAGGCATTCCTTACTCCTTACTCCTTCTCCCCCAAGTCTGTACCAATGCATAAACATTTATTGCCGGACCACTAAGAAGCAGTTAGTTTATTGCCCTAAAGCAGCACAAAGCATCTTTATTTACTTCTTATTTTTAGAACAATAACCTAGCTTTAAATTTAAGAGGTTTTTTTTAGCAGCAGTTCTGCTACAGCCTAATTCATCCATGTTCTGCTTAGGGACATTCAAATAACCCTCCCAGTACTCCAGAGAAAAATGCCCACCCCAGATTTCAGTATCAGAAAGTTCTTTTTAAAGTTGCACATACATACATGAGAGCTTTGACTTCTGAGGTTAACTCAAGCTTTATAAATATAGCACAGCATCAAGTACTGCTTTCAGTAAGTATGACAGAGTGAATGCTCCTATTTGCATTTTCTCTAAATGTCAATACTTAACTTGAAAAATAGAGATGGAAAATCAGGACAGTTTGATTCTCTTTCCTGCTCTACAGCTACAAACAAGGTGGAAAAGTGAGAAATCTACTTGTTTTAGAAACTGAAATGACACAGAACTTGTATTGCCTTTTAAATAGTGCCCAGCTGCCTCTTTTAGTGTCAAAATACCTTTTTTCAAGTCAAGCTCCCAAACCAGAAACCAACCACCTCATAATGGCTCTGTTCAAAAATCAACTTAGTGTTATATGCTGGACACATTTTGATAAACCCCTCTTCCTTCCAGACCTGCATTCGAAATAGGAAAGGCAGGGGGGGAGGCAGGGAAAACAAGGTAAAGTGAAACTAGAATTTATTTAAGCACTCTATGGCTGTCCTTTCAGCCTCTCAAATTCCAGTCACCAGGAACCACTCTGGATGCAGCAAAGGATGACAGAGCTAACTGAAAGCAAGCATGGGCACAACAAGATTTTAAAGGGTTGTTGAAGTTTTCTCTTTGCCAACACAGGTCACAGGCATGTATGTGTCTGTGCTCCCCTCAGCACCACACTGCAGCTGTAAGGTTCACATCAAACACAGGAGAGCCTGAAAGGACAGGAGCCTGTTACCTTTTTAAAATCTCATCCTCATTCCATGCACAGCAAGGGACAAAGGGACCTCTGCTTCCCCAGGGTTTTCCTCCTGCTGCTGCCCTCCCGCAGCATCCCCAGGCTGAACACCCAGAGATAAGGAAACAAATGCAACATCTCAAAATTAATGGGCTCTGAGTGTCATCTCCAACCCTGGCCACATAGAGGACCACAATGGGTGAACTGGCTCCCACCCTGCAAGCAGTTTTTGGCTTTGTCAACCCCAAGTGATTTGGCAACCTTCATTTGTTAGCAGAGAGCTCCTCTGGCTCAGGGTTGCTGCTGACCTATTGAGAAATCCTTCATGAGCACCACATGTTCCCCAAGTGTTCTGGGATGCAACCTAGCACAGCAGCAAAACAAGAAAGCTCTACAGGCAGCTTCATAAGTGGCAACACAAGCTTTTTGGCTTTCATATGCGTCTTGCAGTAAAATACTCAGTGACCGTGTCCTCTGCCAGCTTTAGAGAGCCTCTGCCAGCAACGTGACAGCATCACCAACAGTAAATCTATCACCCCAGCTGGCATGAAACACTTATCCTTACAGCTGGAGCCCTGATTTGCAGCTGGATTAAGATACACAAATCTCTAGTGCTGCAGGTCACAAGTAGAATTCTGGGCTGACTATGAACATATTATGCAGTCACCTCTGAACCCTTACCAGCAACATGAAAATAGGTATCAGAAAACTCTATTTTCAGTATTTACTAAGAGTCTTTGAAAAAAAAAAAAAAACAACAAACAAACCCAAACCACATCAACGCTGATTTAAGAGGTTTTAAATCAGACCTTAAGAAAAAATTACATTCAAAAAAGCAAGCATCCTACACTGTACTTCAGTTCACAGAGAGACTTAGCAGCAGAGTCCAAAATCTCCTCAGCCCTGCAAACCACCACTCTCACTGCTCCAGCTAAGCAAGAAGATACACACAGCCACATGTTTTTACAGCATGACACAATAAACCAACACAAAAATCAATGCTAGGTTATACTGTGGGAAGTGTCATCCAGATTGCAGGCAGATCTTAAGTTATTGCTGCAGGCGACCAAGAAAAAGACCTGGGCTGAAGGGATGCTGCAGTGGCAGACAGATGAACTGGGATAGCAAGGGGCTGATGGAGAGATGAGGTACCAGAGACAGCCTGCAATATCCTAAAGTCACACTCCTGGCACCAGGATTTCAAGTCAAGGAGTCTCCCCTGAATAGTTCATGGTAGAAGTTGATTCCATCAAGGGGGGGAAGAGGGGTGGTGGGCAGGCAGGGAAAGAAAAAACAAACAAACAAACAAACAAATCACCCCTTTTCACCAGAAAGGCTACAGGAAACATGGGGGCTATCGAGCAGTAGGATCTGACCAGCTCTCCACAAAAGTGAGCTCCCAGAAAAAGCAATTCATCCACCAGAACAACTTGGTTATCTGTGTGTCAGAAACTGCAGCAGCTACAGGCAGCCTGACACCATCCAGGAATCGGCTGTGGCACATCACCCTTAAGATCCAAATGTCCACCCAAAAGCAACAGGTCTGACTGAGCTGGCTCACATTCCCACTCCTTCCCACATTTCCTGCCCTTTGCAATCAGATCACATTTTTCCAGTCTGGTTCCCCACCAGATCTGCCTTCAGCACAGCTCCAGAGCCCCAGCACAAGTCCAAGTGGCCCAGAGTCCTTTCAGTGCCAGGATTCAATCCCACCTTACCCAGCACCTTAGGGACAAGAGCAGTGGTGCCACCACAGGGCCCTTCCAGGACCTCATGCAAAGCTCAGTGGTCAATATAAGGTTCCTGAACCATCTGAGACATTCATCTTTTTATTCCAAAGCTACAGAAGGCAGCTGTCACTGACTCTCAGACTGCCTGTGTTGGATACTAGAGATAAGAACTGTTATGAAATCATGGGAGAAATGAATATACTGCATTAGCTCAGAGAGAGACTGCGAACTTCAGAAGTAAAATAGGCAACAGCATCACTAAATTCAGCCTCCAAAGGTCCCTCCTTTAATCATCTACTCTACACTCCAGACAAGGAAAGCATTGCTTTTTACTGCTAGCTGGCTGAGGGTAATTTCATTTTCTGTAAGGAGTACCCATAAGACATGACAGAGCAAATGTCAGGAACAAAATAAGTAGCACATGGAACTAATTTCAGAGAGCATTATTTCCCAGCAATCATTTAATCATTTGCAGCGTTTTACTGCTTTGGGTTAATAGTCATCTACATTACATAAACAGAGCCCTGCACAATACAAAAAGAAAAACTGATCACTGAGAAAAAGAAACAGCCTAACTGGTTCTAAAAACAAAACTTAAGTGGCAAGTTAGCTTTCACAGGGAGAAGTCTTCACAGTGCTTCCATTTGTCACTGAAGTCCTTAGCATCTCCACTTAAAAATAAAAATTTGCATTGCAGTCTGCAGGTGGAGATCCCATATTCAGATAATCAGTAAGTTTGCTAAAATTTCTTTCGTTGATCCCAAGTGACATGATCCTCATATTCATTTACCAAAGGACAAAGAAGAAATCTGGCAGTAAGAGACACCAGAAACAGCTTCTAACATGAGATGCAGCTTCCCTAAAGCAAGGGAGCAATTCCCAGCTATCACACCAGAACTCATTACACTTACATGCAGGATTTTTTGCATATTTGTTGTGGTTCTCTCATGTAAATCTTCCTAGACTAAAAGGCTTCCAAATCAAGTTCTAAAATGGAGTCATGTCCTAATAGGAGCACCCAAACACAAGTTATTCAAGTTGAACACACTGGGAGAAAGAAAAAAAAAAATTCATCAACTTTTTGTTCAGAGTGTTTTCCCCTCTACTGCTGAGCTGTCAGGGCAGGACTGATTTCAGCTCTGAACCATGGAGGAACCTTTCTTAGTAAGCAAAGTGTGCATGCTGGATTTCAGGGATAAATTAATGCCCTTTTTTCTCACTACCTCTTTCATCCATCTTTCCTGTAAGTTACTCAGTTAGCAGGCAAGAAACCAAAGGTAAGCAAACACTAAGGTGAACCTTCTCCCTAACAAGAAAATACACATCCATTTACAGTCATGTTTCCATTGGCAGAAGAACATGATATTGTAATCCTCTGCAGTAAGCAGTGTGAGTATATTTTAATATTAAACTGACCTTTCTTTTTCATACAAACTGTGTTTGAAGAAGGGATTTTCTCAAAGAATGAGAGCAGAATCCCCTCTTTGTAACAGAAGAGATGCTGGTTCCAAAATCCACAAGCCCTTCTGTGCTTAGAACAGTTATTCTAAGACCATGCACCTGCACTATGGAGGGGCAGATTTAAAACTGGGAGCCACTTGCATTTACAGATAGGGTCAGCATGCATGCCTCCCAGCTGAAATAAATATACCTATAGAAATATGGACAGAAAGCAGAGATCCCAGACCCAGTTCAAGTCCTGAATGCTGAACAACAGGCTCTAAGGATTTGCAGATTCATTGAGGACATTAGAGGCACACAAAGATATTTTCAAAAGCACTTAAGTTAAGAGCCTTTGAAAATTTTAATAAGCATCTGTTCACATCTCTAGAAACTTACATACAAATGAATTCTAACCCCAAGAGCATATTAAAGGCAAATTCAATCTGGGGAACCTAACAAGTTTACTAGATAGATCTCCTATTCTCCAAAAATTGTGTTTATTCACACATTTTAGTTGAGGAAAGCTTTCTACATACCTCTTTTCTAGCCTGCCTTGTACGAGAAAACAGGAAAACCTGTGTGTGCAAATGAGCAATGGATCTAAGGAGGGGGAAAGGCAGGTTGGTCCAGAGGCCAGCATGCTTAGCAGGAGTTCAGAAGAAATGCAGTCATGCAATGGGACCTGGACTGGCATTTTTCCACTCTGAGCTGTGGCCTTCCCAACGTTTTTCAGCCTAGTGAGTTTACTTGCCTTTTGAGAATGTCTCTTTACTGGGTAGTTGGAGAGCAGTCCATAGCCATGGTGACCTCTGTCAATGCCTTGAAGCACTGATAGAACTCAGAGACACACAACCTGATTTCAGGCAATGGCCACCAAATCTCCCCAGCTCCAGACCCATTTTCTGATGGGAATCTGATCAACCACATAACATCTAGAACAACCTAAGCCTACCCCTGGCTATAGTTTTTCCATGTATGTCTGGATATTATACTGCTGTTCATATTAAGAGTCCTTAAATCATAGACTCATATAACTTAAATACCTAAAACATGTCTAAACATGTTTTAATGTGCCTTTATATACATATATACAGTTATGGGGTGGGGTTAATATATATAGACACAGAAGAATGCAAGCAGCAGCCTCTTGGGTAGGTAATTGGCATTTTATAAAGGTCACCTTTTCATGCAGAAAGAAACACAGCTGAAGGTTAATTAAATTAAATTCTACATTTATCCAAACTCTCCAAAGCAAGGACTTTAATAACTTGCTTAAATAGCAGCCAGGAGTTTTAAAATAACCTCAGGACATGATGATCAGATAAATCTTGGAGCAAGACGGAGAAAATCAACAGCATTGTACACCTTTTATTTCTTAATTCTCTTAGGGAAGTTTGTTGTGGGTTTGTTTTTTGTTTTTTTTAATTAAAAAAAAAAAATGCTGGTACTAATTTGCTGCTTTTACGCTTCTGCTGTTAACCATTCCAGAACTTGTGTCTGCCAACAGCTGGTCACCAGTCAGCCTGTACAAACCTTCCAACAGCAACAGCAGCCTTCAGTTGGGGATAAGACAAAACCCAGCAGGAGAAACCCTTTAGTATTAAAACAACCAAAATCCTATCAAAGGCCAAAATCATCTCAACCATTCCAATTTCTGGGTGCCTGCTGTGAGCATGAAACCAAATGCCAGCAAGGTGAAGCACGTGGGAGCTCATCAGACTCTTGGCTTGAAGAGCAGGGGCGAGACGTGGATCCCAAACCCCTGGGTCTGTTCTGTCCTCTGTGTGCTCATTGTGCTCCCATTCCTGGGAACTCATGTGAAGAAGAGAAGAAGGAATGGCTGAGAAAGAAGCCCTGCAGTGGCATCCACTTCCACTTCCATGGTAGGAAGGACAAATGGTCAGGGGGTACCAAGCTGAAAAGGTCCCAGGACACTGCCACTTCTCCCACGTCCTATAAAACACTTGCTACAACTCAACACTGGTCAGCTATAACTATTATTCAATTACTCAGCTATAACTTTTATTCAAGCTGTTATCCAGAGCTAATTCTGAACCATTTGCTCTCATCTGATCTACGAAATGAGGCCAGGAAGGAGGCAGTGCCCTGCACCAACACCAGCACAAGAAGAGAACCCCCAAAGGTGGCTTTGCAATGCAAACAGAATGTTAACAGCAGCAGAAGGAAGGGGAGGGAACAGCCCTGTGCAAAGGAATACTAGCACAGCAGAAAAAATGTATATTTTTTTTAGGAAATAATGTTTTAAAGTTCCTTGCTCTAGACAAACCTGCCAGATAACCCAGAAATAGAGTGAACAATAAGCAGCCCCCCACTTCAGGGTGCCAGCTGCACCCACCAGCTCAGCCTGCAGGGAGCAATGGCTGAGACGGCCCCTGAGACAGGACACCAATGTTCTCCTCTTCAGATTTTTTTTTATCTAGAGCATGTATGACAGGCTTTGGCTTCATAAAAACTTCAGGTGGAACAAGCCACAGCCATTTACTGCCCAGGGAAACCCTGGTAGCAAATGGTGTTCTCATATACTGAGCTGTTACCATCCAATAAACAGAGACAAAAAGTCCATCAGGATCTGTGCTCTGCACACAGGCAGCTTAAATTATTGTTACAGCAGCACTGTTAAAAAAAAAAAAACGGACTACTTATAAAAATTCCCTACCACAAATTTCTCTAGCAGCAGACATAGCAGTAGTGTCAGATTTAATATCCAGAGCTATTAAAGCAAAATAAACCAAAAAAACAAAAAAACCAACTGTTTCTGCAAAGAGGAACTAAATAATCTGTAGGAGGAATACCATCCTCTGTTCAGAGATTCAGGGAGGCCAGATCCTCTTATAGGAATTGTTGGGAGTTACTGATTTCACTGGGAATCTGCCAATTTACACCCAAATGACAGCAGCAGCAGTCTCTCACTTCCCAGGTTGCTGCAAACACTGAGTCCTCCCACTGCCTCCAGACATTCCATCAGATCCTCAGCTTGGGGAAGAAGCCCACCGCAATTCACTGAACTATCATGGGGCCAGGACACCAACAGGAGACAACAGCCACTTCCAAAACTCCTTCCCTAGGACATGCCCTTCCTCAAGTGTTCCAAAGCTCTTTTCAATCTGCTGTGAGCTCTCAAGAGAGCTTTTTGGTGTATGACAGATTGCTTGCAAATGTGGAGGATCAGAAATAAACTGCTCCTCTCCCAACATTCCACGTCTACATATATAAACCTGCAGGAATAGCTTGTGAAGTGCAAGGAGTGGAAGAGGAGGGATTCATCCTCCTTGTTGGTCAGACTGGGCACAGAGAGGAACAGGACACAGAAGTGCTCTGCCCAGCTCAAAGTCTGCAGCTGTGGGGCAGGATGGTGACCAAACTACAGAACTTCATCACCAGGCATGGGCTCCTGAAAGTGTATTTCCTACAGTCTACAAAATGTTAAAATACAGTCTCCTTTAACGGGATTAGTTCATGAGACAGGGTTGCATTCCATAGAAATTTGTAGAGGCTTATTTTCATAGAATAAAAACCCAGAGCATTTATGAAGAAACAGAAATCCTCTTCCCCTAGTATTTTCTAATACGTACAGAGAAGTAATAAAATGCAATCCATAGACAAACAGGTTCACACCCCTGTGCACATTTGTTTGTCTATTTTTGGCTGGAAAAGTTAATTTAAGGTTTTTTCTCTTACTGAAGAAAGAAAATTATATGGAGTATCCTAGTCAGAAGCTAGGGATGAGACTCCTTGTTAATCCTATAATTCCCCTTGTGCTTGCCTTCTTGGGAGCTCTCTCTAGAAAAGCAGAGACAGCATAATCATTCAACTTCTAGGTAAACAATGGTTCCACCAAACATTTTGATTAACCCAGAACTCTTGATGTATTTAGGTTAAATTTGCCAGGCTCTTTTTGGCTTAGGAAAAAAAAAAAACAAAACAAAACCAGGCAAGCAAGTCTCCCTGTCTGCCCTTCTTGTGCCTCCTAGTTGGATTCTCAAGCATCTCAAAGACTGAGCCTGAGCTGATGCTTTTCCCAGAGCTGGGATGGTCACAGCATCCAGGCCAAATCCCCCACATCCCAACACAGAGCAGGAATTTGAGCCAAAGCCTCCCACAGTTTAGGGGAATTTATTAACAACTGGGCAGTTTGGAGCAAGCCTCACCATTGCTCTTAGAGAAACTGTCCTGGGGGGCTATAAGCAATTCCACAGTGGGTGGTCAGCCAGTGGGATCTTCATTTGCAAGGTAAGAACTTACACTGCAACCTTTGCCGTAGGTGACCACTGCAATGCAGAGGCAGATGTCATTTGTGCAGCTCTGGTTATGCTCCCATTAGATTTTTAAGTGAATTTGCAGTACCAGACCCTGCCCCCCCACACACACAAGCAGAACACTCATTGGAGCCAGCAAGGCAATAGAAACACTGAACCCCAAATTTGTGGTTACCTGCTTGGCCAAACCATGGGCACCTCAGTCTTCTCTGGGTGTTCACATCACTTAAGCAGCTGAACCTTCATTTTCTTACTGCTTGGCCAGCCTGATCTTCTGTGGTCCACCCATGGGATGAGGGAAAAGCTGTGGATGTTGTCTTCCTGGACTTGAGTAAAGCCAAGTGCTGTGTTCAGGTCTGGACTCCAAGAAAGACATTGAGGGGCTGGAGTGTGTCCAGAGAAGGGCAATGGAGCTGGGGAAGGGGCTGGAGAACAAGTCCTGGGAGAGGCTGAGGGAACTGGGAATGCTGAGCTGGGAGAAGAGGCTGAGGGGAGACCTCACTGCTCTCTACATCTACCTGAAAGGAGAAGGTAGGGAGGTGGGTGCTGACCTCTTCTTTCAAATAAATAATGATAGGACCATAAAAATAGTTCAAATAAATAATGATAGGACCATAGGAAATGTCCTGAAGTTGCACCAGGGGAGGTTTACACCAGATCTGAGGGTGTATTTCTGAACTGAGAGAGCAGTCAGGCACTGTCCAGGGGGGTGGAGGTATTTAAAAACCATGTAGATGAGGCACTTCAGGACATGGTCTGGTGGCCAAGGTGATATATATATTATTTTTTTATTTACTGGGGTGGGGGAAGGTGTTGATGGTTAGAGAGGGTGATCTTAGAGGTCTTTCCCAACCGTGACAATTCTGTGATTCTTCTTGGGTAAAAAAAAACAAAACAAAAAACTCTTAAATATGTCCGCTGGAATAAAGCCACATTAGTCCCAGAAACAGAAAACAATATGTTTATTATTAATCTACATGACCTAAGATGTTTATAAGCCACACTTCCATGTTTCTGCTGCTTCCTGGGAATCCCAGTATTACTCCCCTGAAAGTCCTGCTTCATCAGCAGCAAAGGATTCCCAATGAGTTTGGAGAAGAAAATTTGATTTTACAGGGATTGCCAATCACTGCCTTTTGGCACTACAATTTGCTTGTTTGTTAACACACAGAGAGGAAAAAGGGAACAAACCCCACAAGCTGCCTATTAAATCATCTCAGAGTGTTAGCAGGTGCTCAGACACCGTGCTGACAAGTAAGAAATACCAAATACTGCACTTACTTTAAATATCCAATTATAGGGGAAATCCCAGAAACATGAACTTCAGCAGAGCTACCATTTAATCCAACATCTTCCTTTTCTTCTAATACATCCTCTCTTGGTATAAAAAGCAACTTTTTCTCCTCAAGTAGAATGCAGTAGCTAGCATAGCACTCCAATTAACCTCTAAATCAGTTCAAAGGCAATTAGTTATCCCTTTAAATACACATTTAATCACTCTTCTTTCTAAACACTAATTAAATCAGTTCTTGTGGCATTTTACAAGAGGGGGTTTTTGAATGGGATTTTTAATTATTTTTGGATGCAGTTGTAAGAGTTATGCCACTGGAAAAGCAAATATCTTTGTAAAGTGCAGAAAAGCTGTGAAATAGTAACTGGGGGGAGAAGGTGAAAAGAGGGGGATACACAGAGACCAGAGGATGTTACAGGGCCAAACATGGTTTAATTGTCTGAAGAGGGAAAAATACAGAAGTAAACAACACGATACTTCTAAAAATGTTTTCAAACAACAGAAAGAAATTCTTTAAGCACTATTAAGTTCAAACACTTAAAAAACCACGAGTCACTAGAGGCAGACTCAATACATCACCTTTAATTTTAACAGTATTTTCTTAACTCACAGCCTGCCCTCGTGCTGGCTACAGTGTGGTTTCCAGGTTCAATCTGCCACTGCAAACTTCAGTATGAAACAGCATCTGCTATTTATCAATGTTACTTAGAAGATTATTTTTTTAAAATAATCTTACAATAAGTACAACCTTAATGTGGTTTCATTAATATTCTTATGTGGTTAGGACCAGAGCACAGAACAAGAAAGAGAAGTCACAAAGTATTCATCTTATTCTCAAATTAAGAATAAACTAGAAAATATACTAAACAGTTATGTAGTTCATCTTTTCAGTTCCATTCAGTTCAAATAGCAGATTATAATAATAGCCTTGACTGGCACCACAGGGTTCAGGGCTGAGGCTTCACTGGCAAGGAAACAGTCACACGTGGGGAATGGTGGGAGAGGAAGAAAGGAAGCTTTCTAGTACTGTATACTTTAATTTATGTCCAGAATACAAGTCTTTGAAAGCCTAATATTGTTCTTAAAAAGAACTATTCATATGATGAATAATATTTGTGGGAGGAGAGGGAGGGAGAGAGGAAGAAAATAAAACTCAAAAAAAATCCCCAAACTTCAGCCAATGCAATCATATGTACTCCTTCCACCTTTCTCATATGAAAGAAAAAAATAAAAATTCACTTACTAGTACCACAAGGCAGAAGTGGAAGTTTTCTCAATATATCCACAACACCAAACTATCCATTATCTGAAAAAAAAAAAAACTAGTCTATCAAAGCAGCTTTCCATGTGTAAACAAGCAGGAATCTGATATTCTCCATTCTACTTGTGGCTCAGCCATGAGGTCACCCTGATCCTAGGAAAGTCACCTGGAACACATGAGGACAAGAGTGCCACAGCTCCCAGCACAGCTTCTGGAGGCCCAGGAAGAATCAGTTTTCAGAAAAAATGTGCATGGGCAAAGGCTCTTAGAAAGCAAGGCCAAAAGATAGCACCAGCACTGTGATGTCTGCTAATTCTGACTGCAGAAAGAGCAAAAGTTCATTAAAACGAGTAAAAGTTCATTAAAAAGGGTTTCAGCTCTTCTGTGCTGTAACCTCCCAGATGTCATTTTATCTCAACTTCTTTCAAAAAAACCTATAAAAAGCATGAGGGTCAGAGGCATCTTGCCACTTAAGCCCAAATGCATTTAATACATAAAGAGATAAAAACTGGGAGGTCAGCATTAATTAATTACACAGTTACTAAAAGTGGAAGTCCCAGAAAGGGACAGAGGCAGCTCTGCCACTTCAAAAAGCCTCTCCCCACAAGGACCTTTCTCCCCCTCCCACAAATCACTTCTGGACCCAACCCACAGCAAGGCACACAGAGTTTTATGTGCCCTGTAAAAGCTTTGCAGTGGCACTGGGATGGGCCCTAACAAGGTCATCCAGCACATTTTCAGCTCAGAAAAATGAGCTACGAGGCAGCACGATGCAGACTGGCACTGTAAATACTTTTCAACCCTACCAGCACTCATCCAGATCAAGGTACAAATTAATTTACACCTCTGGTACACACACTGTCCTGGCATCCGCTCCCTTCAACAGTCTGGTCCTTCCAAGAAGGAACAAGCATCAATTGAAAGTTCTACTTTAAAGAGTAGAGAGCCTCTCAAAGCCAATCCTTGGTTCTTCCAAGCCAAGTTCCCAGGCTTGGTGGCCCAGGTTGTTGGGAATGGGCACAGAAGATCCTCACCAGCTTGAGAAGCAAACACCTCTACAACACCCCAGAGGTGGATATAGGCAGCTGAGCTTCATCTCTCATTCAAGAGGGCAGAAAGCAGCCCACGCAAGATTTTGGGTGCCCCACAGAACTGTGGTGTAACCTCTCTGCCTGCAGGAAAACATCAGGAACTTGGTCAAGCAGTGGCTGGTTGGCAACTCCATCTGCCTGCCTGCCTTCCCTCCAGACCAAAGTGGCAACCAGATAGCCTGCACTGACAGCACTTCCCATAGGAAGCAGAAACTTCCTATCTAGGGACTGAGTAGTCACTGGAGTTCAAGGCCATCACAGAACAAAGAGCATCACTGCACACACCCAGAACTGAACACTGTGAAAGGGCCTCTGCCACTGGTTCTGTACTGGAGAGTGCAGGGGAGCAAAAGTCTGCAGGATTAACACCTGAAGGAAGCAGAGAAATACCATGAGCTGAGCCTCCTCTCCAATAGCTTGGACCATCAGAGTCAAGTAATCTCCAGCAGCACTCAGCAGGCAGCCAGATCCTTCAACAGCATCCTGCAGATCTGAGCAGCTAAGGCAGAAGCAGCAGGCTCAGGGATGGTTTGCTTCACCTCTTGGAAGGCTTTCAGCTCTGCACAGAAGCAGCTCTGGCATGGAAAAGCAGCTCCCATGCAGCTGGTCATCCTCAGAGAATGTGGAACCTATGAGCAGACAGAAGCATCCTGACCTCCTCCCTGTCCTCTGCTCCCCACTGTGACACCAGGACTGTATTTACAGCCGCTCACAGAACCCCTGTCTCACAGAACAACCCCACTCACAGAACAACTGCAGCTTGAGCTCTCAATGAAGGCTCAGAAGCTGTTACCAAACCAAGTACATGTCCACTGCCCTTCACTATCCCAGGAAAAGCATAGAAAGAATCTTGACAACAGCACTGATACAGTTCTGTGGAGTCATCCCTTCTGTCCAGCACACACCTATTTCTCCATGCCCAGGTCCTGGGCTTTAGCACACTAACACATTGCATCCATCCCCAAGTGTCTGCACAAAACCTCTGTTCCTACACGTACCCCCTGCGTCTCCCAAGCAGGACCTTCTGCTCAAAGGAAAAAATACAGATCTAGCACTCTCCCCCTCCCCTTTTCTGTGTCCTTTAGTTCAACAAACTTTTTACTTTCTCTTCCTTTGGAAAGGAAGATGCTGGGTACACACAGTCTCTACAGAAAATGCCATTACTCTTATGCAAGCCTCAAAATCACAAACAAACATAAATGCTGCAAAGAGCTCAGGGCTGACTTGTTCATCTGGCTTTCAGAAGTTGTGTGTGAATTTTATTCCACAAGCAGACTGCCTTGTTTGACTGCACCTGTTTGTAAGCCAGGAACAAGAAGATAATCAGGTAACTCAGCACCATGATGAAATCCTACACAACCAAATCCAAAAGCTCAGGAGTGAGGTTGTAAAATTCCCACCTCAGTAAGCTTATATTCAGCAGAAAAGGAGTTCTTTTCACACTGTTCTTTCACCCAAACACAGGTCCGTGTGGACAAGGTATCAGACTGCCTGAACAGATTCAACAGGTCTGGAATGAGCAGCACTGCCCAAGTTACCTGGGCAGCTCCCTAACACTTCAGGCTCAACCAAACTGAGGACCAGAGCACCAGCAGCCTCTTCAGGAAGGCAGCGAGTCCCAAAGAAATCTGCCAACCTGATTACGAGAGGGAGAAGAGCCCAGGAGGACTTCCTGGGTGCTACAGCAACAGGTAAGACAGTCAAGGACAAAGCACTAGTTCTGTCTTGAGTTGTACAGCTATTGTTTGAAGTAGATGCTCATTATCTCTAAAATGAAGAATGTACCTGAGAGGGTGACTATTGTTTTTTTAATAAACAGACAAATTTTACAATAGCTATTATATAGGTCCTACTTCCACTTAGCTTTCACAGGGTACATGAACTCTGCTATTCTTATTTGTGCAGTTTCCCTGCTAATGGTAAACACAGCAGACAAACAATACTTCACGATCCTTCTCTCACACACCAAAAAAACCATCTTCCTTTTATGTGTTTGACAGTAAAAAGTAAACTCCGAGATGTTCCATTTTGCTGTTTTCTTTAGGTTTACTGCCTTTTAGACACACAGGTTAAATGTGTCTTTACAAAGACCTTAGAAATAGCTGCATTCTTCCAACGACAAATGCATAGACAACTTTCTCTGCTCCCCATTCCCATGAATGGTATCTTGTGATATAATGCTTTCATTCCTAACTGTAATGGACAGGCACACCAACTTGTTCCAGCTGAAGAGACAGGACATAACACTGTACAGTGAGGACACCTGAAAAATGGGAACAAGGTATAGAAAAATACTGCTTCTTATAAACAACAACCCCTGTGAGCTGAAGAGGTCAGAGTGATGCACTGTTCACTCACTTTCCTATCAGGGGGAATTGATGGCATTTAGCTGACTTAGAGAACCTGTCAATCAAAGTCAGTAAAGAAAAAGCACAGGAAGAGGAGGAGAAATGAAGCTTGACCTGCAGCAGAGAGAATTATGACTCAGAAGACGGTCTGGTCCTTGGGGATGCTGCCCCCAGCCTTTGTTCCATGCCACAGAAATCTTTCCTTCTCATGGGAAAAGACACCAGCCCACAGGTAAAACATCAATATGTGCACGTGTGTGCAAGAAAACCGGAACACTATTGGCCCACAGGCCAGATCCAGAACAACTGCTGAAAGAGCTGAACCTCTGAAATAACATCACTGTATGCCTGTGCATCATGATACCTTTCTGTCTCTATCTGATCCCCTGGTGTTCACATTAGAAATATTCATTACCTAAAATATATGTATTAATACCCACCAAATTCCAGTTTACCTCAGAGTTAAAGATACTAATCTTCTCTGTCTAAAAACTTGTTGCTAAAGCTCTGCTGTGTTATCTGGAGTTGTGGGCCTTGTTATGAACCACTATCCTTTCCACCCAGGCCACATATTCTGGGTTGAAATATGCAGAAACATGGGACCTGCTGGATTACAAGAATAAAAGCAGCAGCTATTAAATACCTGGTCAGCATGCTTCCCCTTACCGTCCCCTCCCCATGACAGTTTGCTGCTGTGGAACAACTGATCGAGACCTGCAAATCCCCTGCTACCCAGACAGCTGAACACCATGGCAGTAAGTCAGGCACCAGAGCCTGAAATCTAATGAGTGATCACCAACTTCAGTAAACTTCAATAAAGCCCAACCTCCATGTCTCATTAAACTCATTTTTATAGAGAAATCAATAGCTTCTCCCTCAGCTATGAGGGAAGCAGCAGAAGCATTTCTTACACTCAGACCTATATCTTCAGTAAGCTAGAAGAGTAAAGAGCTCCCCAGTGAGATTAATCAAAGTGAAGTAGTTACAATAGGCTTAAAAATAGGAGCACATTAATAACTGTTCCCTTGTGGTAAACAGAGCTGGTAATCAAGGGCAGATTCAGCAGAACTTCTTCCCCATCACTGAAGCAGAATTAGCTCTGGGGCAACATGAATGAGCAAGGGCTGGACAGGCACAGAGCAGGCTGGAAAGGCCCTGGAGAAATCCAATTCATCCATCAAAAACCCAGGAGAAAAGATGCTCCTCTCTTAGAATAAAGATCACATCTATTGCCCGCTAAGGTTTCTCTGACCAACACAGAGACATTTTGCACCTAGCACAGCAAGCCTGAAGCACAGTCCCTGAGAGCAATCCTTTCTCCACTCTTATTCCAGGCAGAGGATCCCAGGCTCCAACTGGAATGAGCCAGGCTTCTTCAGAGCCACTAAATTGCAAAGATCAATTGATGGCTGCCCAGTTTTCTTCTTCTGTTTTGGTGCCTTTGTCTTGGGGTTAGGAAACTTGCCTGGAGAAACTCACTCTCTTACTGATCTTTCTTTTGTCAGCCTATGATTCTGTGATGCTTTTTAAATTTAACAAGAGAAGCAAAACAAATGAAGTCTCATCTTTATTCAAAAGTTATAATTTGTCAGCGAAATGTTTTCAGAGCTTCCAAGCTAAAACACTGAAGTGAGAGAGAAGAAAAGGAAAGATTGGCTGTATGTGGCTATTCACCAGCACATTCTGGTTATGCAGAAAGACACAACAGCTTCTCCTGCTCCATCCTCTTACAGACAGCATGTGCAGCCAAAATCCTGACCATATTTACCTTCAGAAGCCCCTTGGAGATAGCTGCCTTCATTTCACAGAGAGGAAAGTGGTCTGACAAACAAGCTGCCTTACTACAACTTAAACTGCCAGACTAGAGATCAGCATTGAACTGCATGAGACTGAGGTTTGGTTTTATTTATCTACCAGCACTAGCATTTTTTAATTCATTTGGGGGAGGGGGGAGGGGAAAGTTGGATGAGTAGAAAAGAAAACCACATCATTATGGAACAATAGATGACAGGCTAAAAAAACCACTTCTGAACTTGCTGGAGTCTTTACAGCAGAGCCCCTCCTGCACTCTTTAACCAGCTCCAGAAAAAGAGACTTGAAATGAGAAGATACCCACACTGGCAAAAAAACGGTAGAATGGCTACAAAACCACTCACTCCCATAGCTGATCTTCCAAATCAATGACAAGACCAGGAGGAATGCCAGCTGGACCCTGCAAGCTCTATAAAACTTGGACAACAGCAGTTTTACTGAGGGAATTCAGGGGAGGAAAACAGACTCCAAAGCTCAAGGAGTCGACTGCCAGCTCCAAACCTTTTGATTCCATGTAACATAAGTTCCTATTTCAAACAGCCCTTTTTTCATTTATGGTACATTCCCTGGTTTTTTAATGGAAATTTTGTTGTACCATGCAGACAAAAATCAACCCTCCTTAATCATTCTGCAGTAAGTGCCAAGCAGACAGCCCCAGCTCCTCAAGTCCTTGCAGTTAACAATGTCTGTGAAACAGGAGCAGAAGGTTCTGAAGCTGGGTCTCCTCCATGCAATCACCACCACACTCAAATAAATTCATGTCAGGTCCCAGCATGAGAACCTCACAGACACCATCAGTCTCCAAAGCCAAATGTCTCTGGTTGCAAATGCTGCATCACCTCTAGGAAAATCCTCTGCAACCCATCCAGTTGTTGCCCTAAGGACTCTGCTCAGGATTTAAATTGCACACACAAGCACCTGCATACAGCTTGAGGCATTCAAGGGGACATCCTGGCTCTCTGTAAAGCCAAAGGAAAGCAACAGCAACTTCAATATATCCCATCTTCAGGTAAGTCCTGTTTGAGAGGGGATGAATCTGCCTCCTTAAAGTTCCCTTTCTTTGCCCCTGTCACCTGCAGAAGAAGTCCTAAATATCTGTTAAGTGTTTCATTTGTAGACAGCTTTAGTTACACGGAATTAACATAAGCTGAAGGTTTTACTGCTAACAAGAAAAAAATTGCTCCACAGCTGGAGAAGTTCCTGTGGCAGCGAAGCACCTCCTTTGCAGGAAAAACAACTTGTTGATTTGTAAAAAAAAAAAACAAAACAAAAAAACCAAACAAACAAAAAAGCCAGAACAGAAATAGATTTTGCTTTTAAAAACCAGACTACTCCTCCCCTCCATCCTACACATTCAGAACATTAAAACAAAGGTCTGGGCCACTTAGAAATATGATGTAAAGCATGGAGTTGCCTTGATCTTCAGAGATTTTGTTTATTACCTGCATTGCCTTATTTCCTGGTTCACATAATGGAGGTTTTCAAAACACCATTATAATCTTAGGTGATAGAAAAAAGCAATCATTATAAACAACATCCTCAAGTGGTTTACCTACTAAGATTAGATGCCAATTTAGATCATGGGAAGGTATAACACTTCAGTTTCTTTGTGCTATCATATTTATAATAGGTTGCAAAGATTACCTACATAATTGTCTCTTCATTTTTTAAACCATAAAACTATCTTCTGTCATTTTTATGTGATGCCTTGACCAAAGCTTTTCAAAACTAAGGTACTGGAGCTTATCCACACTGCATTTTGTCTCGTTGCTTCTGTCATTTTTATGTTACCCTTCCAACACAACAGAGAAGATCAGAGTGTCCCAAATGTTCAACTGCATGACTGTGACCCTTGAAGAAGGGTTTCAACAAAAAAAGGGTCAAAAAAAAAAAAAAGAAAGCAGACAAAAATTACACTGTTGTGTAATTGTGTCTCGTTTCTGCACACCGAAGAGGAAAATAATAGCAGGGAAATTTATCCAAGAAAAAAGTATCTCCAGGTAATTGTCAGCTTGAAGATATAATCATATTTTACAACAGTATTGGCTTCAGGCCTCAAAAAGGAGTAGAAGTCTCTTTGAAGAAGATACAGGGAGAAGCCTATCTTTGAAATGTAATCAGCAGAGGTACGTGCCCCAGGTGCTAAGAGTGCCCATGCAGGCACAGCATTTCTAAAGACTCAGCTTCATAAGTTAAAACACTGCTCCTAAAACTCAGCCTTTCATTGCTAGGAATATAGAGTTCTCTCTCACTTTTAGAAACAAAGTCAAAAATCAAAAGGCCAGTTTGAACAGCACAGCTTTGTCACAGCAAAAAAAAGGAGATGGGAGAGCCACAGCCTTTTAAGATTTTTTCCTGATGTTCAAAAAGCGAGCTAACTCGAGTTGATTTCAGAGAGGCATATGAATTAATTTCACATTAAATAGTGACCACAAGCCTGGTGCCCAGGGTGTGGGCTCTCTGACACCACCAGCCCTGCCTTCCTCACTTGGCAGCACCCTGAGCCCCAAGCCCGTGCTATTACCAACTCTGTGGGCATCATGGGGACAATATTCCCCCTCCCCACCCCATGAACAGTTGATACAGAGGCAAACCATTCCTCTCCCTTGGCTAAGAAGGTCTCACGAATTGCTTACACAGCACTGCCAGCATCTTCTGAAGGATGCTCAGACACCTTCCAGGTAGCCTCAGGGAATCAATGCTCATGGCCTGAGGAAAGTCAGCTACAAGTTGGTTCCTAAATACCAAAGAAAGTTTTGGAAAAATCTTGTCCATAAAAATAAACCAAGAAATTGCAGTGCATTAGGTCATGGATTCATGCTTTTCTTTCATCAGAAAACAGTACAGGGATTGTCAGCTATGCTGGAGTGGGTTTTCCTGGCAGAGATGGCTTCTCTCACTCCTAAAAAAGAGCTTCCTCCCTATTTTCTTGCATTTGCTGGTGCCACAAGGTGCTCAAGCTGTATTTACAGAGCTGTTGGGGGCTGTAAAGCAAAAATGCTTTTGGTTAGGTGCTTAAACATAGCTGTGCTCTAGAGAAATCCTGTAGTGAGCATCAAACAACCTGCTGGTGCAGACGCTTTCTCCTCTGGACTCCCCTGTTCCTGGCACCGTGCCCCTGTCATTCCAAGTGCTTCCCAGCAGAGCACTGGATGTGGCACTCAGGATCTGCTCTCCAGTTTATTCTCCCTCTCCCCTGGGGCAGAATCCCCCACACCACAGCACTCAGCTGTCCTGAGAGGGTATAGGTTTTCAGCAGGTCCAAAGAGCTGTTTTTTGAAGCTGAAAGCATGCAACCTGCATGAAAGGTGCAATAAAAGTTCATTTCAGAGACTCAGATCAATATCCTCCTCTTCCGTCCATCCAGAACAATTCTCTTCTGCACAGAATGCCTTTGTCCTTATGGAACAATGTTCTAGTGAGCTAAAAGCCAAATCATCAGCCTCTGTCCTACCATAAACATCCATGGAAGTTTTTATGACACTGAACAATGCCTTAGTACTGCCTGTAGTAACAAATCATTCACTGATGCCTCTGAAATATTATGGAATACAATATGGAATACCAACCCTTACTTCCTCTCTGTTTTGCAGATTTTCTCATTTTCATATCACCTGCACCAAATGGTTATACTGTCAATGAACCGAAACAAGTCTTTTTCAGTTCCTTAGCCATACTCCTCACCATAATTTGGCTTTGCACCTCTTCATCCTAACATCCATTTCCTGATACAGACCTGCCTAGAATATTTGACAAAATACGAACAAAATTGCCTAGCAATAAAAAGGCAGTAATAACAAATACTAAATTAAATTGTAATGTTGTTATGAAAATGCTGTAACTCTAGGGAATTATGCAGTTAAGTTTTCTTAATAGACTGTGCACTTCCTCCTTAGAAATAAGCAAAACAGATTAAATAATTCCAATGATACCGGAACAAATAATTAGATTTTTCAATGCAGAACTTTTTGCATAGGACAAGAAAGGTTTCCAGAGGTGTTACTGTTTTCCGACAAGGCACTGTAATCTACAGGCCTTAATATGTCTTTGTGGATAAAGTAGAATTTTTTCTACACTGAAAAAGACAAAAATCATAATAACAATTTAAAGAAGATTCCTACAGAGAGGGCATGAGAAAAAACTAATCAGTTCTGCTCAGAAAGAGCTTTCCTGCAATTCCTCAGTGGACCCAAAACAGCAACTAATAAATACCTGTTGATGTAGCTTTCTTCTCCATGAAGAATTAGAGTCCACACTACCAGCAAAAAGAACAAAAAAGAAACTGCTCCAAGAGAGACAACAGCATCCCTGCAGTCTTAATACTCTTTCAGATTTTCAACAATTAGAAGTTTTCTAAGAGCCAGAAAGTCACATTTGAGTCCTGTATTTAGGTCAGAGACAAACTGTTCTTTCTGAGAGAAATTAGCAATTAAAATTTAGAGATTTAAGTTGACACAAAAAAAGTTTCCAAAGCAGCACATCTGCCACCTCTGTGCTGAGGGACTGGGATGCTGTGAGTGCTTGAGAACCCTGAGATCCTGGTGCTCAGCTGCAAGCTGTGAAGCCACAGAATGGTCCAAAGTCACTGCACTGGTTCTGGTGGCAAACAGATGTTTTAAACTGTAGGGATCCAGCATGAACAACCACCTGATCTTCCCACATGAAAACCCAAGCCTGAGGAGCACAGCCCAGCTCTGCTTACAGTGATGCAGGATGCTCCAAGTCTCAGCTGAGGACTTTTCTCCAGTATTGTGGGAGGTAAAGTGTCAGCCAGCACAAGCAGGGCTATGGAAAGGACAAAGATACAAATATGTATTGAAAACCAACTCTTCTTGGGTTTTGATGAGTTCACTACATGAATGGCATTAAGGTAACCCAAAAACACTGCACCCAAACAGTAAAATAATTCTCTGGGGAAACTTGGATCCCCTTGCTTTCTAAACTCCTTCTCAGAGAAAAACCAAGGTGTGGCTGAATCCAGTCTTAGTTTCAGACCTGGCCCTTCCAGGAAAAGTGATTTAAATGATCCAGTCCAAGGAAGTGCTCAACTGTCAGATGTCCCTTGATCAGGTTACTGTGAAATGGTCAAGGTCTGCATTTGAACATTAGCTTTAGTTAAAACTATAGAAGGAGTAACTCATATACTTCCGTTATTATATAGACTCAGTCTATTATTATATAGACTCAGATCACAAAAAAGATGATATTTCATTTATAAACATCATAATTCACGTATGTCAAAGCTGCATGATCTGGGGAAAAAAACATGGTAGGCCTTGTGTTACTTAATAACTTTAGGAAAGAAGAGAGAGAGAAAGAGAGAGAGAAGACAGAAATTAGAATGATACCAGAACCAACTAGGAAGGGGGTGGTGTCAGTCAAGCCAACCATCCTAGCTCCTAATTTTGTAGGTTTTATCGCCCTTAAACAATCATTTTGCAATGATAAGTAAGTGTGGTTGAGATGTATCACCACTGAGCAACTGGAGTGGATCTCTACCCCCTCCACCCCTCCTTGTCTCCCTGTGCTGGCCACAGGCAGGCAATCACTTCCCTGGACACCAGGCAGTCCTTTTGCTTTCTTTGAGGGCTTACAATTGTGTTTTGACATCACTTCCCACAATAGGTCCTTAGGGACTGGTCCCTCACAACCACAACTCTGCAGCTTTCCAGCCAATTCCTCATCCACTGAGTGGTCCATCCTCAGGTCAATGTTTCCCCATCTTAGAGACAAGGATGTCACACAGGAGAGTGCCAAAGATGTCCAGGGAGATGACATCAGCTGCTCTTCCCTTACCCACCGGTGCTGTAATCCCATTGCATAAGGACACCAAATTTATCAGGAACACTTTTCCCCCTTAGTGAAGCCATGTTGGTTGCCACCAACCACTTCTTCATTTTCCATGTGCCTTAGCATAGTTTCCAGGAGGATCTGCTCCATGATCTTGCCAGGCACAGAGGTGAATGGACTGGCCTGTAGTTACCCAGGTCTTCCTTTTTTACCTTTTTAAAAAGGGAGGTTGTGTTTCCCCATTTCCCACCCAGTGGGAACCTCACCAAACTGCCACAGCTTCTCAAACACGCTGGCTGATGCCTTGGCAGTTTCACTTGCCAGGTCCCTCAGGACCTACAGATGGATCTCATCAGGTCCCATGGACTTGTGCACCTCCAGGTTCCTCAGATGGCCTCAAACCCCATCTCCCTCTCCCATGGGTGGTTTATTCTCCCAGTCTTTACCTTCTGTGACTGGGCTGGTGTGGCTTGCCAGTGAAGACTGAGGAGCTCCTCCAGGCTTCTCCATATCCTGGATAACCAGTTCTCCTGTATCCTTCCAGAAAGAACCCACAATTTCTCTAGTCTTCCTTTTATCACCAGCATACCTACAGAAGTTTTTCTTGTTGCAAGTTTACTCCCAGGGACAAGCTGTGTGCTGGGGCCAACATGCTGCTGCGCAGGGACACCATCCAGAGGGACCTGGGCAACCTCAGAAAGTGGGGTCATATGGACATCATGAGGCTCAACAAGGCCAAATGCAACGTCTAGCACCTGGGCTAGGGAAAACCCTGGCATGAATACAGGCTGGGAGGTGAAGGATTTAGAGCAGTCCTGCAGAGAAGGACTTGGGGAACTGGTGGATGAAAAACTGGACACGAGCTGGCAACGTGTACTCACAGCCCAGAAAGCCAACTGTGCCTTGGGCTACTTCAAAAGCAGCATGGCCAGCTTGCTGGATGGAGGTAATTCTCCTTCTGTGCTCTGCTTTTTTGAACACCAACCTGGAGCACTGCATTCAGCTCTGGAGCCCTCAGTACAGAAAAGAGATGGAACTGCTGGAACAGGACCAGAGGAAGGCTACAAAAATGACTGGAGGGATGGAACTCCTCTCCTCTAAGGGCACACTAAGCAAGCTGGGGTTCTTGAGGCTGGAGAAGGGTCTGGGGTGGCCTTGGTGCAGCCTCTCAGTATTTAAAAGAAGTCTTATCAGAAAGATGAGGACAGACATTTTAATAGAGGCTGTGGTGACAGGACAAGGGGCAATGGTTTCAAACAAAAGTAAGGTGGTTCCAGACTAGATACGAGGAAGAAATTCTTTACAGTGGGTGGTGAAACACTGGAAGTGGTTGCCCAGAGGGGTGGCAGATGGCCCCTCAGTGGGAACAAAGTCAGGCTGGATGGGGCTTGGAGGAACCCGATCTAGTTGGAGATGTCTCTGCTCACTGCAGGGAGATTGGGCTAGATAACCTTTAAAAGTCCCTTCCAGACCATTCCATGGAATGGTTTCATTCATCCAAACCCTAACCCAAGCCATTCAGTGATTCTGTGCTAAACGTAGCGAGGCTGTAGAGAAACACCTCCTGGTTTTGCAAGCACTTTCCTCTGCCTTCTTGCTCCTCTGGGGGAGGTGCTGTGCATTTATTTACTCTGGGAGGCTGAAGCTGAGGGCTGGCAGTGCCATCTGGACTCAGAGAAGCTGTTTGCCAGCAGAGCTTGCCATGGGGCTTTGGCCCCGGGTCATGATGCTGCTTCAACAGGGACAGAGGCTGAGGAAGATGCTGGCTGCCTCCTGTGATTTTTCTCTGCTCTGCTTTGTGCTCTGTGTTCTGGGAGCAGAGGGGGGACATCCAGAGTCAGCTCTGTGCTTTCCTCTTCCCAAGCAGTTCCCATGGGAGCAGTAGGAGCAGTGGTCACTGTGGGGCACTAATTCCAGCTGAGGCTTCCCCCTGCCCAGAGGGGACTTCTTCCTGAGCTTTCTCACCCAGTTCCTTTGGAGGTGAGGGTGTGGGGCAGACACAGCCCTGACAGCAGCAGTGCCAGCACCTACAGGATGCAGCACTGAATATCAACCTCATTCTGACACCTTCCTACCATCAGAAGGGCTTCACACTCCCTGCTGCCACGCTTTGGCTCTTCCTTCCTTATTCAGTGCAGTCAAATCCATTTATAAGGTGTGTTCTGCAATGTTTAAATGCTGGTGGGCATATTGCACTGATAGAAACAGCCCATCTACTGAAAAGTAACATTTTACTGAAAAAGCTTTCCCACTGATAGCCACCAGTTACTATCCCAGAATAAGAATGCCTGATACTCCTATAGTTCATACTCCTACCAGAATAAATCATACTCCTACAGGAGTCATACAATTATGTTAGTTTAACAGGGATAGTAAATGAAGATGATCAGAGTCCTGGAATACCTCCACTGGAGGGATGGGCTGGAAGAGTTGGGGCTGTCTTTTCCAGAAAAAGACACCTGGAAAACCTTGGAGCAGCCTGCCAGAACCTGCCAAGCAGGAAAAGGCTGAGAGAACTGGGACCGTTCAGCTTTGAGAAGAGAAGGCTGAGGGGAGACCCCATCACCAGGTACCAGTACTTAAAATGTGGCTACCAAGAAGATGAAGACTCTCTTTTTACAAGGAGTCACATGGATCAGACACCAGGTAAGGGGCACGAGTTACTTCTGGGGAGATTCCAATTGGACTCCAGAAGAAAATTTTTCACCATGAGAACAACAAGACCTTGGAATAATCTCCCAAGGGAGGTGGTGGATTCCCCAACACTGTATGGTTTTAAGACTCAGCCTGACAGGGAGCTGGGCCACCTCATTTAAACAGTATTTTTCCCTGGAAAGGTTGGATTAGATGATCCCAATCTGCCATTCTGGGGTTACTCCTCACTGACACTCGCACACATCTTGTGTCCCTCTCATTTCCACATGCACATTTCCTCATTTCACGCAGGACTTGGTCTAAGCAGAACTCAGGGATCCTCAAGAAAGGAAGTTTACTAAAAAATTAAACCCCATCCTCATATTTTCAGTCCCCTTCTGACCTTCAGCTTGCTGTGGGGTAGATACACACTACACCAGGCATCACAGATTTTTAATGCAAAAAGATCTCTTTGTGTAAGGAATTTTTATCATCCTTTTCATGGAATATCACTTCACAACACAGATGAACAGTCCTATCAGAGGCACTTCCACATCACCCCAACTTCACTGGTGTCTCCTTTCCTGTGTCTTGATGTGCAGACTCAGGCAGCAGGACAGGACGAGGCAAGAGAGCAAGGTGAGCAGGACCCATAGCAAAGAGAAGAAAGTGGCTTTCAGAAAGACCAGAAAGTGATGATTTGCTCTTTGCTTCAAAAGAGGTTATGCTTACAGCAAATCAAACCCTTTTGTTATCTTCCAAACATACTTTGGTTGAGCTTTCAGCTTCTGCAGAAGAGGCAGGAAGCAGCAAATGAATTATAGTATTATTACAATGATAACAATCCAGAAGTTCATGCAGCTTTTATTTAAAGCTTCTGTTGAAATTGAGAGGGTTTTGTGCATGACTTTCTGGAGCAGTTCTGCTTAAAATTTCTGCAACTTCAAGTACTCCTAGATAAAAACACTGCACAGCATCTGATGAAGATTCCTATGAACACTACCCTTTGGGAAAGCATCTTCAAGCAGATGAGCCAGAGATACTTACGCAAGCAACAGGTATTTTTTAATCAGTTTCTTGTAAGTGAGAAACTGAAAAAAAATTAAAATTCCTGCCTGTTTGGCAGAGCACAGGACTCTTTCTGCTTCTCTCTCTCTTTCTCTGAGCCATGACATGGTAATTCACAAAATGAATTCAAGTCCTGAAAGTCTCCGCTGCTTTACATCTGGTTCCTGTTATTTTAACCTCAGAAGCAAACTGAAGAAAAAAAATAATAATTCTTATATCTGCTGATTGCTTATACTTCCCTAAAGTTCCTTTCCTTTGCTCTACCAGCCAAATTATTTAGAGGTCATTACCCTAATTCAACAAAGAGCTTAAGAATATTTCCAGCAAAGAGAAGGGCTCTAACTGATAAAAAAAATCCTCCTTTAACTATTAGAGTTCATCAGCTCCTGCTTCATATCCCAATTTTTCATACGCCAACTCTCAGATTCTTCTTCCTCTAAACTTTTACCATAGCTATTAACAATTGCTATTGGACCAAAAGCAAGAGTGCAGGTGACATCCTGTCTGCCTCAAGGAATAACCAGCAAACCAGCAATACAGCACTTGTATAAAACCCAGCCAGTTTGCTGCTGCTTTCTGTCCTCAATACCCTCATGACTGCCCAAAGTAGACCTCCCATCAGCTAAGAGAGGACTCCTCAGGTTCTTCTGAGTTACACTACACCAGCCCTACACTGGGATTTGCTCAGTGGATGACCACAGACACATCCAATAAGTCAGTAAATGACACTTTTGTAAGGGCATGTTAGCCACTAAAATAAAGACTGCTCAAGGAAATTCTTGCCGCTTCATTTATGATGTCTTACAGAAGATCAGATAAATTAGGAACTCAAGGCATTAGCATTACAACATTCAGGGATTCAAGAGAAATGCATGGTAAGACAGAAAGGTTGTTCCTGCAGTGTGGATTGACACTGCCTGGCAGTACTTCCCAGAGCTCTCCTGCTCTCCATCCCCCATCCCAATCACCCAGCAGGGAGGTCAGGAAACTTCACCCCAGTAAGGGAAGCAGGGTGAGAAACTCCATACTGCCCTGGCACCCTCTTTCTCAAGGTCACATTGCAATACCTCCACACTAGCTTCTGCTTTAAAAAGAAAAAAAGCAAGCATTACCTTTGCCTGAGGATATGGAGGAAATAAGTGATCCCAAAGCTGAAGGGAGGCAGGATGCTCCCAGTGAACAATCCCAGAGGAAAGGGACCAGAGCTACTCTTGAACAGCTTTTACTACTACTGGAACCTGAATCCCTTGAATCACCTCTCATGAGACATGTCCTGGTTTGGGCTATGCCAGGTCCCAGGTGCTGTGAAGACAGCATTGCTATGGGAAGCAGAGACCCTTCCCTCCCTTCCTGCCCCCACTCCCTCATGGGGATCTTTGTCTGTTCCTGTTTGCCAAGATTAGCAGCTTCCCCAGAAAAAAACTCCTCCACAAAAGGGCTTCCTAAAGAGCAGTCAGCCCTTAGCATGGGACATGCTGATGTGGAGGGGGGGGGGTGCTGATACATCGCTCCCACAGAGCATCTCCTAAAGCCTAACTGCAAGCCCCTAACTCAGAGGCAACACACAGATATTCCTACAGAAAAAAAAACCAAAAAACCCCACAAAAAACAAAAAACAAGCCTGCCTCTTCTCATCAATATCAGGTTCCCCTATGGTTTTCTGTTACAAAATTGTACAAAGGACATTGCTTTCTCACAAGGGAAACAAAGAGGAGCTCAGAAATTGAAGGAACATATTACTGTAAAAAAAAAAAAATCTCAGTGGATTTCTTTGGATGACTGATGCAGAAGTCATGTCTTGGTAGAGTGAGGAGGTACAAAAATATGGAACTGCATTTCAGAAATTAGGAAGATAGCCCTTACCCTTTTAATTCCAATTTTGCTCATTTAATCCCAGGCAAGCAGGAACTGTGATACTTGTCAAGCATTTAATGAACTGATATCTAGGTAAAAAAACTGTTTTACATTAAACAGGAAGAATAAAACAAATTTAAAAATTGACATTCTAGCAAAAAGATTTAAGTATTCATATAAAGAGGTGGGGAAAGGGCAGGAAGTGGGATGTGACAGACTGCAAAGAAGAAAAACTATTGTCTATTTAATGGAGTACAAGATTTTAGTTTGTAAATCCATCAGATTCTGAAAGCCTAACCACCTCCATTCCCTCCCTTCCTAACCTTACCCCTTGTGATGCAAGGTGGGAGAAGGGGCACACTGCAACACCTCCCTACCCCACAGAAAACTTTCATTTTATTTCCCAGGGGGACTGTATGCCAATTCTACAGTAACAAGTTCTGCAGTTTGTGAGGCTCTCCTCATCCCAAAACACCAAAACCAATCCAAGATCCCACACTTTTCCAAAGCAAAGGATAAGGAAGAGCCTCATCTTAGGCTCTTCTGCTGTGTGTCCCATGAAGCTTGCAAGGGAGCAGACCTGAAATTCCTGAACTGTTGGATTTGCCTCAGTGTTGGACTGCATGTTGTCTGCTGGTCCGTGGCCATCCCTGTCAGCAGATGGAAAAAGGAAAGTAGTGGCTGACACCCATGAAAATCAGAAGACACTATCTCAGAGAGAGGACTCTATCGACTCAAGGCAGTGCAGGAGTCATGGTCACCAAAACAGCATCAGTGAAGGCTGACAGTTTGATCCTGCTGTGAATTTTGTCTCAGAAATTGTTTTCCTCCCTATTGTGCCAAACCACTGTCCGGAATTACTCATTTTATCACAGCAGAAAGAAAATAAAAGTTAAAACTAAAGCTGACAAAAACGTTGCTTGAGAGCTTCAAGTAACCACGGGCTCAGGCATCTTCCATCCAGTCAGGACTGTGTTTTGGGAATGGGAAGAAGAGGGGAAGAAGCCCCAGGCTATGTTCCCAGATGTCTGAGGGAGAGCATCAGCTCTGAGTCTCTCCTACCCAAACCAGACACCAACACTCACACCTCAGCTGTCTCAGGTGAGCACCAGTGCACCCAAGGTAGCTCCTACACAGGTAACAGACACCAGACACCAGAGGGGTGACCTTCTCCAGAAGGGCAGGACCTCCACCTTCTGACAAAATTAATTAAAATTCACTGACAGAGTCCAACATTATCAGCATGGGGTGACTGCATGTCTGACATCTTACACATCTTTACACCATCATGTAAATTCATCTTTTCAACTGTAGTTTCCTAAGTTAACATGGGATGGAAAGGCATTTTCACTGGCCACGCAAGCAAAATAAAGAGTTTAATCTGGCACCCTTCACCACTATTCAATTGGTTTCCAATTAAAGAACAGAAAAAGATAACTGGTCAATTAACTGACCAGTTAAGGCTTAGACCAAGCCTGGTATTCTGCCATCAAATGGAAATGAGGAATCAGGCTACAAACAGCTATGCTGCAGGGCTCCAAACTCTGTGTGCCAACACTGTTCCCAGAGGAGACCTTTGGGTTCTCATCAAAAGAGCCAACAGAGTCAGGGCAAAGAAGGCAGCAGATCTGAACATCTGTCCCCAGAGAATTCCCAGCAGGCAGAATCCAGACACACAAACCCAGGGAGCTCACACCCAGCTCACGACTGCAACAAAACAAAACTCAAACAACTGCTCAACAAAAGTGGGTGGAAGGAAGGCACCCAAAGGCTGCACTCCAAACCCCACTTTTACACAGGAGTTAAATTAGGATGAGGAAGGAAGTGAAAATTTTCCCTTCTGCCTGGGCAATATTCCCCAGGGCTTTTGCCATTCCAGCAAGAACCCAAGCCTTTAAAGACAGATCTGCCTAAGAAGCTTAACACTTCAGAAAACAAAATTAACTTGGTGCTTAGCTTCCTGAAGAATTGCATCAGACAATTATCTACAAAAGTCAAAACGAGGCCAACATTTAAAAGCCACAAGGGGAACAGAACGATGTGAAAGCAAAAAGCAAACAATGACCAGGTGCTCATATTCCAGTCATACACATGGTGGCATTTATAATGAATCCTAATTTTGAGTTCTGCTTTATAAGGCATATTCGTACAAGGAACTTATTTTCTAATTATGAGCTCCAGTGATCATGCACATTAAACAATGAAAACAAATTGCAGTAGATATTAACATGGTGACAGTTCCATTATCTCTCAAGCAATGCATGAGGATGGAGCTGTTGGGCATCCTCACAGGCAACATGTACTTGAAATGTGACTTCTCTAGAAGCTCCTAAAGCTGTCCATTTACCCTCCCTTTATCTACACCAAAAGGAAGCAAATTGAGAAAACAGAACTGTAGGTTTAAAATCTTGCTTACCAATAATACCAGTAGCTTAAAGAGCACAACCTTAAAGTGTTCTTGCTCGTTTTATAAAAGCAAAAACCTCAATCAATAGCTCTCAATAAAAGACTAGGAAACGAATGGATTTTTTTTTTTTTCTTTCATGATGTTGAACTTCTAAGGCATACCCTGCTCAGTTTGCCCTTCAAAAATGTAGGGGCAGGAAGATTACATCTTCTAGGCTAAGTGTTCTGCAAGCATGTGAGACATTGCTGGTTTGCCACACTTAAGGCACCTATCAGTCCTTCAGGACCTCCCTAACTAGAGTCTTCATCAGCAAACCCAGCAGTGCTGTATTCTCATCTGAAAGGCTTTTGGAATATAGTCCAGATGTCACCTCAAGGCCAGCTGAGCAAAAGCAGAAGTTTGATGCTCTGGAGCCCAGCCCCTGCATGCACAGCTCTTTGAGCAGGGTTTTATTATTTCCTATTTTTCAAGATGCATCGAGCAAGAAAGAGACACATGGTAATTTGCAAGGAGATTCACTTAGGGCTTCATTCTTGGAGCAGGTGAACTCCAAAGCCAAACAATACTACTGACATCAGGAAAACACCACCTGATTTAGAGGCAGCAGGAAAGTAAAAGATGTGCAGCCTATGGTAAAGGTAACAAACTTCATCACAAGGCAAAAACCATGTTATATAATGGTTTTGTGCCCCTTGCGTTACTGGTGTCCCAGTACCACCAGTGATTCCATCATTAAGTCCATGAACAGAAAAAAGCCCAGGAAGTCTCAGAGAAACTAAAACCTACTGCTCCAGCAGTGGCAGAAACTGTAGGTATTTCAGGGGCTGTAAAAGACCTCATCAGCCCCCTCACCCTGACCAGGTGGCCTGTAGTGACACCCAAACCAGTGTCACTTCTGCTGTCCTGCCCCTTCATTCTCACCCACAAGCTCTCCACACATTCCTCCTTCTCCCCTAGGCAGAGCTTGCATGTGAAAGAGCACCTGGAGTATAAAGAGTCGTCCCTATTTTTTCCTTTTCATAGATACAGATCTGCTTTATTCATAATTGCTGTTGTTCCTACTGTAGTTTGTAAGAAATGCAAATTTCCAGAAGAAAAATGCATTATTCACTTCCAGTCTGTGAATCAAGAAAGAGTTGCATACATTAAAGTGACTCAATATGAGTTCAACTAATGCCAGTCCCATGAAAAATTAACCACAGGATCTACTCATGCCATGGTAGCAGTGACTGACATCATGCAGCAAGAGAAATAATTTTGAACTATCATATGGCAGTCCAAACATGTAAGGATTTCTTATCCTATGTGAGTGCCTAAGTGTAACCTAGCAACAGCCACAGTCTGTGCCTTCCTTCACATCCTTCTGACCCCAATAAAGTCTTTCGTCCCCAACCCCAACAGGTTTTTATCAGAAAGTAGTAAAAGAGTGTTCCCAAGAAAATGATGAACTCTACACAAATAGGAACAGACTAAAAAGAAGGAAAGCATTCCAGTAGAAGATTAAGGGTTTTGCCAATTTACTTTTTAGAATCATGTTCTCTGGGTGCTTACCAGTATGGAACAAGCCCCCTTAGCTTAGCTCAGAAGGGTTTGCACAGTCCAGGACTGTGATCCCACTTTTTGTCTTGCTTCCTCCACTCAGGATCCTGAGCTCCAGCTCATGTTCACCTCAGCCACCTGCCCAGATGTTGTATCATCCCCAACCACACCTTCCTTCTTTTTAGGATTATATTTAAGCAGAATACTTTCCACTTGTGCTCTACACACCACTTGTCACCTAACCCCACACAGACACAGCCCAGCTGAGTACCAACAGCCAGACCCAAATTTATCCCCATCAGTCAGAAGCAGATGCAGGCTGCCTAAATGCACCTGATCAGGACAAACCTGTCAAACAAATAAGCTGTTCCCCAGGGCCCCCATCATCCACATCCTCAGCATTTTGAGATGGGTGCTTTGGACTTGACTGTGAGCATCACCTGTGCTCCTGGAACACAGCGTCCAGTTTAGCTTTGCCCAAAAAGGAATTAAATGCACACCCTGAAGCTACGTGACTTTAAAAATCAGTGTAGTAAGCTGGGACAATCAAGAGAATTCCCTTCAAAAAATGCACTCCTAATGCAAATTAACTGTCCAGCATGCAGAAGTCCATGGTCTCATTCACACTGCACTTGCTACCCAGGCCCAGTACTACACACTTGGAAGACACAAGATGCTCTGCAGAAAGCAGTGTGGGACAGCCTGAAGCCAAGGAAATCTCATCCTAATTCCCAGAAGTGAGGCATCTGTTCAAAACCCCCGAAACACCACAGGCTTGGTATCTCTTCCAAAATGCTTATTTCAAGGTGACTGAAAGAAATGATACCAAGCAGCTGTTCTACCCCAGTGGTATCTGAATAATTTACATTGTTAAGGGATACAAGCACTTGTGTGAAAATACATTAAAGGGACAGAACCAGGTTAGAAATAAGCATTAAGTGGAATTCAGGCTTAAGTTCAAGAGGGACAGGGATTGACTTGGGAGAGGACAACAGAGGGACATGAGGATGATGAAGGGACTGGAACACCTGCTTCATGAAGACAGGCTGAGAGACCCGGGGCTTTGGAGAGAAGACAGAGAGGGGATCTAATTAATGTGTATTAATATGAGGGCTGGGTGACAAGAAGGGAGGGAAAACATCTTCTCACTTGTGCCCTGTGCTGGATGAGAGGCAATGGATTCAAAATAAAGTGAGAATTTATTTGCTGTAAGGATTAGAGAGTCCTGGAACAGGGAGATTGTGGAGTCTCCTTCTCTGGAGACTTTCAGGACCTGTCTGGATGCATTTCTGAGGGACCTGCCCTGGTTTTGGTCCTGCTCTGGCAGGGGCTTGGACTCAGTGACCTTCAGAGGTTCCTTCCAATCCCTTGCAATCTGTGAGTTACAGGAAATTCTGACAAAAAGGGCTGTAAGCCACATGCTACTGTTTTCTGTGTGCATTCTGACTGGATTAAAAAAAAACCAAAAACAACATTAACATACACTTTCCTAGATATACAGAGCCCAACATTAGTTAGAAAAGTATTTTTATGTATGTATAAGGAGGGCAGTGTTTGCGTTCACATTGTTGTTACACAATTAACTGCAACCCAGATACTGCAGAAACTGCAACTTCCATGCTCCAAGGTCTTACAGAGCTCCCAGTGTCTACTGGGCAGACTTTGTACAACAGCTTGATTCAGCACAGAGTGCTTCTTAAGTTAGACACTGGAATAAAAGCATCCACCTTTGAGAATCTTCAGCTCCTTCAAAAACAGAAGGCTACTTTTATGTATGTATTTTTAGAGGAGGAAAATAAAAATGACTGAAAAGCATCACACAATTCTGTTTATCCAGAAGTCAACCTTGTCTCCTATCTATGGATACACACATACCTTTGAGAAGCAATGGAAAATCCCAGTTGCAAGCATAACTTTATACTTCACACTTTGGACTTTTTCAAATGCCTTGACCCAATGCCTTGAGAAGTGGTCATTAAAGCTACACAGAGTAAGGAATAAATTGTTGGTGCTTTTCAAAGGAAGTGGCTGTAAGCCAAAAGGGAAAGAAAAATCTTATATAAGGTCTTCTTCACTCTGCTCTTTCCCAATTTTCCCTATTAAATGGTACGAGGAAAAGAGATGTTAGCTGCATTAATGGCACCTCTGTATGGGAACTCGATAGCAAAACTCACTCATTAAAAGCAGTCAGATCTGCAGCCTGGAGTACTTCTGAAAACCTAAGCAAGACATTTGTAAACCTTCTTCCTCCAGACTTATGTCAATTCACAGGCATCCACAAGCACCAGGAAGAGAATCCCAACTTCTACTAGCAACTTTGAAGTCTTACTTATTTTCATTCCCCTTATTTACACACCAAATTCGAAACTTCCTCAGCTGAATAGGCACAACAGAACAGCCATTTCCAGAGAGCTAAATGGTATAACTCACTATATAACTTATAAAAGATATAAGAGCAAAACCAGCATGCCAGCAAAGAGGGCCACCCATGTCTGTGCACCCAGCAGGAGCTGGGAGGGTCAGGAGACTTGGGCTCCATCCCCAGCTCCAAGTATGCCAGGGACATTTCCTGCCCTGGGGACAGGGGCTACAGGGTCCCCAGTCACCAGCAACGATGAACACTTTCCTTCTCATACCTGCAGAAGAGGCTGAGGGAAGTGCTGCCCTGAAAGCCAGGTCTGTCAACTGATGTGCAAGAAGCCAGTTGAAACTGCAAGCATAAGTAGCTGCAGATAAGAGAGAAAATTACATAATTGAGGCAAATTAGGTTTGAAAGAAAACATTGAAGGTAAAGGAGTAAAACAGCACTCTTCATCAGATGAGACATCACTTTGTCATCAGCTTGAGTGTTGACACCTGCTCCACTGTCACAACTCCCACAGCTCTGAAAGGCACTGCAGCAGCACCCCAACACCTCTCTTTCTGCCAAGTCTGAGCAGCATCAGAGAAGCTTTTTGCCATTCAAGTTCCAATTTAGTTAATCACTGTAACACCTTTCAATCTCCACAGTCTATTTTGCACAGGATATCTGCATGAGGTAAAGCAGCCCAGTGGCTCTGCCTTCCACCAGCCTGCTGCAAAGTCCTGAGCTTAACAGTCCTGTTCTGGTCAGTTTGCCATCATTTTTTTTTTTTTAGTGTTGTATCATAAATATGTTTTTAGTGTTGTATCAACACATGCTGCTCTGTCTTGGTGAAGCCAGACCAGTGCCAGGCTGGTCTCAGAGCCAAGGTGTTGAAGGAAGGAGAAGAGGCAGGACCTAGGAGGAAGTTCTTCATGGACTCTGTGGGTATATGGCATCTGTAACACATCTATAACATTTTGAAAGTCCTTTGAGGTGCTGCTCTCTGTACCTTCAGAGACTTGGAACCATTTGGAAACACATCTCTGAAGACTCAGCTGGATAGGGACTTGTCAGTACTTTGCCAAATAGGGACACAGATTACAGGAAAATAAGTTATACAGGATCTTTATTTTCTTACTTTAAAAATTGCTTCCCAGTTCCCCTTTGTTCATACCCCTCTGCAGTGAGGGAAAAAAAGAAAAAAAAAAGAAAAAGGATTTGAAGCAAATGAAGCACGTGGATGACAGTCTGATTTCCATTTGGAGCTGGTTTAAGGGTTGTGTAGATGTGGTGTGGGGGGATATGGTTTAGGGGAGAACTTTGTAGAGTAGGGATGGTGGTTGGACTCCATGATCCCAAGGGTCTTTTCCAACCTGAAAAATTCCATTATTCTATCTGTGTTCCATCCACATGGACCTGTGACCTGTTTAGTTTAGCTCCTACTCCATTACCATGGGCTTGGCATACAAGATAAGGAATGTCTTGATGTTGCAATAAACATTCTTTATCATGATGTGATAGTCTCAGTTATCTAAAAAGAACGTTTATATTGCAACTTTCACTGTCAGATCAGTTCTTCACTTGAGGCTCAGTGATGCCATGAAAATTCAGCAGTGTGACGACTCCTCCCCAGTTACAACAGCTGGAAAGAGCTACATGGGTTGGTGCCCAGAAAATGTCAACTTCTGCCCCCATGAAAGCAAAATAACCTCTGAAAATGGAGGGGAAATAAAGAGAAACCAGGATCAGAAGCTCGTGACTCACATTAATGCCTGCATGCTGTTGAGTGTTTAAAGTCTCCAAGGCACTCTCAAAATTTCCCAATACCACTTCACATAAGTCAGCCTCAAAAACCAGCTCAAGTCCAGGAAAAACCTATCTCACCATTTATGCACCACAGAGATGCACTGAAGTAACAAATAAAATGAAAGTGAGTGATGTGGGCAAACAACGTGTACAGCTGCTGCTGAGTTTACCTATTTAATGACAAAAACTCATTTAATGACAAATACCCAGTGACCCACCTGAAGCTGAGCCAGGAGGAAAGAGCTCAGCTCAGCAACTCAGCTATTGCACTGCAGATCTCCCACCAGGGAACTTCAGCACAGCAAAAAAGCTGCAGTGTGGATCCCATCACCTCCACACCAGCAGGATGCCAACACTCCTAAATGTCTGTAAGATGAAAAGGAGGGGAGAACAACCCTACAGCAACAGACATGGGTACTTTGGGTTTCTCCTGACCTAAATATCTGAAGGGATTTATTTATATTTCTATATTACTGATGACCTATTGAAAATACTACTGATTATCCACCCAAACAGAAAATGCCAACTATTCCAGCTGTGTTCTTTCCCTCTCTTTCAAAAGATATTAAATTCAGAGACTGAAGTGTATCAGTTCAGCCAGGCATTGGGGACTGTGGAATCTGCTCTCCTTTGAAAGGCACAGGTACCAGTACCAGCAGTACTCACCTACCAGTACCAGTACTCACCTTCCAGTCCCACACCACTCCCTGTCCAGGGGTCAGGAACCCACATTCAGAGTGGCCAACCCAGAAGGGGACACCACCCAACAAAAGAATGAAAAAACAAAACAAACAAAAAAAACAACAAAAAAAAACCACAAAAACACCCACCCAAACACACACACCCACCCAAACACACACCCACCCAAACACACACACCCACCCAAACACACACACCCACCCAAACACACACCCACCCAAACACACCAAAACCCAACCAAAACAAACAAAAAAACCAAACCAAAACAAACAAAAAAACCCCAAACAAAACAACACAAGAAAACAACAACAACAAAAAATCTCACCAAAAAACCCCAAACAAACAAATAAAAGAACCCAAACCACAGCAGCAAACTGCAGCCTGGAGCAAACCTCAGCACCCCCTGTGCCAGCTCTCCAGGGCTGGATGGTGCCAGGGGATACTGAGGCTGGATCCTACATCACAACCTGCAGGATGGATGGGAGGTGGGAGTCATCCTGGACTTTCAGCACAGTTTCCAAGGGATGGTTCTCTGCTCAGCTCCAGCACTCAGCATGGGGTTGGGAATGGACAGGGTGGAGCAGTAGAGAGACTGAAAACTGTGACAAAACAGCAAGAAAGTTCAAAGGAAGGAGGCAAGAGCCACTCCAATGCTCAGAGGGCTGAGCACCTCCCTGGGAAGCCAGGCTGAGGTATTGGGGTTGTTCAGCCTGGAGAAGAGGAGGCTCCCAGGGGAGCTCAGAGCAACCTTCCAATATCTGAAGGGGCTGCAAGAAAGCTGGGGGAGGGCTTTGGACACGGGGGGGTAGGGAGAGGACAAGGGAAATGGGTTAAAACTGGAAGAGGGGAGACTGAGGTTGCACATGGGGAAGAAATTACTTAATTTGAGGGTAGTGAGAGACAGATGGAACAGGTTTCCCAGGGAAGCTGTGGCTGCCCCATCCCTGGCAGTGTCTCAGCCCAGGTTGGATGGGGCTTGGAGCACCCTGGGCTGGTGGGAGGTGTCCCTGCCCATGCAGGGGGTTAGAGCTGGGTGAGCTTTATGGTTCCTTCCAACCCAAACCATTCTATGATTTTCACAACCTCTGGCCCTTCCTGAGCTCTGCCACACAGGAGGAACTCCCTGCAGGCAAGGTTCTGCTTCATTTGAGGTCTCTGCCTGACTTTAGTTAATGTTTACCTGCAGTCTGAGCTGGAAGTCCAAAGGCAGCTCCATGTCCTGGCTGGGCTGCTACAGCTGCCAGCAGCAGCTGGGCTTCCTGGCTTGAAGAATCTTCACTAACTACAACAATTAGCCAAGATATATGTGCAAAACAAAAGTATGGCATCACCCTTCACAATATTAGAAGCATAGGATCAGACTCTATACTAGAAAAAGAGAGAAGGACAACAGGTCCACCTTGAAACAAGCTTTTAGCAGCTCAACCAAAATATATCAGCGTTTCCTTTAAACAACCAACAGCAAAGCTGCAAAAGGTGGTATCCACAATAAATAGCTCTGCTGTGCATTGCATGGGCTTTCCAACACCAGGCTTGATTTCCTCCAACACAGCTTTAGGCTTTCATGGAATAACCTGTCTAGGTGGATCCCAGTCAGCTTCCTTCAAGGTCAATGGAAAGAGATGGATACCTCTTCCTGCTAAAATGGAAGTTATCATCTAGACACAAGCATCACTCCATTTCTTATTTTAGACACATCAATTTAGTGGCATAAACCCAAAAGTGTATTAGGAACAGCTGGATTCCACTGGAGGAACTAAACAGGATTAGGACTGCACTCCCTTACTTGTCCTGCACTGCTGTTAAATCTGATCAGCAGCGCTCAATGCAGATGAAAGAAAAATGGTGGAAGCACAGTAATCTCCACAGACACAAAACATGGATTTTAAGCTTCTAAGACAGCAGGTTTAGAAGGCATGTTCATGTGTGACCCAAGAGCACACAGATAAATGCGACCTTCAGCTAACTTTCAGCAAAGACAACTCTGCTTTTCTAGAATTCCGCTTTCATTTTTCTCAGAAAACTGTGCTTTTTGGAAACAGCAACTATATTGTAGCAAGGGACAAGCATTAGGGAAAAGCAATATGTACGAAGAGGTGAGTTTACCAAGATCATTCTACTGTAAGACACTTGAGAATAGCCCTGTTCCTGCCAAAAAACTCCAAGCTGCAGCAGCACCCCCAGAGACACCCTGGGGACTCACTGGTGTTCACCCAAATAGCAACTCAGGTGCCCAAAGGCATCAAACAGGAGCCAGGGCAGGCAAGGGGATGCAATAGAGCAGCTCAACACAGACTTGAGCCCCAGTTCCTCCCCCTGCCTTGCCAGGTACCTCCCAGCCCTCCTGGTGCAGAGGTTTGACCTGCAGGTGAATGTTGCTGAAAACCAATGTTCTGAGAATGCAAGCTGCATTCTGATGGAAAAAAAAAAAAAAAACAGTACAAGGAGATTTTGTATAACAACACCCCCAACCCTAGTAGAGACCCTGCGCAGCGTGGCAAACACCAAGTGGTTTTTCCTGGGAAAGTCTCAGGCTGTGTAAAGCTGAGAGCATTGCACATGGAGGGCTGATCACAGAGATTCACGTCGCTCCTGTGAAATCAGAAAGCACAAACAAGCTTGGAAGGCTTGAAAGTCTTTTAACAATCAGAGGGCAGCACTCAGGATCATGTCAGCCTTCTTAAATCACACTCTGTATCTGGCCTGGCGCTCTGCAGCAAAAAAAATAAGAAAAGGGTCAGGGACAGAGCTGGGTCAGCTGCAGCCCCCTTCTCCCAGCTCCAGCTTCCAGTATTTGCCTCCCTCTTCAGCACTGCCTATGCAGTCCCCTTCCAGCTCTCTCCCATATGACTCAAACTTCTGACATTGCTCCCCTCTGCTGTGTGTGCAGACACTGACACTCACACCATCTTCTCTTCTGCCAGTGACACAGATCAGCAACAAAAAATTACCAGGAAAGGTTCCTCCTTCCTCCTGCGTCATTAGAGCCTCATCTTTTGCTGTGTGAAGCTTTGAAAATGAGAAAACAGATCTGAAATTGAATGGGAGGGGTGTAAAAAGTGTCTGGAACAAAATACCATATGTGCAATGCCTCCTCTGTTCTCCAAGCTGCAAAAGAAAACAGCAGAGAAGCAACAGACCTGTCCTGAGGAACTGGGGATGGGAGGAGAGGAAAAAGACAAAACCAACACTTCTTGTCCACGGGTCAGAGAACTTCCAGCAGCCATCAGTAAGGAACTTGCAGAAGTGAGAGTTCCTCTCACTGAGCTGCCTGCTCAGCTGGCTCTGCTCTGCCCAGAAGGAGCAGAAGGTTCTGGCTTTGCTTTACCCACTGCTGGCAGTGCCTTGACACCCAGCATTACAGAATGCTGCTTTCCTCACCAGTTAGGAGGGGGCAGTTTATTTTTCTTGGCAGAAGCAGAGAAGGAGAGGCAGTCTGATGCACTCTGCAGCAGCAGGACACTGCAAAAGGCAATTTTACACCAGCACATCATAGAGTCATAACACAGAATGCACATTGCACACACCCTGTCTTAAAAGGAAACCTTTCAAGAGACACCTTTGCCTTCTGAAATATCCACAGTCAGAATCTCCAGCCTTCAATCCCCATCATACTTATGCTGCTACATCAAAGCAAAACCCTGTCCTGACTTTCAACTGCCCATTCCCTCTATTTCCACCCAAGTCTGCCCTGTAAATCACAAGAGGACTTTCCCACCCCGTTGATATCATCTCCTGGGTACACCTGGTCCTATCCACACCCCTCAGTGCAAACTACACCCTGAGTGCTGGGTGAGCAGTGCCAGACCCATCACCCCCCAGGTGCTGACAAAAAGGCTCAGAGGCGGCTACTGCAAGTCCAGGGGTAGGAGTCAGCAGCATCTTCTGTGTCCCTGGTGATGCAAACTGTTGCACAGTAAATCTGGAAGCTGCTAACAGCCACACTGCCCTCATCCCCTGCACACACACCCACAGGCACCAGCTATCCCCTGGGCTTCTGCCTGTCTCAGAATTCTTCCCTCAGATTTGTTGAGTCCACTCTGACACTTCAGAAACACTAAGGCAGCCTGGTGTATCAGATTGCAAAAAAGATTTTTTTTTTTTTTTTTTTTTTTTTTTCAGCGAGTCCCTTACGCTGCCCTTCTTCTGAACCATGGCTCAGGAACATCTCACCTGACTTGTTTGCCAGTATCAACACAGCTGACCAAATGCTGAGCTGTACTGTAGTGCTACCAGATGCAAACCTTCAAATGCTTCAGATAAAAACAAGATGTTCCCAATTAAAAAAAAAACAAAAAAAAAACACAAAACCACAAAAAAAAAACAAAAACAAAAAACAAAACAAACAACCCACCACAACCCAAAAAACCCCAATCCTACCACACACAAAAAGAAACCCACAACAAAATAAACACCAAACCAAAAAATACCTTAAACTACTAAAAGACTACTAAACCCATCAGTATACCAGCTGCAATAGAAGCATTTTGGAGAGGATTTTTTATTATTACTATTATATCTGCAGAAGTTAAGCCAAGAAAAAAGAAATAAACAGAACCAAGCCCTGCATCCAAGCAACCTCTCTGTGAGCAAACACAGACACATTGAAGGGCTGGCAGAACATTATGCTGAAAGTAAGTGGGGTGGGTTCTGATGGAAACACAAGTTTTCAGATCTGGTATGAAATCTGTAATGCATGGCACTGAATAAGAGTTTACATAGGCTGCACAGAAGCACCTAAATATTCATCCTACTGCTGTTTATCCCTAACTGGCACATATTCAGAGACTGCAAAGACAAAGCTAAACCAAAGCTCAGACTGACTTTTTTACCTCTAATTTGCACTGCACTTTTCCCTCCAGGGATCTGGCATGGTTTGGTTTGGATCCTATCCCAGCTCAGCCTCAGAGAAATGTATCAAACGATTTCAATGCACCAACACATTTCATTTTACATTCAAGTATTTTAAATTACTTTGAATGCACATTCTTCACATTTCAATAGTATTCTGGGTAACTTTTCATCCACCTATTTTTTACTAAGTCAAGAGTGCACGGCAACTGGACTCAACTAAACCCAGGAGACTGCACCACCAGAGAAATCCACAGGATGAAAGCTGTTTGGGTGGAGTACCCCCTTCCTTCCCATGGAGAATGAAAACTTCATCACTAGCCATTCACCATCCCCTTGTACCCAACATTGCCCACCAGGAAGCAGGACAAAGCCAGGAGCTGGAATCCAAAAAAAAGAAACTCTGTGTGGTTGAAATGCTGGTTCTGACTTTCACCCCCTTGACTGCAGAGGCAGAAAAGGGGACAACAAACTGCCAAATGTCATGATGTTGTGAGACAAATATCAGAGAATGGTTTAGGCTGAAGAGACAAAGATGTCACCAAGACGCAATGGCAGGGTTTATGCACACACACACTGTGTATAGAGTTACACACACACTAAGGAAATATGATGAGGAGGGGTCATCAAAAGTATTTTCCTCACTGTAACAAATAACTTGGGCAGCAGTAAGGGACACTTGGCTTGCCCACAGTAGCACTTCCCATCAAAACTGTAAATGGGGCCTCCAGTTGCCAAAAGCCACAGGGTGCACAAGGAATCTGAGCTTGGATGAATCACTGCTAGGACTGAACCTGCAACAGGTAAACTGGGTGCATGAAGAAAGAACCCCAGGAAGACAAAAAAAGCCAGAAAACAAGGCTTACTGAGCTGTAAACACTTTTACAGAATAGTGTGCCAAAGACAAGGAACCTGAAGCTATTGCTGTCTAACATCGTGGTCCCATGAATAAAGGACTTGGCTGCACTTTCCCAGCAGCCACCAGGCTTAACAGTTTTCTCATGAACTTAGGAGAATTTTACTTCTTTCCAATAACTCCCTTATGCTCTCAGTGGAATCCCCAAACAGCTTTTCAAGCTCTAGGAGTTGGGGCAGCTGACAGCAAAGAGGTTACCCAAAAGGCATGGCAATGATAATCCTGCAGGAATGTAGGCAAACAATAAAACTGATGCTAACCAGGACCACAATGAACTGGCTTTAACCATCATTTGAACAGCAGGGCACTGCCAAAATGAAGTGGTCTCTCACAGAGAGAGCAAAGAAACATAAAACCCCAACAGAACAGCAAGAGATTAGAGACAACTTTCAGAAAACAAATGTTTCTCAAGCCTACCACTGCAGAGGAAGAAACTCATTGCATCTCCTCCTTCTGAGGGGACCTCTCTGTGTCCTCACCTCGAGCGGGGGGGAAGCATCTTCTGGGCAGTTCTGGTTTTCTGGTATAAAACCAGTCTATTACCCATTTTCCAAGGAAGAAATTTTCTTTTGTGTGTGTGACAGGAAGGTTCTTGTCATCCCACAGCCCCTTCCTCCAGATGTCATGATGTACTCAGAGGAAGCCAGAAAGCCTGAGGAGCAGTGGCAGGACAGGCAGAGCTGCTGCCCACCACCCCTGCAGCTCAACCTGGGGATGCTTGAAAAGAGGGCACTGAGTCTGTACAGCAACTATAGCTCCTCTCTGCTCCACAAACCCTTCCTCCATCTGTAAAGTGACTGCAGATGTGCTGGATGGAAAGCCATTCCCTTTCACTCACACACCATTTTGTTCTGCAGGACAGAGGGGAAAGTGTGTTTGTACAGCATGCATTTTAAGAAGAGAGAGCATCTCTGCTTTAAACTCTGGAGATGTGGCTCTACAGAGAAGCAGAAAAATGTATCTCCTCTGGGGCAATGCAAATAGATCAAAATACACCTCTACCCAACATGCAGACAAGCGGCAACCTTTGCATGGCTGACATTCACCCACATTACAGATAAACCACTGCACAAGTCAATTACCACAGAGCTAAGCAGAACGCACACACGCACATGTTCATCCTTAGAGGTTGAGCAACACAACGAGAAAAAGCTGAAAAAGCTGTCTTTCAGAGTACACAAGCACTTCCATAGCATTAAGCTTTTTAACTTTCCTGCTGCGAATGCCAAGTGTCATAAATCAGGATGAGAAGCAGCTTCACAAGGTGAAGGCTGTCCCTGTGGGAAAAACCTTGGCTCAGGGGACATTTCAGGGAAGAGGACCTGTGTCCAGCTGCTCAGCATAATGAGGAAGGGGGGAAGGAAGAAGGATGGGGGGGGGGAAGGAAGAAGGATGGGGAGGGGGGGAAGGAAGAAGGATGGGGAGGGGGGGAAGGAAGAAGGATGGGGAGGGGGGGGGAAGGAAGAAGGATGGGGAGGGGGGGAAGGAAGAAGGATGGGGAGGGGGGGAAGGAAGAAGGATGGGGAGGGGGGGGAAGGAAGAAGGATGGGGAGGGGGGGAAGGAAGAAGGATGGGGAGGGGGGGAAGAAAGAAGGATGGGGAGGGGGGAAGGAAGGGAAGTCTTTGTTTTATGCCTACTTTGAAAAGAAACAGATTAAGAAAAAACAAACAAAGAAAAACAAACCTGGGGGAGTTTTCCTCAAAACAATCCTAAAGTAAACGGGAAAGGTGTTGTTCAAATTATTATCCCCCTGGACTCCCCAAAGTACCACTTTAGATCAGGCAGGGATCTGATGGCAAGCTGCAAACAAAACTGCAACCTTGTTCTCTCTGTTCTTTTTAACCTGGGCCAAAAAATGAATGCAAAACCCCAACTGAACCCCTCAGTCCCTGACCACAAAGAGCCTAGGGTTCCCCAAGATGTGATCCATCACTACAGACAATCCTCTCTGATCAGACCATACAATTGGAGGCTTTACTTTATTATTCCCTCACACCACCACCAATCAAAGCAGCAACAGCAGATCAGATCAGGCAAAGTGCTGCCTGGCAGAAAGATTCCTGAATAACCAGTCCCTGGTGGGAGGTGTGTGGGATTTCACTCTGTGCCATTACAGACCGAGGTGAAGAGGCAACACAACCAAAACCAACTGGCATGCTCAGAAGTCATGTTGGACTTGTATCTCAAATTTATTAAAACTTCAGGATTATTTAACCCAATCAATTGCAGCATCCCATGTATTGGATGGATACTCCCAAGTATTACACAGATGCTGCAGAGTGGGAGAACTGCTGGGTAGAGGCAAAAGATGGAACTAGATGATCTCTTCCACCCCTGAAAATTCAATGATTCTATGATTTTGTGATGGAAAGCCGGGTGAAAGTCAGCTCAGCTTCAGTTCCACAGAAGTTTCACCAATCTGCAAGCACCAGGACTTTCCTACAGCAAGCTGAAGAGCTTCCCTCAGTTTACTATTCCTGGAGATACTGCAGCCCACAGTTTCCCAGCCCTCCTGCTACTCCAGTGCCACTGTTGTGATTGAGATGCTGGAACTAGCTCTTGAATGAAAAACAAATTTTCTGCAAGCAGAACAGCTTCAAAATCTATATTCATAAAGAAAGTTTGAAGAATGTAGAGACTTCTACCCCTTTACTCACCAAAACATAACATTTCTTGGTCTTTCATACATTACAGGCTGTAATTGCTTTCTTTCCTGCAGAGCAGTCACTGTGCATGGATCTCCCACTGTATTACCTCAATATTTTTTTTCCCTAAGAAACGCTTTTCTAACAAAAAGGAATTCACTTGTACAAAGCAAACTCTATTGCTTCTGCAAAATTTCATTTGAGAACCCACAGTTAAAGTGCAGGACCCCCATGGTTACCAGTTCTGCAGAGTGACAGCTCCAGCATCCCTTGGGAGATGAAGCACAACACCTTAACACATCCTTCAGGTGAGAGAACAGCCAAGCTGATTGCCTTCCTCACCCTAAGGACACACAAAGTGCGTCTTCATCTGATGAGAGATGCTAAAGCAGTGCCTCTTAATATTTTATGAAACATTTTGGCTGGTTTTAATTTCAAAACCAGCAGCTCAATAAGCAAAGCCATGGAATGTTCCCTGAGGATGGCACAGCAGCCCCACTCATTCCCATGCACCAACCCTCTGCTTCTCCCCACATCATGCTGAAAGCCCCATGCCCTGGGAGATCCCAGGCTCTGAACACCAACAGGGACTTGTCCAGAAACTTCTCTGTCACCAGGATGCAGCACACAGCATTTGGAGCAGCTCTGGAGCTGCTTTAGGACATCCACCTTCCATGCAGCCCTTAAGCTGGACACAACATCCTAAGGTGCCCGAGCTGCATTTTCTCCTTACCTGCTCAGTTCTACATCAAGACTACAGTGACAGACTTTGATGAACCACAAAACCCAAGCATCCCACAGCATTACTTCTGCACACTTACTTTAAGCTTACCTTTTTCCTTAAGTAGCCATGTGAGACACAAGATACTCAGCAAGATGGCTCTTTGCTCCTACTGATAACAACCATCTTTTATGTCCACTCCCATCAAGGTTTGCAAGACAAGAATAGCCAGAAGACAGGTGAAAGCAAGCAGCAAGTTTAAATACAGACATAAGCAACCCCAAAATGCCCAAAGGAAAGCCTTCAGTGGAGTCTGCTTTTTAATTTTTTGTTCCAAACACATCTGTTGTCCCCAAAATAGGTTCTTTACCTGATTTGCAAAGTCCAGTCCACACACAAAGATGAGAGACCAGGTTTTTTTTACAAGGTTGCATGCCAGCAGGCTACTGCCAGAAAATCAGCACACCATACTGAGAGAACAGCGAGTGTTTATACAGATAATGAAATCCAGTTACAATCCTTATCACACCCATCTATTGCCCTGGAATTGGTCTCTTGGCATACACACAGTGGGGGGGGGGGCTAACAGGAGGGATGTTTTACCAGGATAATTCCATCCTGTTACCTGTAGAGGAGCCAGCCCATCAGCTCTTGGCAGGCCAGCAATTATCACTCTTTAGCATAGTCTGAGGACCATTTAACACATTCACCATCACTTATGAGAGCCTCAGAGGTAAGACTTCAAAAAAATAATTTAGAAAGTTTTCCCCCCCCCCCCTCTTCCTTTTCATTGGAGTTGAGGGTCTCAGAGATGCCAGAGAAAACTGCTCCAAGAGCACTCACTCTGTTCCTGGAGTCTCTTTAAATAAACTTTGATGGGAGAGGATCTGCTAGCAGACCCAGAGAAAAAGGTTCCCAACCACAGACAGCAAGTACCTCAGAGACAAGTGTGTCTCCATGACTCAATGGCAATGCACATATTGCTTTCACCAGGGGAAAAAAAATACAATACCCTGGGGCTCCTCCTTTCAAGCATTAAGAGCTGACAAGTTCAGGATTCACCTCAGTTTCACAGCCCATCCTCTTCTCTGGAAGGCAAGATATTGCAGGAATGAAAAGCATTATCCCAGGAAACAGGATTATTCTGTCATCTGAGAACACTTGCATGGAAGTGTAGAGCTGAGGGGCAGCTCCTGTGATCTTTCTGATTAAAATGATGCCTCAGGATATTACTCTCCACCCAACATGAAACAGTCAATTAGACTGTGATACATTCATGTAATAAAGGCGTCTTCTTATAAAATATGTCAATCCAAGACTGAAGAGCAGTATGCTTTTGCCTTGAAGTTACCTATATCAGAGCAAACATGACCAGTAAAAGCAGTCCTAAACAAGTTAAATTCTGACATCTGAGGAAGCAGAGAAGGGAGGTGGTAGGCAGGTGTTTTTTCCAATCCTATCACTGTATTAAAAACAAACAAACAAACAAACAACAACAACAAAAGAAAGAAAAAAGGGGGTAGGAAACTAGGGGAAGTCAAGGATAATAAGCTAAGTCTGTTAGGGACCATCTTTCCTTTTCATTATTAACTTTATGTACATGTACACATCCACACACAAAAATACACTTACCCAGCACCTACAGACACCTCTACAGGTACCACAGCATGTTAAACATAACAACACAAAATTCTCTTCATGGGTGTCTGCTCATCATGATGACCATCAACAAACACTTCTTAGACCAGCCTCTTGCGCTGAGGAACCTTAGTGCACATTTAAAGCTTCCAAGCACAACTGAGATCACCCATAAAACACACAGATGGTCCAGCTCTGCTTCTCCCCAGCAATGCTCTGAAACAGCACTGATGGACACAAGCAGCAGGCAGGATCCATAAATCTTAGAAAGGAAACAAACATCATCACTGCTCACCATCTCCTCCTGTTCATCAGCAAGAGAAATCTCTAGATACAGCTCAGAGATCATTAAAGATATATTTCTGAATACATGTGCACTACCAGAGTTCTAAGGGCACCTGGTGTGATCCTGGGGTGCCCCACACCCAGGGACAGGAGTTGGACTGTGTCATCCTGATGGGTCCCTTCCAACTCAGCAGATTCCATGATTCTATGATAATGATATTGTGATGTGATTCTGATGATATGATTCTATAATAGAGAGCACTGTCCCAGCATCCTAACTCTTGTCCAGTGAAGCCTAATGAGGTCCTTCCCCCCTTCTCAATTGGCAGTGAGCTTTACATCCAACCAAAGGACACTTTAAATAGTTTTATGGAAAAATATTTGCATTTTTTAACACATCTATGGGACTCCCTCATACACTCTATTTAGCTAGGACTCATTACTCAATATATATTTCATATAAATCCCACCTTCTGAATCCTTTCCATTCGTTGTAAATGAAGCTTTGTATGTAAACCCAAGTACATTCTGCCCCCATTAGGAAGCCAATTACAGCAGGAAAAACAAGCAATTAACAAGGTGTAAAATAAACATCCTGCCACCTGCCTTTTAAGAGCAACCCCACTTCAAACAAATCACAGTCTCAGCACAGCTTTCAGCATTGGCAACTGATATTACCCATGTATTTATGCAGCAGCTGCTCTTCATTGCAACAAATACTACAGCTTACCAGATAAGGTCAGCATATTTTTTAAAAAATATATAGCAAGTATGAAACCCTGCTTGGAAGACACAAATGTTGCTTTTAATGAAATCTGCAGCATCAGGCTTGTCTGGTATTACAGTGAAGCTGCAGTCACAGCCCCAGCTTAAAGAGGCTTCTCTTCATTTCTACTTGCTTAGCAGCTTCTGCATTTGTTTCACTAAATCCAGAGACCTGAGCAGCTATGGAGCAGCAGGCAGAGCAACTAAACAATGCAAAGCTCTACAGACTAGAAAAGTCTTCCCTCCTTCCAGCATCTTTGCTTCTGCTTCCTGGCTTCCCTCACATAGGAAGCTTTATCCAACTGCAGGCAAGGAGCAAGGCACATAATGGGTCAAAAAGCCACCTGCTCAAAAAAACCAAGGGGAAAACAAGATTCTATCTGAATGTTGGCTCCTTGAGCCTGCAGGCTCTGAAGGGCAAGGAGGAAGTCCTTCTAAAGTCACACTAGCTAACTTCAGATAGAGACAGTTTTCTTTCCTTTTGTGGAATGGGATGAATTACACACTGCTGAGTAATTAACCAGGACTAGAGAAAGCCCAACAGTAAATCTGGAGGATTTAATAGACTTACAGTGGAGAATGTGCCTGAGAAAACAGCAGTCGAGCTTCATCTTGCACAGATTTTTTCTTATCTTCCCCTATCACTCTGGCTCTCTGCTGTTACATATTTATTTGTTAAGTTTTTCCAAGTCACATTTCAGTTCCTGACTAATGTCCTATTTAATCACTCAATTCAAGAAGCATGCAAGTCGTTTTTTTTCTCTTAGAGTTTTTCTCTCCGGCTTACTGAATTCTGAGGAGCACCAAACAGCACCATACCATGAACTTCTGCAATCATATACAGGATTCTGAAGTGTGTCAGAGATGCAGGGAAAACTGGTAACATTTTGTTTTCTAAATGACCACTGTATACAGGGCTTTTAACTCCAAACAGGGCCAACAGGACTAACCAGGTTTATAGAAGGTCATGATCAATAGTACCACAACAATTCTTCACTGAAAAGCTCTTCTGAAAAGTCCTGAATTTAATTCACTCTCCTTGAACACAACTGCTCCCTGAGTGGCAAACCACATCCTAGAAGACCCAGGTGATCACGTAGAAACATGCAGAAACAACCAGGACAGAAGAAGGGAAACAAGAGAAGGTGAAAAGCTACCAAGTCTCTGGACCCACGAGGGCGCACACCTAAACCTGACCTCCTGCAACCCACAAAGTTAAAAAGAAAAATAAAATTCTAAGCTACTGTTTTCTCATGCTCCCAGTAGGAGCAGAGATCCCATGACTCCCTCTAATTACAGAGACGGTCACAAAAGGCATGATTTGCCAACCCCAGCTGCAGGAGGTCATATGCAGCTCAAGCTATGAAAGTATTTTAAAAGTAGTTCTGCCAGGTCAAGTAAATGACTTTTGACTTTTTTTTTTTTTTCTTTTTTTAAAGCAGCAGCAATATTTTTCCTTGTATTTTGTGGATGAGAGAGTAGGAAGCAGTCACCAGTCCTAAGTCACCAATCTGGGATTTCTGTACCCATCACTAACACTGCCATGCTGAATTTTGTACACCTAAATAAGCCTCAGCCCAACAGGGATGGTGGACAGAACACTGTCAGCTCTAAGATGTTGTTTAGATGAGAGGAAGAAGTCCTGTACTGCATTAATCAAGCAGTGGGATGTGTTCTGTGCAATGCCCCACAACAAAGACTCACACAGCAGAAAAGCAGTCAAGTTCTCAAACTTACTCCAACTCTATTAGTTGCATGGAAATCTCATCTGCTCAGTGCTGAGGAGTGCTCCAATGGATTGCCAGGTCCTTGAGGGCACAAAGAGTCAGCAGCTTGGGGCAAGAGACCAGAAACAGGGTAAGAATTTACTGTTATGCAGTTCTATGATTAGTTCTAGGAGACTGAACTCCAAGTCTTTAAATTCTTCCAAAAAAAAAAAAAAAATGCTTCAAGAGACCTAATACTCCAGTTCTTAGCTCTCTTCAAAAGGTGGTGGAAGAGACCAAATTTGAGTAAATACTAAACTGCAACAGCTGGGGATCAGCAGCACCCAGCTCAGCTGAAAAAAGAGGAGTTGAAAAGATGGAATGCTACAAATGGGAGCTCAGTCCCCACAGTCACCCTAATCAGCATAAGCTGCAGCCCATAAAACACTGATTCTGATTCCTAATAGTGACATGTGTGCACATCCCCCCCAGTATTTTGGATTTGTGTGGTTTGGCAAACAGTCAGATTAAGCAGAGGAAGGATGAAGTTGAGCAGAGAATGTTCTCTAGATGTTGCAATCGCTTCTGGTCACAGATCACACAAAAAAAACCCCTTATATTTTCTACTATCAAAGAAGCTACAGCCATGAGAGGGCTCTTAGTTCATTAAGCCCCCCACCCAGCCAAAGGAGGTTATCCAGAAGAGACATAACCAAGTTCAAGTAATACCAGGAGAAGGAGCAGAGTAAGTTTTTCTTTGAAAAAAGTTGCTAAACAGTCAGATGGGGAAAACAAGTCTGACAGTTAAAATCCAGTTTTAAGAGATAAGCAAACACTGTTGTACAAAGCAGCTGGAAGATGCTAACCTACACCTAATGCTGTGGCTCTGCCACGAAGCCCCTCAACAGCCCCTCTTTCCCAATTGCAGATTTCCATCTCCAAACACCAATGCCTTTCACTGCACATCGAAAGGAAATGACTTTGGAGCCCTGGTGCTGGAAACGCTCAGCCTCCAAATTCCCACCAACACCCCCCAAAAAGAAAATAAAACCAAGAAATCAAAGGACAAAAAGAAAAGACACAGTTTGGTTCCCCATTGGCCTACGACAGCAATAATGATCATAATTGAGATGGCAGGAGGTTCACCTCCTCTCCATGCCAATTCCCTCCATTCACAACAGTGCAGAATTGTTTCTGGGACTGCAGAAATCACTGTCTTTTCACTAGCAATCAGGAGGGTAAAAATGCTTCCTAACAACCTCAACCCTTTACTTGTTAAAACAAAATCATTTGCTCGTTTACAGTTCAAGTTAGGTCTGGTGTTTCTGAGCAGAGGGTCAATAATCCAGTCGTTCAAAAAAAAAAATAGTCACGAAAAACGTATTAACATAAGCTATGCATTAAGAAAGAATTATTTGTATGCCTGTCAGGAATGGCTCTGCCGGGTGTCAGCTCACGGATACTTCAGCAGGAAAACACTTCGGGATAATTTCTGCTCTGCCCGAGGACAATCAGCGTAATGCTAACAAGTGGGGGATGAGGAGTGACCGTCCCAGGCTTCATCCCAGAGGTTCGGAAGCGCAGTGTCTGTCCCTGAAGTTCGCAGTCTCCCCAGCACACTTCACTTCACTTCACTTCGCTTCACTTCGCTTTGCTGAGCACACGCCGCGCCCGATGCCTCCCCAAGCATCGTTTACATGAACCAAACACCGCTAAACCCTTTCAAGACGAATTATCCTCTGCTACCAAACCCCCGCGGCTTGGGGTGCGGGTTATCGCTTGCTTTGCCCGCATCCAGCGAGGGGAACGCGTCCCCCAGCCCCCGAGTCCCGCACCGCCCCGGGCAGCAGGACCTGGAGGTACCGCTTCGGTTCTGTTCGGGGCACGGACAGCTCAGAACGAGACGGAGCAACCGGGACGGTGTCAAGCCCAGCCTGACCCCCGGAGTTCACAACTCGGCACAGCCGCCGCAACCGGACCGGGACTGCCCGGGGAGGTGGGGGGGGGGGGGGGTGTCGGTTCGACCGGCCCCGCACAGCCCCGAGGGAGCGATAATCCGTGGGGACGGCTGTGAGCCCGGCTCCTGCCCTCCCCCGCCTGAGGGAGCGGGGAATAAGAAAGCGGAGAAGCGGTTCCGAAAGGGCCAGGGCGCTGGGGCAGTCCCGGCAGCCGCTCCCGCAGCCCCGCACGCCCTCCCCCGGCCGCTGCTCAGCCCGGGTGACCGAGGGAGAACCCGCACCCCGTCCCACAGCCCTGACCCCCGAGGTCCCCGTCACGCCCGCCGCCCCCTCCCCCGGGCGGGTCACCAGTTGCGCTTCCCAGCCCGGACGGCTCCGGTACCTGAGCCGGGATGGGATGAGAAGTCTCGCCGCTGCAAAAGCCCTTTCGGAACGCAACAAGTGCCCGCCGGGATGAGGATGAGGAGGGGTTCCGGGCTCCGCACCAAAGCTGCCGCCGCTCCGCGTTCCCGGCGCCCCCGCTGCCACTCAGCGCCCTACACGCGAAACGCGAAAACGATCCCGCCCCCCCGGCGCGCTCTCTTGAGCCACCCGGGCCGCCGTACCTCGGTCTGTACCATCGCTGCGCGGCCGCGGGGGTGCACCGGGTCCTCTCCGCGCCCTGACCGCCGCTGCGGGAGCAGCCGCTCCGGTAGGAACCGCGGCCCCGCAGTCCCCAGGCGGGACCGGGAGTGTGTTTGACGGGAGCCTTAGAGCGGGGTTAGCGGGCGAGCTGGCACCCGTCTCCTCGGGGGCGGCTCGGCCCGGCCAGCCGAGTTCCCGCGGCCTTCCCGGGGCCTTCCCGCCACCTCCCGGCCCCTTCTGCCGGCATGAGCCGCTGCCCGCCTTGGGCCCTCTCCGGTTCCTCCGAGCCCTCTCCGGTTCTCCCGGCCCTGTCTGGTTCTCCCGGGCGGGTGTGATGGGTGTCCTCCTCGGAACGGCCCCGGGGCCTCCTCCCGCTGAGCCGGCGTTTGGGGCCTGACCCAGGGATCCGTTTCTGTCGTTGTATTTGAAGGTGGCGTTGGGTAATTTGGGGCAAAGATGTGACACTGTTTGTTCTTTTGTTTGTTTGTTTGTTTGTTTAACCTCGCAGCTGCAGTGGAAAAATGATCATCCCGGTGCGGTGTTTCACCTGTGGGAAAATCGTTGGAAACAAATGGGAAGCGTACCTGGGCCTCCTGCAGGCTGAATACACAGAGGGGTGGGTGCTGAGCCCCCTCTGCCTGGGCTCCTTGCGGATGAGACTGCCCTGAGAATGAGAGAAACACATTCACTGTACTGCAAAATAGCTGTGAAGAGCCTAAAACCTACAGATACAATCTGTATTTAACCAGGGATTGTAAATTCTGTTAGGTTAGAAAGTACTTGTTACCTTCCTGAGTCTTTCTGGGTAGTGGCATGGATTTGTCTGAGGCATAACCTTTATAGCCAGAACAGTCTCAGGGATTTAACTCTCCAATGGGAAGGAAAAAAAGAAGCAGTACAGTCAACTTTGTCACCAGCATGGGCTTTCTTTAAAGGTGAAATAAGTTTCACAAGGAGTAACCAATATTGGTGACAATGGGTACCCATTTTATTTTTTCTTAAATAATTGCATATTCACTACCCAGAATTGATAACCCTATTTGAAACTGTTGGTTTGCTGGGGAGAAGAAGAGGTTTAACTGCTCGAAATACTTGATAGTTTTATTTTAAGAAGTCTGAGCATGCTTTGCATAGCAAGAATTGTCTTAAAATAGTTCAAGGGGGGTCTGGCTGCGGGGGGACTACTTCAGAAGGGTTTGAGAAGGTGACTCTGGATAAATACCTCCACTGTCACCAAGCATGAAGAGAAAAAAACATTTGCAATTCAAAGTGAAAAAAAAATTGTGAGTTTGAGCGACTTTGCAAAGTGATGTTGAAATTCTTAAGCAGAAAGAAAAGAGTATTTGCCTTGCACATGGTTAAGCTTATTAATAAGTTTTTTTTAAAGGGCTTATGTCAAAGAACTATCAGAAGAATGGATAACAACACAGCTTTCACTGCCTTTTTTCTAAAGTAAATCTGAAAATATTCTTAGGTTTAGGATACTATTTAATCAAATGTTAAACAGTGGAGCACAGAACAAGCAGGGGAGGAAAGCTTTGGGTTTTGAGACTCATCTAATCTTTTGGAAGTTGCAATTAATTTCTGTGCTTCTCATTGCTCAGTGTGGCATTTGCAGGGGGGAGATTTCCTGTCCTCCCAGGCTCATTAAAAACTGTCCAGTGTAAATTATTCAGCACTTTCTCCAAATCTCATTACTTCTCTGAGTGGCCTTTTTAGAGTGTATTTACATCCCAGACCCTATCTAAGGCAGCAGAGTAGAAAATTGCAGCTGCTAAACAAGATATTTGGCAAGTTCCTACCAAAAGGAAATATTTTCCTTTCATTTATGGAGTGAAAAGCATTACAATGATATGGGTTGCTGGTCATTCCTCAGCAATACTGACATTTATCAGAGCTATTCTAGTAGTATTTCTGACTTAGTTTCCAAGTATTTTTCCTCAAATGTTTTGGAAAATTTAGATACGGTGATATTCTTTATGCATTTTTTTTGAACATGCACTGTTCATACACTTAACTTTTGCAGATGCTACCCCTAAAATGAACAGCCCTCCTGTCTAAGCCCTTGGGGAGCTGTTGACAGATACAGAAGTTCTGATGTCATCAGAGAAGCTGCTAGAGTTTGACCCAGTGCAGTCAGACAGTGCTGGAACCCAACAACTCTTTACCAGGGTCCAGCTTAGGCAGAGGCTTCCTTTCAGTCATTTGTACAAAACTGAAGAAGCAGAAAAGTATCTGTCAGCTTCTTCCTGCAGGAGAATAAACACCCAAGGTCAGTCATATTTCATGAATGTCAAATTCTGAAGGGGTATCAGACTGGCTTTATGCTTTATAGAGTGGTGTGGGAGAGCTTAGGTATTGTCACTGAGTGCTCTGATAGCAATATCCACTGAGGACACATGCAGTGCTTTAGGGTAGGAATGACTCATAAATTCTCCACCCATATCACAGAATCTTGAGCAGTCACCCAGCAGGAGTTAAGTGGAAAAGCTGTAAAACACAAATTTCTTGTTGAGCAGCCTGCACATCTGTGTGGGGAACAGAACAGGCTGTGCAACTGGGTGACTTCTTACCTGGGAAGTGGAAAGGATTGTAGCCTTCCTTTGAATTAACATCTCATCCATAGGTGGGGTAGTTTGCATCCCAAGTTACTTCAGTGTCTCTCTCACCCTTTCCACATGGCTTAGATCACAAATTTCTCATGTGAAGGAGGCAGGTGTCATCCTCAGCTACACAGAAATATATAAATAAGTATATATATATATATATATTGTTATAATGGTGCTCAGAGATGCTGCCAATAGCATGGGTAACAATGCTTAACAGATGTTACTCCTTGGTCCTCTGTCAGGAATCTGTTGTCTTCATGCTACCTCCTGCCATACAGCCAGCAGGAGAATGTTTCAGAGCTGTTTCTGTTGCTGCATTCTCACCTCTTGGTTGATGAGATTCTTAACCACATCAGCTCCTCATTTTTCTATTTGTAAAAGGAAGACTGAGTTACTGCGACTACATAAGGTTATTAATGTACCATCTTTGAAGTCTCTTTCCATCTGCAAAGACTAACATTTCATTTCCAAAATCAAAATATTTGCATCTCGGTTAACTCTGAGGTTTCATGGCCAAAGGTGCCCTCACAAGTGGGGTAGTTCAGAAGAGGCCCTGTGTGAGAGTTAGTCTCTTAGGATTCTGTTCCTCTGGGAATTCTGCAGATTTTTCTCTGGAGCTGTCAGCTGGATGCCACCTTCAACAGAAGATCATGTGCCAGAGAGCAGGCACACACCCTGTCAGCAGCACTGCATGGAAAAGAACATCACCACCACATGCTAAATGGGTTTCTTCATTTTAACTGCAAACTTAGCTCTCCTCTGTGACTAAATTCAAAGTAATCAGCACGTTGCTCAGCAACACATACAAGTGGCTCTGAGTCACTTCTTGTTTTTGTGTTTGGGTGTTGTTTTTCCCTTGGATTTGTTTTTTTTGTTGTTGTTGCTTGGGGTTTTGTGTGTTTGTTTTGGGGGGGGTGTGTGTGTGTGTGTGGTTGTTGTTGTTGTTCTGTTGTTTTTGTTGGGGGGGGTTTAACTTCTTTTTCTTGTTCATTAACAGAGATGCCCTGGATGCCCTTGGCTTGAAGCGGTACTGCTGCCGCAGGATGCTGCTGGCCCACGTGGATCTGATTGAGAAGCTTTTGAATTATGCACCCCTGGAGAAATGAGATGAAAAAAGTACCGTGGTGCAAGCCATGTGGAACCTATCTCGAGTTCTAAACTGGACTTCAGACAGTAAATGATGAAAGCCACCTGTAGCACAAGCAGAAATACCCCCCCCAACCAACTGTGCTCTCTCAGGGAAACAAAGGAACGATGAAGTCCACTCAACCAAGATTTGGAGCTTAAATGAAAAGTTTGGATGCTTCTTTTTAATTCTGTGTTTGGAGTTGTTTCACAAGCTTTTAGGTGCATTTGCCAGCTAAAATAGGTGTTTGTTCATGGAGAGAAATGAATACATTTCATTAAAATGTTGAAATAAAGGAGGTCTTTCCTTGCAGCCTTCCTCCAGTTTCTGGATAAAGTATCTTGCCTGTATCTCGCTGATTACTTTGTGGAGCAGTACTAAGTCAGCAACTCAAGTGTTTTGTGCCAAGCAGGTGAGGGGGTTAGAAAGATGGGACTGAACCTTAAGGTTCAGCAATAGGGAAGCCAGTAAATTCAGGAAGGATGAGGTGTTGCTCCTGAAAGTTTCTGGAGCTAGCAAGAGTCTGCTTTCTGGTGCAGTTAAAGTCAACTTGCAGTTTCTACCCCAATTCTCATAAAACAGTGGTCCTGCTGTGTTCTAAAAAGCAGCAGTTCAGATGGTGCAGTGCCCTTCACTTAGGTGAAAGATGTCTGAGTGTTCCTACAGCAAGCCTGGATGTGAGAATTCATGCATGCTGGTGTGAAGAGGATCAAAGTCTTCATCTTGCCAAGCACCTGCACCATTCTGCAGCTGCTCCACATGCAAGCTTGCCACTTATTAGTCATTTCTTAGGCTTCATGGAGCAGGGGGGTACTGCCTGGCCAAACTGCACTGCTCCCTGAGGGAACAAAACACTGCTTTGTGTGCAGAGCTTGTGAGAGAGCTTGCCAAAAGCTCTCCCCTTCCTGTCACACTGTCAGCTGGAGAGAGGGACCATCCAGAAAATAAATCATGTTGGTGTGTGCAGTTAAACACACCCACCTCACCTGAAATGAAGGAGGCCAAATCCAAAGCCTGTGCATGCTCAGGGTTCTGTTTAGATGCATCAGTAGCCTGTGTGCTAGGAGCCTCTGTAGGAGGAATCACTGGTGCAGCAGTCTGGCAGAAAACAGGCTGGATGGAGCAGGGGACAGTTTGCAGTTCTGGCTACAGTGAAACTTTTGGCACTCACCTGCTGGTTAAGAACTACCTCTGTGGATTCTCTTCTGTAGCTGAAGTTAGTTTAAACAAAAGCTGGGTTTCCAGAGGTGTATGTAGCTGGTGTGTTTAGTGCCTCCATGCAAACATTAACACCAGACTGGCTCACAAAGTCAGATGAAGTACAGCTTCACCCTGCTAATCTTTACCCTTACTTTTCAGTCTTGTACAAGCTAAGATAAGGTGTTTCCCATATTCAGCAAGACATTTTAAGATCATTTGCCTTATCCTAATGCAAAATGAATTAAGCAATCAGTTCTAGCATGAGTTTCATAGTGGTTAATAACTTACATTCTGTGGGCCTGCTGTATTGGCTACCTAAATGCACTTAAAAAAGAAAAATCTTAGGCAGTTTTTTTTTTTTTAAAAGGAACACTGAAATATAGGATGACCTTTCCAAGCTGCACTCCTGTAGGACACTTTCCCATATGACAGAGGAGCTTTATGTGGAGGTAGGTGCTAGCTTGTTCACAGCCAGATCAAAGCACCATGCCCAGCTCTGCCTCTGAGCTGGAACTGAGAAAGTGTCACAGCCCAGGCTGGGGACATCTGGCAGAGGCAGCCCATGTGTCATGCCATGGGAAAGCTGTCAAGGAACTGCCTTAGATGAGCCAAGAGGACTTTTTGTCTGTCTGCAAAAGCAATCTTCTCATCTAGTTTTCTCCTCTGGAATAGCATTGCTTTTGGAAGGTGATGCCAAGATGCCAGCCATGAAAAGCTATGGCTCTTAAATACTTACAATTAAGATGCAATTTGCAGAAACATGGCAGGCCTCATTCAGACATTCAAAGGAAAAAGAAAAGCCACCATAGTTACTCTCATTACTCTTTCTCAGGCAAAAAAACAGGGTGAAGGGGGAGTCAGTAACAGTGGTGTTGCTCTGTCAGATTATACAGGGAATACCAAAAAAAACCCCAATCAAACATAAAGAGTAGAAAGACTAAGTCACAACAGGCACTGCTATTAGCTCATGCAGCACACCACAACCTGCCTGAAGCACAGTTTTGCTCTGGGAGGTTGCAAATGCAGTATTAACAACAACAACAAAAAAAATGTTTCTTTAGTGAGGTAAAGCAAATGGTTCAGGGTGTTCATATGAAAGTTTGTCCCACAGGTTTTTGTCCTGGGGAGAGTTAAGAGGAGAAGCAGAGCTTAAAGTGAAGATGAGGTTTGGGAAAACCTAGAGAACCTGGAAGTGCCCAAGTCCTTGGACCTGCTGGGAAACATCCCCAGGTCCTGAAGGAACTGGCAGTACGTTTGAGAGGTCGTGGCAGTCTGGAGATGTTCCCAAAGACTGGAAAAGGGGAAACATAATCCCCATGGCAGGGAGGTTGGAGTAGATGATCTCTAAGGTCCCTTTCAACCTAAACCACCCTATGATCCTCTTCCATAAAGTCAGAAAATTTTTCAATTGCTTGCTATAAATCTCAGCTTTCACCCCTACTCTTTGTTAACTAGGAAAGTAATTCCCTTTCTGCTGTCATTTCTCCTGTGCTTGCTTCTGCACTGTTAATAAGATAAGAGTATTGGATCAGCTTTCTAACTTGCCAGATCTCTTTGAGAAGAGCCATTAAATGTGCTTACAACAACTGTACTTTTTCAAGCAAATATAGAAAACGGGCTTATTAAGAAAAAAAACAAAAACAAAAACTCTGTTTTCTCTGAATCTTAAAAAACAGCCCTTAATAGAATCAACAGATAGGCAGAAGTGGGGAAAAAAAAGTTACTGAGTCCTTAAATGCCTGAAAAAATCTGTCAATTAGGACTGCTGGGAGAAAAAAAAAAAAAAAAAAAAGCAGCACACTACACACAACCAAAAAATTCCTCTGTAGTCATTTATTCAACTTTATATATGAAGCATTTCAGAAATCTGTTTTGAATGACTGTGGCAGAGATCAGAGTACTGTGTTATTGGAAAAGCAAGCAAACACAATCAGGTGTGACAGAAAAACCCCTGCCAGGCAGGCAGGAACCTCCCTGGGGCCAGGGGGTTCTCAGGCAGGGCTTTCACCCAGCAGCAGCAGCATCCCAGCAATCAGTGCCTGAGACACACACCAGGACAAATGAGCTGGTAAAAGAACAGAGGAACATGCTTGTGAAGGCCAGCACCCATCTTCTGCTGAAGCACCAGCACCAAGGTTCTGTCTGTGCCTGGGAAGCTTTACATTCCTGAAAATGCCAGTTTTAAACAAAAAAGAAAAAACCAAAACCACCTCTTGATCGCGATTCTGAGTCCATCTGCAGGAAGGCTGAGAAGTGCTTTCATGCCTGGCTGTAACAAGCCTTAGGTTTCAAAAGGAGCTTTGCTCTGAAAAACACCTCTGGTGAGGCTCTGACTCCAGGGTGACTGAGAGATGGGTGCTGGGTTCCTGGAACCCATGGCAGTTCCTCAAATGCAGTCTGGAACTGGATACTGAAGTCTGACTTGATGTGCTTCCTGCCTATGTGAAGGAAAACAGAAATCTGATTACAACCCCTGATCACAACACCCATAGCTGACTGTGACCCAACAGCTGCCTCCCCACCCCTGTGGCTACAAATCTACATTCCACTGGTAATAAAACTATGAGGATCCATAACACAGAATTAGGGTGTGCAATTCACCTGAGAAATGCCACTATTTCCACAGAATCACAGAATGCCAGGTTGGAAGGGGCCTCAGGGATCATCTGCTCCAACCTTACCCTCCTCGAGCTACTGCCACAGCCACAGCCTGGAAGCTGATGGGGGGTCCCAGGAAGAATTTTCTCTCCTGGTCCTCTCAAACCAGGACACTCCTAATAGTTACCAACTTCTGTACTGATCCTAGGAAGAAAACAGCACTTTTACTTAGTCTTCTATCTGATCAGACCCGTGTGGACCTGTTTGAGCCTCATTAGCCAGTGAGATTTTCTTACTCCTGGAATTTCTCAGTTGAGACATCTCCAAAATAATGCTGTTTCCACCTGGCCCTGACTGTCCAGATGATGAACACAGCTTTGATTTCCCCTTCAGTGCATTTGTGCCATGATTTACACTGTGGATTTGTTTTCAGATCCAATTTCTATTCAGCTCCTCCAGCCAGTGATAAGGCATTTTCAATCTGTCAATAGGGATATGACAAAAGCAATGTTTCAAAGCAGAGGACAGGAGGCTCATGGCTGAGACCTTGGCTTTGCTGTTTGATGTGTTTCCCCTGAAGTCTGTGGGAGTCTTTCCATTACCTTCAAGGTGATTTAAAATGGCCTGGTGGCATGTGGTGCTTTACACCACTTGAGTGTCCAGGATTCACCTGTTTTCTTAAGTTCTGCTAAGAAAAGCTCTTTGAGGAGTTCTTATATACTCAAAAGAGCTTCCAGACTTTGCTGCAGACCTCAGGTGTGAGCACCTCCAGCACGTAAGGCCATTAAATAATAATTAAAAGAGAGTAAGAAGTTATCTTTGGCTTCCATGCTTCCAGCCATCCATGGGGAACTGCAAGGCAATCATCTCCACTTCAGATTAGCTCTTGGACACCATTTACATGGGAGTAGGTGTTATTAGAACCCTCATCTCTTTCTCCTTGACACTGTCTTAAAGAAATAGGGAATGTAGAGCAAAGATATATAGAGAGTATTAGGTTCCCTACCTCCAATCTTACTTCTTCTCCACCCGTGCACACCTCCCAGCCTTTGCCAGTTACCTGTTTGGGTGATGTTCACCTTGTCTTGTGCTTTCAGGTCACACGTGGCTGGGGGGAAGGCAAGAAGCACCTCACAAGTGTCCCCACCATTTCCTTTCTGATAGATCAGCTCTTGTGATCTTCAAATGCCTTGTAACAGCTAATCCATGCAGGAAAGGCCTCCAGTTCTCCCTCCCAAATACAAACCAAGTGTTTTATTTAAGACAAGTTCATTATTTCCTGCTTTCAGGAGCTGAATAAATAGCCATCAAAGAAAGGCACTGAACAGCAGACAAAAAGCTAAAAGCCTGGATACTTTGGGGAGTACACAAAACCAGCAGTTAACAGCAAACTTCAAAGCAAGCTGCAGAGGCTGTGGTCAAGACATTCTGTAGGCACTAATGATTTTGAATTAACCCATATCCACCCCAAGGATTTGGAGCTATGAAGAATGAATACTCAATAGCCACTTCCTAGGAATCAGGCCTCCTTTTAAAGGCAGATCTGCTTGGAGCACTTAAAGAAACGAGATGCTTTTTAAAAGAAAATTACAAAATGAAATAAATAAGTGCCAGCAGCAGGATGGATGGGCTCAGCACCCACCTTTAGGTGCTAACCACCTTTCCTGAGCTCCTGCTTTCAACATTTTCTAGTGGTTCATCACAGTGGTATCTTCAGAAGTACCTCAGAAATTAACGTAAATATAAACACAAACACAAACCTTCCTGTTCTTCCCAACTGTCCTGGTTTGGGCCAGGATAAAGGTGATTTTCTGGTTTGTACTTTTGCTTTCAGCTCAGTCTCTTGTAAGTAGTTGCACTTGCTGAAATTAACAGCAAGTTTCTCAGGCAGTGTCTGCTTCTAGGACTGATAACACTCGATGTTTATAGTTACTGCCAGAGCCTGGGATGCAGAGCCAAGGACACTGCTCAGCTCTGAGGAACATTTTACCTTCCAGAAGGAGTAAGGAGGTCCCACCTGAACCCCTCCTTTGGGGAGGAGCAGACAAGAGAGATGCCAGAATTGACCAAACAGAGTATTCCATCCCATACACCTCATACTCAGTATAAATTTGAGGGATCACAAGGGTCAAACCCCTTCTTGTTCTTCTTGCCCTTCCTGCTTCCCTTCCTCACCTGTTCCCAGTTTTTGCTTCAGCATCCTGGGAGGATTCCATCCGTTCCTCTGCCTGTGCTCCTGATCCATCCCAGCCTGAATCTGTGTGTTCCTGCCTCCAGCTCCCCACTGCTGCTGACCCCAGGATTCCAGCCTGGACTTTCCCAGGGCTGCCCTGCAGCCTCGGTGGTGACGTGAGAGTTATTGGGGGGAGGGGGGTGGAGGAACCTGGTATCAATTTTCCTGTCTATTTGTATATATTTAGTAATTTTTCCTATTTATCATTCCTGTTTCATTAAAGCTGTGTAGTTTAGTTTCCAACCCATAAGTCTCTCTCCCTTATTCTCTCTCCTTTCTTTATCAGGGAGGGGAGGGGGATTAATAGAGAGCAGCTGGTATTTGGTTTAACAGTGTTAAACCCTGACACCAACCTCTCTCCAGAGACCTTCCTCTTTGTTGGGACACACTGGAGGAGGTGATCCTTGAACACGGATCAGGTTTCTTGGGTTCCTCTCCTCATCCCGGGATACTCTGACCAAGCAGGTTCTGAAGAGGCCAAAGTCTGTTCTCCTGAGCCCTGGGGGAGATCCTTGTCACCCTAAGGATACCAAATCCCAACACTTTGTCATCGCTGCCCCCGAAGCTGCCCTGAAGCCTCACATTGTCCTTCCCCCCAGCCTTCTTGGCAAACACAGAGCCTCTCCTCCCTTGGAGAAGGAAATTGCTGCCAGTGCCCTGGAGGAACCTCCTGGATCCAGTGCCCTCCGGTACCTCCTGGGGTGGTTGAGGTCCCCCATGAGGAGCAGGGCTGGGGAGCATTGAGCGGCCTACAGGAGGCCAAAGCAGATCCCCCCCCCTTCACTATCCCCTTCCCCTGGTTTCCTTTGATCCCTAAGCTCTCCATCAGCTCCTCCTCCATCCCTGGGCACAGCTCCATGAGCTCCAGCAGGTCCCTGGGGACTCGGTCCCTCCTCTCCCCCATCCCCGGGCTCTCACCTCACACTGCTCCCCGAGGCCTCCGGAGGAGCAGGGGTTGGGATGGACCCTGCCCGGGCTTCCTCAGCAGCCCCCGACCACCCCTCCTTCCCCGGCATTCCCAGGGGCTTCTCCCTGCCTCAGGAAAAGCTGAGGAACTGAACCTTTTCCCCGCCATTCCCTTCCCTTCCCCTCCCCTGGGGCCAGCCCTGCAGCCGCTCCCCTCGGCTCTCCCGCTGAGGGGGGAACGTGGCTGCTGTGGCCTTGCAGAGGGAGAAAAACGCCTCAGCTGAAGGTGTGTGTGTTTGGGACAGGACCTGAGGAGAGCAGCTGGGCTGTCACCCATCCCTAAGGGTCTCCATTTCCCTGCCCGATCCTCATCACCTCCCCCTTCAGCCCAGGAGCCATGAGGAGAGTCCTCAGCTCCCCCAGACCCCCTGTGCCTCCTCGGCTACCCCCGGGCCAAGGACCCCTCTCATCCACTGCCCTCAAACCCACATGCAATAGCCTTAGACACTTTTTTTTTTTTTTTTTTTCCAAATGCCCTTTGCTATTTGAAGTTCAGAGATCAACAGCGTCACTGCCCGTGGGGATGAGTTCCCACTCAAGAGTGTCCGACCCAGAAGGTACCAGAACTCCACCATAACCTCACTTATCTCCAGCTATCAGCTATTTACTCCTTACAGTCCTGTTTCCCCCTGCCTCCCAGCCCCCCCCCCCCCTTTTTTTTTTCCCCTTCCCTTTCTTCTTCTAACTAAGTTTTCCCTGGCGTAACATCCTCCTCCCCAGACACTGCTTGGAAAGGGAAGGGATGAAACATTCACTTAATGGGAAAATGGGGTAAATGGCAATCAGAACAGTGTCAACAACAACAACAACTCCAGGTGTTGTTGGTGGAACAACCAGCTCAACACCCACAGCATCCTCCTCCCAGGAGCTGACAGGTCCTGCCCAGCTTCCATCAATGCAGGAACACCCAAGCCCTCCAGACTCCCATTTCCAAAGAAAGTAGAAATGCAGAACTTTTTGTAATTGAGCTTACAAATTCGTATGCAGCAATGGAAGAGCTAACCCTTGGACTAAAGATATAACATGAGGCTTTCCTGAAATTGCCCCCAGAAATTTAAAAACCAGAAAGATGAGTGCTTCTCTCAGCTGTAGACCTCCACCTATAATGAGCTGTGCAGATGAAGCAATTACTAACTTTAGTTTTTTAAAGGAGCAATAGCATTTTGACCAGAGGGCCTTCCTGCAGGAACTAGCTAGCAAATGGCAACATGAAGTTGGTAAGGATCTGAGTGTTTCAGATCATTACAGAGATGGCCCACAGCTCCGCAATTCACATTATTCATTTTATGCCTGTTTATTATTATTGAACTTCGGATCCACTCAGCATTAAATGCAGCCTCGATAAATGTCTGCTTTCTTCCATTAAGCAACAATTTGAAAAGGCAAAAAGGTAATAATTAAATTCGGATTCATAATTACTTCTAATAAATAACAGGAAACAAATGCCATGGCTTCAGCAGCTTCCAGAGCTGCTGCTGAACCAAACCAGTACTTTTTGCTGCAACATGGAGACATTTCCATTTCAGATACAGTGGGAAACATCTTGAAACACAGCTCTTCGTGCCTTTGAGGAACCTTTGAGGTGAGGGAGCCCTGGCCCAGGCTGCCCAGGGGGTTGTGGAGTCTCCTTCCCTGGAGACATTCAGAGCCCCCTTGGATGTGTCCTGTGTCACCCTGCTCTGGCAGGGGGGGTTGAACTCCATGATTTTTTGAGGTCCCTTCCAACCCCTAACTTTCTATGATTCCTGACAGCCTGGCATCCCCTGTCCACCCCACGGCCCCATGCTCTGAACCCCTTTTCTCCCATCCTTGTCTCAAAGCACAGATGGGTAAACAACCTGTTTTGGGTAAACCTGCTTTGGGGCATGCCCAGGATGCAGGTCTGGGTTGCCCAGAGCAAAGGTGGAGCCTCCAGACAGGATCAAGATGGGCACACAGTGCTCAAGGGGAAGTTCTTGGAAGTTGGAGCCCCAGAGCCCTCAGTCCCTGCCCCTGCAGCATGCTCAGGAGGCCAATGAATCCCAGCTGCTTCCACATCTGAATCCAGGGCAGATTATCACAAAAGAAAGGGACTCCTCCAGGGGACACTTGCTCAGCAGAGCTCTTCCCTCTATTGGAATAATTTTATAAATTATCCTCATCCTTCTTCTCTCCCACCCCACCTCCCCCACATATTTTCCCAACTCAGAGCATCTGAAAGTTGTCCTAAACACTGAATGTGATCAGGTAAACACAACCAGAGGGAGCTTCAGGTCTTTGCTCCTTCCTGCACATCCACTTCCAGAGGGGTTCTGCTGGCAGAAGTGGGGAACTCATATTGCATGGGAGGTCACTGCAATAGCACAGACTTAAGCTGGTCATTTCTTTCTTCTCTCTTTTAAAAGCTACAATATTCAGGTAGCTCAAAGAAAAACAGCCTTTGGATTTTGTCTGCTCATAAATCCATCACAACAGCTTGAGGGGAAAACAGTAAATAAGATATTGGAAGAAGAGCACAAGAGGCCAGGAGCAGAGTATCTGCCTCTCTGGGTGTGCTATTTGCAACCAAAGCCCAGCACCAGCCCGTGAGATTTGTATCTGCTATTGATTTGTTCTTAATCCAGAGAAATGCCCCTGTAATGAACCCTGCTGTGCCCTTAATGATTTCATATTGAAGGATGGTGGGTGCCTCACTCACAACAGAGTCACAGCAATACCAAAAATAGCAAGCCTCATAATAAAATGTTATTGAGGAACCTGGATTTCAATATAAGAGGGACTCTGCTGTACTCAAGGGCTTACTTGATACCAACGCATACTTTAAGAAGTTGTATTAAAGTCATATCAATGCCTGAGTTACAGAGGCAACGTGAGGAGCTACTCCAGGGAGCAGCTGAGCCCCAGGTCCCAGGAAACTGTCAGGCAGACATGGTGCAGGCTGGATTTAATCCCACCAGATGCCTAGAAAGTACTGGGAAACTTGGGAGAGCTGCCCACAGGAATGGGAGAGTGTGGTGCTCCTCAGGAAGGACAGCAAGTGAACAGGTCCAGATGCCACCAGCCTGATCCTGGCTCTATCATTCACCCACTAGCCATGGGCATCAGCCTCCTGGATTACCAGTAGCCTGCTGGCACTGCAACTGGTGGAAGCTGGCTTGCAAGAGAGGGCAGTCACTGCTGGGTGCTGGAAAGAAGCCAGCATCCCCCCCGGGTGCTCAGGTCGAAGGCTGACCTCCCTTGCAGGTAATTCCTCAGCCCTGGCAGCAAACAGCAGCCTGCCAAGATTCACCCTGGAGATTCCAGCTGCCAAGCAGGCTCCCCAGCTTCCATCAGCATGGACCTCAGCCTGGGGGCCCAGCCAGATGCCCCCAGCAGATGCAGAGGGTGCTGGGTGTCCAGCTCCTCCCACGGGTGGAAGCTGCTGCCAGCCCAGGGCAGTGGATCTGAGCTGCAGGAGGTGTCTGCAGGCATAAACCCAACACCCCAGCACCTGGGGTGAGGCAGAAAGCATCTTGCCAGCTGCAGGAGGGCAGATGACCTCTCCAAAGCAAGAAGAGTATCATCCCAGAGGGGTGGATCCAAACATGGAGATCCACCTTGGGTAGGTCTTCTGGCTGAGAGGAGGTCAGAGATACAGACTTTGCCACTCAAATTCATGCCCACCTCTGCCGAGGACCTCTTTGCACCTTAAGCCTTGCTCACCCTCCTGTTACCTGGATATCACCCACTTCTGCTGCCCTGCTCCTGCCCATCACCTTGAGGTGCAAAGGAGTCCGTAAGAACTCCAAGGAGTCCCTGAGGTGCTCCAGCAGTGAGAGGAGAGAAACACGGGGAGGGGCAGCACTGCTTCCCTGGGCCAAATGCCACTTTTCCCCTTTTCCAATCTACTTTCCCCAGACCTATGGGAGGGAGCATCCCTCACTGGGTGAGAACAGCCCGAGATGAGGTCTCCTCTCTCCAGGAAACAGCAGAGATTTTTCTCTTCTTAGAGAGCTGTGGGAGGAACAGGTACACACACACAACAGCAAGCTGAAGCGGGTGTTTGAGACTGCCTGCAGGAGAGGCCACTTGCAAAATGTCACTACAGAGCCAGGCACAGCTCTGAGCAATGGCTCAGACAAAAAGCATCTCCAGATTTCCTCCTCCCTTCATTTCTGTGGTGTCCAGCAAGTGACCATCTCTTGCCCTCTTCACTCTGGTGTTAGAGATGTCCAAATCAGCACTCACCTGTGTATCACTGGGCTTTTGTTTGGAAATAAAAACTGGAGCAAGGCAGAGCTGAGAGGAAGTGACACTTGTTTTGTACCCTGCAGGGTTTACTCATCCCAGCATACCCCAGTCCTGCAGCTCTTGCTTTCTGAGGAGCTGAACCCAGTGCGATGGCCCTTCCACTGCTGCTCAGCACAGCTCAGCCCACCCCCAGGGTTTCCTCTCACTCTCCTCAAACCACAAACTGCTCCAGCCCAGCTCCTGCTCCCAGTTAACCCAGAGCCTGGAAGCCTGGGTCCCCCCAGGATTCAACAAGCACTCCTGGACCCTGTCTCCAGGGACAACTGAATCCCGGGGTGATGAAACCAAGAGCATCACTCCAGCAGTGCATGGAGAGCAGAAGTTACTCACATTTACATTCCTGAAACCTCTGCCTGCAAGTTTCCTCACATCTCTGGGCTATACAAAACTAGAAGCAATTGCTGATGCTGAACCACGTAGCCTGACACCAATCTGCATTCCTTGTTGCTGGTTACAGATCTCTGCTACCAAAGTTCAGCAGTTTCACAGGGTCCCAACTCCTTTGCAGAAATATTTTTATTGTTCCTTAGATTGAAGGCAGCACTGGAGTGGGGTGGCTGCAACTTGGACTGTGTGGGATTTGTCACAGCTTGTACAGCCACTGAAAGTTTTCAGTCTACAGGGACATAGAGAAGGAAATAGGATTAGAGCGGGAGAAGGAAGAGTGATTGGAATTAATTTGCCCCTTGTGCTCACTCCCTCAGATGCAGGACAGATTTCTCTGGTGCTGTTTATCCACTCCCATCCAGCACCAGCCCTGATAGCACCTGAACACCTGGCCAGGCCCCTAAGGGGGTAATGACCCCTTTTGTCAAACCCCAATGCAAGGAGTGTCCCCAAAGCTCCAGGCAAACCAGGGACACGAGGCCAAGCTCCTGGATTCCCACTCAGCACCTTACCCACACACTCAGTGCCCCCTGCTCCTGGGAAATCCTGCCCCTGCTCACCAGCATTCACTGAACTTCAGTTCATTTCCAGAAAGAAGTGGGAAGTATTTTATTGAAAAGGGCACCAAGAGCCCACATTTATAGGGACTTTTTTCTTTAATAGCCCCATCCAGTGCCACTAATAACAGTGGATGAACTGTATAACATGTTTGAATAATATTTGGGCTTTTTGAAGGTTTTTCTTTTTAGTTGAAAAACAGATTTAATGCATGCACAGCCTTCTTTGATGCCCTGCAGTTTAGGGCTCCACTCCCTGCTCTGAGGATCAGAATTGTTCAAATTGGACAAACCTCAGGAGTTTTTCTTTGAGTAATTCTGCCACAGCTGCCAGCTGGATCTCAAGCCACCATTCCTGAATGCTGCATCCCAGAACAGGCAGCAAGAAACCAAAGCCTGTAAAACAACCTGGGGAAGCAACTTCAGGAAGGAGCTGAAGCTTTTGGGGCCTGCCCTGTGTTCGCCTGAGGATGATGATGACGATGATGATGTCCATGCCCTGCTGAGGGACCAGGCAGCTGCCAGCTCTGGGGTGCGGGTGGGCAGATGCCTTTTTCTTTCCAGGCAGTGGCAGGCAGGGAAGTGGCAGCTGAACACAAATAGGGTACCAGGGGGTTGGCAAGAAAGCAGTTTGCTGTGTGGGACAGCAATTCACAGTGGTCTCTTCCTAATCCTGGGCTGAGGAGCCCTTTTGAAGAGAGGGAGCTGAGGCTGTGAGTGTTGGGTGGCAGCTGCCTCACCAGGGGAGAGGAGATTCCTCTGCTGGGAAGGGAGAGGGGGACCCCAACTCTGGAGTTCTGAGGAAACGGGTTACAGCATTTCTGAGGAAAATAAAAAATACAAACCTCACCTGAAGCTGAAATCCTCCAGCCTGGCAGGAGGAGACACAAAGATACAGCCACGGGTGTTCAAATCCAGGAAGCTTTGCTGGACACATCCTGCACCCTGGGGCCAATGCCAACTTTGGGCTGAGGCTCTGATCATGTAGGGTGCTAGGGGCTGGGTGCTACCCCTCCACGGCCAGACCTGCTGTACCCATCACAGCCACCCCTGGGACTGCACAGGGGGAGGGATGGGTTTTGCTGTCCCAGTCTGGGGACACAGCAGCCGTGTCCAGGATCAGGCCCTGCTGGGGCACTGGGCTCTCTCCACCCTGCATGCAGACAGAAACTGCTCTTCCCTTGTCAGCAAGAGAGCTCACTGCTCCCACAAATGGAAGCTGTAAATGCATGGTGCTCAGCAGCTCCTTTTCTGCAGGTGGGAGCAGGAATCAGGAGGCAGGAAGCTGATGATTCTTCGTGGTCTCAGCAAGTGCAGAGTATTTTCTGCTAATGCAGGCAGCCAAGAAAGCAGGAGGAGCAAGAGAACTTCCAAACCCCAGTGTTCCTGACTGTCTGCTGGGCTGAAATGAACCAATCACTGAATTAATTCAGGGGGCAGCAGCATCCTTGCTACTCATGTGAGATGAACCTGTTTGTTTGGGAGCATCAGGCTCCTCCCCACAAGGAATTTTCTGAAGATTTCTGAAGATAACTTCATGCCATCTCCACCCCAGTGCCCCCTTGGCCAACCAGGCAGTGCCACCAGCACCACCCCCCCCTCCTCCCTGCTGGGCTCTGGTCCCCAGAATCACACTCCTGAGGCACAGTGCATCCAGCAGCCCCTTCCAGAGCAGAGGAACCAGCCAGGACCTGCACAGGAAAACCAACCCCAGCAGGAGAAGCTGACACACACCCCTGCCCCAGCTGTGCTGCTGCATCAGGCACCTCTTGGCACCCAGCACCCTCTCCCAGGGATGTGTGGACAGAAATACCCACAGAAACCTGGGGAGCTTTCACACCAGAGCATTCCCCTTTATGATTTCCCAAGCAGGGGGGATTTCTGGTTAACTTGCATACAACCACTGCCAAAACAGCCATACAATCACTGAGGCTTTATAAACCAAAGCAAGGGGCACCAAGGCCTCCCTGGGGTAAAACACTTCACAATTTAATGGCAGGAGCAGAAAGAGCACATTAGGAAATGGTTGATTGTAAGAAGCAGCCCTGCAGAGGAGCATGAAATACTTGCAGCTTATTTGAAACAGTTTGACTGTCCCAAAACTGGACCCTCCAAAGACTATTTACAGCTGCTAGATCTGTTTTCCATTTTATTCCTGTGCAAACTGGAACAGACCAGACCACTGCCTGAGCTCATTGCTGCAAAGGGCACAGCCCAAACCTCCAGGTCCAGAGTGGGAGAAATCCATACTCCAGCCTCGAGAGGTGGCAACACCCAGGGACAGTTCAAAGGAGGAGAAACGGCTTTGAAGCAACCCTTGCATGCTGAGAGACAGCCAACTGCAGACCTCCCAGACAACATCCCTGTGCCAGCCCTGCAGAAGGGAGGAAAAATTCCCTTTGGGATTGGGAGAGAGCCACTGGAGTCACACCGCACCCCTCCAGAGGGAAACAAGACAAGGGAGGAAAAGGGGGAGTCCTGGGCACTTCTCTTTGCTGGGGCAGAAGAGCAGCTGCCTGGGGCACACTGCTAAGAGTCACCCAGATCCCCTCCTGTGCCCCCACTCCAGGGCTGGGCAGGGGCTCAGCCCCTCCAGCACCACCTCAGGAAACTGCTCTCCAGGATGGGCACATCCTGCTCTGTTTGTGTCCACCTTCAGCTCACCCGTCCCAGCAAACAGGCAGCCAGAGCTGCACCTAAATCCTGGGACAAGGTCTCCTGGATGGCTGGGACCACTTTCCTCTCCTCCTGACCCCCCCCTCACCGAGCCCCCCAGCTCCTGTCCCTCCCCCCCAGGCATTGCTGGGCTGGGGTTTTTAGCACAAGTCCCTGCTCTGAGCCAGCTGCAAACCATGCACGGTGCCATGGTTTGGTGACCTTCCTTCCCTCCCAGGCAAGGGGACACCCGGGGACACCCCCACCCTGCTGCTCCCAGAGCCCAGCAGCCTGCATGGGAAGAGCTGAAGTCAGAGCCCTGAGAGCCACCGGGTGGCCATGGCCAGGAGCTGCAGGCAGAGCTTGCCATGGAGGCAGGCAGAACACAGCCCCAAGAGGCTCCTGTCCCCAAGGGTAAAAAAATAAAAAATAATTAAAAAAAAAAAAAAAATGAAGGTCACAAATCTGCTCCCTCTTTGTGACATGTCCACAAGAGAAGGCACAGCATGTAGAGCAAATACTCAGCACCCACTGGCAAACAGCACCCACACAGCCCTGGGATCCCCCGGGGGGAGAAAAAGGCAGCCCTGCTGCAGCAGCCACCTCCATCCTCAGAGTCAAGAGACAAAGAGGAAAGATTCCACTCTCTGGAAAGAGAGGACAGGAGAGTCCTGGCCCCACTGACACCCTGAGCTGAAGCAGAGGCAGCAGCAGGGCCAGCAAAGGCAGTGCTGGCACAGCACCCCCTGCTCTGTCTGCCCCAGCAGCCTGGCCATGTGTGCCAAACCTGAGGGAAGGGTCCCAGGGACTGCACTCAGGTCTGCAGCCCTCAGAGGTGCCATACCTAAGGTCCTGTGACTTCAGGCACCAGGGTGCCACCCCAAGGAGCAGCAGGTGACACCCAGGCTGGCAAGAGCAGTGACAAGGAGGAGGTGCTTCCCCAGCTCCCACCTCAGCCTGGTCCTCAGGAATCTGAGGAATGAAGCCGCAGAAACCATCTGGATCCCAGTTTTACAACACAGAGGAGGTACAGAATCTTATGCTTTATTTTTCTATTAGTCAGCAACATAAAACAGTTAAAAAAAAAAAAAAGGCAATTAATATTATTACACAGAGAAAAAGTATAAAACAACCCAATGGACACAAGCCCACCTACTGTTCATATCCCAGTCTTCTTGGCCTCTCCTATCCCTGTACAATATATTTGAAGGGAACAGGAAAAGGCATCTACAAAAATATGCTTAAGAAATACTGTTTAAAGCAACATGCTCAGTATTTTCCTCTTAGTTAGTAGTCAATACTTGTCAGGAATTTGGTTATAAAACAAGAAATAATTTAGAGATTTCTCCTTTAGATCACTACATAATAATTTAGATTTCTTTGCCCTCTTTACTGCTGCTGTGGAAGGAACCAAGGATACACCTGAGTTCTTCCACCTTTCTGCATTAGTTAAGGATTATTTTGTGGGTCTGATATTGATGGTGCTATTCCAGATTGACCTGCTCTGAATTTTAAGCTGTCACCTTTTAGCACCAATCTAAGATTTCTGCTCAGTGAACTAAAAACCCCACAATACTGCGAGACCACCTAGGGGCCTGGGTGATCTTGCTGTGAAAGGATGGCACCACTTAAATAAAGGCCAGGAGAGAAGAGGCACACACTTGGGAGGAGGGAGAGAAATCTTCCAGGTATGAGAGACTCAGCTCTGGCTCCAGCTGAGTGCAGAAGCATGGGACTGCTGAGGAACTCCTCAGAGAGCATCCCATCATTCTTGTGTAGCATCCTGATACCTTCATGTTGGCTCAGGAAAAGCCGCAAAAGAAATGGATAAATCTTGCTTCATAGATATATCTAATCACTGCATCAGTAAAGCTTCACTTAAAGCAGAAGATCCACAGCTTTTATTATTTCATGACAGTGAAGAGGACCTACTGAACTCCTGGCTCACAGCAAGGAGGGTGGCCTTCCCCCAAAGGGGGCCAGTAAGGTCATGGCTTGAGAGCCACTGAATTACAGAGCCAAGTCCTCAAGTTACAGACACTTCTGTGGTGGTGGTGATGGGGAGAGTGGTCAGGTTGGCAGGCGCGAGGGGAAGTGGCAGAGGGGGAGCAAAAGAGTTCCTGAAGCTGTTAATATGGTTCTAATTTTAAATTCTTGTACAAGCAGCAGGTGAAAATCATCCCAAAGATCTACGGGGTAAAAAGAGAAGAGAGATGCGTGAAAAAAAAAAACAACAAACCAATACCAGAATTGATGTAGTGGAGACAGCAGCTTTCAAATGGACAGCCTGGAGTGGATAGTTTCTGCCTGGGGATGCTGCACTCCAGCTTGCAATAAGCAGCAAAAGAGAATAATCCATGCTAATCCTCATAATTAATCACTAGCAGCTTCTCTGAGGTGTAAATTGGCTACTTGACAAAGGGGAAGATGAGGAACTCCCAGAGATCTGCATGTGGAAGAAATGAGTATTGTGTGCCCTCCCCTCTAAAATGAGAGTGAAGAGCATCCATATCCTGTGCCTTTACCCCTCAGCCCCTCCCAAATAATTTACAGACCCACCGTGCTGTTCCTCAACACGACATAACCCAGGGGGAAATTCTGGATGACTTCAAATAATTCCAACAAACCGTGGTGTGGGGAAGCCCTCCGGACCAGCTCCTCAGCTGCAGGGACACCCACGGCCCATCCCCACCAGAGGTCACTCAGGCTCCAAACATTGCCGGCACAGTTCTGCAGAAACCTTCCCCCCACCCTCCTTGCACTTTTAACCAAAAGGAAATTTTGCAGACCAGCAGAAGAGGCTTTTGTTTTGGAGCTTGTGAATCCTCAAGTCCCCAAGAAGTACCCAGCAGCTTCTCCTTGCTGGGAAGGGAAGAACCTAACCCACCTGATTTTTTATCATCCCTCATCTCTAGGGTACCTTTAACTTCTTGCCCAGCACCCCAAAACTCCCCTCAGTCTTGTTACCTGCACACAAGCAATGCTGAGCCCCACTGCCCCAATAATTTTCAGATGCTCTTGAATGAAGTTTTCCAGCTTGGTGATGCAACCACTCTGCAGGGTGAAATGAGGGACATGGAAAATCAGCTTCATTTTAACTTCCTGTTAACTTTAATACTTTAATGTCTGTGACCCTTGAAAGCCGTGCTATAAAAAGCTGTGTCTGTGAGCAACTTTGTCACCCAGGATCACTGGGACAGCTGCAGTGATGATATGAACTGTATCATGGTTTGTACTGCTCAGGAACCACCAAACAAAACCCAGGTGGCTGCTAAGCTGGGCAGGAGCTCAGCAGATTCACCCCCACTTCAGAGGGAGCATGTCATTTTTTGCTGAGATACACAGCAAGGTTTCCTCACTGCCTGGGACACACCTGGAAATGGCCTTTACTGCCAGCAAGCCAAAATGAGATGTTGCTGAGTGGATCCAGTACCCAGATCTCTAACATGACAGCAGCCTTTGAAGAGTCAATTCCTACCACTGCCACTCATGACAGCAAGCAGTGTCAGTGTGGGCCTGGGAAGCCAAGCTCTGCCTTTCAACTGCATCCTTGGCTGGCATTGTGTGATCCTTCCTTTCCTGTTTGAGGCCCAAGGGTTTTTTTTTTTTATAAGGCAAAAAATAAATCAGAAAGAGCATTTACTGCTTTTTTGATGGGGCTTAGGTTTGGTTTTTTTAAAGAGTTTCCTTTAACTAAATAAAATATTAATCTTCAGAGACATGTTTCCCACAGTAACAAGTGGGGGATTTACTGGGTAGGCTACAGAAGAGCCCCAAGGGTGGTGGGGGAGAGCTCCATGCATGCAGGCAGAGGGAAGGAGTGAGCACACAGCCCCATTTTTCCCACACCAGCATTAGCCATTGAGGGTCAGCTGCCCTGAGATGAAGCAGGTCCTCATGTCCCTTGATCTAACACTTTTCTAGACTTTTCTTCCCTGAAGCTGCTAGAATCCTTTCTGAACTCTGAGACTTCACATTACACCGTGCAGCACCTCACTATAGGTCCAAACCTCTTGCAGCCTTTTCCCTGCCCAATCCACCTGGCAGCTGTACCTCCTGACAGAGCAGCACAGAGAGGATGGGAACTGCCAACCCTGCCTCTCAAATCATTGTGGGCTTCCCCTTTCTGAAACACTTCATCAGCCCTCAGGCTCTCTCCTGCATTTCCTTAGTAGCTCTTCCATTGAAGGCACAAACCTTGTGGGAAAATCTTCCTGAAGAACCAAACTCAGCCAAGCAGCTGGACATAAGAGGGGCTTTGGTAGACTTCCCCTTCATTCCCCAAAGATAAAGGTTTAGTTGTTTGAGTTGCTTGGCTTAAGGGCAGGTTTTATTCACATCCCTCTTCCAAGTTCTGCTCTAAGCACTGTGAGAAGAACCACCACCTCTTCACCCACAGCCCTCCTGAGCTGTCAGGGGGACAGGAACAGGGAATCAGTTCCAGCTGCTGCTCCCCAGGCTGCATACAGGTGCTGGTGTCCCTGATGAGACCCCACAGAGTGTCACAGCCAGCAACTTAAAGCCAGGTGACAGCCCCAGAGGATGCCAAAAGAAATGCAAGTACTTTTACCAGCCTCAGGCAAACTGAGGCTGGTACCACCCTGAGGCCAGTACTTTTACAAGCCTCAGGGTGAGTAAATGGCCTGAGAGTTACCTGTTTACTTATTCAGCTTGTCTGCTTCTTTTCTATCTCAAATCCAGCCTTCTTTTCAGTCCAAACTGCAGCACCCTGAAACTGGACTCATTTGTCTCCTCCAGGGCTCTCTTTCTTCCTACACTGTTTTCCAGTGCTGCAGGTCAAATCCTGCTATCTCAGTCAAGGACCAAAAGTATCTCCATTTGCACCTCACTGAGTAATTAAAATGATAGCAAATTGTATCAAATGCAGGACCCACCTCAAGCTCCTTGCCAGAACCAACAACCTATTCCACTTCTCCCTATAACCACAAATTTAATTTATTATTCTTCTCCATGTCTACATATAAAACAATAGCCTAGACAGAAAAATGCTCAACTAGAGAAATTAATTTTGCTTTCTAAGGACTCCTGCTGATTTTGAAGCCTATCAACAGCACCACCCCAACACCCTTATTCCTTTTCCCACCTCCCTGAGGCAGGTCTGAAGCCCTTTTGCTCTTTACCTCCTTGTAGATGTTGGAAGGATGATCTCTCCGGCCACACAGCTCAGTTACTGTCTTACAGCAGCTGTCTGGGACCTTCCTTCCATTGGCTGCTGGAGATTTTATCCACAGGCTGTCAGCCCAGTCTGTGTAGTTGTTGCTCCCACAGCACTTGAACTGCATGCACACAAAGCAAAGGTTGAGTCTGAAAGCACCAATCACCTCCTCTCTCCCTCCCTCTTTTTTTTTTTTTTTTTTATTTTTTTAAGGTGACTATAATTATTGGTCACTTCTGTGTTAAAAATCCCCAAAATGACCACTAAGTATCAGCTTCACTCATCTTTCAGTGACTTTTGTCCACTGCTGGGATGAACTGTAACCAGAGTGTATCTGCAGCTGTCTCAGCACCAGTCCGGAGGGTGTTAATAAATAGTGGTAACAAGTTTAATTATTAGTTGCTATTGCAAATGCGCCTGCTAAGGCAGTCTGTGTGTAACAGGCACCATGTTTGAGTGTCTGGAAAGAAGGGTCCTTTCTGTGGGGAAAGCCTGTCAGAACTACAAGACCCTGAGCAAAACCACCCCTGAGCAAGGCACAGCTGAAGCAGCAGCAAGAAGGCTCTTCTTTCATCACACCTTGCTCTACCGAGGAGCATTAATGAATGATTTCTTGGCAATTTCTCCAAAAGTTTGAAGTAGGAGATGGAAACAGTGACTTGGCAGTTCCAGTTCAATTTGGGAGCAACTCAGATGTTGCTTCTCCAGTGCTCCTGGGTGTGGAATTCAGAGCTCACACTTGTGCAATTCTGCCCACTGCATGGCCAAGGCCCTGCACCCCACACAACCTTGTCTTGAATCTGAAGCAGCAGAACTTAAACTCCAGAAGAAACATCTGTATGTGGGATTTCTGTGTGTTCCATCTCTGCCTCCAGAGATCCCTACCTCCTGCTGCAGTTTGTCCACTGCACTGGTAACACTCTCTTCTCCCTCCCTCCGGTACTTCTGGGTCATGGTGGTCTTCAAGTTTTGCTTCAGTTCCATGCTCAGCTGGATGGAAGAGACAAGCAGAATAAAATCACAAGGCACATTCACCCCCTAAGAGCAACTCAGAGCCCTGCATACACTTCAGTGCCTTTGCTCCCAGAGAAAAGCAGCAGAGAGCCTGGTGGGAGCTACAGCTTCCTTCAGCATCAGCCTCAAAGGCTGGACTGGACAAGCTTATTTTCAACTGATTACACATCATGCCTCCATTTGAATATCTGGAAGGATGCACTGCAGCATGGAATTTCAGCCTGTGGTACACAACACTGTATGGGGCCTCACTTTGAGTATGTAGGACTGCCAAGAGATGCCTGCATTGAAAACGGATATAAAAGGGTGCCTGCTTACATATCAGCACGCCTGTGAGACCACATGCAGTGTTCTCCCTCTGATGCATGTGACAAAATACTAAAAACCAAATCACTGTCCAGGAGCAGGAGGAACTCAGAGTTGTGGGCATGCTGGACTGAAGCTACACAGTCTGAATAGCTCATGTGTCAGCATCCAAAAGGATTCCAGAGGAGGGAGTTAGGTGTGGGGTTGCAAGGCCTCTCTTTGCAACACTGACAGAGAGACAAAGGCTGATTTTGGAATCAGAATTTCTAAAGCATCACCATCAACCACTGGGATGTTTAAGTGACTGCATTCAAAGACATTCCTGGGGAGGCTCTTCTAATCCAGTTGAATTCTTCTCACTACCCAGGTGACAGCCAAGAAATACCAAAAAGCTACTCTTTTGTTTGTTTGTTTTGTTTTTTTTTTTTGTCATCCTGGTTCATACAGCAACACTGCTTTAGTGGTTTTAGTTAACCTGGGAAACTGTAAGTTTCCTGTACCAATAAGCAACATCAACATGCATTTTAAGTGGTGTCAGTGAATGGAACAGGTGGGTAGCCTCTCTGTACACCTATTATTCTACACAGCCAAGTAGTAAACGAGGGGCCAAGCAAGTGGTTATGCTGAACTGTGCAAAATACAGTCTGCAGTTCATTCTCCCTTTGAAACACAGTTTTTTTTCCAACCCCATGTGTCAAATGGGGACAACACCTACCTCACAGAGATGGTAAGAGGCTTCATTCATTAATATTTGCAAAATGCTTTGAGATCCTTGGCTGGCAAGCTCTAGAGAAGTGCAAAGGACTTAGTGTAATAAATAGAAAGGAAAAGCTTCAGCAGCTGGAAGGCATCAGAGGCAAATAAAGAAGAGAGAGTCCATTAGCAGAATTATTACTTGGGAGAAAAGCAGTTACCTGCAGGCTCATGGGGAAGTACTGCAGCATGGAACAGAGATAACAAAAGAAACATTTTAGACATGCAAACACAAACTTTGGAGACCAAAACAAGGGCTGAAATAAAAAGGGTGGCAAACAGAGCAAGCAGCCTGCAGCCAGGAAAGAGGAGGAACTTGTCAGCTGGAGGACAAGGGAAGTGCAGGTGTTGGTCACAGGCTCCCTAAGGGACCCCAGGGCACCCAGAGGTACAGCTCCACATCTGCTGTCCCTTATTGCAACCTAAATTCAGCTCCCCTGCAACCACTGTCAGATATAAACTTTGTCTTTGCATGGATAGATGGACTCATCTCATGCCTGCCAGGATGGATCTCTCCCTGTTCAGTACCCACACTCGTGCCACCGATCCCTCCTGGCAGGAGCCAGCACAGTTCTTTGGCTCCTTACAAACCATCAGTGCCCATCTCAGAGAAACAAAGCACAGAAGGCCCAAGAGGAAAAAAGGATGGCAAGGAATTCTGGCAGTGAAGCCAGCAAGATGGGATGCCCAGTGGTTTTTCAGCCAGCCACTTCACAACAACCTTAATTTGCCCTTTCCAAATGATTTCCAGACATGAGACCAATTTCCCAGGCTGTTTCAAACTCCCTTTGAAAACAAAGTTCTGACTTCAGGCTCTGCTTTCTGAAGCTGCAAAAAGTGCCAAGCTAGAAATGCAGCTGCTGGGAGCCTCTGCTGCTCTCCAGCCCCTCAGCTGGGCTGGGTAACTAAACTGAACAACTTCCTGGCCTTAAAGGACCTCTCAGATGGACCAGTCATTATCTCTGCCATTTCAAATGTATGGCTCTTTCTATACATTCAAACAGTTCCTGGATGCAACAGGAACAGTTCCCATGTCCTGAATATACCAAGTGGCACTAACATGATTTCAGTTCCTTGTACTGTGCCCTGAAGGACATGAGGAGAGTTCCTTGATCTACACAGACTCAAAAGCTGCCTTCTACAAGGCTCTGGAGAAAACCAGCACCCAAAGGTGAATCACGGGAAGGAGCTGAGCAGGTGCTGCAGGGTAACCATCGTGGCTTTGTCAGGAACAATAAATAATCCAAGGTCTGTGTGGGCAGGGGAGTGTCTACAGACACGTGGAAAGATGATCCACAACCAGACCACCCAGGCCCCAAGCTCCAAGCCCAATTCTGGCTGCAGAAATGGGAGGAGAATCAGCTATTTTCTGTCCCTAGTTTGAGTCTCTAATACTTACTCACCTGCTGGTAGTAGATATAGGCCAGGATTCCAGCAATGATCTCCAGGAGAAAGATGCACAGCAACAATATGAAGTACTGTAAAATAATGTGAATAGCAGGACATTAGAAGAGAATGTCAGGAGATGCTGGGAGCCAGCTTTTCATGAGCTGAGAAATTCAACACTGCCTTCATCAGTGCCTTTCTGCAGCAGTATTCAAAGGCAGGGAATGGGATTAAGATCTCAATAGAGTAGGAAAGGAAAAATCCTACAAGTTAAAAAAAAAAAAAAGAAAAAAAAGCCAAACCACAAAAACAAACCCCCAAAAACAAAAAACCCACCTCACATGTTACTGAAGAGAAGCAGCAGTAAGTGTGAGTTAAACGCCTGGAGCCAGAGGGTTGTAGAAAATTGAGAAGTGCAGGCAACTGAGATAATATCACTGGACCAAAGAAACTTGTGAGTGGATAACCTGATGACTACACTCAATATAACAGCAAATATCTGATTCTGACATCAGTTTAAGGAAAAAAATTTTACTTATTTTGATACTGCTTAGGGCAATTCACCAAGTTACTAAGGAGCAATGTTATAATCACAATTCAAAAAAGCCACAAAGGATCCATTTCACCAAGGATAAAGCAGAGCACCAAAGCATGAGCATAAATAACAGATTTATGTTCCCAGTGACTTCTGTGGGACTCAGGTTTGAAGACCACTTTTGAAGCAGATGGACTTGAGCATTGATTCATGCTCAGAACTGTGACTACATGTTCTCCTGAACTAGGATCTAGATAGAAAAGATCAGTATCTCAAAACCAAAGTGAGAAGAGCTCTTGAAAAAGTAAGAGAAGAACATGACTGTTTCTTAAAGGTTTAATGGCAGTGGAATGGAAAGGGGTGAGTCCTGCCCACCACAAGGAGAATTAAATGGACGGTACAGAAACCTGTTTGGGGGCACTGTCCCTATACATAAATAGGAAGGGAAGTCAAACCTTTGATAAGGAACAAATGTCCTAGATTAAAAAGACTGGGCAGGCCTGAAGACAGATCCTGATGTGGCCACTCTCTCCTTAGGGTCAAAGAGAGCTTTCCAGGGAAAACCCCTGTCCTGACACACAGCCCTTGCCTTGCTCCTGCCTAGCAATAACAATTCCTTTACAGATCCAGCCTCTTCCATGACTGCTACTGATCTTTCTGTAGACAGAGCTGAGGAGACACCAGTTCCAGCCACAAGGACAGGATGCTCAGTCCCTGCAGGAGTTGGTCTCCTGAGGGCAGAACAAACAAAGCATCTCCCATTTTCTGTTTTACCACTGAGCTTAACAAGCAGATGTTCCCAAGGGATGAAGCAAACAGCTCCCTACAAATGCAACTGGATATTAAACCATCCCTCCCTGGCACAAAGAAGGACACTGGACACAGCAAGCTGATCCACATGGCACAAATGCCTTTTTTTTGCACCCCCTTGTCCATCCTCCTTCCTGCACCAGGTCTTTCCAAGCCCCTGTGCAGGATTGAAACCACACAGACAGACTTCAGTCTTCCTCTTTCACCCGTGTGGAGATTCAGCAGCTGCAAAGGATGGACAGCTGGGTTTTATCTGCAGACCAAGCTTTAATCTGAGCCTACAATCTCAGGCTTTCATACTGCAGCCCCAACACTGACTGTCTGCCTCTGAGCACTGCCTGTACAAGGTACCATTCATACCAGAGCACTGAGTCACCCAGTGGAGTTTGGGATAGCTAAAGGCTGGTCCCAAAACTCCTAGGATGTTGGAAGGGGGCAAAAAAAGGAGTGGCATCCCTTGACACAAAGGCTGCCTTTCTTTTGTTTGGGTCTCCTACACCCTGGCTGCTCTGACATCATCTCTCTGCCAAGAAGGGGGTAGGGAGCGTGGAAGGTTGCTAAGAACAACCAACCAACTGGAAATCTCTTTTGTTTACATTTCTCTGCTCTGTGTCATCATGTCAGAGGCACTCATGTCCAGCCAAGTTGTTCCACCACAGCTTGGGCCATTGTGTTGGCTTATGGTGGATGACAAATCCAGCAGACCTTAAAAAATCTGCCTCACAAACAGCCCTGTAAGGGTGGTTACTGCATTTGCTACCCAAACAGACAACCTGTCTCTGCTGATGCACTGCATCTATCTCAGCCTCACTGCTCCCTCAGGGCCACTTCCAAACATTCTGCTGAAATAGGGGAGCAGACATAGAGCAGAGGCTGCTCTCCTGGCTCTTCATCAGTCAGGCACTGCAGGGCTTTCTCATCATGGAGCCATGGGGCCATCCTCCTCGCTTCCCAAGAGGCTATGGAACAAGTCAGAAATATGGGATCACCTCAAGGTCTGTAGCAGACACATGCCTGGATCTGTGGGAGCTCTGGGCAAAATTTACACTTACTCTGGCTCCAAGCCAGGGTCAGGGCTGCCTGGTGTCTTCTCAGATCTGCAAGGTCCATATTTCTTCCACCCAGCTCCAAGTGGTGGAAGGAAGGCAAAGAATGGTCCAAGCCACCTACAATCCAAATTGCTCTCTGAGAGCTTTCCATTGTGTGAAGAGGAGATAGAGAGCAACTGAATTCCTAAATCAGCACCAAAACTTCAGTGGGAGGGCTCCAGGCTGCAATGCAGCAGGAACAGGATGGATAAGCAGTGCATTCCCTATCCACAGTGCCTAAGTACAACGGCAGTATGAAGGGCCATGCCTGAAAAATTCCACCTTCTCCCTTTTCATGTCAGGTCTTCTGTTTCAGGGTGCCTCCAGTGTGCCCATTTCTGAGTATCAGAGTGTGTGCAGAAGTGTAACAGAGCAGGGGTGTGAGCACTGCCAAGCTGCAGACCCACTGCTGTGCCTGCCCACAGGGACACCCAAGCTGCGCTCCTGCTGCCCCAGCCTCAGCACGTCACCTTGCTAAGGAGGAACACAAGGAAGGCAAACATTCAGGGGCATAAAAGGAGCTGTGAGTGATGAACAATCAAATACTATGAAAACCCTTGAAGCAGACCTGTAGCATTCACAGTTGGGTAGGAAAAAAAAAAATAAAAAATTGCAGCTTCCCAAGTGTACAACAGAAAAACTTAAAACCAGATATGCATTTTACAAACACCACTTAAAAAAGCTATCAGTAGCTGCTTTTTGAAAGCACCATATCATAGAATCGGCTGGGTTGGAAGGGACCTCTGAGATCATCAAGTCCAACCCCTGATCCACTCCCCCTGTGGTTCCCAGCCCATGGCACTGAGTGCCACATCCAGGCTCTTTTTAAATATCTCCAGGGATGGAGAATCCACTACTTCCCTGGGCAGCCCATTCCAATGGCTGATCACCCTCTCCATGAAGAAATTCTAATATCCAACCTAAACCTCCCCTGGCACAACTTGAGACCATGCCCTCTTGTCTTGCTGATAGTTCCCTGGGAGCAGAGCCCAACCCCCCCTGGCTCCAGCCTCCTTTCAGGGAGTTGTAGAGAGTGATGAGGTCTCCCCTGAGCCTCCTCTTCTCCAGGCTGAACACCCCCAGCTCCCTCAGCCTCTCCTCACAGGACTTGTGCTGGATCCCTTCCCCAGCCTGGTTGCCCTCCTTTGGACCTGCTCCAGGACCTCAATCTCCTTCCTGACCTGAGGGGCCCAGAACTGGACACAGGACTCGAGCTGTGGCCTCACCAGGGCTGAGTACAGGGGCAGAATCCCTTCCCTGGACCTGCTGGCCACGCTGTTCCTGAGCCAGGCCAGGATGCCATTGGCCTTCTTGGCCACCTGGGCACACTGCTGGCTCCTGTTCAGCTTCCTGGCAATCCAGACTCCCAGGTCCCTCTCTGCCTGGCTGCTCTCAGCCACTCTGTGCCCAGCCTGGAGCTCCCCATGGGGTTGTTGTGGCCATGGAGGCACTGGGGAGAGTGAGGAGTGCCCCTTACAGTGCTCCTCATGTATTTCTGTGGGTTTCTGGTGCAGAGAGGAATTGGGACAGGCTGGCACAGACCCCATGGCACTGAGGGTGAAGCTGTCAGGATTGCTGTCTGAGCTCAGAGCTGGCAAAGGCCTCAGCCAGGCTCACCCAGCCCTGGCAAGCACAGCCCTATCTCCTGGGCAGATTACTCACTGGCAACCAAAGCAGAGCACAAGGCAGAAGAGACAATAGGCCTGTCAGGACCAGCACTCTGAAAGGGCTGTGCTGTGGGGACACAGAGGGACCTTTTGTTCCCAAGAGACAATTATGAGTTTTCAGTTGCAAAATAACAAAGAAAGAGTCTCCTTCTCTGGAGACTTTCAAGACCTGTCTGGATGCATTTCTGAGGGACCTGCCCCAGTTTTGGTCCTACTCTGGCAGGGGTTTTGGACTCTGTGATCTTCAGAGGTCCCTTCCAAGCCCTGACCTGCTGTGATTCTGTCAAAGCAAGCCCCACTGGGTTTTTATCCATAGCTTCTGGCTAAGGCAAAAAGAGAAAAAGGGAGATCTTTTTGGCCTGGAAAGTAAGTGAAGCAAAGCCACAATGGACTGCTAGAGACCAGAAGCTTAATGCAGAAGCAGCAGCAATGCATGCACTGTGTTCTCTGTGTTTCAGAGTTTCTTCTGCCCCTGCTCTGCCTCTCCCAGGGATTACCAGGCTTTCAAAGCAGTGCTACAAGCACGAGGCTTCCTCATGACTCCTGTTTCTGCTCTTCTGTCCAGATGAAAGAGGGGAATTGGGACAGTCAGGCAAGCAAGGATTTGCAAAGGAAGGAGCTGAGGAAGAGTTGCTCAAGTATCCTTTCCCACAGCTGTGAAAGCAAAGAGCCACTGGGTTTATTTCAGTCACTGCACTCACCACTACAGCCCAGCTGCTGGAAGGGACTGCTGCCATGCTCCAGACAGTGAGATTTGAGAGGAAGGAAGCAGAACAGAAACGCTAGAGCTGGTCAAAAACTTCAGTGGAGGCAGGTGAGCAGGAGGCTTAGGAATTAAATGCAAGCAAAAACACCAAAGAGATGGCAAATTATCAAACAGTGTGGCTTTTTTGTGGAAGCAAAACTAACTTTTTCTGTAACTGAAGATCATATTCATAAGAAATGTTCTGATTTCTGAGAATCAAGTCAAAAGGCTGGGTTTTTGCAATTTTTTTCTTGAACCTGATGTCATTAAAAGCCTGTTTTGTTACACATCTTGCACATCTTCCTCCCTTTTCCCATGTTCCCGAAGAGAATATGGGATGGGCAAGGACGGAGAGACAGAAAAGCCACCAGATTCTGTTTTGAATAGTTTCAAAGAGACATTTTTACACAAAATACAGGTATTACAACTATATAGTGTAGTTCTGAACCATGCAGCAGTAAGCACATTCTTTGGGTGGGTGAAAGGGAATGCTCTGCAGTAGAAACTGCCATCTAAGAGAAGGAGAGCACCGCTGTTAGGACCTGAAGGCCTCTGTGGTATTTGCTCTAGGACAAATAAATGAAGTTGGTGCAGAACACAGCTAAGGTGTTTCCCTCCTTCCCAGGGTGCTTTATGATAAAACCAGGTGAATCCTCCCCCACACCAACCCCAAGGGCAGACTTACCACTCTCAGCAAATTTCGACGCTCTTTGAAGGTCGCACAGCAACCCAGGATGCCAGTAACCATGACAACCACCCCAGCCACCACCAGAATATAAGCAGTTGCAGAATATGTGCTGGAGGAGAGCAGGCTGATGTAGTCACTCTTCTCAGCCAGGGTCCAGGTGCCTACAGCCATCACAGCTCCACCAGCCAGCTAGGTAAGAGAGAAGCAGGCATATGAGAGGCATCTGATGCCTCAACTTCCACACCTGGAACAACTAGAGTGGGATACCAGGGTGGACCTCAGCCCTGTAAGCTAAAGGAAGGACTTCCAGAGTCCCCACTGGGACCAGGAGCACAGCCCAGAGCACTGGGATAGGCTGGGCTTCCAGATGGCCAGCTTTGAACCCCAGGTAGCCAGAGATGCAAGCTCTCTGCAGCAACTGCCTGTGCAGAGGAATTCACACTTGAACCTCCCCAAATGTTCTGGGCAAATATGATAAAATGTCAAATCTATTGGGGTGCTACCTAGCAGCACAGGGGAAGAAGACAGCTTTACATTAGCAAGCCTTCCACTGTGCCTTACTGATGTAATGCTTTTTGCCAAAGACTTCATTAAGCCTGAGATTTCTCTGCCCCTTACACCAAAACCACAGTGCCATCTCAGTGCCTCTGAAACAAAACTGAAGCTTCTTACCCAGAAACAAAAGTTGAAGATGAAGAGCAGGTACTTGAGACAGATGGTCCCACATGTTTCCTTCTGTTCCGTATACTCACGCATCTTTCTAAAAACAAAGAAAAATTGAAAGAAAATAATCAGAAAATCAGTCATAAGACCCCTTCTCTCAAAAGGCCATCATCACTGCTCTCCTCCTGCAAGAACTTACAATTCTGACGTTCTGCTGAAGCAAGCCCTTTGGGCAAACTCATTCAAGTGACTTGAGGGATGCCAAGACAGTGCTCACTCAGATAAAGAGTTCTTCTATCACTCTGGTGACCTACACAGCATGAGACCTTGCACAGTCAGCAAGGCAGATGGTGGCACGTGGCCTTCCTGGACTGCCCTCCTCCTCTTCTCTACCCAACTTCTGGAGACCCAGTTTTCTTTAGATCAATACTTCTAGTGGAAGGCTCATACCTACCAGTGTCCAAGAGGTCAAGTCAAACCCATGAGTTGTGATCAATATCATGGTGAGAAAACCTTGGTACAGTTCACGCTCCCTTCTTCCTATTTGAACAGAAATAAATGAAATCTCGGCCCTGTTATGCAGAAAATCCCAGTATGTGGCTCCTGACTGCAGGCTGTAACTGCTGCTTCTGAAGATGGTGACAGAAACCTCCAACATTTATGGAATAAAGTGTCTCAAAAGAATACTCTTTTCCTCCCTGGCATTAGTTACAGCTGCCTTAAATAGATCTCTCTCTAAGTCTGCGGTATTTTTAATCTTTCTTAGTGTAACTGGGAAAGTATTTGTTATCCACTCAAGTGCCCTTTCCTTTTTTGAACCCCAACAGTATGTTGGAGTAATTATTTCTCTTCTTCAGTCTGCTTATTTCTCATGGCCCTTCAAGACAGCTGTCCCAGCTAACTAAGAGGAAGAAAACATAACCACTGGCATCAGATGAGCTGCCAGCATAAAACACCACTGCAGCTACATAACTGGGGGTCAGTCCCAGTGCAGCCTTACAGCTCTGCTCCACTCCTGAGCAGATTTCTTGCTCAGCAAGTGCAGCTCCATGTCACTTCACTGCCTCCTGTTGATGTCAAAAGGTCTGAACTCTCCAAAACATATCCTCTTCATTGTCTGACCAGGCAGACAGGACAAAGGCACTGCCCAAACATCACTGCCAGCATCACCTGTGGGATGCAGTTTGCATGAGCCCTCTCCTGCACTCAGATAAATCATCCCTTTCCTCCCCTGCCAGCCAGCTGGGAATGATGCAAACATCTTGCACCTATATCAGAGCAAAATACTTCCCCTAAATCAGCAGTTTCTCTGGAAGCAGGCAGGCAAACAGCTTCTCCTCTCTTCTAGAGGCATAGAGTTCATGCTCTCTTAGATGACAAAACTTGCCAGAAGCCACAGAGTTTCCTCTGGTGACCCACTGCAGTGCAACCCAGCTATGCAGGACAATCACCTACCTTGGCAAACCCACTGCAAAACACCTGACAGGAAAGGGAAAAAGAGCAATGGGTGCACAAGTGTCTGTCAGACTGGGTCTGTTGGTCAGTGTCATCTCTGCCACTCCATTGCTACCATCTGGCTTCCCAAGGCTGGGAGCAGCAACTGCCCACTCTGCAGCATAGCTGTATTTTATTTGCAGGAAACTGTTTGCTTCATGCCAGCCCACTCAAAAAGCTCAGAGAAGCCTGTGCTATGGAGACTAATAAATGAAGATAGCAGAGAAAGGAAAGGTGAGAACACCACAGAATGTCAGGGTTTGGAAGGGACCTCAAAAGATCATTGAGTCCAACCCCATCCAGAGAGCCTGGTGTAGGTCACACAGGACACATCCAGGGGGGCTCTGAATGTCTCCAGGGAAGGAGACTCCACAACCCCCCTGGGCAGCCTGGGCCAGGGTTCCCTCACAGGGAAAAAGCTTTTCCTTATATTTACATGGAACCTCCTATGCTCCAGCTGTTACCCCTGTCCTAGCACTGGACATCACTGAGCAGAGCCTGGCTCCATCCTCCTGGCACTCACCCTTTACAGATTTATAAACACTGATGAGGTCACCCCTCCCTCTTCTCCAAGTAACAGAGACCCAGCTCCTCAGCTTTTCCAGCAACCCCACCCATGCCTGTCCAGCATCACCACAAGAAAACATTTTTCTCTAGAATAATATGTGGTAACAACAGTTGGCATCAGAAAGCTGTTTTCCTGGCAAAGGAAGCAGCTCTGAGATGGTGGCATATTTCAAGGGGAGTAACTCTTCAGTGTTATCTTCAGAAGAGATCAGAACCTCCAGCACTGCTCAGATTAATTACCACCTTGGAGCAGTGGGGAGGAATGGGTGCTGGTGGCACCATATGTGCTGAAATGACTTGTCAGTTCTGAATGAGCAGACACCCTGTGAATGCAGCATTCCTGGAAGGTGACAGATTTACAGCTCTCAGAGGCTTCATTTAGCCACAGAAGAGGAATGGCAGGATCTAGGCAGTCCCCCAGAACACACAACAGGTACCTCAGCCCAGACCCAAGAAATGCCCACCAGTAACAGACTCTTTGGGGCAGCACTTTGCTTTTTGCCCATCCCTGCTAACATCAGGGCCATCTGTAGAGGGAAATGCACCAGAGGTTTGCTGAGACTGACCCTGGTTCATATCACAGGTAGCCAGAGGATGGTAGCAATGCTTGCTGTCTTTAGGCTCTTATCTCCTTGGCCTAACTACCCTCCTGTTCCAGAGGACTTCAGGAACCTATCCCCCTTCCAAAAAAATACCAATGTGTATCCCCCCACCCAAAAAAATACTACTATAAGTACTGGCAAATCTCACCATAAAGCAGGAGCTGGGCCCCAGTGAGGGATGCTAATGTGACTCTCCTATCTAAGAGCTCATAAATCCCAGGCTGAGATCCATCTTGTTCTGGGTAGGGACTGGGCAGACACAGCTGAGCCCCCACTTGTGCCCAGGTGACAGAAAGTCTGGAATTACCCCCAGGAATGCAGGTCCTGCTCCACTGAGGGCTGCACACAGTCCTGCCAGCTGGCTCGACCTTGCTGCTGGGAGGAGAGAATCCAAGTTTCCAGAAAGCTGGCAGGGAACAGCTACAGGTCTTCAGGAAAAGCAACCACAAACACTGGTGGGACTCCTTTCCCAAAGAGCCCAGGCAGTGGGGATGTGAGCCAAAGTCTGCCTCACAGGCTTAAAGGTGACTTTGAGCCTCGTGGCCCCAAAAAGCACAGAGGTATGAACATAGAGGTCTTAGCTCAAATTCACCGATGTGACAAGAGTCTCTTGGCTTCAGTCATCTTTAAAACAGGTCCTCAGGAGTGACATAAATCACTCCTGAAATCAGACAAGAATGAGTAACATTAATACACATGGCTAAATTCTATTTTAAAGGAAAAAGGCAAAGGTCTGTTCTGAATCATACTGATAATGATGAATGAGCTCCCCAGTGGGCAGAAAATGGTGAGCTGTGCCATGGGAGTATATTCACAAATGCATAAAAACATTAATTGTATGTGGACAAACACAGCCTGCACATAAAAGGATGGGTAACAGTTTGAAGACTAATTCAAGAAACTGGAAGTTGAACAGTTGAACTGGAAGTGTGAAACCAATTCTCCACTCTGCCACAAACTTTCTGCATGCCCTTAGTCTGTCCCTTGCCTCTGTTCTTCCTCCCCAGTGGAAGACCCTCATCCTCCCTAAATCCAGTGATGTTGTAAGGATCTGCACAGAGGAATGCCAGCTGCTTGGTGTATTGACAAAAGCCCTACAACAACATCATTTCACTGCCTCAAAAGTGGTTGTGTCAGTACAGCCTACTTTGGCCAGGGAACTGTAACAACCTCTTTTGGGGTTAGTAAAAGCCACACTTATAATGAGAGAACTATTTGGTAAGGTAATTTTGGCAACCACTGATGAGGCATGTTGGCTCAAATACGTCAAAGATGTGACTAATGAAGTGCAAGAGAAAGAAGTAAGAGTGAAATACATGAAGAGCAAGAAGGAAAAGATGACCTATGCCAACATCTCAAAAGAAGAAAAAGAGACTGAGCACATCCTGCCCTATCTGACTGCAAGCCACAACCTCCCAGCTGGCTAAGAATGTATGGTGTATGACTGCCAGGCAGGGCAGGGGGCACTTCAAAACTGAAACCATTCCCTGACCTGATTTTCTCAAGTCTCTCATCCTACTGCCCCTGAGCCTAGGACAAACTGGACAGTGGCTCAGCACGCTGCAAGCTGAGCAGTTTGGCTCCAGTTCTGGGTGCAGAGCATTGCCTGTGTTCTGGTGCACTAAGCCACCTAAAGCCACCGTGGCAGGACTTGCTCTAGCATCCCCTATCAGACCACCACATTTTTATTTGCAGGCCCAGAGGCACATGCAGACACACAGCCAGAGCCAGCTCAGACAGCACTTGGTGTGCACACACTCTGCTGCTCAGACACCCACTTACTCAGCACAGCTGCTCCTTAGTGCATCTGCCTGAACTTGCACAGTAACTGTACTCAATCCAATGGGAAAGGGAGCCAGGCCTGCAGGCTTTTTCTGCAGAACCTGCCCTAAAGCAGCACCTGATGGATGGGGAAGAAGCAATGCAAATGAAAATAGAAATAATGATGCTCTTAATGGCCTGGCAGCTAAATACTGATTTTCAAATGATATCAAGAAAGCAAGTATGCAATGCAGCAGTGACATCTGTTTCATAGCTAGCTTGTATGCCAGCAGTGAGATAACTTCCAGCATCTTTGCTGACACACACAAGACTTGCTGCAGGAAATCCACTGCACCTATGTTGCTGTGAAAGCTCCCAAAGCTGCAGGTTCCACACTGCCAGCTCCCTGCCAACACACCCTGAGGGCACATTCTAAGCATGGAAGGCAAGGTTCAGCTACCACAGAACCTACCTGAGCTAGGCCAGAAAGCCCTGGGCCTGAGCAGCTCTTAGCAAACAAAGCAGAGCCTTCTCTCAGCATGTGCACTGCAGGTGTGGGCCAATCACCCATTATTTTCAGCAAACTGACTGGAGACCTCACTCTTCAGCAAGGCTAAACTCCACCTTTTGAAAGCATAACTTCTGTCATTTCCCTCTCTGGAAGACAGAAACATTATCACTGCCTCTTTACCTGCCCCCTTGAGCATCCTCAGAAAAGGCCTCCTGCTCCTTACTGACTTGCCAGCACACCTCACACAGCCCAGAAAGCAGCTACAAGTCATTAAATAAAATTTTCCCAGAAGAGGAAATCTGATATTGCAGGTTAGCAGCTCCAGTTTACACAAGTACCAAATGCCATAATCCAGCCCAGACCAATTTGCAACATGGGTCAACAGTCTTGACACTCACCCTTCACCACCAAGGCAGCTCACAGGACCACTACAGATGTTCAGTCCTCTTCAAGTACTTCCTTCTACACTATTCTTTCTGGCCCTCCTGGACTCAGGAAAGCAGAAAGCTGGAAAAGAAGAGAGGAGAGATGCAGAGAATCATGAACTAAGCCAATGATTATTTTGGACATCAGTATTTGGTGATGTTGTATGATTTGCCACCCAGCCCTCCTTTTACCAGAGAGAACATGATTTCAGAACACACCTTATAAATGCTTTTGACTGAACTGGAAAGTGTGCACTGAATAAGGTGCCAAAGCGTGGCAGCAGGGAGTGTGAAGCCCTTCTGATGGTAGGAAGGTGTCAGAATGAGGTTGATATTCAGTGCTGCATCCTGTAGGTGCTGGCACTGCTGCTGTCAGGGCTGTGTCTGCCCCACACCCCCACCTCCAAAGGAACTGGGTGAGAAAGCTCAGGAAGAAGTCCCCTCTGGGCAGGGGGAAGCCTCAGCTGGAATTAGTGCCCCACAGTGACCACTGCTCCTACTGCTCCCATGGGAACTGCTTGGGAAGAGGAAAGCACAGAGCTGACTCTGGATGTCCCCCCTCTGCTCCCAGAACACAGAGCACAAAGCAGAGCAGAGAAAAATCACAGGAGGCAGCCAGCATCTTCCTCAGCCTCTGTCCCTGTTGAAGCAGCATCATGACCCGGGGCCAAAGCCCCATGGCAAGCTCTGCTGGCAAACAGCTTCTCTGAGTCCAGATGGCACTGCCAGCCCTCAGCTTCAGCCTCCCAGAGTAAATAAATGCACAGCACCTCCCCCAGAGGAGCAAGAAGGCAGAGGAAAGTGCTTGCAAAACCAGGAGGTGTTTCTCTACAGCCTCGCTACGTTTAGCACAGAATCACTGAATGGCTTGGGTTAGGGTTTGGATGAATGAAACCATTCCATGGAATGGTCTGGAAGGGACTTTTAAAGGTTATCTAGCCCAATCTCCCTGCAGTGAGCAGAGACATCTCCAACTAGATTGGGTTCCTCCAAGCCCCATCCAGCCTGACTTTGTTCCCATGAGGGGCCATCTGCCACCCCTCTGGGCAACCACTTCCAGTGTTTCACCACCCACTGTAAAGAATTTCTTCCTCGTATCTAGTCTGGAACCACCTTACTTTTGTTTGAAACCATTGCCCCTTGTCCTGTCACCACAGCCTCTATTAAAATGTCTGTCCTCATCTTTCTGATAAGACTTCTTTTAAATACTGAGAGGCTGCACCAAGGCCACCCCAGACCCTTCTCCAGCCTCAAGAACCCCACCTTGCTTAGTGTGCCCTCAGAGGAGAGGAGTTCCATCCCTCCAGTCATTTTTGTAGCCTTCCTCTGGTCCTGTTCCAGCAGTTCCATCTCTTTTCTGTACTGAGGGCTCCAGAGCTGAATGCAGTGCTCCAGGTTGGTGTTCAAAAAAGCAGAGCACAGAAGGAGAATTACCTCCATCCAGCAAGCTGGCCATGCTGCTTTGGAAAGGGATTTCCCTGCTGTGTCCCTCTTGTCTCCTATTACCCTAGGAGCTCCTGACTCATCTCTATAAAACTTCAAGTGGCCTCCAGAATAGCCATAAGGCCTTGGAGCAATAGACTGAGGGGTCCCTGAAGCCTGGCATGTCCCCCATGGTTTGTCATTTCTGTGGAGGCAGATAGGCTGGATGAGGCTCCTGCACTGGAAAATGGCTCCAGCTCTCCCTAGCCCCTGTTTTCCAAGACTGCAAAACATTTTGCAGTCGTTTGTACTGCCACATCCTCAGCCACCTCACCCACATCCCACAGCAGGCAGGTTCAGCTCATAGACCTTAAATGGGTTGGAAGGGACCTTAAAGCTCACCCAGCTCCAACCCCCTGCATGCCCAGGGACACCTCCCACCAGCCCAGGGTGCTCCAAGCCCCATCCAACCTGGGCTGAGACACTGCCAGGGATGGGGCAGCCACAGCTTCTCTGGGAAACCTGGGACAGGGGCTCAGCACCCTCACGGGAAAGAATTTTTCCCTAATATTGAACCTCAATCTCCCTTTTTTGACTTTTAACCCATTTCCCTTGTCCTCTCCCTACCCCCCCATGCACAAAGCCCTCCCCCAGCTTTCTTGTAGCCCCTTCAGATATTGGAAGGTTGCTCTGAGCTCCCCTGGGAGCCTCCTCTTCTCCAGGCTGAACAACCCCAATCCCTCAGCCTGGCTTCCCAGGGAGGTGCTCAGCCCAGGGAGGTGATTCTCCTGGAATTCTGTGTCCAGTTCTGGAGAACCCAACATCAGAAGGACACAGAGCTCCTGGGAGGTGTCCAGAGGAGCCACCCCAATGCTCAGAGGGCTGAGCACCTCCTGAAGCTGCTCCCTGATCCTTCACAAGGAAACCAAACTCTTTGGCACTGTTGAATGAGATTTCCCAAACCACAGCTTAAAACCTCCTTTTATCTCCTTATCCAATAAACTGATCACATGCTTCTGAGGACATGGAATCCTCTTCCTTGACTACCCAGCACAAAAGGATCTCATCTGAGCCTTTTAGCGGCTGCTTAAAGTGAGGAATACAAAGCCATGTTCTCCAGCCACACCACCTACTCCTACCAGGAATGTACCCAATGGTTCTGGGAGAGGGAGACAACTTAGAAAGTCACCTGCATGCAACAAAGATGATCTCTTGGCCATCTCCAGCAGAGCCTGCTTGGTGTTACTCTCAACTGGAAGCACAGAAGGAAGGAAGACCTCAGAAGGATGCCATCTGGGAGGATCTCACCTCAACCCCTGAGTTCAGGCATCACCTCCACAGGAGTATCAGGAGTCCCTCTGTCACCCCTCAGGACACTTACCAACTCCCTCCTTTCTCCTACCCCGGCTGTGTTGCTGTGTTTTGAATAGAACCCTCAAGAGATGGGGACCCCCTGAGAGTCAGCAAGAAGTGTGTGCCTGACACACCTGAGGACCTTCCTGATCTCCCTCAGGAGAGGAGCACTTAGTCCTTCAGCTCATTTTTTCAAGACTGTTACTCCCCAGGGGAGGGATGTACTGAAATATAAATAAGTAGATACTATTTATTGACAACGGATTCCAAACTCAGTAAGGACTGACACGGTAAGCAAAGATCTGCAAAGAAATGCTTTATAAAAAAGCATTTTTAAAAAAAGAGGTTAATCAAACCTGGGCAAGGTGATGGCTCCTTGAGTGGGATCCCTTGAAAAGGACCTTAGCCTAAAACCAAGTTCACCACCATTAAGAAAAAGCATGAGGAAGAGCAGTCACCATGCCCAGGACTGCACAGGTTTGTTCTCCAGTTTGCGCCACAAAGCAAACAAAAAATCACCTTCATAGGCCCTTCCAGTCCTAATAAAACTTATGCAGCTACATCCAGAATCCAAAAGCCCCCTCAGTGGACAACCAGGGAAGCAAACAGCCCCTCCAAGCTGCCAGCCCCATCAGGAGCTGGGAGGCAGAGACCTGCAGGCACTGGGCAATGGGAACTCCTCCTGCATCATGCAGCATCCTCCTGTCTCTCATAAGGCCTCCTTTATCCTGAAGGATCCCAAGGCACATGACACTCTTGATACACAGGAACCACTTCATCAGTCATTGAATGGAGGAGGGGAACAATAGCTGGCTCTCTTCTCTCTCTCAAAGCACCAGCAATCAGTGCCTGGTGTGTGTCTGCAGGGATCTCAGAGCCATGGCAAGGGAGGGAAGTTCAGATAGGTCAGCTCAGCCAACAGAACGACAAACTCCTCTGCAGCCTACTGGTATTTTAGTATCTGTTTTCCCAACTCATTCCCACAGGCGTTTTTTCTTGCTTTTGTTCAGGTTTTTTTGTTTGTTTGTTTTGAAGTTATTTTTTAAAGAAGGGGTTTGTCTGCACTGGAGAGATTGCCAGCAGCATCAAACCATATTTCTAAACAAAGCAGTTTGTGCAGAATCAGCTTCTGTCTGTATTCCCCCCTATTCATTCCATTCCATTTCACTGCATTCACTTCCAGCCCAGCTCTCAGAAGTTAAGCTCCTGGGTCATCAGTGTTTTCAGGAAGTGCTCACAAAGCCTCTCTGCTCTGTAGCCACCAAACAATAAAACCAGTAGAATCATAGATACTCCCAGTTTCATCCCTCCCAATCTCTGCAGCAAAAAGGTGACTAGCTAAAAGCTGGTTGCTTTCCTACCCCCAGACAGGATCAGATGCACATCCCATGGCAGGAGATCACCTCACCTTGCTCATGAACAAATCATGGGACTTTAAATCCCATGTGGAGCAGGAGGGAGGATGGACAGCTGGCAGGACAGCACCATGGGGTGCATTTCTAGCCTCTCAATGACACAGTGCTCTGTAATCTCACTGCCCAAAACACCTTTCCCCTCCTTAAAGCCCCCCACCAAAGACAAAAAGGAGGCATGGCAAGAGAAGCAGAGAGATGAAGCAGGGTGAAGGGATGGATTTCCTCTTCTCTAAACGCTCACCAGTGGAGCTCAGTTCCCTCAAAGACCCCTGCAGAAGACAAAGCTGTCAAACAGTTTTCAAGTGAGTTGACAGCACTGCCCTGGCTGTGCCAGAGACACCCGACTGCAGACAGCACAAAGCAAGAAGTGCACAAAAAGCTGGCACCAGCTTTAGCTTTTGCACATCACTTGTTTTGCCCCTTCACATTCTCGGCAGTGCAAACAAAGCCACAGACTCTGGAGTCAGCTTCCCCAGGCAGCCTGCCTCAGCTCCCACTCCAGAAAGATCATATTTTATAAGGAGATGAGAAGGGATTTCACAGCAGAACCTAAGGACAGCAGACTTACTGCTTGAGCCACGTGTCCATCCCAGCAGGGCAGCCACAGACACCTGGGGAACCTGCAGGAGCTCCCTTCTTACCCAGGACAGACACTTCATGCAGGAGCACTCTGACACCTGGAATTACCCACTTGGCCAGAAACAGAGATGAATTCTCTGCTACCCATTGATCCCTACATATTCTGGATGTCTGTGTCTCCAAGGGTGGTTCAGAGTGATCATTGAACGCTTTTGAGGAGTTATGTTCCTCCCCAGAGCTAAAAACATTTTACTAGAGCCTGATCAAATATCAAGCACAGCCAAGGACAAATTAAATGACATTTTATTTCCCAGAGCTGTAAGTCCAAGTTCATAGGAGCTGCCTCTCTCTCCTGTTGCTACAGGAGCAATGCTGGAAACAATGCTCAACCCACACCATTCCGGGCTGCCTTGAAAAGGACAATTCTTCCCATAAAAATTAAACAATCCCGGCCACAAATAAAACATTTCACTCCTTTCTGCCTCCCTTTCATGCATCACGTTTTCATGGCCAGCAGCACCAAACCATTTATGCATTTCTTTTTAGACCAATCTGCAAACTTGACAGGGAGGCAGCAGCATGTGAATAAATCACTGGGCAGCAAGGGCTGTCCTCATAACTTGCTGGGCATTCACCAAGGCTGAGGAAGGACAAAAAGAATTTCCTGAGCCCTACAGCACATCCCAAGAAGCTCTCAGGAAATCCCCCAAGCCCAAGACATCAACCAGTTCCCTGAAACACCTCACTCCACCAGTCTGCAGACCAACCTGCACACACACCAACAGCTTGAGACATCTCTGCCACGCCAATAATAAAATAAAATAAATAAATGCCCAGGCAGAGGGCAGCTCTCCGTGAAGGGTGCAGAGCTATAATCACTACAGACACTTGTGAAAGTCTGTCGCAGCACATCATCCACTTCATTTAGAGCTGCCAGGAATAAATAACTGGAAAAAAAGCATTCCCCTAACAGATGCCAGCACAAACCAGCAGGACTTCAAACGAAACTGGGAAACCCTGCAGGGGATTTCTCCACCAGCTCATGCTCAGGTGACCCTAGCACTGTATGAAAAAGCTTAATTAAGGGGAAGCCTTCAAGGAATATGAAACCCAACATCCTCTGTGCTCCTCCCCAGCTTGATGGTCAGTTCTCAAGTCAAGAGGGACCGTGTGATCTCATCTGATCTCCTGTTATTTTAAAAGTTAACATTTTAAAGGCTAAAAGCAGTCAGTTCTCCAACTCTAGGACACCCTGCATTAACCCTCAAATGCCAGAAGACTCAAGAAGAGTTCAGGAGAGGAGAGAAAGCACCTTACTTTGTACCCTCAGAGCCCCTCCAAACATTACTGGCAGATACCCTGCATTCAGACTCCTTCTTTGAGCAGAGCAGAAAGCAGCAGAACATTTCCTCTGCATGCAGAGACAGGAACATGGCAAACATTCAGCTTTAGGCAGACTCATTATGTGCCTCTCAGTGCACTCCATGCCACTAGCAGGCAGTAGTCCACAGCATGGACTTCGAGGTTATTTAAGATGCTCAGTAAGTCCATAAACATTAAAAGCACAAAATACTCTAAGAAAATCCAGGAACCAAAAGTTTCTGAAGAAACCTTTGCTTGCACCCAAGTTTCGGCCAGTACTGAACCCTCATTCTGAAAATGAAGTCCCTCTAGGACATCCAGGGCAGGAACCCAGGAAAAAAAAACAAAGTAGTCACTTCTTGCTTTTGAAGAATTTAGATAAAACTCTAAAATTCATGCTGCAAGTAAGCAGGGTAATTCTCATTGTCACAGTTTAACACTGGGCAGACAATTATCCAAATACCAGCTGCTCTCTATTAATCCCCATCCCCTCCCTGATAAAGAAAGGAGAGAGAATAAGGGAGAGAGACTGATGGGTTGGAAACTAAACTACACAGCTTTAATGAAACAGGAATGATAAAAGGGAAAAATTGTTAAATATATGCAAATACAGAGAAAAATTATATCATGTTTCTCCCCCCTTCCCCCCAATAACTCTCACGTCAGCACCGAGGCTGCAGGGCAGCCCTGGGAAAGTCCAGGCTGGGATCCTGGGGTCAGCAGCAGTGGGGAGCTGGAGGCAGGAACACACAGATTCAGGCTGGGATGGATCAGGAGCACAGGCAGAGGAAGGGATGGAATCCTCCCAGGATGCTGAAGCAAACAGGAAGAGGTGAAGAAGGGTGAAGGAGTTTGACCCTGGTGATCCTTCAAATTTATTCTGAGTATGACATATGTGGGATGGAATACTCTGTGTGGTCAGTTCTGGTCATTTATCTTGTCTGCTCCTCCCTAAAGGAGGGTCACAGGTGTGACCTCTTTACTCCTTTTCTCTTTCCAGAGCACAAGCTGTTCCTCAGAGCTGAGCAGTGCCCTTGGCTCTGCAGACCATTGTCCAGCAGGAACTATAAACACCCAGGGTGAGCAGTCCCAGAAGCAGACACTGACTGAGAAACTGGATGGTAATTCCAGCAAGTGCAGCTGCTTACAAGAGACTGAGCTGAAAGCGCAATTACAAGATGGAAAATTAATTCTATCCTGTCCCAAACCAGGACATTGGCACACAGAATCAGTCTCCCACTACTGACCTCAGAAAATGGGGTGTTCTGGTGTCAGGGCCACCCTCCTGCCCCTCAGGAAAGCCCTCACTGCAAGAGGGTGCATGGCTGTGCAGCTGACTCCATAGGCACAGGAGAATAAAAAAGGTTATTTGGTCAGGGTGATAGAGAGAGAAGGGTCCTAGGCTGGACAGACATGGTAATCAATGTCCAAACCTGGAAGGACACTGTTGACCTGCAGCAGTTATGCCCTGCATACACACAGAAACCAGCATCCCCTCTACATACTTATAAATACATTGGTGGCAAGAATTACAGTGATAAAACTACAATAATTTAATTTGGATACTTTTGCTTCTCTTATCTAAGTTGGCTCCCCTCTCCCCTCCTTTTTTCCTAAAAACTTGCTAAATTCCTGGTGAAGTAGCAAACAAGAAAACCCCTTATTTCTACAAAGGAGTACTCTCCTAGATGGAGACACACGTGCTCCTCGTGACACCAGTGATAGCAGAGATTTTCCTCTGCAACCATTTCTCTTTCCCTGCTCAAGAGAAGGAAAAAGCCAGCCAATTGGGACTGCCCAAACCAGCCTGACAGTTCCTCCTCAAAGACAGAAAGAGGCACTCCTGATACCAGGAAATTCATCCCTGCAAAAACCCTCCAAGTAGACAAGATAAATTGGAGACAACATCAAATCTCTCACCTCACCTCTGGCAGTTTTTTCCAACCAAGATGGAAAAGGGCTACACCACACGGCAAGGACAGCTTCCAACTTGCTGGCAGCTCAGCCCCTCAGCAAGCTCCACACAGAACTGGACTCATCCCTTCTATCCCACAACAGCCAGACCCCTAAGCACAGAGCCCAACACTTGCCCGTGCACACATTCCTGGTGCACAGCCATCAACACCCAAACCTGAGACTCCTCCTTGCTCCAGAGCTTGGCTGCTCCAAGGCAGAGCCACCAGACACGTGTCCATGTGCTCAGCTCCCACCACCCCTTCTGCAGCTCTGTGGGGGCATTACAATGACCACAGAGAGAAATAACAAATCACCTCTGTTTCCGTGGCAGTGTGGGAGGGAGGTACAGCACACACATTCCTCCCTCCTGGATTCCACTAAAGCTAGCAAGAAATACTGACATTCAGAAGCCATGCCCCACGCCTGCCTCATCCAGCACTCCAGAAGTCCTGCTCACTGGCTGGCATGCCAGAAATGCCAGCATGGTTGGAATCTGCCAGCTGGCTCTGTTAGCACATATATTTAACCAAAACTGTCCTTCCCCCTTATTTTCTTTGCTGTTGCAGTGTGGTGGTCACTGAGGATCAGAGCACTTTCTGAACATGCAACCATGGGGGCTTCTGCTCTGGCAACCAACAGGTCAGTGAGGCTCAAAACATCCACAAATCCACTTCACACAAAACAGAAACCTCTCCCCCAGGAATTCCTACCTCAAAGCACTGTTGGTCCTATTTTTAACAGGATCTTATCAGTGAGAGTGTCAAAGAATCTCTTTTTCATCGTCCAGCTACACTGGTAGGTCATACATTTGTATTTCAAGAGATGCTTCCACTGACCTCCATTAGGTGCCATTGCTGGCTGCCCCTCCTTCCCCCACTGACCAGCATCCTGCCCCCACCTCCAGCCCCTTCTGCTCACATCCTCCTATAGAGGAGCTGACTACATTTCCAGGCCTACCTTGAGCTTATTTCACCGAAACACAGCACCTTTCCTGCTCCCACCCAGAGCCATAACCACCCAGCCAGCCAGGGGAACTTGGGTCAGAAGCACAGCCCAAGCTGGTCATACCCAAACGTGGCCCAAAATACACCTCCTACTCTGCCATGCAACACCAGGAGTGCAAATCCATAATTTCTGCTGGGTCTTTTCCCTGTCTACTTCTCCCCCCATAGGGACAGAAGTGTTCCAGGGAGAGGTATCAGACACATTTTCACATTTACACAGCACTGCCAGAACTTCTCCCACAGCCTCTCCAGAAGGAGATAAGAAGAAGCTGTAAGCTTTTCCTAACCTACCTACCCCTGTCCTGCAGTGGGGCAAAGACAACCAGTGGTGCCATTTCAATCCAAATCCACAGCCTCTTAGCAGCATGCACCTTCTGCTTTGCAGCTATGGGGACAAATTCCACCAAACAGAGGCACTCAGATCCTCACAGCTCCTTCCACTGCCCCAGCTTCCCACTGCTCTGCTTAAAACCAGCTCCCTGCTCACGATTTCTTTCCCATCAAGGGAAAGAGAACCTGGGCTGAAAAAGTGAACTTTGCTCCTTTTGCATTCCTAGCAGCAAAACCAACAGTCAGTGCCAAGCAATTGATGCCACCTCCTTCTGGATTGTTTTTTCCTTATAAAGCCTCGTTGCTGCAGCCAGGAAGAACCCAGGGGGCTGAGCAACATCCCCTTTCACACTTCCCTGGTCTCATTTCCCCCTCTCTGAAGAGGGGGGAATGTCCCCCCTCTCATGCTCCCTCTGATGCACTCACCTCTTACACGCGTGCTCAGCAGGTGGAAAAATCAAGGATGCAGGCAGTACCCCCTCTGCACCTCACTAAAACTGCACCTGGCTGGACCCTGCTGACAGTGGCACTCAACACTCAAATGAATTTAAACAGCTGCCAAGAACCCTCCCTTAAGCTCTGAGAGAGAGAATTCCTGATGCTCTTCCCCATCCAACTAAACCAGTATCCTGCCTCCAGCAGTGCCTGTCCAGCACTGCCAACAACAAAACCATGCATGAAATACACACACAAGTATATATTTATCTACCTTGAGAACTCAATTAAGTCCACAGCTGGCATGGCACGGCACGGCAGCTACTCATGCCTGCATCCTTCATCCTTCTAAGGAGCCAGCTTGTGCAGTTTATTTCACTAACTAGTGAAATTTCACTGAATAGTGAAATAAAACACACGTCCCATGCTGCACAGCACCTTCCCTGCTCCCACTGCAGAGCCATAACCACCCAGCCAACCAGGGGAATTTGGGTCAGAAACACAGCCCAAGCCCAAATACAGCCCAGACCCCAAAATAGACCTCTTACCCTGCCATGCAATGCCAGGAACACAAAATATCAATTATCCTCCTCCTCACTCTGCTGAGAGTTTTATTACTGTGCAGCAGCCAGGATGCAAGACTAATAGGAGTAACTGGATTCATTCCCCAGGATGCCAGGCTGTTGAGATCATAAGCTGAGGAGTCTGGCAGGCAGGACAGAGCAGAGCACTGGCAAAAGAGATCCCCATCAGCAATGCTGCTCTTACAATACTGATCCTTCCCAAGAAGGCCTGGCAGCAAGTGGGTTTTGTGCCATGGGGATGGATGGTACTAGGTGCTCTCTGCAGAACTGATAAAACACTTCATCCCCATCCTGCAGCTCTGCCATTCCTCATTTCCTTCTCCACACCTGGTCTTCAGGCATGGGGTGGTAGAGAAAAAGCACAGATTGGGAAGAGGGTCACCACCCTGAAGGAAAACTCTGCCAAAATGCATATATGAAAAAAAAAAATAAGGGGGGGTGGGGTGGGGAGGGGGAAAGTGTGCAATTTTACAGTGACACTGTGCCTTTCATTTTGGCTTTGCTGTGGCTAAAGGGAAATTGTGGGCAGAGCATGAAAGGCAGGATGAGCATACAAGACAGGAGATGTGGTCTTCCCCTTCAGAGAGATGAAGGTTTCTGTTCCTCACAGCCACGGAAACCCAAGCTGTCATTCCCACAAGTCACCTCCCCTCAGGCTTTCCATGACCACAGCTGACAGTGCACATGGTGAGGGAGGGCTGGAGATAGCCAGAATCAAGCCTAGGAGCAGACAGTACAGGTAGGGAGTATGAGAGCATCTTCTTAGGAGGCTTCATGAGCAAGACTGATGGGACCTCTGGGGACAGTAGTAAAACAAAAGTCCCTTTTTTTGTTTTTCAGAGTCAGTCCATGCACTTTTCATTTTTCTAAGCTTCTGTCTTAGCCACAAGACACAGGAAAAGTATAGGGATAGAATGACTGCTTTGTAAGTGACCAAATCACCTGGAAACACCAGACAGGACAGTTCAACACATACAGGTGGAAATGGCAAGAGAGGTTTCATGCACACAGATGTATTTTCCTCCCATGCATAATAAGTAGCCCGAGGCACCTCTTAGTGCAGAACCCAAAGTTTGCAGAAGCAATTAACAGATTTACCTGTGGAATGACTCAACCAGAGGAGGAGACAGCTACCAGGCCCTTCAGGTCTGTCTCAAGAGCAAGGGAGTTGCTTCCTGGTCCGTGCATGTGCAGTGGGAACAGCTCGAGTTGTGCTACAACTTTTATTGGTGGGAATAATACACTACACCTGCAGGAAACTTAATAGGGAGACACAGCACTCCTTCAGCCACTCCCACCTAGCACTGCAGCTTGAAAAAGGAATACAAGCAGCTTTATTCTACCCCCTTACTGAAGAATCTCTCACACCCACTGACACAAACTTACTGAAAATGCCCTTCACAGAAACTCTTTGCTTCAGAAGCTTCAGAGTCCTGCCTGCTTCCCAGCTGGCACAAAACTTCCCTTCTGCACATGGGGGCTGGGAAGATAAAGCAACGAAGAAAAATCTCCTTGGGTTCATATCCATTGCTTACTCAGAGAATGGCTTTTGTATTAGACCCAAGACAAGGAGACCCATAGCCTCAACCAGCTCTAAAGTTCCTCCTACAGTGCTGAGAACAAACCCCCCTTGAACACATCTCACCTGCCTTCGGACAGGAGACCTGGAAACTTGAGTGTTAAGCTTCACAAAACATACCTCAGACCCCAGAGTAAAATGGGATGTCACAGATAATCTCAAGCACAGGGAAAAGGCGTGGTACTGTTCCCTGAAGTCTGTGTACAGCAGGGATTGCCAAGACTTTACCAGGCAACTGAGGAATTACTCTCCTCCACTGCCAAAGGACTCCACCAAGAAGGTAAGCCATTATTTTTAAAAAGCCACAGGGAACATATACATGACAGTTCGAAATAAATATTGCTTTTTGCAGAAATACAGATGGACAGAAATACAGCCAGGTCAGGAACCCAAACACATTATCAGAAAACTATAGAGCAAGGATGTGATCTCAGGACAGTTCACAGAGGAGTTCAAAAGCTGCCAGCTCCTGAACCTCCTTACAAACCAAGATTTCAGCAAGGACATCTCATTTGAAGTACTGGCACCTAAGAGCAGCTGTAGCAAAACAGAACCCATCTGTGCAAGCCAGCATTATGCCTTTGACAGGGACCTGTCACCAGAAGCCTCAGGTAAAGCTGAGTGATGCTGCCCCACACACTGCCCAGCTTCCAGCAGTTTGCAGATTGGGAACCACCTGTCCTAGGTACATAGACTCCTAACTTCTGCATTGCCTTTTCTAGTTCCTGTTGAGCTCAGAAGAGAGAGATGCTCTGCACCCTCCACCACAGGCAGTCACCTCTGGCAGCAGTGAGCTGTGCAGGACTGGGATGGACCTTTATTATCTGAGTGAGGACACACTGATGGACCCTTCACCATTCAGCCTCAACAACACCGGCCAGTCAGTATCCCATCACACCCAAAGCTTGTCGTAGAACCTATATAGGAACCTGCAGGTGGCCAAGGAAATCCACTTTGGCAAAAGGGACTTGCTTCAAGTGTTTCACTGGAACAGCCACCACTGGGCATTGCCTCACATGGGTGATGCCATTTTAATTACCCAGTGCTTTAGCAGACACCATGGGGCGAGCCAGGAAATACTGCAGGGGGACAAAGGAAATACAGCAGCATAAGTTAAGGGATTCTGTAGAGTAGCCTGAAATAAAGACATGTCCCTGCTAAAATTCAACAGGATACTGCAGCAGGTTGATTACAATAGCCCTCAGGAAGTGGGTTTTTTAAAATTGCGGCAGTCTCCATTCTTCAGAAGATGACATGGAAAAAAAGTTACTGTGAAAGACTCCTCATGGCAAGGAACAACAACCCCTGACCATCAGCTTCCCACCCGATCCAGCTTCCAGGAAATGACAGGAAAAGGAACAGCACCTGGAGCGGGAGGTAAGCAAGGGCTCGGTGTCCCCCTCCTCCACATAAAGCCCAACGTAAAGGCCGAGCATCACTCTTACAACAGGGAGACTTAAGTGAACAAAACACAGAGGGAGATAAACATCGTTTCACAGGATTACGGCAAAATTCCCGAAACGCTCCGAGCTGGAAGGGATCCCTCGGGACCATCCGGCACAGCTCCTGCCCGGCACCGCTCCGAGCGCCAAGCAGCCGACACGGCACACCCCTTGCAACAGGTTAAACCCTTAAAACAAGAAATAAAGAAACCAAACCCGCCGAAGCCTGAATTCTGTGCAGCTGCACGATGCCGCTGAAGCAGTGCTGCAATGGGCGTCGGCAGCCAAGGTAGATACACACACCCGGGACCCCGCCGAGAGCGCCGGAACACAGCTGCAACAACCCACGGGCCCCACGGGCAGCGGTTCGCCTTCCCGCTGCCCGGGTGGGCTGTCCGGGGTTGTGCGGGGCTGTCTGCCCGAGTCCCGCACTCGCTGCCCACCCCTCCTCCTCCTCCTCCTCCTCCTGCCCCGCCATGAGGCGCGCAGCCGCCCCCCGCAGCCGCCATGTCGGGCGGGCCGCCCCGAGCCACTCACCCCAACTCCGCTCCTCTCCGCCGCCTCCCGCCCCAGCCCGCCGAGCACTGCGGGGCAGAGGGGAGGAGGGAAGGAAGAGACCCAGGGCGGGAAGGCGGAGCGAAGAGCCCAGCCCCGGCAGACCCTGCGGGGCGGTGCCGTGCCTGCCGCCGGGTGCGGCTGTCTCCGCCCGCTGGGCCCTCACGGTGCCGGATGGGTCCCTACGGTCCTGTCGGGGCTGTTCCCCGCCCTTTTGTGCTTGGTTCGGTTTCCTGCGGAACAAAACGCTCGGAATTCGGTGTTTTCGCGGGCGGTGCCGGTGCCGCTGTAGCAGCGATCCCTGAGGCCTCGCCCATTGCCACGGGCAGCGCCTTACGGCAACCCCGGGATGGAGTTTACTTTCTCCTTAAGCTTCAGACCTGCTTGTTAAAAAAGGCTTTTATGAAACATCCTGTACATCAAGATCAAGCCCTGACTGGCACATTGCTTCATCCTTCCATACGTCATTTCACCTTCAAGCCCAAATCTCTCCTCTCTAAGCAACGCCTTGGATGTTTCTGGCCTGCGGTGCCAACTCAAGAATCGCTTCATCCTTAATGAGAAAACAAAGTCCTCGGCCCACAGGGATTCTACTTAAAGCTTTAGGTGAAAGCCCTTCGAGAGCCAAGTGAGTGGGTAAAGCCTTGGGGCCCAGCTCACTGAGGCGTCTCTTGGAAGGTGGCAGAGCCATGGGGAGATGCTGCCCCTGCCCCTGGCTCACCCTCTCCTTGGCAGGGCCCGGGGAATTCACCTCCAAACAGAAGGAATGTGACCTCCCCTCCTGGGAGAAGTGGGTCACTGAGGGGACATGACTGGGCACAACTGCTCCTGCACAGTGTTGTGTGCTTGGGAGGAAGCCTGCAGGAGAAGGGGAGAGATCAGAGAAATCACAGAATGTTCAGGTTGGAAGAGACCTCCAAGCTCATCCACTCCAACCTCTGACCATCACCACAACCTAACTACTAAACCCTGTCCTTAAGGACCAGCTCCAAACGCCTTTTAAATCTCTCCAGGGATGGTGACTCCACCACTGTCCTGGGCCATTCCAATGCCTGACAACCCTCTCAGTGAAAAAATATTTCCAAACATCCAGCCTGAATCTCCCCTGGCACAACTTCCATCCATTCCCTTTGGTTCTATCCCATCCCTCAGGAGCAGAGGCTTTTTCCCTCCTCACTCCAACCTCCCTTGAGCTAGCTGAAGAGAGCCATAAGGTCTCCTCTCACCTCTTCTCCAGACTAAGCAAAATATCACTCCAGTCTTTGGCTCATTACTGGAGTCATATATATATTTACAGGAGATACGTGTTTACCTTGAAAAAAAATAATTTCCACCTGGTCAGGTCTCCCTTCTTTCAGAAGAACACAGCTCCACTTGTGTTTGCAGGATCAGAGCCATATTAAATTGTATGTTTGATAGGCACACAAAGCATGTCCTGCAGGCCTGGGGAGGCTGGAGCTGGGAAATTGTGGTCCTGCCAGCTGGGCACGAGTGACTCAGGAGGAGCCACCTAAGTAATGAGCAGACTGATGGGCTGATGTGTCTCAAGGAGCTAATTAACAAAGCTCTGAAGTGCAGGGCTGCAGATCTATTGGCACTGATCAGGAGATTGCTAAGGAGGTATTTAAAGGTACATAGCATGAGCTGTGAGATAGATTTATACTTGGAGCTTAAGTACTTAGTCAATATATGTATGGACTAAGGAATTAACAAGTAAACTGAACATGAAAAAACACAAAAAGAAGAAGGTGACTGGGCAGAAAATAGTGTGATAGACTGAATGAGCCCCATAGCAGGAACTGCTAGTATATGTGTAGGAGGAAACTGTCCCCTGGAGTTTAGGCTGCTAGAATAAAGAAGGTAGAAGAAAACAACAACCCCAAGCTCTGCAATTCCTGTATTTGTCCTGTGGGAAAGCTTTAAACTTAACATTGTGATTTCACGTTCTCTTTTGTTTTGGCTTTTCAGAGAGATGCTGTCAGGCTAATCCTATGATACTTATCCATAGCATATTAACATGAAGAAAACAAGTGAAACTTCATGACAGCAGGGGCCCTTCACCTGCATGCAGAGCTTTGTGGGACCGTGGCTGATTATCAGAGTAGCTGTTGGGTTTTTTTGCCTTTGCCCCTCGATCTGATTGCACACACAGATGCACTGTTGCCTACACCAGGAGAAGGCTTCCCGGGCTATAAGAGGACTTTCTTGTGACAGGATTCCCAAATGCTTGACACACTATGTGCAAAAATTTCCCTGTCAGCTAAGAGTCTGCAGCCAACACAGCACAGGAGTAAGCCCTCAGGCAGAGTCTATTTTGTGTCCCCCTTTGTCTCCTGCCACCTCAGGATACCTCCATTATTTGCTTTTTATTTACTCTGCAGTTTCCAGCAGCCTTTTACAAGGGTGACTGCCCCCAGGGCTTCCACGCAGAGGCAGGGGGAATTCTGACAAAACCAGGGTGCTGTAGTAAAATTAGGAATTCTGCTCTAGTTTAGGTCTCATATCAAGTATAAAAACTAACAGCATGCCCCTCCAGACTGTAAGCATCTGGTCTTCCTACAGGACATTCAAACACTGTGCAGAGACAACAAAAAGCCATCCAGCAATAAAACCCATGCTCATGCTTACTGTTGTCCAAGTGTAACCTGCTCAAACTCTGTACCACTTCATCATGGCTGAAACCTAAGTCCACCCTAAAACAAAGATCTGACAATGAGTAACTCATTCTACCAATTTATAGTGTGGGGAAATGAGTAATAATTTCTTTGGTCAAAGCTGCAGAGAGCTTAGCTCTGTAATGCACAAACATCCAGCTGGAGCCATGCCAGGGCACAGGGATTAAAAGCAACCAGATTCCCAAATCCAGTGAAAAGGATGCATGGAACATTACTAAAGTAAATGTTTAGTTCTACAAATATAGGTACAGCCTGTGAACATGCCCTCTCTGAAAGCACTGCACAGCCCCTAGACACTGGGGCAGCATTTCCACTATTTCTGCTCCCCTGAATCAGCTGGATTCTGGCTGCTTGAAAGAGGTAAAAAAATATAAGTGGGGATTAATTGCTCCTGTGCTGCCTCCAAGACATGGGTTCCTGATCAGCTGTCTCCCTACTTATAAACCTCTCATTTTCCCACCGTGGGGCACAGGCTCCTCAGCACTGCCTGAGCAGCAAGGAGGGGAGAGCAGACTCAAGTCAGCAAACGCAGAAGGGAGGCTGCAGCACCCCAGAAAAACCCTCTCAACGCAACCATTTGTAAGGCAACAGTTCTTTATTGTCTGTACTCTGCTTGCAGATAAAGGAAACATGCTTAAGGTTGTGCATTACAGAAACCCCCACATGGCAGCTGTTGCTGTGGCAGTACTCCAGCAGTGAGGAAGGTCATAGAGAGGCTGAGTGGTGTTTCACACCTAGTGCCACCCCTGCATGGTGCAGGGACATCACTGAGAGCAGCTCCCCCAGTTCAGATAGCAGCTTTGACCTATTCAACTGGTGACAAAAGTCTGAGCTCCTTCACAACCAGAATGGCTGGAAAGCCAGAAAACCACACCTGTGTTCAGATTACTGGTACTTCCTGAAAATAGAAAGGATTTCCCTTCCCAGACCCCATTTCTTGCAAACACAAGCAGTTCCACTGGCAGCAATGGTGCAACTGGAGATCCCATACCAGCAGCCATGGTTCCTTCTGGGCCTCTTCTCACTTTGTGATTCACAGTCTCAGGAAAGTGTTACTGCAGTTAAACAGTGTGGACAGCAGCCAGGCAGCAGTAAGGACTGAGCAGGACCTGATTACCTTTAGCTTTTCCTTTTACTCAAGAAATCTTGCTCTTCCAGAGCAAAACTTCCTCTTTCTGATCTGGCACTGGGAGGAACCATGGAAATTTTTTGTAACACTGATGAGCTGTGGGTTACTCAGAGCACTTTTCCTGCATGGGATATTCCCAGAGAAATTTGGACAACAGATAGACTGCCAGAGTGATTTCCTTATCCCAAGAGAGGAAAGACAATGGATAAATACAGGCCTTTCCTCTGCTGCAGTTCTGAGGGGACTGCTTCACAGCTGAAGCAGTCACATCTTGCCCTTAAAATGTCAAAGTCACATAAGCAGAAAAAAGCTCAAAGCAGCAAGGGCACAGGGCCTGACAAAGCAACCTTCTTACCCTGTCCCACTGGGCTTTAGGAGCCACTGAGCCCCAAAAAAAGCAACCATCCCCCTGCAGGGAACAGGCACAGCTTTTACCAGAAAAAGGAGGTTTTTGCACCAGAGGAAAAGCTTCCCCAGGGATGTTTCACACAGACACCTGCCTTGTGCTTCCTCTCCAGGTATGAGTGAAAGCTAACAGAGGATATTTCAGCACTGCTGGTCAGTCAGTTCCTGCCTGCTGGAGATTCCTTAGGGAAGGATAAGAGAATGGGAGGAAACAAGGGGATGCTCAGTCTCCAGCCAGGCCATATATGGCCCCCTATGAACAGCACAGCCACAGGGTCTGCATCAGCATCATCTGCATGTCCCAGGGCAACTGCTCTGCCTTCTGTAAACTGTAAGAGAGGGGCAGTGATAAAGTCCTTTAGGGTAACCAAGTGACAAAAAGCCATTGGAATGTCTCATTTTATCTGTTCCTACTGTATCCCTGTACAGAGTCAGTCACCAACACCACTGTCAAGTCAAACCAAATTTTGCAGGGCCTGATCCAGATGTTACAGGAACTGGTGGAGGCTTCCCTGCTTAGCACAGCAGCTCTCAGCTGGGCTCTGCTCCCACAGAGCCAGAGAGGATGCTGCTCTTTGAGATGGATGGATGGATGGATGGATCACCACCTAGAGACAGCCTAAATTTAAAAGAATTTCTTTCTCTCTTACACTACAATTCTATCTAACACAGCACCCACTGTGTCTGCTGCTAGGCCACTTCTTTGCCAAAATGAAAACAAACAAGACTTTATCCTTTTTACAGGGAAGTGACCTCTCCAGATAGAAAGCCCAGTGTGTGCTATTAGCCAAGAGCAGCTGGATTCCCTGAAAGCAGCAGCTTTTAGAGCCCAGGGCTGTGTGCAGTGTTGAGAAATGGAGCAGTGAAGAGCACAGGCACATTTTGGGCCCGATTTAGAGCCTTGAAATTGCCAGGTGGGGGTAAGCTGCAGCTGCCCCAAGTCTCTGCTGATGCCATCAGATCTGGCTTGCTCAAGGGCAGCCCCAGCAGAGTTGGCACAGGTCTCCTGCTGACACCTGGATGTGCCTTACATGCAGCAGCCTTTTCTCCTGCCCACATCTTCCAGCTGCAGGGCATTCTCCCTCTGCCTCTCTTCTTCTGCTGTTAGCAACCTGAAATAAGCAGCACAGGACAAGAACACAACCCAGTTACTGAGCTCTTCCTGCCAGGACACGTGGCTCTGCCCTTTGCTCCCCAGCAGCCATGGACATTTAGGATTATAAAAAGTGATTGCCCTGAAAACCAGGCTACTCTGGGAGCTGGGAAACAGGGAAAGAAACTGGACACACACATGAGGGGAGAGCATGGCTTAGTCCTCAGAGCAGCAGACCAGGGTGTGAGTGGTCTTTCCCTTATTCCCAGGCTTCCACATGGATGGCAGAATCCCAGCCTGCTTGCTTCACCTCTCTGGGCCATCTCAGACAGCAGCATGGTAATAAAGCATGCTGAAGGGACATGCTGTAGGAGATGTGATTTACCTAATTAGTAAGTAAATCATCCCAGTTAAGGAACAACTAAGTCCTGCTGTGAATTTAACAGAGATGATGCAGCAGGAGGTGAAGGGATAAAGGAAAGCAAAAGGTAATATTTTTTTTTCATGTTTTCTGAGATTTTTTTCAAAACCACCTACTTTTTTACAAACTAAAAATCTTGGAGTAAACTTTTTTCAGACCTACAAAGTTGTATTATCTCCCTTTAAAAATATTGCCACCAAAATATCACACTATATACAATGCTTAGTGAGATAAGGAGTAAAACACTCTCAAAATGTATGTGGGCTTCAAACTGAAAATGCCAATTTAAAATCTGGGGTAGTACACAAGGTTTTTGTGCTTAAATATTTAAACTGAAGTCCCAGTCTTTCAACAGCCAGCATTGCCGGATGAAGCTTTGCATGCAGGAGCATCCAGGCTGCACTTGGTACTCTCCAGGCCCAGAACACAAGGACCTGAAGCCAAGGGGAAGGGAACACTGCTCCGGCTCTTTTTTTGTGACGTGGCAGAAAGTCAGTCTCTGACAACCCCCCCCTCTTGCCCAATCCCCAGGAATGCCACACCAATTTTCTACAGCTGGGGAGTCCCCAGGGTGGCTGTTCCTGGTCACTGACCTCACCATGTGCACCATGGGCTCCGTGATGTTGTAGCCACTCAGCACGCTGCACTCGTAGAAGACAGCTTTGTATTCCTGCCAGAGAGCACAAGGAGCACCCATGTTTGCTCCCAGCTCTGCCCCACCATCCACCCATCCCACCTTCACCACTGGGAACTCTGCTGGGAGCAGCTGGGAACCAGGAGCTGGCTGTTACACCCTGCTGGGGCACACACCCTGCTCCCTGAGCCAGGAAAAGGAGATGCTCCTCCAGCACTGGGGGCCCAGTTAAGAGTGTCCAACAGGGAACACTGGGGGATTTATTCAGGGAAACATCTGCCCAGGGGGACCTGGATTCCCTCACCTTTGTGTTGTAGGGTCCACGAAACCCCACCTCCCCTCAGCCAGGGACAGATGGGATGCAGAAAGGGAGGAAGGAGGCAGGACGCGCATTAGGGGGGTCCCCAAAGAGAAGAAGAGCCATGCATGCCCTGAGAAACACTGAGCACCTCTGTGAGGAGGGATCTAGCCTCAGGAGACAGACATGATGAGCATGCCTCATGGGGAAACATGTCTGTCCCAGGCTGCCCAGCACCTCCTTCATTCCCCCCTGGCACCAGAGGGACCTCACTACATGTTTGCACTGGAGAAACAGGGCCAGGGGGAGAGGGAAGGCATCATCCTGGGAAATGGCTCCAGGAAGGGCTTTCTGGCAGTCAGGCTGCCCTGCTCTCAGCTGGATGGAGGCTGCAGAGCAGGACAAAGAGCAGAGCACAGTCACACCTTTGCCAGCTTCTCCCCCTCCACTTTGGGCACATTCCGGGTCTCTCTCTGTGCAACATCTGTTTTATTTCCAAGCAGAAAGACCACAGCTCCATCCTCAATACCTTCCTGCAAAAGAAACAGAATAAAGCACCCTGGAGACTCAGCTGAGGGAGGGAATATATCGGAGCAGATCCTGCTGCAGCTCATGCATAGATCTGTGGCAGCAGGATCAGGCCCCTGAGCTCACCAAAGGGCCATTCCTCAAAGGGCTCCAGGGATCTGTGGAAGGAAGCTCAAACTACAGGAATCCACTTCAGATGTTTAGTATGTACAGCTGAGAGAGAGAAGATAGGATGCAAGTTCCTCTCTGGAAAACAAAAAGTCTAAAGAAAAACAGTTTGTCCCACAGGCTGTTCAGAATTTAAGTACAGGCAGAGCTTCTTATTAAGATAAATAACTTTTGTGTGTATGTGTGCTACTATCTGTCTGATGTGCTGCCCTAAACTCAACCATCCCTTGCTGAAAATCCACTGACCAAGCAAGCTGAGCACCTTCCAGCTCCTGGATAGGGTCTGTGTAAGAACTGTTATTCCAAGGTGATTCCTGGAGCTGGGATTTCTGTTGGCGAAACTCCCTCTAGAACATCAGCAGAACAAGGAGTGCAGAATAGGTCTCCAAGTTGTTTCCAAACTTGGCTACCCTGGATGACTTACAGTAACCCAAACAGCTTCAAACCAAGATAAATATTAAGGTGGGGAAAGGAAGAGGAGAGAGCTTATTAGATGTTACAGATTTCAGGTGCTTTGATTTTCCATGTGCTCAGCTTCTCCTTCCTGAAAGGAGCCTGATTTTTTAGGGGCTGGCTAGTTTTAAAAATCTTAACCTTTAATGTTTTCAAGTCCAAAGAAATAGCTAAGGAGTTTTGTTATTTTTTTTTTTTTCTAGGCTTGTTTTTGGTTGTTTTTTTTTTTTTTCCCCCCACCAGGCCTGTGGAAAATGAATATTAAAAACCTTCAGCCTATGCTTATTCATTTTGCTTAGATCTTGGGTTTTGATACTCAGCACAATCAAAAGAAAACCACCCCTGACAATTCCCCTTCAGCTCTGACTCAGCTACACACAGCCTATTTAAATTATACAGACAGGTATTTTTGTCTCTGCTAGCAGACACCAGCCACAGATGAATGCATTTATTGAGACTTTGGCAATAAAAAAACAGGGGGGCAGATGACGGTATGAATACACAGCCACCAAAAAGAGAAGAAAAATCAACTGTTGAAGCAAATGAGGAAAAAAAAAGAAGAAACCATTAGTAATATTTCAGCCTCCTCTAGAAATCTCAGAGCAGAGTCAGGATGGGATTGTGTGCTGTACGTGCACAGAATCAGAGAATGTCAGGTTGGAAGGGACTTCAGGTGTCCAGCCCTTTTAATATTACTGTTTTTATGAAATGTCCCAGCACCCCACTGAGCTGAGACTTCATCCCAAGTGCACCAGGGCCATCCCTCTTTCCTCTGCACAGATGGACACGAGATCTCCTTGCCTGAGTATGGGTCTGACGTACCCGTGTTTAAAAGGCATTGCCAATGCCATGGGCTCCTTACAAATACTGTTTTGGCAGATCCCACCTCCTCTGCCACAGGAACAGCCTTCCCTGATGGAATTGAAGCTACCACTGCCTTTGGTGTCTTCAGCAAGGAGCCCCAGGGAATACCCACCCCTAGCATCTGCTTGAGAATTCATCTTCCCATGGTCCCTCCCGGGGGGATCAGAGGATTGGAGCAGCACCAGGAGCACTGAGGTCCTGCTCTCACCTGGACACTGCTCATCCAGTTCCTCACTGCCAGGAAGGAGCCCTCAGCTGTAACATCATACATCACCAGAATCCCATCCGCCTTCCGCAGGTACTGCTTGCTCACGCTCCGGAACCTGAGCCCAAACCAAACCAGAGGCACTCTCAGAACCACGGGCAAAGCAAAGCATGGGGTGATCTGTCTGTTAGTACAGGCTCTCTGCAAGGGCTCTGCATGAACTGTGTGTGTGTGTGTGTCCTGGGGTGGGTGTGCACAGCCTGGTGACAGACAGGACAGGTCCCTGCACCCCCTGGGCTCTCAGCAGCCTGCTGAGAAAACAGGAGGGAAGGAGCAGAGGATCTGTTTAGGAAAAGGGAATTGCCCACAAAAAAGGACAGGGAGGCAAAAACCCCACGAGCTTTCTCTAGTGGCTGGAAGAACCTGCAGGCTGAGCTGTACCATAGTGTGAGGTGCCTGCTCCACTGAGAGCTCAGCATCAACACAGTCTGTCTCAAGTTTGGAATGCATAAAGCAATGGCATCACACACAAAAGCAGTAGTTAGACCCAATTTCTAGGAGAAACTCTGGCCATTTACTTTATCCTGTGGGTAGCAGTTGGAAACACAGACTTGGATTTTGGGTGGTACAAGTTTTCCAGCATATTTGTATCTATTTAGTAATTTTCCCTCTTTACCATTACCATTTCATTAAAGTTGTGCAGTTTTTAGTTTCCAACCCATAAGTCAACCAAAAAGCCCCAACCAAACCTTAAAACCTCTAAGTAGTTTGTGACAGGGCCATGCTATAAACACTTTGCTTGGAAACGGATGGAATTATTTGCAAAACAAGTACTGAGGTCTCACTGGAGAGCTGGGTGTTTCAGCCTTACACAGAACAAGCTCTCCTGCTCTATTAAGAGCCAAGAAAACCTGCAGTAAGCAGTCACCCTCCTGAACTCTTCAGATGATTGCCTGAGGTTTGTTCTTTCTCACTACAATTAGGGCATGACATTCTGGCAATTACTCAACTGAGAAAGCACAGATTATTTTTGGCAGTCAAAGCAAACCTCTGAACTACAGGGCAGGCCAGATGCCCCACCAGAAACATCAAATGTGATGTGACTGGTCCCATGACAGTCACCATGGAGCTCTCCTTCCGTGCTCCAAGGAGTTACTTTTCCTTTCCATAGAATATTCACAAGTGGGCACCTCTAGTAAGAAGTAATTAACATTTTTCTAGAAGTAAAAAAAGTTTCTTCTTCCCAAGACTCTTGTTCTATGATAAGTTCTCTCTTGCAAGTCCATGTTTAAGACCTGCTGCCCTAAAGGTCCTTCTGCAGAGACAGTATCTTTAATTTGGACTCTGATGCAATCTGGTGTCAGCAAAATGTCACAACACAACAGAACACAGCATAACACAACACAACAGAACACAGCACAACAGAACACAACACAACACAGCACAACAGAACTCCCTTCATGTCATAATAACTTCCCTTACTGCTCAGCTTCAGCACTGAAATAACTACAGGAGCCCCCTCAAAAATCCTTATTTCTTCAGCATAAAGCTTAATTTTGAAAGAAATAGTTGCTTTTCAATAGATGCTTCCACTTAGCACCACTCCCACCAGGCCTGCATGGTCCAGCTGAGGTACACAGCACATTTACTCTTGGCTCAGCTCAGGGTTGTATTTCCATGACCTCAGCTGCCTCCTGCAGCCCTGCCCAATATAACATATTTAGCCCCAAAGAACCAGAACTTATTTTTGCCAGGCTCTTAAGGTTAACAGCCCCCTTGAAATAGCTTTTCAGCTTCTGCTTTCAAAGTGCATCCTAAATAAAGTCTAATTTACATGAATGCAGTCGTGGACCTACATCTCTGGCAGCAGATGAAGGTCAAGTTGTGTCCTTTACAACTCTGCTCTTCACCAGCAGTGCTGGGAACACCTTGTCATGGCAATGTTTTTGAAACTGCTTGAGACTTCAAGTGGGGAACCTGTGTTCACTGGCACAAAAAGCTACACTGCCCTCTGCCAAGGATGATCAGCAGAAGGGACAGTGGAAGAGAGTCACTGAGAGAGTACAGCAGGGCAGTTCCATCACCTTCCCCATCTTCCTGGCTTTGTCTGGGTCAGACCTGGAAAGGTTCACACACTCCTTTCCACCCCCTGGACAGCCAGTGGTGCTGGGCAGCTGGGGACAGCAGCAGCACAACTGAATCTGAGAACAGGATGTTTATCCAGAGCCTCCTTCCCATCCTAACCATCCTCCCTCTCCTGCAGCTTTCCATGGAATGGTTTGGGTTGGAAGGGACCTTAAAGCTCACCCAGCTCCAACCCCCTGCATGCCCAGGGACACCTCCCACCAGCCCAGGGTGCTCCAAGCCCCATCCAACCTGGGCTGAGACACTGCCAGGGATGGGGCAGCCACAGCTTCCCTGGGAAACCTGGGACAGGGGCTTACCACGCTCAAATTAAAGAATTTCTTCCTAATGTCCAACCTAAATATCCCCTCTTCCAGTTTAAGGCCATTAACATTAACCCTTCTCCTTGTAAAGTCCCTCTCCAGCTTTCCTGCAGGCTCCCTTCAGGTACTGGAAAGCCACTATAAGGTTTCCCTGGAGCTTTCTCTTTTTCATCCTGTCTCCAGAAGAGGGATGCTCCAGCCCTCTGAGCATCTCTGTGGCCCTCCTCTGGACTGACTCCAACAGCTCCATGTCCTTCCTGTGCTGGGGACTCAGAACTGGACACAGAACTCCAGGTGGGATCTCATGAGAGCAGAGGGGGAAGATCCCCCCCCTTACCTGCTGACCACACTTCTGTTGCTGCAGCCCAGGACATAGTTGGTTTCTGGGCTGCAAGCACACACTGCTGGCTCCTGTTTTGGTTCTCTGCAGTCTCCACCTCCAAGTCCTTCTCCTCAGGACTATTCTCCATACATTCTCTGCCCAGACTGGGTTTGTGCTTGGGATTGCTCTGACCCAGGTGCAGAATCTTGGCCTTGTTGAACTCAATGAGACTGGCATGGGCCCACTTCCCAAGCCTGGAGAGCCTAGAAAAAGGCTGACTCAGGAGAACTCTGAGGGCTGAAGGAGCTTGGAAGCTCACACCACCCCATATTTTGTGATTTCTGCATTTACAACCTGAAGCCACAAGCGTGCAGGTCATACCTATGTAAAACTACATTTCTGTCAGTCTGGGACCCACGTCACAGCAACAGCTTCTAGAAACCTTCAAAAGAGAACTTTGCAGCCCTGGAATAGCTGCTGCAACCTCACAGGTCCTTCTGAAGCTAACAGAAAGCAGCACATCCACTCCTTCCTCCTGTTCCTGACTGAGCCTGGCAGGAGGGCCAGAAGTTGCTCACCTTTCTTGTCCAGCTGTGTCCCACAGCTGCAAGGCAACCTGGCTGTTATCCACCATCAGGCTCTTCACCTGGTAATCAATACCTGTCAGGAAGGTAACAGTGATGACAGGATGGGGAAGGAGCAGATTGCCTGTGCCAGGCCAAGGGCCAGGACCAACACCACTGAGGTGCAGAGAAACTGCAAGATGGGTTCAAAACTGAGTGAGGGACCATCTTTATCTTTACTTGGGATAAAATACTGGAAAAAGCACGTGTCCAGGCTGGCTTTCCCACATTTCTTAGCCATCTGAGTGAGGAACCCTATTACTTACCAATGGTTGCATTGAGCTTAGCCAAGAATCTGCCATAGCAGAAGCGGTAGATGAAGGAACTCTTCCCAACACCAGAATTCCCTACAAACACCACTTTAAAGATGTGCTCTGGGGAAGAGGTGGCTGGTTCCAGTGCCTGGAGCTACAAGGGAAGAAAGAAGTGCAGTTTTGAAAAGCCCAGCTGCAGGACTCTGGTTTGATTCAGGCATTGGACCCCAGCACTATAAACCTATGGAGCTGGAGGGAGATGGGGAGTCAGATACCCTCAAGTCCCTGCTCAGAGGTGTTTGGGGAAGAACTCCAAGCACTTAGGCCCACCCTGGCTTCAATGCCAACAGGCTGTCCTCCAGGAAGCAACAAAGCATCATCTAATCCATTTGCATTTTTTCTACAGTCAGTATCACCCTTCAAAGTCACCTTCAGCCACTCAGCATCTGCTGCCCAGGACCATCCCTCCTTGGCTGTGCTCTTCTCTCCGAAGTCTGGGCTGCCTCCTTCTCCCATCTTCAGCCACGTCCCGTTGCCTGGGAAGTATTTACAGCTCTTTCTGTTGGGTTCTTCCACTGACACATCCACCAGGAAGGTGAAGGGAAGGTCTGCTGGGGCTAGTTGTCTGTATTGAAGTTCACAGGCACCACAAATAGTGTGGGAAGGCAAGGGGGGAAGGGAAGGAGATGAGGTTGCAAATTTTCAAAACAACCAATGGGAAACAATTAGAGCACAATTAACACCTGCAAGTACTCTGCTTCATACATACTCTTCACAGAACCAGAGAGTGTTAGGGGTTGGAAGGGACCTCAAAAGATCTATGATTCTATAATCACAGAATTTTCAGAGTTGGAAGGGACCTTTAAGCTCACCCAGTTCCATCCCCCTGCCATGGGCAGGGACACCTGCCACCAGCTCAGGTTGCTCAGAGCCCCATCCAGCCTGGCCTTAAAAACTTCCAGGGATGGATGGGGCTTCCACCACCTCTTTGGGCAACCTCTTCATTGAGTCCAGCTTCCCCTGCTCCCTGTGACCCAGGCACCAGCAGCACACCTTGGGAAAGACAGACAGCTCACCTGAGCTATGCTGTACTCATGCATACTGACATATTTCATCAATTTTAATGAAAAATTCCCACTTTCTGCATTTTTCAAGGATTCTTTGCCTCCCACTCCTCCCAGTACCAAACAATGAAGCAGAGCATACGAAGGTGGCAACTGGAAAAAACATTTAAACAACACCAACAAAAAACAATTCTCCCTCCTTCCAACCAGCCACATCCCACTCCCAATGGCAAGGAATCCCCAGGACCTCTGCTCAAGCACTGGGTGTGTGGAACTGCCCTGACCATGCCACACAAAGCACTTCATTCCCTGGGCTTAGAGCTGCCCTGCTGGGTGGGGGGAGGAACAGTCTGCAGAAGAACAGCTAGAAATAACTGACTTAAACTCCTGAAATCACTGCCAGGGAGCAAGGCGGCATCTTAGCTCTGCCTTGGCTTCCTATGCTTAAAGAACCAGGCAAAGGGGGTGAGAAGGCTTAGAACTCAAAGGGCTTTATCCACTACTGATACCTCCATTGGCCACCAGATTGCATTTGGAAGCACATCAGAGAGACCAGAGGCTCACTCATGGCACTCAAACTCTTCAGAGAGAGCCCATCACCCCTCTGCCATGGGTTTTTGGTGCTGCTAGTGCAGGAATCAAGGCAACAGCTCTCCTCTTTCAGTTCTGCAACTATACCTCAGCAGGGCTGCAAAATTCACCTCCTGCCATGCCCACACTTCTGTGACATTCTGGGCTCTCCTCCCTGCATCTGCCCCAAAGGCCAGCCCAGGGCCAGGCTGGATGGAATCTCTCCCCAGCGAAGACACAAACATCATCCCAGGCTCAGGGAAATGGGTCCCATCTCCCAGGGCTGGCAGGAGTCACAGCAATGAGGGGCTGAGACTCCAAAGCCTCCTCAAGAGGGGAGAAAAAGGGGCAAACAAAACTTTCTGAAGAGTGACTCAAGATCTGAGGGATTTTATTGATGTTTCTCAAGCAGGGTGCTGTGACACTGGGACACAGGCAGGACCAACAAATAATTCTCCCTTTCTCACATTGCCTTCCCTGTGAGACTTCACCTTTTGAGCCTTCCCAGGGGATTTAGCTCAGCAGCAGCTAACAGGACCTTTGCAAAAAAACCCTTGGGAGGAGGATGGGAGAACTGGGCTGTCTGGCTGCACAGACATCACATCTGCCTTCCAGGTGGCCAGGAAAGAGCTCTGCCTCAGCCCTAGTCAAACCTGGGCTCAAGAACCAGCCCTGCTCCACCTCTTTTTCCATCAGTCCATGAGCCCAGGAGCCTGAAGCCCAATTCTCAAAGGCCATTTCCAGAACTGCCAGCAGGAAGGGAGAGTGGAATTTGGAAGGAACTCAGAACGTAAGCCTGTGTCTGTGGTTGGCATCAGGAGAAACTGGGAAGCAGTGGAACATTCTGCAGAGCCCTGGTAGGGATCAGGGGAATGTGCCATCTTTCAAACCTGTTTGGAACCAGCAGTTACAGGGACATCCAACTCCAAGTCAGTCCAGGGCTGGGCTGGCATCTCCTGCCTCTCAGGGAAAGCACTTTTGGCTCATACCAGTGTGCTGCTCACACACCAGTGTGCAGATGTGCTGATGCCAGCACAGTTTGGGCAAGCAGACATAGGTGGGGACTGGAGTCACTGGAGAGTGATGCACGTGTAGTGGGAACAAAAAAAGGCTTTGGTCACACAGCAACATGTGTGCCAAGTGAGCATCTGCAGAGGTGTGGAGGGAGTTGGAGCTGGGATCTCTCTCTGGGGCTTCCAGCAGCCAGGCAGAACACAAGCTTTGTGCAGCCCCTACCTCTCCCATGCCCAGGGCTATGGGATCTGGCATGGGGCAGCCCTGGGCAGGATTTCTGCCTGAGGAACTGGCATACCTGGGAGCTGATCAGATTGGATCAGAATCTTTCCCATCCCATAGAATGGTTTGGGTTGGAAGGGACCTTAAAGCTCATCCAGTTCCAACCCCCTGTATGGGCAGGGACACCTCCCACCAGCCCAGGGTGCTCCTGTGTAAAAAGCCCCACCCCAGCTTTCTTGGAGGCCCCATTCAGATATTGGAAAGTTTCTATAACGTCATCTCAGAGCCTCCTTTTCTCCAGGCTGAGCAATACCAGTTTCTTTAACCTGTCTTCATAGGGCAGGTGCTCCAGCTCTCTGATCATTTTTGAGGCCTTCCTCTGTGGCCTTCCAGGAGCTCTGTGTCCTTCTTCTGCTGGGGACTCCAGAACTGGACCCTCCACTCCTGGTCACCCACTGCTGCACATCGAATCAGCCCAGGGGCTGCTGCAATCAGCTAACAGCATCCTCAGCTGCCTGCTGAGCCAACACCATCTGATGCGAGGAAGCAGCCAGAGCCACAGACAAACTGCACCCCAGAACCATGCTCTCAAAACCAGCTAACACCACAGTGGCAGAACCAGACACAGGACACAGTCTGACTGAGAAAGCACTCCAGCAGGCACAGACTGACACCACAGACAGGACACAGACACCCATCTGACCGTGTGACTGCCTTGTCCTCCAGCAGGGAACTGCCTATCATTGACCCTTTCTTCAGCAGGGGCTTTTTGCTCTGAGGTGCCTGGATGTTGAAAAGAGAAGGGATGAAGAATACAATTAGGACCCAGAAACCTGACCAGCCCAGGTTTAACCACACACCACCTCTGCAGACCACTTGGGAGAGGGAAGGCTGGACCCTTGTACCCTGTACCCCCTGCACCATGTACCCCCTGTACCCCTGTGCCCCCGTACTCCATGCACCATGTACCCCCTGTCCCCCCTGCACCATGTATCCCTGTACCATGTACCCCCCTGTACCCCTGTACCATGCAATCAGAGTGCCCCCCAGCAGGCAGGACCAGAGGTGAGCACAGGGCTTGCTTTGCTCAGTTCAGCTCAGCTCAAGCAAGAAGGCATCTCTGTATCTCTGCATCTCTGCTGCTGCTTTTTCCTTTGCAACAAAACCCATCAAAAATGGTGGTGCCCCAAACTGAATTCTTCCTCTAGTCAGCTTTACTTCTATGGCTTCTTCACTACATCTCCCATCTGAAGCTCTCTTTCCTCAACTGTCTTTTTATTATGCTGCTGTTTTGGGGGACAGCCCAATGGTCCCTTCCTCAGAAGCAAAGAAAGGATTCTGCTCTGCACAGGGCAATGCACTTGCTCTGACCTGACTGTCCCTCTCTGTGCTTTCCTCCTCCTTACTCCAGACTTCCATAACCATTGCTCACAGCTCCCCAGAGAAGGAGAAAGCAGAACTCCTCTCCCAGCCCTCATCCTCCCCATACAGCAGCTTTCTAAATCCCAGCAGATGAGCCACAGCCTGCCCAGGATCCCACAGCAGGAGCTGCAGCAGGGAGAGGACAGACCTGGCATCTCCCCAGTTCCCAGCTCCCCATCACCCCCAGCCAGACGGGGACCTTCTCTGGCTGCACACACCAGGTACCAGGAGACAGACAGACAGACAGACAGACAGGTGCCCACTGCCCAGCCCTGGGGGAAAGGGAAATACACTCCCTCCTAAAGCCTGGAGATTTCTAACCTGTCCTCACAAGCTACTTCTGTGCAGAAAAGTGGGCAGAGAAGAGGCTGAGCCCCCCAGATCTGCATCTGGCACCCGCAGGCAGCTCTGGACAGGCCCTCCCTTCATGTCACAGTCCAGGGGAGGACTACAGAGAATATTTCTTCAACAACCCCTGGCTTATTTTAACAAGCAAAAAAATGAAGTAGCTGCTTTGTTGGCCAGAACTCCTTTGCTGCAATGCCATCCTACAAAAGAAGACACTGAGCTCCACAGAGGTCCTCACCCAACTAAGAATTTTTTTGGGGGGGATAGGGGGAGAAAAACAAAGCCAAAACATTGATTTCACATAAAACTGGTGTTCAAGAGAATCTTCAGCCTCAGAAACAATCCAGCACAACTGTGGAGCATGAATCTTCCAAAGCAAAGGACCCCAAGTGCCGAGTGACTCATGGGTCCCCACTGCAATCAGGCTGTGGTTCAGCCAAACAGGGATTCTCCAGGGGGGAAGGTCTCAGGGTTTGGGCAGAATCACTCAAGGGCACTCTCCAGACACACAGAAACAAGAAAATTGTGTCACAGCTGCCTCAAGCTGACTCACAAGCTTCACATTTCCCATGGAGCAAAGGGACCCCCAGGCGACCTGCTGAGTGTGTACCTGGGCAAGAAAGGAGAAACAAGAGAGCAAACTTTGCCATTGGCTCTGCCATGCTTTATTGGGCTGAGAAGGTTGTGTTTGGCTCTTCACTGGGGTGGTAAAGGGGCAGAGATGACAGCCCAGCTGTACAACACACATGGCAAGGGTTCCATAACAACAACAGCACATGTACAAGCATTTTGGATGGGAAAGATCCTGGTTTATCCATGGGATAGGAAAAATTCTGGTTTATCAGTGAAATACAAATACATATCCTAGGTAGTCAAAGTCCCAAAACATTCTTCATGATAAGTAGACACAAAATTTGCTCTGCTGACAAAGAGTGTGAAAGCATAACCCCATAGCTGGCTGGGTGATGGGTGGGAAACTGAACCTGAAACCCCTGGGTCTGAAAAGCCCCCAGAAATAGCCACACCCTATTATCCGTGACATAGCCACTGGGGCAAAACAGTGGCCCAGAGTGCTGTGTGGCCAGGGTCTGCCCATCTGGCAAGGGCAGAAACTCTTATGAAGAGCAAAGCACTCAGCTGGACACCAAGGACTGGACAGAGGCAGCAGCTGGGTTGCTGTCAACCACAAAGAGCCCAGCTCCTCCTCCCAGCCTCTCCAGAACCTTTGTCATGAAAGAACCTTCATAACAAAGTTCACCACACCTTCATTTCACAGAAACAACACCACAATTCTTCCCAGCACAAGCAGAGATTATTAAGGCCTTGGGCTTCTTTTGAGCCTGCCAAAGCACTGATATACTCTGCCTGAGAGTGTTTCATGCATGGGATCCTCACCAGACAGCTAGACTCCCCTTTTTGCTGCTCCAGGCTCAAATATTGTTGTTTTCTCTCCCCCTTGCAGTGACACAGCCTGGAGAGCAGCTCTTCTGCAGGTGTGTGACAACAGCAGCATCTCTGCAATCCCTGGGAGCAGAGGGATCCCTCTGCTTTCCTGGAGACTGAAATGAGAGTGGCCAACAAGATATCCTGCCTGGCAAAGGAAAAGCCTTATTCCTGTGCAGGCTTCATCTGCCCATGGCCCAGGCTTGCCAGGTGAGCAGTGATGGCAGGAGGAGCTCAGCACAGGGGAAGGGGAGGGAACAGCTCCTCTGTCCTGTGCCTCTCTGCAAATGGCACATTTGAGAGCAGCCCTGAGCGGGTCCCAGCAGGGGAAAAGGAGAGCCTGGAGGAGAAGCAGACAAACTTTGCAAAACCAGAGGCACATACCTGAACCCACCCCACCCACAGGAACCCAGCAGTGGATGAAGGATGGATGGGAAGTCACAGTGCATGGAAAGAGGAGGACAAACCCTGGTACAGACTGGTGTGGTCATTGTTTCTCAAAGAGAGATCAGGAAGCTCTGGTGCACATATAATTAGCAGCATGAAAAATGAAAAAAAAGCCAAACCAAAACCAAAATCTTCCTTCAGATTTCAGAAATATACACACAAAGGCATATACACACACAGCTCACCTCCATTCCAAGCAATCACTGAGCTGTTTTACAAGCTGGTGCCCCACTTGGAGCAGAGCTCCAGGCTCCCCACCAGCAGGGTCTCTATTCCCCTACCTGGGCACCATCCCTGTGATTCCTCCCATGTTCCCTTCCACACCAGGCTGCCACTGCCCATCCTCATTGCAAGACAGCTACTTCTGCATCTTCAAGTGGGGCAAGGTGGCAGAGCAGGCAAAGACACATGGTGGAAAGGATGGGTCCAAGAAGAGCCCAGGGCAAGCCTTGCCAGTGACATTTGGGAACACAAAGACTTTTTCATTTTAAAAATGTCAGAATTAAAAATAGGCGACATATTTTACTTATCTTGGAGACTGGGAAAGGCCAGAGATGGATGGAGTTGACTGTTCCAGAGGTCCCCTGCTTTCTCCTAGCCCTATGACACAAGGTTCACCTGCTGCACCACCACCCCAGCAGAGCTGGCAGGAAGGGAGAGCTGCCCCAGAGGAACACCTGAAAACATCCACTACAAACTCAAGGGGTCACAAACTCCAAAATGCCCCCATGGCTCTCCAACCACAGTCACCTGGGCATCCATCTTCTTCCTCCCCACCCAGCTCCAGGGATGCATCCAGCTTCACTGCCCTCCTTGTGCCTGTCACAATGCACAGCACCCACTGACAGTCACAAGCTCGTGTGCCTGGGGTGAAACCTGGGCTGTTTGCACCAGCAACCAGCAGAGCTCATCTCTGGCCCGGGCAAAGTCTGTATGAAGCACCACACCAGGCCTCGTGACCTGACATCATTGTCCCCCGTGGATGTGACAGGGCCCCGAGTGGTGACAGCAACAGCAGCAGATGAAAGCAGAGTGGCTGGGAATTAGGATTTTCTTTCTTAAACTAACCAGCTTCTTGGCTTCAAAAGCATCTCGCTCATCTCGAAGCTTCTTGTTCATCTCTCTGTTCCAAAGGGAGACACAACGAAGGACTCATCAGAAGAGGGCTAAAGACCAGCATTTGAAAGCTAGGACAGAAAGGGAGCTTGGGATACAGATAAAGATGTCATTTGTTGTCAGATGTGCTTGGATTTCAGTATATGCCAGTACTGGGCTCTACGGGGTGTCCTTAGGCAGCAGGAAAGCCTCAGTTCTGCAGGGGAGGGATTGCTTGGTGCAGTAAAACAGCCTGAGCCCTGGCAGAGCTGCCCAGATTGCACAGCTCTGTCTAAAGCTACAAGAAACAGTGTCTGAGGAGTCCAGGAATACACTGCCCCCAGCTTTCTGCTGAAAGCTCAGCCTGCCCCGTGCACAGGAGCTCAGCATCTCCCCAGCCTTGTCCTTACCTGAGCAGCTCCAGCTGCCGCAGGAGGCTTTGTTTCTCTTTCTGCATGTTCTTGGAGACTCTAAACACATCCCTGGGTGAAAAGGATTTTAAACAGGGAAATAAGTTAACAGGAGAGCATATACACAGATCCCCTTCTCCCAGACACCCTTGGTCTTCCCAAAGATAAGGCCCTGCCCTGTGCTGGGAAGATCCAGAGGGAGCAGCAGTGCCATGGGAGCTGGGATGGCTGCTTTACTACCCCAGCTCTCCTGCAACCCATTTTCTCCTTTCACACTCCAGTTTCCTTGGCTCCTAGAGATGGGAAGGATGCTCACTGCCATCTGGATCTGAAACACCCCAATGTTGCAGCCAAGGATTATTAGACTAAGCCCAGAAACAGGACAAGAAGAGATGAGAAGAGGATCTGTAGAAACTGTATAGAGGTGACAGTGAACAGGAAAATCCATGGAGAAGAAGCCTCCTTTATGCTGAGAAACGCCTGTATTTGTTACAGTGCTTCTATAAACCAATAGCAATGAACATGAATATTTCATATTCATCAATGAATATTCTTTCCCACTAAAGGCAGGTGGAAGGTAGCAGCATCACTCCCTGTTTGTCTGTGGGATCACTGGGATGTTACTTCTTTTCCCCAAGAAGAGAGAGGCAATACTCTGATAAGACCAAGGCTTCAAAGAGCACCTGCCCCAACACCCCCTTCCCTGCCCATTCTCACCTCTCCTTCTGCTCTTGTTCAAGCTGGGCCTCTTTCTGGAGCTTTTGTAATTGCCCTTTCAGTGCCTCCAGCTCCCATTTGCTTTTTTCCAGCTCTTCCAGCAGGTTCTCATTCAGGAGCCTGAGCCTCTCATTCTGCATTCGAGTCTCCAGCTGCTCCGAGTTCCGAGCCTGGAGCTGATGCTCCAGCTGCCAGGAGAGAAGGAGGAAGGGTTAAACACAGGGGGAAAAGCTTTTGGGTTACTATCCTGCCTAGGAAAACAGGCTTATTAAGCAGATAGAAACCATGAGGTGGAAAGGATGTAAACACAACTTGGGTCTACAAAACCATGGGTGGTATCAGGAAAGGGAATCAGAAGCAATTCTTTTTATCATGCCAGAACTAGTGAGAAAACCAAGCAAATCAGTTGGGTACAGCTGAGGGAGTGCTTCAGGCAGCCTGAGGAGCTTCCTGCTGTCAGGTATTGTAAATCAGAGTAGAAATGCGAGTCAAAGGAGAACTGGAAAAATTTAGGTGGAAGCAGAAGTGTGTCTGTGAGAACTCTCTGAGCACAGCTGCTGAATGCATCTTCCTGTCTGGGGCTTGGCAGCTGGAAAGGGAGAGTGAGGTGCTAGAGATATCTCTGACCACAGCTAGAAAGTCAAGTGATTGGGGACCTCAGGCTAGGGATGTTAAAATGCCACCAGGGCACAGCTGCACAACTAACAAGCCTGAACTGGGAAATCCAAAGACTGCTGTCATATGCTCATCCAGTGACGTGGTTCCTCACAAGTGGCTGCTGTCATCTGGCAAAGAGGCAGAGAGAGATACAGCAGTCAGACCTGTCACAAGCAGAGCACCTGGAGAAGGACCAGACTGACACTGCAGGATCTCACCAGCCATCACAGTAACCAGGGCCCCCTGCTGAACCTGGTGCTGAAGAAAAATTGGGGTGACCACTTGAGAACTTGCAGCCTCAAAATACAACAATAAAACCCATCCTTGCAACAACAGAGGGGCACCAGGAACCAGTTCTGAGCAGTGTGGTAGGTGTCAGTCAGGGGTCAGGGCTGGGTGATGGTGTCAAGAGACAACAGCAGAAGCAGAACACGGGACAAGAAATCAGTTTCTAAAAGCTCCCAAACTTTTTGAGCCCCGAGCCAAGGTTAGCCCTTTAAATAACTCATGTGGCAACTTCTTGCCACACAGACAAAGTTAGGCAAGGACCCAGAGAGGTTCTCACAGTGGTGGAAACCCCTGAGCACCTTCAGCACGCCTGTTCTGCATGTTCAGATAGACTCTCAAATGGCAAGCACTCCCCTCTGGGCTTTAAAATGATAAAGTGTTGGGGTTTTTTTCTTGCTGTCCTCTTCATATGTCCAGGTTGTGTGTCCTCATACCCCAGTCAGGAGCAGGACCACCTCTGGCTGCTGGGCTGGGAGCACTGCCTGGAGAATTCCAGTCCTTTGGACATCAGGGAAAATGTGAGCATGGCCACATACGCAGAGCAGTGGAAGTGACACTAAGAAAGAGCAAATGCTGCCCACAGCCTTGGGATCTTCCAATAAATCCAGGAACAGGCGCTGAAGAAGCCTCTCACCCACTGATTGTTGGAAGCCACACCAACAGCACAGTCACACTGCTGGTGTCACACCACAAGAGGGACCTGACTGTCCACACAGCTTGGGACAAGCCTCAGAGTTAGGAGCACCAGAAATGACCACTGGAGTAAGAATAAGTGTCCCTGCAGCCCAGCACCCAGGACCCATGGAGAGAGGAGATGCTACCCAAGGAGAGCAAGCAGGGGCTTAACACCTGGATACATAAATCTGATCCCTTCCCCTCAGACCCCCACAGTATCTCTGGTCCCTGGACTAGGGATGTTAGAGGCCACATCCCTGATTATTCCTCCTTTTAAACAAACATTTATGAGCCTGTTGTCCATTTGTTTGTCCAGTCTGCTTTTGAACTGCAGCAAAAAGTCCAGCCTGCCTCCTGCAGCAAAAACTCCAGCACTAATCTATGTGAAGAAGTATGTTCTTCTAAAGCAAACTCATTCTGCCAGGCCATGCAGCCAGTTTTTAACCCAGGGAAGAGTCCACCTGTCTGTGCCATGGGCCACCAACTTCTCCAGGACAATGCTGTGGGAGATGGTACCAAAGGCTTTACTCAAGTCCAGGAAGACAACATCCACAGCTTTTCCCTCATCCCCTGGGTGGACCACAGAAGATCAGGCTGGCCAAGCAGTAAGAAAATGAAGGTTCAGCTGCTTAAGTGATGTGAACACCCAGAGAAGACTGAGGTGCCCATGGTTTGGCCAAGCAGGTAACCACAAATTTGGGGTTCAGTGTTTCTATTGCCTTGCTGGCTCCAATGAGTGTTCTGCTTGTGTGTGTGGGGGGGCAGGGTCTGGTACTGCAAATTCACTTAAAAATCTAATGGGAGCATAACCAGAGCTGCACAAATGACATCTGCCTCTGCATTGCAGTGGTCACCTATGGCAAAGGTTGCAGTGTAAGTTCTTACCTTGCAAATGAAGATCCTGCTGGCTGACCACCCACTGTGGAATTGCTTATAGCCCCCCAGGACAGTTTCTCTAAGAGCAATGGTGAGGCTTGCTCCAAACTGCCCAGTTGTTAATAAATTCCCCTAAACTGTGGGAGGCTCTGGCTCAGGCTGGTCAAGCAGGACCTGCCTTTCCTGAACCCATCCTGGCTGGGCCTGATCCCCTGTCTGTCCTGCACTTGTCAGGAGAGCTCACCCAAGATGAATCTCTCTCACCCAGGCCAGATGGGCAATGTATTGGATGTATTTGATGTATTTGTAAAAACATCTTGGTCGGGAAAGGTATTAGCAGACAGACAGCAGAAAGGCACGTGGTTCTTTATAAAGGATTTGGGTCATGATACCTTCTTCTGGTGGTAAAGAATTTTCTCCAGCTCCTGCTCTTTGCTGCGCAGTTCCCTCTGGAGCAGATTACTCCTGTCGTGTCTCACTGCCTCCTGCAGAAGGCAAGATACACAGCTGAGCACCCAGCACCCAGCACCACTGGGAGCTGTTCCTTGGCCAGATCAGCCACCACCTGAAGTTTGACTTCAGCCAAGAGAGAGGAGGTACCTGGCAGATGAGCCTCTCCCTTTCTGCTTTGAGCTGTTGCTCCATTTCCTCATAAAGACACCTGACTTCTCGGTCATGGTCTGTCTCCTTCCTACAGAGACAGAGGGCACAAAAGTCACAAGAGAGAAAAAGAATACAGAAAGAAAACAAAAGGGAAGGGTGAAACAGATTCCCACCAACAGTTGTGTGGCACCGAGAGGGATTTTACTGAGGCCAAATGTTCTGAGGGAGCACTGAGGCAAAACAAACCCCTGGGAATCGGATCCTGGTGAGAGCAGTTCCACTACAGCAAGAAGAATCTCCACATCCTGCAACTCGAGTATCTCCTTGCACGTAAGGCAGCATCCTTACCTCTTCAATGCCTGTTCCATAGACTCCTTCTCATGATTCACCTCCCTTATGTATGATGAAACACGCAACAGAAACTCTTCAAAATTGGGTAAGAGCTCCGGACGCTCCTTCCGTAGCCGAGCCCAGAGCTCCCTAATCTCACGTGGACTGGAGCAAGAATAGGAGAAAAGAAAAGCAAAAAAGTTTCTGTGTCATTTGATGGCCTGTTATTAAACATGCCCTTGGGATAGACAAACTGAAGGGCATCTCCTGTGATGGCCTCCATCATAGCACAGGGAGAGGGTGGACACTGAAGAAGGATTCACCTGCAGTGAGATCTACTGCAAGGTTAAAATAAAGGAACTCATCTGAAAGAGGAATAGAAAAGTAACCCAGGAAGGAAAGCTGGAATATCTGCTTGTCAAGTATTCAGCAATAACACAATAAATTTGCTTCTGGTTTATGTTGCTGCTTTACAACAGCTGTCTTGGCACAAAGCATGACATGACTGAACCCATTGCATAGAATTGCAAGGAAGTGCTGAAAATAAAACACGGGATAATTCCACTTTAAGACTCTCTCAAAGCAGAGTTACAAACAGCAGAGGATGTTTTCCCAGAACAGAAATGTGGCCTTCCAGTTTCACTTTATTATTAATTATATTATTAATTTATTATATTATATTATTATAATATGAATTATACTATTAATTAATTATTATAATTGTGTTATTAATTATTCACTTGTATATTATTTATTATTATCACAGAGGCTGTGCATCAGTAAGAACCAATAATGCACAATGCTTCATTTGGGGGGGCCCTAAAAAAATGGCTGGATGGCACTGGGACCAGGAGACTCTATTGGAGCTGCATGCAAGGGCACTAATACCAAATGTCCAGACTCAGGTGAGCATCTCCTGCCCACTTGAACCTCTGAAAGGAGCAGGACCTTGGAGATTAAGGCAGCCCCAAAGAGCCCCGTGAGCACAGATCTTGCGCTGACACTCTTGGAACTCAGGCTGCCTGAAGATATGAGGACAGTTACCCAGCATTTTGGAAGAGACAACACACTTGCCCTCCTTGCTTGGTCTGACCCTCACACACTTCTTTTCATTTGCTGCATGCAGAAGGGCTTCCACACCACCACCAGCTACATTTTAGGGCTGAGATACCAACTCTAATTTGGGAAACTCTTTGCAAAAAGCACAACACTACACAAAAAGCACTGCACCACACAAAGGTAATTGTAAGCTGATAAGAAAACCTCACTACAGACTTCACTGCATTTGTTACCAAACATGAAAACCCAAGACAGGAGTGCAGAAAGGCCAAGCTGTGCTTCAGAAAGCACACAGCTCAGTTCACCTCTTTGGTCTTTGATGGTACTTTGGAGTTTTGGTATTGCAAGATGAAAACAGGACAGAAGTGATGCAGTACAACTCCCCTACTTACTCTTCAAACATGTGGGCTGTTCCAAGCTGCTCCATCAAGGAACAGAATCGTTTCTCTTCATCATCTGCTGGCTCCAAGTCATCTGGCCAGCCTGACTCAAAGGTCTCCTCATGTCTGGAGCCATCCATTCTCCCAGCCTCTTGACACAATTCAATCCCTATTAACTTTCCTGGTGGAAGGAGAAGAGAAGGAAAATAAAGTCAAATTGGATGTCACTTAACAGAGCTCCAGGAGAAGCTGCCTACAGACTGCTGGTGTAGAACACAGTTCCTGGGCAGTACAGAACCTCTAGTCTGACATCCTGAGTGATGTCAGGCTGTGAAGGTGTTTGTCACCAACAGCCTCAGAGCCTCAGCACATGGACATGTGGCACGAGGTCACTATACCTCCTGGATGTGGGGAGCAGGGATGTGGGGAGCAGGGATGTGGGCTCAGTTGCCAATAATTCCTCAGGTTCTCTCTGGGACTGCAAGCCCAGCACTGAATAGCATCATGTCTGTTCCCCAGCTTAAAAAAAAAAAAAAAAAAAAAAAAAAGTGAGGGGGAGATCATTATCCTTCCCTTCTCAGGTGTTGCATCTGTTCCAATTCAAGTGCTCTGGAACAAAGATTGCCTTGCAAGGATTACACAGTGTCTGAACAAAATGAACTTACTTTCCAAACACTCCCTTCTATCCCATCCCACATCGGGATGGTTTCCAGCTATCTGGATCCTGTTTCATGCCATGAGAACTTCATGCTATGCAAGGCATGTGACACATACTGCTGCTGGGAACACATTCTTCTCAAAGAAACAAATCAAGCCTTCCTATCCAAACCACAGCTCCCCATCAAACCTCCAAGAGCAGCACCTCTTCCTTTCTTAAACATTTCTGCTTGGTTCTACACAGCCAAGAGCCAAGGATGTTCAGAGCACAGCTGAACATGAAGCTGCTCTAAGGGGAAAAATATTCACCATCTGTTTACCTCGAGTAACTTCACCACTTCTTAGCACCACATATCCAGACCTTGCTGCTTCTCTACCATTCAAAAAAATGTGCTGTAAAACAAATCTTGCATTGTGGAGGTACAGACTCAGCTTAAAACCTGAGGTTTGGACAGCTAATTAGGGAGATGGGTTTAGATTGGGCACTTAGGATCTCTGTGTTAAAGAAAGATAAGGAAAGAGTCATTATCTCTCATTACCTCTATTTACAGCTGGGAAAATTGAGGTAGAGAATGATCTGAAGATGGTTCTGACATTCTAGAAGGACCTCATATTGCTTTAAATTGAACATTTCTTTTGATTTCCCCCCTGCACACTTCAGAAGGAAGACATTAATATGCCAGACCAAACTCTTGAGTTGGGGGCAAAGTCTGAAAAGGATTCCAGTGAAGCCAAACACAAAGAATAACTATAAAGAAATGCAGAAAGTGTTTTGCCTAGAGCAGAGCAAGCCCTGCAAAGCCAGACACTACCAGCACAGGGTGGTACCTGGCAGCTGGAGGCTGGCACAGAACTCATTGCCAGCAGTGGCACTCAGGATGTCCCTCCAGAGCTCTGGCTGGGACACATGCCTCAGGCAGGGAGCTCTGGGAATGACCAGCTCATTAAGCAAAGGGCACAGTGGATGCCAAAGTGCTCAGGTGGCACCCATTCACCTACAGGATGACTCTCAGGATGCTTCCTGGCAGCACCAGCCAAGGCTTCACCTCTGCAGGCAGGGACACGAGGCAGAGTCAGCAGACACTCAGTGGGTAAACACAGCCCAAAACACAGCTTTCCATGGTTCTTCCTGGGAAATCCTTACAGTTAGTTTCTCCAGGGCTGGCTGTTTCTGGCCATTCAAATTAGAGACATCACCCTCCCCCCCCATCTCTCTCCATCTTCTGAGCAAGAGCTGAGCAACCACAACCTGAGCAATCAGCACCCTGCAACTCAAGAGCGTCCTCAATCACCCCTGAAAACCTCAGCCCACCTGCATTGACCTGGTCCCAGGAACACTTGTACATAGTCAAGGAAGGTGCTAACAGAGTGCAGATTTTCTGAGCCCTTACAACTGGCTAGGGCCAGTAAGTACCACAGGGTCAGGAGGGCTGTGGTCATTCCTCCCCCTCCAACACCTCTTGCACTGCTTATGCTGCTGGGTGATGACTCTGGTATCACATTCTTCTCCTGTTTTGGAAAGGCACCAGCAGGACAGCAAGAGGACAACAGAAGCTGGTTTGCCAGTGTGCTACCCTGCAAACAGAACTCCTGCTACTGTCCTTGAACAGCACTGCAGAAACCGTCAGAGCCAGCTGCCAAGAGGAATATTTCTGTCCCCTCATCCAAGGAGACTCCTTATCAGATAAACAACCGTGGATCCTGTGGCCAGGTTCAATGTACCATACCCAGGAGGAGGCAGCCAGAAGCTGGCTGTACCAGGTAGGCAGGTTACAGTTGTAGAAGGCAACAGAAAGCCTCAGGAAGGGGAGAGCAGCACTACACACATCTTCTCCAGTGATATTCACATAAACCATAGTATCAGCCTTGCTGGAAAGGACTTCTGAGATCATCAGGTCCAACCCTTGCTGAGCATTGGGCTTTGTCCTGCATGGGGAGTGCAGCCTCAGCAGAACCACTGCACTTACTTTCTTATCTGCATAAACCATCCCATCAGAGCTGGACTTGTTCCTTCTCTGCATCTCTGCAGTCCTTACCTAGCCCCATGCTGAACTCCACAGGTGTCAGGTATCCATTATTGTTCTGTTCCAAACTGTCAAAAACTGCTTCCAGCTGCTCGAGGGTTAGGGGGAGCTCAGTCTGGAGCCTCTACAGAGACAAAAGAATGAACAAAATTAAGCCATGACCCAAGCCCTCCCTGCCATCCTCAGCTTTGCCCCACAGCAATCTGCTTTTCCAGCACTGCCAGTACAGGCTCTTGGCACTCACTGATACACAATCACTGAATGTCTTTGGTTGGCAGAGGAAGGGAAGCAGGAAGGGCAGGAAGGGGTTTGACCCTCGTGATCCCTCAAATTTATACCGAGTATGAGGTGTATGGGATGGAATACTCTGTTTGGTCAAGTCTGGCATCTATCTTGTCCAGTCCTCCCCAAAGGAGGGGTTCAGGTGGGACCTCCTTACTCCTTCTGGAAGGTAAAATGTTCCTCAGAGCTGAGCAGTGTCCTTGGCTCTGCATCCCAGGCTCTGGCAGTAACTATAAACATCGAGTGTTATCAGTCCTAGAAGCAGACACTGTCTGAGAAACTTGCTGTTAATTTCAGCAAGTGCAACCATTTACAAGAGACTTAGCTGAAAGCAAAAGTACAAACTAGAAAATCACCTTTATCCTGGCCCAAACCAGGACACCTTCAAGACCATCCACAGCCCAACCTCTGACCAGCAACCCGAAATTCACCACTCCATACACTTTCCATGAATGGATGATTCAGGCAGAGCTGCAAAGAGGGATGGATGTTCAGGTTGTTGTGTTTGGGGGGAGCTCAGCTCAGTTCTTCCCCTAATTCAGAGTTGCTGCCTTTAGCTCACTGCCTGTCTCCAGCCACCCTGCTCAAAGATCTTGCTGCCCAGCTACCTCACTGCCAGCCCCCTGTGCCCACACACCAGGTACCAACTCCATCTCTGGCCAGAGAGGGAGGACAGCCCCATGGGGGTCTGGATTCAGTTCCCAGTTCTTGCCTGGAATCATGAAGATCCCAAACCCAGTGTTCCTCATTCCATAACACAGAGACAGCTTTCATCTTCTGCCTCCTGGGACCACATCACATTCCCATAACTCAGACAGGGAACAGAGATTTCCCCTCATAACGCACGTGTGTGAAGGGGCACCCAAGCTTACAAATAACACGAGGTGTAGACCAAAACCACATTACTGTCTGTTAAACACGAAGCTTTAGATAAAGGCTTAGCAAGTATTTATCACTGTAGCAGTATAAAAATAGGCACCACAGAACCCAAACCAAAGTGACTCAATAATTAAACCAGCATGAACCTGCCAAGTGTTAATTATAGACAGAGAGAGGAAAAGCAATCCACATACAACCTTCCTGATAAACAATGAGAACTCTAAGATCTACAGAAATTCTGTTAACAAATAAATTTATTTAACAGAAACCAGCAGGCTACATTATTCTAGAGTAAAGTTACAGTTCAGGCCTCAAGAAAGTTTTTGAGATCAGGCATTAGCTAAGATTGAGATTAAAAGCTATACAGCTTTTTTGTTGCTGTTGTTCAGATGTTGGTGGATTTTTTTCATTTCAGAGTGGTCTTTTGAGTGTCAGTTTTTTGGGGGGGGTTTGTTGTTTGTCTGTTGGTTTGTTTGCTTTTTTTTAATCATGCCAGGGATGTTTTACCCCTAGATTTGCAATCCACTGCATGATTGATGTTTGTAGGAATTGTTGCAATTTATTTTTGTTTTACGCATTCCTGAAGAATTTGGAATTGCATTCCTGCTTTTTCCAGGAATTCCCTGGAGGTCCAAGGCCCTCTTGTGATTTCTCTTTCTTAGCAGCTGGCTCTGGCAGAGTTTGGCTACCAGGAATCTGAATGACAGCACCCATGTGCACACACAAGCTTGCCACACATGCCCCATTCTCCCCTCTTCTGCCATGCACCAATTTACGTCTCTTCCCAGGAAAGGAGAAAGATGTTTTCCCCTCACCTGCATGTCCACCTTTGTGATAAAACCTTTCTCATCCTTGTCACACAGCTGGAAGAGCTCCCTTGCCTTCTCCAGCATCTCCACCTCCACATCTTCCAATTGGCTCCCTTGGCTGGAGGGAGAAGCACCAGGAGCCACCTCGTCCTCCTCATCCCCTTTCTCTCCTCCTTCCCAGCGGATGCATCCCACGAGTGCTCCCCTCTGCTTCTCCATTTTCTCAAAGCTTTTTCCTCCAGGGCAGGGGCAAACAGAAGAGCTGTGGGGCAGGAAACAGAAACTCCAGTCAAATGCAAGCCTCCACTTCCACCCCACACATCTGGTTATGCACCTCCTCAGTCTGAAAGAACAGCATTCAGCACCCCTTCCTTTCTGCTGGGGGCAAAACCCAGGCAGTGTGCCAAGTTTGTGTCAGAGGTACACGAGAGGGACACAGCCAAACCTGCCACACAGCGCTGACCCTCCAGCCTGAGATGGGCTCCAGACCCTGGAGCAGTGATGCTGTTAGATAATTCTCCAGCTCAGATCTCCAGGGCTGGCAGAGCTGAAAGCCAGGGGCTAAGGGATGGTTTCAGCAAATATCAGAGGATAGGAATGGAATATTAAGCATGCACGAGCACAGTGATAGCCCCACATCAGCTGAGACAGAGGGCTCCAAACTGCAAGTGTGGCCACCTCCCAGCTCCTGCACAGCCCCCTGGATGCCCTCAGCAGGATGCTTCTTCCTGGTCTTGGCTCCCCTGGTAATAATATGCTTTTCCTTCTCTTGATTTTCTGCACCACCTTTAAATACAAAACCTGCATCATAACTGCAAGAACCCAGAGCAGGATGAAGGCAGAGAGGATGAAGACTTCTGCAAGTGACAGAGGAAAGAGAAGAAGGGATGTCTCTTCCAGCCCTCTGCCAACCAGCTTCCCTGGCTGGCCTTCCATACCTGACATTTTCTTCTAAAGGCTTCCCAGATAGTAATTCCCTCTCCTTTCATGTTATTACAGCACAAAGAAAAAAGTTCAGACAACTCCTCCACTGGGAAAAACTGACTGAGCTGGGCAATCCTGCCCCTCTTGCCTCCCAGCCTCTGTCTTGAGAGCATGTAAGCTGCCAAACAGAATTTTAATCTGAAACTTTCACCTTTATAGGAAGGAAACGACATGGAGACATTTCAAAGGCCAAAGAAAATAATTCCCATTACTTACAAGTACCCAAACCAAAAAAGCTAGGCAAGAGAGCACCCCTTCTGGAACAGCTGTGACTGTAAAGATCCATTCCATACAGCCCTACCCCAACCCACCTTCTGATTTACTGATGCCAAGAACACTCTCCAGCTTTTCTTCAGCAACACCACCACATTTTTTAAGCCTTGCTGCTCTGGTTGCTTTAGATTCCTTCTGCAGATGTGTGCTCTGCACTGCAGGACAAGTGAGCTGTGCAAGCAGGCTGAGAGCAGATTTAAGCAGTACAGGACGAAGAGGGCTTTGGTGTGGTTCTTTTTTTAATCCCCAAGAAATTGAAAGCCACATACGCACAGGTGCCATGATAACAAAGACATTAACTCTGTTTGCACTCTTAGTACAATGGGAGGATAAAGAGCAGGATGGCCAGGAAAGATGTCACATGTGAGAACTCTATGAAGCTGACACAAAAGGAGAAGGCAATTGCACACAGAGCTATTTGCCTCCATTTATTACTGCTGGTTCAGGAGCCAGAGGGTGGTTCTGCTTCAAAGAACAAGCAGTGTTTTTTTTCCAGGGCACCTCCATTTAGTGTTACTTGAGAGGATACTTATTTGAAACTCTGCAGAAAACTACCTATAAATGGGGACTCTGATGTATTTCTAGGTAAGGAGACATTCCTAGACACAGAAGTGGAACTCATCTTAGGGGAATACTGCAGAGGAAAGGAAGGAAGAAATCATGAAGAGCTTGAAGGCAGGGGGGGTATCTTTGCTGCTTGCACTTTCTCAAACATCTTTTTACCAAGTTTGGGTTGGTTTTGGTTTGGTTTGTTTTTTTTTTTTTTTTTTTTTTGCTTGTGTGTGTTATGGAGACAACACAGCAAAATCTGGGGACTAACAGCTGAGTCTGGCCATGAGCTGGACAAGCAGCTTGCTGCTGATGGCAAGGCTGTATGTCTTTGTAGTACAGATCCAAAAGTAAAGTAAAAATAAAGCCCCAGCTGACTTTGCATATTCAAGGAAAAGCTGCAAAGCTGCTTCTCCTTAAGAGAAACAGGGACACAAAAATCTTATGCTGCATAGATCTTACAGGTGATTACACTGAGGACTCAGAGAGCCACTCCTGACAAATGACAATGACTGCTACAGGACACCTCAGGGAAGATTTTTGCCAGCCAAGTTTTCTTTCCAGCTTTTTGCTGCAGAAAGTAGACAGAATATGAAAAAGTGCAAATGCATAATGTAAGTTTTCTGAAACACCCCTCTAGCTGCCTAGCGATACTGAGGTCTTCAGATATAAAGATCTTACTTTCTTGTTAACACCTGCTTCTATTCCAAAAGCCAGAGCAGTCCATACAGATGATGTTTCCCTGCTCTACTGTAGCAAACAAAAGGTAATATGAGGATGTTCTGGTCTCTCTCAGAGACATATTTGCAAGCTGAAATTGGACCCATTAGGTGAATACCTCTAGCATCTCTTCATCTGAGCAAGAGCCCAGCTGTACTGCAGCTCCCATGCATTGGCTGAGCTAAAAACCTTGTAACTTCAGAGCCTGATCACAGGGATCACAGCCTGAAAGGATTTCACTCACATGTAAGAAACCAAGCAGACTCAATGTTCAGAGTTCAGAGTCTCTTCTTCAATCTGTTTCAAGGCAGAGGTGGTCACTGGGGAGACTGCACTTGTAGAGGAACAAAGCAGCAAATGAGGGAGAGCCCCAGTGAGCAAAATCCACCCCAGCTCTGATGGATGCTCAGGGAAGCTGTGGCTGCCCCATCCAGGGACATGTTCAGGGTCAGGTTGGAAGGAGCTTTGAATAACTCAGTTGGGTGGGAGGTGTCCCTGTCCAGGGAACTGGATGAGCCTGAAGATCCCTTCCAACTCAAGCCATTCTGTGATTCTGTGCCCTCTGCCCCCGAGGCCTTTGTTTGACCAGCTCTTCATCCCCACAGCTGTCTGTAAGGGCACCATCACCACACAAAAGCAGGTGAGGCAGATCTCAGTATAACAAGTTCTGTCCCACCATCCCCATTACAGACCATCACTGCAAGCTACTGGGGAAACATCTTCACCTGCAAGATGCAGAACATCACTCAAGGACAACTCACACAGTAGTAACACAGGGGACCAGGACCCAAAAGTGAGGCCAGCAGAGCTGCCTTTGGTGCAGAAAGCTCAGCCTGGGAAGAGCCATGCTTGCCTGACACAAGTGAAGACAGAGAAGATAGGGATGGGCATCTAATGCTTAGGGTCAGGCAAAGCTGCCAGGCTCCCCAGCTGGGTGTAGCCAAGGCACTGCCAGTGACAAAGCCACTGGTTTGGTTGTTACCAAAACCTCCTGACATGCCACATTTTTCCAGGTATCTTCTCCAAGGATGAGGTAATCACTGAGCCAGCACCACATCTAGCTCAGAGCCAGGACAATCTGTGTATTCTGGCCTCTTGATTTCCATCATAAAAATACCCACAAGGGGTGACAGCCAAGTCCATCCAGCCCAGCACCTTGCACTCAACAGTGGCCAAGAACAACTGGGGAGGGAGAAGTAAGAGCAGGGCAAGCACAGAGGAGGCTTCCCTGAAGAGATCTGCTAGCCACCTGGGGCAATTCCTGAGCCAGGGCTCCTCCCACATCTCCCGAGACACTTGTCCAGGCTCCCTGGAATCTGCATGGACATTCACTGTTCAGGTGAATGTGCTGATCAAGAGGAGGTGCCTGCAGTCATTAGGGGGTGCTGGGCTTCCTGGGGTGGATCCAGTTTTCTGGGTACACACACTCCACAAGAGAGACTCCCAGCTTTAGCTCAGACAAACATTTCCTTCCATCTTCCCAGCTGGGAACCATGGCAGAGGCAAAAAAAATGGTCCTGGGAGATCTCTCAGCAAGATGGAAGTGCCAGGGACATGGTGGCAGCAATTGGCCTCCAATGGCCCTGGCCAGGCTCGGTGTGTGATGTTTCCTGAAGTCCCCTCTTCCACCCCTCAGGTCCTGGCTGCCTGTGCTCCAGGACAGCTCTGATACTGCAGCACCTGAGCGTCCTGGCAAAGAGCTCAAGAGTAAAAACAGTCTCCAGGACGTGTGGATCACATCAAATCACCGTGTGTCCTGGGGCTCATCGAGCAAAAACTTATCCACTCCTGCAAGACAACTTTCTCTGAGCCTGGAAAGCAAACGTAGATCTTCTCAGACACAGCAGAGAAGAGGAAATTCAAACACAATTCCCATGGGCATGGCACTGTTCAGAGAAATCACACGACCTGAGTGTTAATCCTGACTCTGCTTAGCATCTGTCCCCAGGTGAGTCACATCACCTGCCTGTCCTGACAGACTGTCAGCCCCTCCAGGTTAGCTCTGATGCTTGGCACAGCTGGCACTTTATTTTAAGATTCTGTTTCTCAAGACTGATAATTGCATGTGAAACTGCAGCATCAAAATAGTTTCAAAGCCTTGAATTTGGAGAATGAAAAACTGGAACACAGAACTTGAAGAAACTGCAAATTTCAACAAACAGAACAGAACCAAGGAGCTATCCTGGGAAGGGGGAGAGATTGCTTTGGAGGTAGTATTAGAGTGTCATGGTTTCCGATTTATTGCCTCAGAAACATTTTTGTGGCACTGAGCAGTGTAAAAGAGGTAAAGGGTAGTCATGGCTAAAATGCTACCAACTGCCAGGCTCTTACCTATATGACTGTGACCCATCATCTGCATATGACAACTTGGGGATGGTTTTTGGTTTTGTTTTTTTGTTTTGGGGTTTTTTTTGTGTTTTGGGGGGGGTTTTTTGTTTCTTTTTTTTTGCTTTTTTTCCCCCACAGCCTGATGCCAATGAGGAAAGGGAAGTGGGGAGTACTGACAAATTTTCCAGAATTTTCCAGAGCTTATCCTCAGATGACCCCAATTGCCACAGGCAATTGCCACAGTGGCTGTACAGACACTGACCACAGCATTCCTGGCAGTCCTGCTCCAATGCACAACAAGGAATCAGCTGTTAACCTTTGCTAACTAAGAAGAAAACCTAAGCACAACAGGCTTAGGGGCTCACCTAGGATCATGCTCTTGGGGCAGAGGTTTGATCTTAAGCAGGAGAGGACATCACACCAAGAGGAGGAGACAAAATGCTGGGGTAAGGGATGCCTGCAGTAGAAGCCTATTGCTTCAGCAAATCACAGACACAGAGCAGGAGCATTCCAGGATACAAAGCTGGCTCTTGGAATGGGACCATCACCCAGGAGCACCTGAGTATCAGGTGTTTTTAAAAGAAAAGGGCTACAAATGCTTCACAAGTCCTTATACCAATCTATGTCAAACGTTTGCCACTTGCTCTGTTCTCCTTTCTCTTCTCTCCCAATATCTTGAAAGCCAATAATTATTTAAAAATGGTCCTTGTGGGACACAGTCACATCCACACACCCCAGATTTTCCAGTAATGCAAGACTCAGTGATCACATATACATATTTACAATTATTATCCTATTTCCATGCAGAAAGCACAGTTTCTAAATGAACTGACAAAATTGCAACCATACAAATCTAACCAGGTGAAGGCAGGGAATGGCACTGACCCCTGTGTCAGACTGCTTTCCAGACAGGCTGAATTTCCAAAGGAAATGGACACCCAGCTGGTCAAAATTGGTTTAAAAGGCTAAGCCGTGGTGCCTGAAAAGTCTGGGAGGATAGCAGAAAAGGTATTTCTCAGTATGCTTCATTCAAAATTAATTTTGTCTGCCTAGAAAACTTATTTCTACTGTTTGTAATTTGTTTGGATGGTTATTGGGTTCCCAAAGGGAATAGTAGGGGAAAAAATACACTGAAAAATTAGGACATCAATTGCTTTGCAAGGTTTATTTTCTTTGAAAAACTAAGAAAACCCATCCACACTTTAGGCATAAACTTGAACTCAGGTGTAATACCTAGAGCTGCATTTCACTCTTTTAACTGCCTGCACTTGCTTGTATCCCTTTAAGGAAACAGGAACGAATCCAGGAATGGATCCAGGAATAAATCCAGGAACCTCTGTGTTGTTTACTGAGCAGATCAGCCCAGCAGGCAGCCCCATGCTGCAATACAGCTGGATGGCTCCACCATGGGTGGTGATGCCAGGAACTACAGAGGTGTATCCAGAAACCCAGGCAGCTGCAAGGGCCCAATCATTCTGAAGAAAACCCCTAAAACTCCTGAGATCTGGGGTTAGAGCTTTCCCAGATTGTTTGGCTTGGGGAGCAGAGAGAGAAAGCATCAGTTTTAACTCTAATGCTACTTGGGCTGAAAATGCAATTAAGAACCAAATTCAAACATCTTTTTCATAAGCAGCTTATGATCTTGGATCTGTCAACATCACCAAGCACAAAGCAGATTTTTCAGAAACTAAAGAGCACACCTGCAATAAGACATGAAAAACAGCAATAGCTAATTTTAAACCAACTAATTTTTACAAATTCCTTCACTTTGTAAAGGCTTACATCTTTCCTGAAACTTTTTTTTTTTTTTTTAAATCCAGACCAGAACATTGCATACAATGTAACCTAACATAAGGATTAATCTTACATGGACTAGAAGACACAGCAGTGTTGCAACCTTTGGCTTCAAGAGGAACACATTATATTTCCATAGACTGGAGGTCATGCTGCACATCCACACAGGACATGGTTAGCCAGGAGTAACTAAGTAAATATCATTCACTGCTCCAAGTAGAAAAGGCATTGAGCAGAATCAAGTTTCCCACTGATGCCATTGCTATTAATGCACTGTGGTTGCCAGAGGACAATCAGCTCAAGAAAATAATTAAGAAACAGAGGATATTCTAGCTGTGAAGAGAGAGGAGAGCTTTCCCTGACCTTAAGTGAGGCTGCTGGCAGTGCTGGGGGCTGCAGGTGGGTGATGCCAAGCAGGTTTTGTGCCAGGGAAGAGCTCTGCTGGAAGGACAGGGAAGCAGGAGGAAAACTTCCTTTGCCAGCCCAGGTGTGGGAAAAGGAGAGAAGGCAGAGAACTTGGCATTTGACATCTGGGTCATTTTTAAACCAAAGTGAACACGGGGAGTCCAGGCAAAGGAGATCCCTGCTGCCTTCTGCTCCTCTTCTCCAAGGGATGGTGTGGCAGGCAGGACAAACCCATAAGGAGGACAAGCTCCAGATTTAAGCTGGCATTAAAAGCTCTTTAAATAGTTTTTACAGAAAAGGACATAAATCCAGGGCAGCTTCTCAATGTGTTTAACTGAACATGGCTGTCAGCTCCCTCCTGCCTTACCAGTCCTTTCAGCAAAGGGAACACTTTTGTGCAGAGGTTGTAGCAGAGACAAAAACCGTAAGTCAGTGTGCTTCCAATGGGCTCATGCCCATCATAGTTACTGAGCAGCTAAAATGTCAGCCAGGAACATCTGACACATGATGAGCATCACCTGGGCTGCAGCAAGGACACATCAGGAGAAATGCTGCTTCCCCAGCCTGAGAGCAGCAGAGCCACCAGGACACAAGACTTTTCCTCTGCCCTCAGGAATGCAACCACACTTCGTGTTCTCCATAGAAAATTCACCCTGGAAGGAGGCATTCCTTCAGTGCTGTGCTGGTGGAGAGCTGGCAGTGTGCTTTCAGTACTTCAAGGGCAAAATTGTACTCTCCAGAAACAGCCATTTGCTGATTTCTAATGGATAGGTTCTAATGAGTACATAAAACTTAATATGTAAAAACTTGGGGGTTGTGGAAATGTGAGTGTAATCAATTCCTGAATGGGAGTGATAGCAAAGAATTGGCCCCAGTCACTGTCAGCTTTAAGAATCCCAAAGCCTCAGTTAAAGCTGGGTGGTAGCAGTGGCACATCAAACATAAGGAAACACTTCCCTGCAAACCATTAAAGCATGGGACTCACTGGAACAGACTGCTGAGGATGTCACAGGTGTTCATGCAGAACTGGCTGGATTTTTCTTCCCAGAGTTTATCCACAAGGGACTCTTACACAAAATACCCGCTTTGTTGAAAATTTTCTGAGCCACAATCAGCCAAACGAATGTACTGGGGAAATACTGCTACACATTTATGCTGTAAGAGCAAGGTATGCTGATGTATCATAACCAACTTAGCCCAAAAAACCCAAAACACTTGCCTGCTGCTGCAGACTGTTGGAGTGTTCAGCCTGGCTGTTCCTCAGCATCCACAGAGGCAGCAGCAGCAGGAACCACCCTCAGGTTATGGAGTTGTATGCCAGAAGGCCCACAGCATTTGCTGCATTTTCTCCAAGCCAGTGCAATGAATTGGACCTGGTAATCCAGCATCCAAAGGGCAGCTTCCTCGCACAGCTATCCCTGCCATCAAACCTGGGTGCTGAGCCCGAGCCAGGCCTCCTTTGAGTCTTCTGATTCTGGCTGTGTACCACCAGAAAAACAAACTTCCAACAAGAAACTGAACCTTATGGCCACCACGGACCTAGGCTAGGCTCAGCAGGAACCCTCCTCACCTGCTGTTACCAAGGCACACTTATCCAACAGAGTCCCTGTTTCAGTCACCCTCCTCTCTAGGCATCCTTTTACTACTTCCCAGCTCTGCTGTAAGGGAGGAAGCCAAGTGCTGTGCCCCTTGGAGGGTGATCCCTCTGCCACTCAGCCTTGGGATGCTAAATGAGGAAGGGATTGACTGCTGCCTCAACATGTCCTGTCACTTCTGCATCACAATCCCACCTTACCTGCTGTACCAGAGGTGTGAGTTCACAGCAGTGGGGCAAGAGCTTTCCCTTGGATGATCAGGATCCTTGAGCCTGGAATCAACCTCCTACCAACAACAATTCAGAGCCTTTTGTTGTCCTCAAGCAGCTCTGCCACCGCACACCTGGCACAGGTAAAGTCTCAAACCAGACCACCCCAACCCCTTTCAGAGGTGAAATTTCACTTTGGTAAAGCACCCACTCAACTTGCTGACTGAATATGTGTGATCTGAGAGATTTCTTGTCCAGCTGAGCCAGAAAGTTCTCTGCAGCACTTGAAACCTTCTTATCCAGAGGGCTACAACTGCAAGGGGGGGGGATAAAGTTCAGCCATCTTTTCCTCATCCCAGGAAATCCACCTCCAGCCTCTTGAGAACCCACAGTGATCTCCCCCCCAGGCTTTACTTTGCTACTCTGAGTCTGCAAGATGCACTTAAAGGGCAAAAATGGTTTGCAAAGATGAACAAGTAGGAATGAGTGAGTACAGAAAGGATTTCTGGACACCCCAGCTCTCCAGAGAAGCCTCTCAGTGGCAGGTGATGCATTGGGTTTGGAGCAAGGCATGGGGAGCCAGGGAAAGTTTGACCTTCTGCAAATGCTATTGTAACACCAAACAAAGCCCAGGCAGCCGAGTGAACCCAATTTCCAAGAAGACAGTTAACCCATTCCCTGCCTCTCAGAGATGGAGATGTCACAGCTGGGTGACACTTGGTTACCTCCCAGCTATCCACCCTAACATGGGTATTAAGGGGACAGATTCCTGTGAGCTCAGGAGGTGCATGCAGAACACCTTTCCTGAAAAGCCAGCTTATTCTGTGCACTGGAAAAGGATGAAATCCATGCCCTGAGCTAAGACACTTCGTGGCTGTCAGAACACTGAGGGGGACCACAGGTGAAGAGCCTTGGATGCTGGGAGTCAATACACTCCCCCCCCTAAAGGAGACCAAGGGATTGGTCTGAATATCCAAGAATTCCAGGATCTCATATGAGATATCAAAAAATATCCTCTCCCTTTCTCATTCAGAGGGGAAAGTCACAACAAACTACTAAAAACCTTGAAATCTACCAGACAGAAAACCAAAGAGTGCTTTGAGCAGCCACAAGCCTGAGCTGCACCTCCACAAAGCAGAATAAACCAAGCAATCAGAGGAAAGATGCTGCCTGCACAGCTCAGAGCAAGAAACAGCCAAGGTAAGGAATGGCATTGGGGGCAGGCTTGGAAGGAGATGCTGGTTGAGAGGTGCTTTTATTCATCTGTATGACTGTTCTGGGAAAGGAAGGTGAAATATCCCCTCTCTGAAAAAAAGTCACTGAGTCAGGAACCCACTGCAGCAAAACTGATGGGGGATTACAGAAAACAGAGGGAGAGGGGGTTGGTGTGCTGATGAGAGATAGTGGGAAATTTCCTGACAAACGTTCTTAAAAGAAAAATGTCATATTCTTCACAAAGTATGCAGCAGAAATTCCTTAGTTTTTAATCTAACCAACTCAAGACATCCGTTTCATAACACAACATCACAATCCCACCTATTCTAAGCATGTCATTTCCCCCTTCACTTGTTACCATTGCAGCTATTACTCTATATCAGGTTTCCCAAATAAATGAGTTACTGGAATAAGTTAAAAAACCTACAGAACCACACCAGAACTGAAAGGAAGTTTCTTCAGTTCAACATTTGCAAGACATTGGGTAACCCAAATTTAACTATTAACCACCTGTTAATTAAGCATCTCAAGCTCTTGAAAAAAAAAAAATTAATACATTATCCCTCTTCCAACAGGGGAATAACAATGGTTCTCTGCAGTGATATACAATGCCACAGCCCTCATGTTCCTGCTCTGCTTCTTTAAAGCAAAAGCAGGAAGTTGGAACAGAAAGTTCTAGGGATAAACTGCTGAGACACAGCAGCTCACAGAATCCTTCAGACTTCCTCCTACTCAGATAATTCCTTGTCCAGAAGAGACTTTTTCCTCTCTCCCCCCCACCCCATTACACAACTCCATTACACAACCCCATTTTCCCTCTCTGGAGGTGTCCCAGTGGTAGGAGAGCATCACTCTCCTTCCCTGGGGTATATTCCACACCAAAAAGCATCAGGGAATGAACCCTGGCCCTGGGAATGGAGCACCAGAGCAGGGCCAGGCTGAGAGCTGGGGTTTACAATGCTCCCTGGGCATCTCCTCCTCTTCCCAACACAGGCACAACCCAGCAGTTCAGAAAGCAGCACAATGAAGTTCCCAAGATAAATTCCTTGTAATCCTGCCTCAGCCACAGCTGTGAAGGAGAAGGGCTCTTTTTCTGAGCTGCCATAGGCAAGAGGGGAAGAAGTAGTAAGAAACTCTTCTTACCTGTAACCCAGACTTACATACTTCACTAGGGCATCATCCCATACTGAACTTACCTTCCCAGGAAAAGTCCTAACTGTGCTTGTAGGGAGCTTGCTGCCCACCTCACATCCAGTTTCAACAAGGGCAGGGCTGGAAACTACACCTGTGTGCCTCAAGTTTAATCCCACTTTTACATAGCTGGAATCCTTTTTCACAAGGAGAAATGCAGAGAGCTTAGGAAAAGAGACAGGTCAAGCAGCAGGTGACACCATAAGGAGCATCTTTCCAAAAACGCATTCCAGAGGGGGGGTGTACACTCCAGGACTTCCTTACTAAAGCAGCTGGGGATGCCACCCTCCAGCTTGCCACTGGAATTCTCACCCCTCTGTCCCACAGCACCACTGAAAGGAAGGAAAGCCACCCCTGACCCATGGCAGGAAAACCCTGGAGATGCTGCTGGGAATTTGCCATGGCAGTCCCAGGACTGTCAGGAAGCATAAAGCTGCCCTCAGCTGTGTCAGCTCTCCCTAGTTAGGCATGAGGACTTCTTGAAAGCTGACCAAAAAAAAACAAGAACATGTTGAGCCCCTGGCAGGCTGGTTCTTCATCACCTGACACAGTTTTGTCCCTTTTGCTTCCACTCCAAATGCCTCTTTGTGGCAGGCCTCAAGGAAAATATTTGCCCAGCAAACAAGCTTTGCCATTCAAGTGAGAAGCCAGCAAGTTCAGCCTCTGCAGGGACCAAAACCCACTCTTCCACCAGGTCCCCCTGGTACACCCCTCATCTACCTGCAAACAGAGGAGCTCAAACAGCCCCATCCTGGCACCTACAGAAAGCAAAAGTAAAGACTTGGCCTTCCCCTATGTAGTTTAAAATGGTAATTTCAAACCCAGGGCTAAAAAGTGGATGTGAAGAATACTACAACTGCCACACTTGTCTTTATTACAGGTTTAATGGAACCACTGAGCTACTCCAAGATGCTGGGTAGGGCTTTGTGCTGCAGCAGAATGATCCCTGCTCCACTCCTCCTCCTCCTCACTCCCTCCTGAGACTCAGCTTTGCCTCAGCCCCAGGACCACCCATCCTCTAGGGCAGGCTCTTGATGTGTAGCTGAGGCTAACAAACCCAAATAAACCCAGAGTAAGTGAGTTACTTGCCTCTGCAGCAGCAGACTTTACTCACCATTTTGTGTTCTGTTGCTGTTACTGTTTACAGGTGATGCTTAACCCTGAGTCATGGTCTGGAGCAGCAGAGAAAAGGGAGCAAACTGCTCTTCTGTACCTCACAGCCAGTCCTGTCCCTATTCTCCTCCTGGGGTCCCTTTATAAAGCTCCTTTTACTACTGACCAGTACAAAAAAGCTTATCAAACACACAAAAAAATAAACAGCATTTTGGAGCCACGTTAACGAATTCTTAGCAGTAGATGGACAAAAGGACGGGAATACAAAATGCTACAGTTCCCACAGTAATGCTAATTCAACCCCCCTGCACATCCTGTGTGTTTAGTGGTACATGTTGAAAAGTAAAAGCCTTCATCCACCAATGCCAAAAATGGCTTTGATTTAGTAAAGGCACTTGAATACCACCCCCTCACAGCACTTATTGTTCAGAGAAGTGGATTTTCAGATGAAGTTGGTTTAAGCCAATGCTAGCATCATTCCAGCTCCCCATATGCAGGGCAATAACAAGAGCTCTCAGCCATGAGTACAGACTGAATGTTGTTTGCCCAGCCTGAGCAGAGCAAAGGGACGCAAGTATTGAATAAGGTTGAGTCACCAAATCCCAGCCAGAATCTCTGATTCTGCACGTGGATGCAGCATGGAGGTGGTAAGGAAAAAAAAAAAAGGAGAGAATAACCAAGCAACACCCACATACCCATCCTTAGTAACTCTTATTCCACTTCCATAAGCACTTATTTCCTTGATACCTGAAATAATCCCCTTGCCTAGTATCCAACCCCACAAGTGCAGGAGCAGGTTGTGAAGCAGCTATGGCAATGCTGATCTCTCTGCTGCTCTGTTCTGCTCTCCAAGCTCCTGGGGTCTTTACATCCCTGCTTTACATAAAGCCCACACTGCTCTCTGGCCCATTTGCATTCAGCAGCTTCAGCTGAGCAACCAGATTTGCATGGGGAGCAAGAGACTCTCTTGTGCCACGGGAAACACATTAAATCAAAGGAGTTTGGGCAGAGGATTGCTCTCCTGGATATGTGTCTGGGAGGGAGGAAAGGTAGAGCAGAGATCTTGCAAACTCCTTGAAGAGGCAAGGAGGGTAAGGAGGAAGACAGGCAGCTCTCAAGCACACGAGCGAAGCATCCAATGGAAGCAGCAGGCACTTTTTTAAAAGGAGGAATCCATGTATGACATTTTTTCCCTCCAGTAAATCTATATCATTATCTTCGTTCTGAGACCTCAGACAGAAGGGCACAATTCAGGACAATGGACGCCTCTGAATTTTGAACCCCTGGGAGGTGAAGGGAGAGGCTGTGGCAGCAGTGCTGCTGCAGAGGTCACCCCAGGGCACCCACTCAGCCCTGCTCAGAGGACAGGACACAGATGGAGCTGCTCCTGGAGGAACATCACCCCCAGAACACCAGCAGCCAGACACATGGCCACACAGCAGATTTTCTGGCTTCCTGCCTGGCTGTTCCTTCACACTCACCCCTCAAGCCCTGTGCTGTCCCTGTCCCTCGGGGGGCACCAACCTCACCCTTTGGAGCTCCAACATCAAGTCCTGACATTTGAAAATTTGAAAAGCTTTGCAGCTTTCCTGCAATGCCTGCTGTCCCTTGGACCTGCCTCTGGACACACCTGCCAAGGCTTACAAGGATTTGCTCATACCTTATCTTATCCAAGCAACGTGGCTCGCAGCTTCCTTCTTGGGCAAAACTCAGCAGAGGAGGGGAGCTGGGCAGGAGCTTCAGGCTGATCCCATCAGAGCAGGATGGATCTGCTGCTCTGCCTCTCCCAACCCAGGAACAACTCAGCATCTGCTCCAGGAGCTATGGGGAAAGTAAGACATCTCATCCCACCTCCACCTCAGCTGCAACAAACCTGCCCTAGGCACAGCACAGCCACCCCAGACCCTGCCAGACAGATTTATTTTACAGGAAATAAGACCCCTTGTCCAGAGAGAAGACTTCCACATCCATCCTGCTGCCAGCCTACAGCTTGAACTGCCAGCTAGAGATGAGCTTGGTTTATTCCTCTTCATTTTACAGAGGGGAAGCTGAGGCAGATAAAAGCACTACTCTTAATCAGAGCTGTTTTGGTGCATGAGATGGAGAGGTATCCAGTTGCTGTGACAGGGAGGGCCAGCAGCTTTTTCTGGCTTTAGCTGTGCCTGCCCACACCTGCACCTCTCCCAAGCTTCTGCTGCTTCCAGCCAAGGGTTTCCAGCTCACCTGCAGTCTGCTTCCAACCCTCTTTTCCTAGAGGCTGGACTCACCTAGCTATGCCCAGACATATCTGGATTTTTCCCAGAAAGTTTGTTTTCCACAGCATAAATGGCTTATTTAGACATTCCATGATTTCATTTTTAACACCACACAGCTGCCAGTCATGGTCCTCCTAAAGATATCCTGCTCCTAAAGATATGAGGAAACTCTTTTGGAGAGATCTTGCCTCTTGAGATAGGAAGCCATAAGCAGCTTTAGATACCATTACCTTGATTGCACACACACCTACAACAACTTTTTTTTGAAGCCTTCAGGGCACTGCTTTAGCTTTCATTCAGCACATGTGCTGAAGCCTAATTCTTTCAAAAATCTGCAGAAGAGGTTTTAAGGGCACTCCCCTTACTCTTACTCATCTCCTCAGAAGTGCAGGTTCCCTCAGCCCCTGACAACCTCCTCTGAACAGGGACATTTTTGCATTTTTACCAGCTGGGGCCAGCCCCTTACCCAGGCAGCACAGGACCATCAATCACAGGAGATGCCAGGAGCTTCAGGGCTCCCACTTACATTTTCAGAGCTCTCCTGCCATTCTTAGAACAACTCAAACCCTTCCTGCCAGGCTTTCAGGTGTATGTGATCCTTGAACATCCTTCTGAACCAGACAGCCCATTCCATCCAGAAGGGGCCATGAACTGGTGCAGAAAAGTGAGCTGAAGTCTTGTACCAGCACAGAGGCTGAAACTACAAAAAGAGGGGTAGCAGCTCCTCCTGAAGATGACATCTCTCCTAAATTAAATGCAACACACATCACTAGATAGAAAGCAGGGATGTTAAAGCCTCTTTGCTCTCCATCTCATTACCTGACAGAGCACCATACTCTCTAAAACAAACCAACAATTAAAGTCACGGTTCCCAAGAGCACAAGAGTATTTGTTCCTGCTTTAGTGCCCTGTGACACATAGTTAAGAGAAAAACACTGGTTAAGAAGCACACAGAGCTCCCCACTCCTGTTACTGCCACCCAACCCAAGTGCAGGAGAGCTCAGCATGGCCCCAGGCTTCATTTGAAGGACCACAACCCATACACAACCCACAAAGCTACTAACCTGAGGTTCAGCTTTGTTCTCTCCCAAAGCTCACACTATTTGTTACTCCACTTGAGGCTCCTAGGTACTGGAGTCAAGCAAAATACTGAGATTCAGACATTCCTGAGAGCTTACAGATACACAGAAATCTCCAAAACAATCAGAAATCGGCATGAGAAAGTACATTATGGACATAATTTTTTAAAAGAAAAACCACTCATGTCATCCTATGGCACATTTTTTATTTTTTTTTTAATGTCTGGCAGATGGTTATTAAAAGCTTAAGGCTGGCAAAACTTTTGACCACGTTTTGAATACACTGTGCTTCTTGCCACAGCAGAAACACTCAAGGGAATGCTTAGGGAATCCACCTTAGTGCTCCCTGCACAGCCACAGAGGTCAGGTTTGCTTAGCAAAATGTGCATTTAGGTCCATGCATAGGCAAATCCTTCCTGGTGTACACCAAGAAATTAAAGCTTTAGGATGCAGGATGGGGGAAAAAACAGTTAGAAAAATACTGAGTAGTAGTTAGAACTCCAACAGCATCTCCCTTTCAAGCTGGGCCAGCCATGCCTCAAAGGATACACAGAGGCAGAGAGCCTTACTAATTGTTGCAATTCTTCTCTTTTGATGAGAGAACAAAACAAATAATTCAAAATTCAGATTTCAAAGCAAACCCAAGTATTCCCAAGGAGACTTCAGATGGACAACAAGCAAAGAGTCTGGCAGGAACAGAGAAGATCCTGCTCTCCTCACTAGGAGGTGACACATTTCCTACAGCTGAAATTTCTTGCCACTGCCTTTAAATCTGAGAGGAGCTCCTGCAAGCAGGCAAGGAGCAGTGGGAAGATTCAGTCCCCAGAGCAGCCTTATAAAATCAAAGAGATCTGGACAGTAACATGTGGGCTGTATACTGTGGGAACTAAACCTAGTTCATTGCACATCAGGATCAACATCCACAGAGCTCTCTGACCATGAGGAACATGGAGCTGTGCCTGTAGGATTTGTTACAGCCAATTATCCTCATCCCATTAGTTTATTTTTGAGGCTGCGTGGCAAGTCACAAATAACAAAAGATCCCTGGCACTATCTGTCTGCTGCACGTGGAGTCCTTTGCAATCCAAGCTTCTGATCAGGAGATGGTGGGGGTTTGGATACATAAGAGGCATCGGACTGGGGGGGTGTGGTGAAAAATCTTCCTATTCAGTGGGGGCAAAACAGAAAAGCAGACTTTCCAATTAGACAAGTTCAGTTTGTCACAGCATAGAGGCTGAGAGAAGAGTGATGCTCTGAAGAACAAGAACATTGTTTGCCCAACAAGGAAACTTTGGAGAGATATACCATTTTATGAAGGATCCTAGAATTATACAACTCGAGCCTCACATGAGTCTCTGTGCAAGAGGATGCCCTGGCAAAGGGAGGATTTCCCTACTCCAGCCCACTGCAGTTTCTTAGAACCTTCTCTGGACCACCTGAATTGGGAGGTGAAAGGACAGACTGGAATGTTTGATCTAAAAAGGAATTTCCGTAGCCCCTGGGAGATGTTTGTATATATTAATGTGTATATATCTGCTTATCTGATCCTCAGAAAAAAATGCAGCGCTAGAACGTGAAAAAAATATGATATTGCCTCAGAAGCTGGGTAAAGTAAGGTTATAGAAGTTGCCAGTTGTCTGAGAGCTCCTTGCTGCCCAAAAACCATCATCTTCACCAGAATAAGCAAGAACTCCATAGGTCACATCTGAGTGAGCAAGATGTGTTTGGATTATCCTGCCTCCTGGGGACATTCCTGAGCACAGGCTGTCTGCCTGTTCCTGAGGCTGTGGAGCAGTGGCCTCTTTTCCCCTGGCTGCTTTCAGGAAGTCCTGCAGGAAGGACCTGAGGTCAAAACACAAGTTCACTGAAGTGCATCCCATGCCCATAGGATGTTAAAGAGAAAGAGGCTGCAGTCCTAGGAGAGGGAGAGCTCTGGTGGTTTTCCTTCCAAAGGAGAAGCAGCAGCAATGCAGCTGCCACAGAGCCCCATGGCACCTTTACTGTGCAGTGTCACCTGTACCTGGATCCTGGCAAGAACAACATTCCCTGGGCAGAAAATTCCGCGGGGGAGGGCGGGGAGGGGGAAGAGAGTGAAAATAAAAGACCTCCAGGTCCAGCACGTAAGACCAGAGCCCCAGCACCGCATTTCAAAGGAGTCTGCAGACTTCGGAGCATTAGAAGGGGAGCAGGCAGAAGGCACAGAGCCCCCCAGCCCCCCGGGGCAGCTCTCCCAGCCCCACGGCCACACCTCGGGGGCGAACGTGGACCCTCCCCATCCATCCATCCATCCATCCATCCATCCATCCATCTCCATCCATCCTCCACCAGCCAGGGACCCCCGGCAGCTGCGTCCCTCGGCACCCCCGCAGCGAGCAGAGCCCCCCCCGGGCCCCCCCTCCCCACAGCTGCAGGGCAGGCAGGGGGGGTGAAGCCCACCGGGTGCCACCGGGGCCCTTCCCCGGGGCTCCCGCTCCCCGACACCTCTCGGGACGGGTCCCCGCCTCGGGTTCTCACCCACAAAATGTCGGGGGGGACCCGGCCCGCAAGCCCCTCACCCCGCTTACCCGATCCGGCCGAGGTAAGGCAAGGCACCGGTACCTGCAGCGCCCGGTCCGGTCCGGTCCGGCCCAGCGGAGCCGCCGGCAGCGCTGGAGGCGGAACCGACCCGGAAATGAGCGGGGTGCGGGCGGGCCGGGGAACGGCCCGGGGATGGCCGGGACGGGGAGAGGGGCTCCGGGGACACGTCCTCCCCTTCACCCCTTCCCCTCCTCCCGGCCCTCGGCTCAGCAGCAGCCGCCGAACCCCAACCCCTTCCCCCCGGGCCCAGAAGATGCGGAACCCGCGGGGGGGGGGGGGGGGGTTTGCCCGTCCCGTCCCGTCCCCGGTACCGGCTGCCAGGTACCGACCGGCAGCTGGGCCGGGCTGGGGAAGGAAGGTCAGCTTCAGCGATTAACGGCAGCAACTCGGGGGGGTTCTGACGTTAGAGGTGAAAAATCTTCATCAGCTGCAGTTCCTGGCAGCACCGGTACCGGCCCGGCACCGAACAAAGTCTCCCGAACTTCACTGCTGCCCGAGACTGCGAAAAGAATGGAGCCCGAGCCCTGCAGCACTTTCCCTGCACCCGCAGTGACAGCCCCAGCCCCAGCCCCAGCCCCAGCCCCAGCCCCAGCCCCAGCCCCAGCCCCTGGGATGTTTTCCCGGTCCCTGGGATCCCAGCTGGCAGTACCAGGGGCTCCAGGGAAGTTCCGAGGGCTGGAGCTCCCCGGGACAGACACAGGCACCCGACAGGCAGAGAGCTTCTGCACCGACTGCTTCACAGAGACAGAAGAGACAGGGTTCAGTTTCCCCAGGGATACACTCCTGGACTGGAAAAGTTTCAGATTTATGAATAAATTTTTACTAATCCTTTCAGAAGTATCAGGCACCTGCAGTTCCCACAAGATGCTGCTTAATTCCTCCTGGAAACCAGGGTCAGGTTTCCGATGAAACAGAAGCTCCAATGAAACAGACACTAATATCATGTGGGCATTTTGCCTTAAGGAAGTCAGAACTGGGCCAAATTGCATCATTTTTCAAGTTTAGATCAATGCCTCATTCATCCCAGGCATGTTTAACCTGAGAGCATTTTGAACAGGATGAGCTGGACAGGGTGCAGCAAAATAAACCCACATCATACAGTGCATTCAAAAAAATATTTAATAAATCTTTAAACAGCAAGGCAAGCCACCTACCACAGCCAGGTAAGTATATTGAGAAAGTTTTTATTAGAAGGTATATTTCTGCCAAAATAAATAGTTACATTTTCTTCAGCAAAAATTAGAAAAAAAAGAAATAGGTGGGCAAAAAGCATTAACAATTTAATACTGAACTTTTAAAGTGACTGTGAACACTATTTAGTGACGTTGCTGTGTAAATACATGACTTGAGTATACTACTGCTGGTCTAGCAGCTACTGTGAGATCAGTAACTACCACAGGATCTCCACGGCTGCTTTAAGGTTCCTCTCCAGCTCGGTGACAGCAGCAGAGTCCCAGACACATTGTGCTCAAAGAGCTGGTTTAGATGCCTGTTTTCAAGAGCAAGAGGAAACCTTGGGTTTTATTTCAAAGTTACATTTCTAAGTCTTGTGATTGGAACCAGAGGTTTCCCCCTCCCTGTGCAGGAAGGTTGATGTGGATCCACACGTTTAGATGGATGCAGTCAGAGACTGCTCCAGTGGAGCTGCCTGCAGGCTGGAAACAGAGCAACATCTCACCAGGAGGAAAGGGGAGGGAAGGAGGAAGAGGAGCCAGGAACAAGTCCTGTTGCATTCAGAAAGGCAAACACCACAGGGACACAGAGGGCAGGCAGCACAGAGCCCACTGTAAAGGCACAGGGTGTATTTGGCACAAACAAACTGGCTGGCATGGCAGAGAGGTGAGGAGGTCTGTTCTCTCTCTGATTTATAGGGAGTAAGGAAACAAAGCTTGAGAAAATAGTTGGCAAGATCCTCTGACTTCAGCAATGCTTGGCCCTGCCACCCACTACATCTAGCATTTGTTTAGCAGAAATGCACCCCCCCAGGGGAAACATTCACACAGAGCTTCAGCTATTGCTTCCACAACTGCTTCAGTGAAAGTGGGGGCTTCTCTCTGGGAGAAAGAAGTAAATTACTGAATTTCTTTTTTTTTAAAGGACAAAACCACTGGGGAACATACAGTTAGTACTTGGGACATCCCAGTGCTGGCAGACAGCTGATCCATTCTTGTGCCTGCAACTCTCAGAACAGAAAATACAGTCCTCCAAGGATTCATGAGAAAACAATTTGTAAGTCCTATAGACAGTGGTCAGAAGTGAAGGATTTTCTCCTACCCCTTGAAAACCAGCTTGCAACATGATTAACAACAGGGCAGCCAGCAAACCAAACCAAATCTACCAGACAGACATAGTGACTTGCAAAGCATGCAGCAGACATGGACTGCTGTACACAACCAAACCCTCTGCAGTGTTGTATAGGTTGGGGTTGGTCAGAGGCACAAGAAGTTCACCTCAGCCTTCTTAAAAGCAGAAAGTAGCATCTGCCACAGAAAGGAGGGGGAAAAAAGGGGACTGCTGAATGTAGATCTTTCACACAAAACAGTGGCAACAACAAGGGTTGGGACTCTTGCAGAGTTCAGCTGAGTGTGATAGGGGCAACTGGAGATGGACTGCATGCTCAGCTCCTGCCCCAGGAACCTGACCTCTCAGCCACTGAATTCTGGAGAGCAGACAGGCCCTGGCAACAAGCTGCAAAAATCCCATGTTTGCTGCAGAAGGGAATGGCTGCTACAGAAGACAGCACATGCCACAAGGAACTTGTAGGAAAAAGGCTTAAAGAACTTCAACTAAGATTATCACAATAAACCCCTCCAGGTCCAACTGGGAGCCCACCAAGAGGTTTCCAGGGATTTCAAAGAAGTGGAGTCTGATCTAGACAAGGCAGCAGTGGGTGACAAAAAAACTATACTTTAAACGCATCCAAAACCCCTTTTCTGCGTCAGCAGGCTAGATCTTTCCTGCTTTCTTCATTCTTTGCAATCTGTGATGAATGAGCAGCATGAATTTAAAGCAAATGCATGAAATTGCTCTTCAGGAGGAGAAGGGTAGCTTGGAATATTTTTGACAGATCTGCAGTTCCTTTATCAGAGTTTAAGTCTATAAAAGCAACCAGCTATCACACAACAGCCATTGCATCACTAGGGGAATAAAACCAGGCATGGAAAGGGTTAATACAGAGTGGTGCTGTCCCAGTATCTGCTCACACCCTGCAAATTAGCATAGAGAAAATAGAAGTTTGGGAAATTTCCTCCCCAAAGATTCAGACTTTTATATTTAAAGCCAAGCTTTGGTTTGTGGTTAGTTTGAAGTGTCAACATAATAAATCAATATAATAAAATAAGTGACAGTTGAGGTGAAACACAGAATGAAACTCAGGTATTTTACCAGGCACAGGGGTTAGTTGGTTGAAATACACAGTCCAGAACCAGCAGATCTTCTGGATCAGACCACTGGAAGACAGCAGCACCAGCCATGGCAATTCTGATGCAAGAGAGACCAGATCCAGGGGATAAGACTGACAAGTTGCAATTTCATATTGCAATCTCTTGCCAAGAGAATTTTGTTTCATAGTTTAGTGGTTTTACCAGTCCAGGAAGGGATAAAAAATCATTTTCTCCACCCATGTATTAACACAAGGCAGAGTCAAAAGGGCAGCAGCTCCTAAGCACAACATTTTCCTCATCCAGCTTTGCTCCCCACAGATATTTTCCTTCTGGATGAAATGCCTTCATTTCTTGCCACTAAATATCAGTATGTTCTTCCCAGTTGCTTTCTGTGCACTAGGGACAAGAGAGACGCATTTGGCAAACTAAGCAGCTGTCCCATCCCCCCAAAAAGTTAGCAGAAGAAATGGAACCCCACAGCAAACCACAAAAGAAACATCTTTACCCAATTCCAATTTTCATCATATTCATTCTGCTTTCACTGACAATAGCTTGTTGCTGGTTCACCTCAATTAGAGCTGTATACACCTAGCAGTAACCTTTTCCTGTAGGCTTCAGACAGCCAAGACTGAAACCTCAGAATCCTCCCATTTTTTTTTTTCCTCTTCCTGTAGCCACTTCCCCATTCCCTAACTGCATCAAGTATGGGAACCTTAGGACTAACTCTGACTGCATGAGTGCAGGTTTGGTTCAGAAGCTCTCAGGCCCTTGTGCTACCTGGGTGGCTTAGAGGCAGGGAGGGCAGCAGGGTGATACACAAGCCACCAGTTGTATTTGCACTGGTGTGTCCCAGGCAGGCAGGCAGGCAGTCAGCACCACAGCTGCCTCACAGCTCTATGGGCACTGCAGAAAAGTCCAGATGCTTATCACAATCCCTACCACAAACACTCCAACCCACACCCAGTGCACAATTGTGGTGGTAGGAAACAGCACCCACCACCTCACCCACATTACTTGCTCCTATGCCATTGAGCAAATTCACTGCTTTTAAGCCAGCTATCAGGAGAATTTCTGGGGTTATTTTCCCGTTCTAAATCAAAGGTGAAAAAGAGGGTCTTTTATAAGACCACCCACAGAGTATGCAATCAGCTTCAGGTACCCCATCCTGCTCCCCAGCAAAGACAAGATGTTTGTGCTGGCCACTCTCTGTGCTCACAGAGGGAGAAGACACCTCATGCAGCATGGGATGCTGCAGAGAAAGATCCCAGGTTGTGTGTCACAGTGTGAGGACTTAAGCTTAAGTACATGCAGTCCCCACAAGAAGCCACATCTCACCCTGTGAAGAAAGCAAAGTCACACCCAGACCACCCCTGAGAAGGCAGCACCACACAAGGCAAAGTCCTGCCCTGCTACAGACCCCCTAAGCTCTGGTCACTTAAGGGACAAGACAAATGTAGGTATTCCAAGCAGGCTGCATGGGCACTCCTCCCTTCACTTCCCCATCTCCTCCTGTCACTGCAGAGCTGTACCTGTGAGCTGCAGTGGGACAGGAGCTACACTCCTACATTCTTCCCACTCCAAAGCCTCAATGTCCAAACCCTCCAAGCAAAAGACAGAACCAAGCCCTGTTTTGGCAGGAGATCCCTTCTGTATCACCCACTTGGAATTTCCTTCAGTTGTATGGTCCCTCAAGGGGCAAAATCTGACTCCTGGTCTGAGACTGCCACTTCCCCAGCACTTGCTGTTTCATTCCACCACAAGGCTCTGACAAACAACATCCCCTACATAGTCTCTCCTTCCAACAAGCAATTCACATTACTTCAGCTGCTAAGCTGATCCTAAGACAGCCAAGCTTAGCTTTTTCCAGGGCAGCCCCACACTAACTCCATTCACAGTGAGAGGAATGGGGCCTCACATTCAGTGTTTCCCTCAAAAAAACTCCAGCTGTTTAAATTACCTCTTTAAAATAAGCTTAACGCTCAGAAGTCAAGCTGCAGAAGTTCCAAGAGGGCAAAAATAAGAAAGGGAGAGATTGTGACAACATGAATCAGAGTAAATGCATAACTTTTCTACATTTCTGCAGTCCCAGTTCAGTCTGTACCAGGGCCAGCTCTGGCTTCCAGTGGAGATGCATTTAAGGGATATAGGAATGAACATGGCTTCAGCAAAGAAGAAAGGCAAGAGTTTTGCAAGCCATGAGAAAAATGGTTTGGCAAGAGGCTTCATTTTTCAGTAGCACTGAGAGCTAAGGGATGACAGATGATTTAAGAAAAAAACAAGACTCATGCTCTAAAAAACAAAGAAGCTAAAAGCTGTATGAACTTGAGAGCATCTTCTACATTGTGATTATCAGAGAGTAAAAAGCCAATGGCAATTCAAAGTGCATTATCTGGGAAAGCCCAGCTGGGCTAGCATCAGCAACATGAGTCTAGAGCAAGGTATCAGCCCATGTGTGCCTTTGAACAGAGATCCCTTGCCTGGCCCAGTGGGTAACAAATGGCTACAGTCAATTCCACCAGGCTCCATCCTGGGGAAATCTCCTTTGCAGCATATTGATGAGAACAGGGCAGCCCTGCTGCTGAGGGATGAGACTGGTCCCATCCTGTGTCTGCTCCCACCCTCACCCCATATGGCAGCAGGCTCAGAAGAGTGGCAGGCACTCTTTTGCACAGTCTAGAGGTGGAAGCTTTATCTGAAACCCTTCCCTAGGGAAGAGGGAGGCCTGCATGTCCACGTTGATGCAGAGCAAGCCCAGCATCAGCTGGCGTTGGTATTCCTCCCACTTCATCATCACATCAGACAGGGAACGGTTGCTTCTCATCCACACAGGCAGTGCTTCACCACAAACTGGGGCAGGAGAAAGTGGCAGACTCTGGGGTCCTCCAAGCTCAAAGTGGTAGTAAAGCCTGGAAGGTAAAGAGATGCAAAGAATCAGCACGTGGGAAGGCTAGAGAGGGTCACCAGAGCAGAACTCCATAAGCACAGAGCTCTTTTGTTCTACTGCTGTCTGCATCATCCTAGAGAGGTCTCTGTGCATGCCCATTTCCCCCTCACATCTCTTGGGTAAGAACCACCCCCTTGTATTAGGATCTGAAGCACAGCTGAGAACCCTCTGCCTACTGCTGTAGTACAGAACCTTCCTTTTGTCAGCCATGGGCTGCTGCAGGGAGGTCAGTTTAAAAGCACAGGCACACACAGACCCAAAACACTCTCATCTGGACACCCTCCAGTGTTTCCTGGCCACCCTAATGCCTCCCCCACCCTAAACCAGGCCTAGATCTCAAGGCAGAAAAGGTCTTTTGAATGCAAGTAGCTCTTAGAAGGAACTTTTAGAGGACCCTGGGCCAGTAGATTCCACACTGACAAGTACCTGTCTTCTACAGGCAGCAAACATGGAATAAGTTCATGTATAGTTTTAATTAGACCCACACCTTCTGCCTTATTGCTCTAAGTAAACTGCTTCACTATAGGGTCTGCCCTGCAATGGGAAGAAAGGCGGCCATGTGCTGAGTCTATCCCAGCAGTTAGTAAATCCAAGAGACCGTGGACCAGATTTGTGGTTTAGATTGGACAGTAAATCCTTCAGGTCAATTTGTGCTCTGCTTGCTCTGTGCTAAGGGGGGAGAATCTGCAGAAATCACAGGTGGAAAGGATGATGGAGGGGTCCTCCAGAAAAGTGCTGTGAAGAAAAGCAGTCATACCTGGCTGAAAGATGACTGCCCAGTTTCTTCTTGGCTTTCTTCACAAGATAGTTGCAGATTTCAGTCATCTGCTCCCTCATCCATCTGATATCCTCAGGGATGTCTGGGAGCCATTCCAGCAACCTGGGAAGAGGCAGGAGACAACCATTAGTTGGCCCACACAAAGGACAGGACGGAAATAATTTCAGTTTTGCCTCCTATCAATGGTTACTCATTTTTTTTAATGACACAATATCATTCATAGAATTAAGAGGGAAATGCAGTAAAGACTTAAAACAGCCCAGGAACTCATTACATTTTTTGTCTGCATTTGCCATATTTCTCAGCCATTTTCAGATCTGAAAAGTTGCTTTGCTTTTTTTTCCCAAGCCTTTCTATCACAATCTCCTTCCAGAAACTTTTCATAGGTTACTTTGTACAGAAGTCTGGCAGACCTGTCTTCCTTGACATGTAGGTGTAGAGCTGGAAATGACTGACTCTACTCCTTGCTCCAGAAAAGAACCACTCCTTGTGTGGTTCTTACTTTAGTCCCTGCATTCCCAGTTCAGCAGCCTCTCTCCTTCAGGCTCCAAAATTTTTCACCATTGCAACTTCCAGCACACAGCCATCTTTCTTCAAGATGTAGCTAAATGACACATGAAGGTAAAGAGTTTTGTTTGTTTGCTTGTTCTTCCCATCAGTCTGGTAAGTGGCAGGAACCCTTTCCTCCTAGGGAGGATTCTGTGCTCTGTCCCTTCTCCATTTGTGCCCCACCAGCTACATCAAACACTTGGTTGCACCAGCCACAAATCCACTGAGGAAGCAGCAAAAGCCCTACCTGACAGTGAAGGAAACTGCAGATTCCAGAGGCAGCATATAGGGGAACATCATTGCTGTGGCCACACGTATAGGCAGCATGTTGGTGATACCAGTCAAAAAACTTTTTCTTTCAGCACAAGCCTCCAGAAGAGCTGAAGACAGAAAAGAACATGGCTGAATCCCCCCAGTAGGACTACCCCTTCCTGGTCATACCCCAGAAGTTACCCAGCCTGTTGTCTACTCTCTCCCACCTTTCACTTCTTCAGGAAGTCTAGCTCAGGGTAGTAATTAACTGAGCACACCAAGACCAGCAGCTTTCAGTTTGATTTATCAAACTCCCAAAAGAGGGAGAATAAAGATGCCCTCCTCTCCTTACCATGCCGAACAGTCTCCACAAGGTAAGCCACACCACCATCCAACCATCAGCAGGTTCCAGGTTCAATCCCTCCAGCTCAGCCACAGGCAATACCCACATCCCAGAAATTCTCTGAAGTGGCCCAGGCAGCACAGAAAGATTGTCTGGGCTCTCTCCCTTTGGGTCATACCTTGGTTCAGTCTGGGAGGCAAGTGTTCAAAGATATGCTCTTCAACAACAGCAAGAGCAGTATTGTCCTCCAGTTGGTCCTCAGGTGCTTTTTCATCCTCTTTTTTCTCTTCTGGGGGGGCTTCTATAGCCAGGAGAGGACGGGAAGGACTTGGACGATGAAGATTAAGGAGACCTGAGAAGAAAAGTCAAACCATAAGGACACAACCCAGCTGCCTGCCTGGCCTGGCCTTTAGTGTTAGCCCTCACTTCAGCCCAGCCTCCCTCAGGCAGACAAGGATGACATGCAGCCCCTTTACCTTACATCTATTGTAATGCTTACAACAATGAGTTAGGAACCTCCCTTTCCCCATCATCCTCTCTTTCCCCACCATCAATTCTGACTTTCCCCCTTTAATACTTTCTGCAGGGTGCTGTTCAGCAGTGGTTTGTTGCTATAATCTGGCAGTTACCAATCTTGCAGGTAAGATTTCCCTGCTGCAGCTTAATCCTCCAACACAGGTGTAGGTTTGCTCTTAACCCCGGTAAAGCACCCATCACAGAACAAACAGATGTCCCTGATCGGCTCAGAACTGACACCAGATGGCACCAAACACCCACACTCACCCTGCTCCAACAGGGAAGCCCAGCACCTGCACCACGGAGTGAAACAGTAGTGCCAAGCTGCCAGGTGCTGGGCCCTGCTGGGTCAGAGCTGCACATAAAAGGGGCAGGGGATCTGCAGGAGGTCCAAATGGCACTGGTTCCTAACAAGTGTGTCGGTGTAGCACTGGGCACAGGCTAAGTAACTGCAATACTCAGCTCTGCCCAAGCCACCACTCTGGTGTCAGTGGTTCTCTGCACTGCACTGGGAAAGTGGCCACTTCCCCTCTGTCTCCCAGAGCTGCAACAGACCTGGTGATGGGAATTACCTCTTCCCTCAGTTCTGCTGCTGCATCTTTCATATGTACCCACCACGGGCTGTCCTCAAAGCCCACTCACCAAGCCTTACAGAAGAGGTAAGGCCTACAGACCCCCAGTGCCTTACCATTCTTCTTCAGGAAGTGCAGCCCATCCCGGTAGCCCTGCTTGCACATATCCCGCAGCACCTGCGGGCAGAGAAAGGCAGGAAAAGTTCATTTGGAGATCAGATAGTTGGAGCCCAGCAAACACACAGCTTAGTGCTGGCTTTAGGGGAATTCTCCTGACTCCTGAGCTACCCCAAAAGCAAGTCTCACCCTTGCCAGCTCTTCCCATGGGTTTGAGCTGGAATGGGAAGCACAACATGCATACATTGGACACGGGAAGCACAGAATAAAACAGATTGAAAGGGACATCTGGAATCCTACCTAACAACAAGCACAGAGCTACAGCCAACTAATTCCTCCACAAAGAGCTGATGCTGCTGTTGGCAGCCCAGAATACTTTCCAGCAGATGCCAGGAAGGGCCACTGCATTTGCAGATAAGACTAAAGAGGGGTCACGGAAAAACGTGTCCAAGTAATTCAGCACATGAATGCATGTTTATCATGCCCAAATGCCAGGGTTTGCTGAGCCTGTTTGCTCAGAAGTGTGAAAGCTGTCTGCAATGCCACCTGCCCTACTGGCATTTTGCCGGAGACCATCATTGGCTTCAGCCTGGCAGTTCCCTCCTGACCTTAAAACTCTAGAGGATACCTATTCCAATGGCTGATACAGCCTTGTTTACAAGTGAGCCTGAATTCTTGGCAAACATCACTCTAGAGAGAGTCACATGGAAATACTTTCCAAGCAACTGCTACCACCTTCATTCCAGATCTCCTGATAGCAAGAGAAAATCAAGCAACCTGCACAGCCTTGGGCAGATGGTCAAGGTTTGCCAAGTCACTGAGCAACTGATACCAAGGTTAAAAAACAAGCAAGAGAAAAAAACCCAGCAGTGACTGGAACACTGTGTCTCCAGTGCCTGCCTAGCCTCCCCAAGCTGTGGTGCTGCAGAAGACTGACCTGTGGCTCCGGGGGAAACAGAGCCTTGGAGAGGCGGTACAGGTTGCGAAGGTTGAACTGGATGCTTGTGTTGGTGACTCTCAGCTCATGCATGTTTGTGGAACTGTCCCGGGGACAGATATCACTCTCCCCTGAAAATGGAGACACTGTGATAGTGTTCTTCAGCTCATATCGGGGCAGGTTGTCAGAAATCCCTCCATCGACGTATCTCTGAAATGGAAACAAATTACATGTTCTTCATTCTTGTAACTGGTGCAGCTGCTCTTTCACTCTGTGCCCCTCTTCATTCCTCTTTGTGCCAACAACTTGGGAAGAGAACAGAGTACATCTACCAGCACTGCAATAGTACCTCTGTGTTGCCTGTACTACCCTTTGCTACAGCCTTTCTTCCCATGGCAAAGTGTTTGTTGGTTACCAGTGTTCAGTGGGAAAGGCACATCCACTTCTCTGACTGAAGACTCACATCTCCTATGGGGGGGTTTGATTGCTGTCCAGTTAAAGAATTTGACTCACCTAAAACCACACGTAGTGCAAGTTAGCACTGATCTAAGCTGTCACACTGCAACATGGGGCCATTTTCCACTTTTGTTTATAACAAAAAAGCTCAGACACACATTCCCCACTGGTGGGTTAAGAGTAAACTAAGAGTTGAACTAAAGAGTAAAGCCATCTGATTTGTTGCTAGCAGGCTTATCAAGAAGCAACCCCAACACACACATACACATCTGAAATCTGCTTGCTGTGGTGTGATAACAGTGTACAAGGGACTCGGGTTTTGCTCCTGACAGGCACTCTTATATGTTCTGTACAGATGTGCCATAAACACATTTGCATCACTCTTGCAGGAAGGGCAACCCCGGTAGCATGTACTCAGCCCAAAGTACTCCTAAAAGTGTCATAATTGCACAAGAAGTGGAGCAACACAATCCCTATCACAGGTCTTTGGCAGAGCAAAGCAACATGAAGAGGATTAAAGAAAGGAGATGTTGGTCAAGCCAAAAGGGCAAGAAATTTGAGATCTTTGCAGACAAATCTTGTCAACCTCAGAGTCCTGCTGATTTTGTAGCAGGGTTGATGCTGCCATTGGGTGCCTGGAACCCTTCCCTCTGGACAAGTTCAAATGCAAATCATCCTCAGGAGCTGCACAGCCCCAAAACCAGCAGCAGCTGTAATATCCTTACTTCAGATGAGCTGGCAGAAGTTGAACCCAGGCAAAGCATGGAGTGCTGATCAGAGGAGGAGATACTGTGATCTGTGTCATGCTTTGCCTTGTCTCACAGGCAAGCTGAGCACAGACATCAGCCTGTTGCTGCACAATGCCTAGGAAAATGCCAGCTGCTGTTTCTGGAGGGTGCTTAGCACTTTGTTCTCTCTTGCTCTGGATGGCAGTCAGGCAAACTGCTCTTCAAGCATCTCCTCTGAGCCTGAAGAACAGTTCTTGGGCTCTTGAGCTGAAAGCAAAGAGATTCAGCCACAGGAACCCAGCTCTCAGCAAGGTAACAGGGGCAGACTGGACTGCACAGCAGGTTTCTTCAGGGCAAATTAAAGAGGCTGAAGGGAGGTGTCTGTCCTGGGATTGCAGCTGCAGGCTAAAGCAGCACTAACTCATAGCACAGAGCACTGCACCCTCCTGTCAGCTGCTGGTCACCAAAGACAGGATCAAGACAGACATGGTTAGTGACTCCTGCACTGCCTGGGTTTGTGCAATGAAGAAAGCAGGAGGATGGGATAAACTCAAGGACAAGAACACCCTGCTGGAAACAGAACACTCAGCTTCTTTTCTAGACAAGAGATGACAAGAATCAGTTGAACTTCTACCCCCTTTTGAAGTGGGCATCAGCTTTCCCTAAGCCAAAAGCCACCACAGCAAACAGTCATTGTCATCATGTCCCCCTCACCTGGCCCCAAAGCCAGAGGAGGCACAGCTGGACACATCTGGCTGCAACCATGAGAGCATGACAAGAGCCACAAGAGGACAGCAGGCAGCACAGTGACAGGCACACACTTGGTTTAAAAAGGATGGAGCTGTGCCCTGGCTACTTAACTAACATGGTTCTTTCAGTCATGATGCACAAACATCATTTCCCTGAGGGTGGCAGCACGAATGAGCTCGTGCCATTAGGAAAGAAGGCATAACCACAGGAAAGCTGACAGACAAAGCCTTCTAAAGGCATGGAAATCTAGGAATTCCCATGGGGACCCTGCTCTCTGGTCCACCATCCCCCAAGCAATGCTGATTACCACTCCTTACTCAAGGTCAGCCACCACTTCTTTGGATTTGCCTGACCCTCTAGCAACCCAAGAGTAAGGACCCTCCAACCCCCTCTCAAAGGCCCTATCAGCACAAAGCTAGGGGCTGGAGCCTGCAGGCATGAGCAGCAGCAGCTTTTGGGGATGGTTCATGGATTGGGGTCAGCTCTGGTGTGTCCAGTTCCATTCCCTTACATTCTTCCCCTCCCTGCCATGAACTGACATTTACTGAGCCTTGTTAGGGATCCATCCTGCCCATGGACCACAGAAAGTTCACAGCTGGCACACGTCTTGTCAGGTCAGCTAAAGACCTTTTCATTTCTCAGTATTTGAGAATTCTTTTTTTTCCTAACTCCTCCCACCCACCCTCATCATCCATTCTAGGAAGATAACTCCAGCTGAGAGAAGTGTACACTAGAAAAAAAAACAAGAAGAAAGGTGGAATATGGATTTTACATCTTGCACACAATCATATTACCTTTAAAACTGGTCCTCCTGCCAGGCCTCTCAGTCTGCCTGTGATCACAGGCATGCCAGGAATCATGCAGTCTTGTTTCAAAGCCTTTTCCCAGGCTCATTCCTAACCTAATTTAACTTCTCCCCTCACCAGTCTCCCTCCAGAGACAGAGCCATGATTTTCCAGAGGAGAGGTAGAAATTAATTTCCTCATCTCCCTTCCTCCCCACCTTTGCCCAGAAGGAATCTTGCCATGAGCACTCATCCCCAGTGTGCCAGGGCAGCTGCACATTGCAGCAACACCAATGACATACTCAGTGTTGGAATTTGGAGACCTCTCCTCATCCACACTGAGCTCAACAAGTCCCAAAGAGGTATTAACAAAAAACACTGTTATGCCCCACAAAAACCCTGCCTGCAGTTTTTGAGCAAATGCCAAACCACTGCTGACCCTGTCCCTGGTCTGAAGGGCTGGACATTGGACATTTCTTCTACGTCATTTCCCTGCCCATGTTTGCACAAGCCCAAAGCAGCCAAGTTGTGTATTGGATGCAAGAGCAAATCTGACCTCACTTTTAGGACACAACCAGCAATGGGAGCAGACCTGATGCCATGCTCTGACAGACATCTTGGTCACATCACTTATGGGAAACCAGGGCACACATACATTAATGGCAGTTCTCTCTTTTGACTATTTAGTTTGCAAGCTGCTTTGTAATGTGCACATGAGTGAATTTTTTTTCTTTACATCATTTAATGTGCACCTGTGAAACACAAGGGAAGTCCAAGCTTAACTGAGGCCTTTAGGTATGACTGCAATATACAGAGACACTCCAGCTCTGCACAGCTTTCAAATGTTTTTGTTTCTAACATCCAAATGCAGAAGGGAGAAATTGCTCTGGTTGGCCTTGGACAGGATGTTAAAGAAAGCTGTAGCAGGGAGAAGTCCATGGAAGAGAGAGGTGTCAGCACTACTAGTTTAAACCCCACAGAAAGCATCAGGCACATGGGAGGAACTATACTCATGATTTCTGTTCTGGACCCCAGTTCTTTCCACATGCAGAGCACTGGAGCCTCAGTAACAGAAAGCATTGTACCAAGCAGCCAGGAGAATCATCTCCTAAGTCAGTCAGGACTTGCTCAGATTGCTGCACAGTACTGTCATTTAAATCCTCTGGTGTTTGGGACATTTATAGACAGCTGCAGAGGAAAGAAGGCACACTCACTGCTGGAAGCTGTTTATCTGGGAATCCCCCATACTTCTTCAGGCTATTTGCTGCCAGACAGACAGTAAGACTACTAAAACTGAGTACCACTATTTCTGCCTTCTTATTCGTTAGCCCATGATTTAATGAGGGAGAATGTTAAAGAGTCTTTCTTACCACTCCACGCAGGGTTGGAGGGATGAGCCCACAGTAGACAGGGATGAAGGTGCTGCAGACACAGGCCTGAGGGGGAAAGAGATCTACAATGTAAAAAGCAGATCAAAGCCTACTGACCCAACAGTCTTCCCAAAACACCAGACTGGCACATGCTAACAATTAGCCACTGTTACTAAGGACCTTTGGAGATGAAGGCATAACCCCACCACAGGCAGTTCCTGCCCAACCCTCTGCAGTAAGTTTCTGTTCACCTGGATCAGCTCCTCCTTGGAATGGAAGTCTGACAGTATCACATTTTCTCCATCAGAGACCCGGGTGAGGGAAATCCCCAAACGTCCTGCTGCCACCTCATGCCCGTTCTCAGGCACAGTCTTGGACAGGCAGATCCGAATTATTTTCACCAAGTTGAAAGATGGGTGGAGTGGGCCCAAGAACCTCTTCCGGGCTTCCTTTGACACTCGAATAATGCTGGCACCAGCCTCACCTGCAACAAGAGAGAGAAAAATCACCCCATGAAACCTGAGCAAAACCAGCCTTCTCCTTTCTGGCCCAGGAGAGCCTAATTCACAGCTTTACCCAGAAGCTGATATATAAGGCAAGAGAAGGGGCTGTTCTGGTCAGTATTACACAAGTCACATCACACAAGTCTGCTGTCTTGGTCCTCGCAGCAAGGACCTACCCTCACCTTACATGTTTTATAAAGTCAAGGAAGAAGAGATGAATTTGTCCACAGCCTCACACATTTTCAGACAATCCTCTTTCCCTCATTGCAGGGCTGATGTAAACACACACAAAGAAAGACAAGAACGAAGGTGCTTTAAGAACTTTGAGCTTATGGCTAAATCCATTTCAAGATATCTTCCACAAAAACTTTTCAAGGAAGCATCTTTTGTTCTGACATGAAAACAGTCACCTGCCTGTGAGCAGAAGTGCCAGTGAAGAGGAATGTTGGTGCTTTCCAGATGAGTGCTCCCAGCTCTGCTGGGAATGTCAGCCCCAGCCCAGGGAAGCAAGCCAGACACCGTGCTCCCTTGGGGAATCAGTGACTTGGGGCCACCAGCAACGTCTTTAGTGTCTGTCCCTTCCCTCTCTGATGCCACAGCACTAAAGTAGGGCCTGAGGGCAAGCAGGATTCAGGAGGTCATGTCTGCTGTACCCCTCCACACAGTGACCCAGCTGCTTTTGGAGGAGAGGAGACATCCCATCTGCATAGCCCATTATCCCAGTCACTGGAAAGAGCATCAGGATTCTGCAATGGGAAAGGAGGGATGAGAGACAACAAAAGCAAACCAGAACATCAACCCAAGCCAAACCCACAGACCCCAGCATGCTCCCCTTTGCACACAGTGACTGCTGCTCCAACACACATCTCCTCACCACAGGGACAAACAAGACAAGAGTTCCTCCAAGTACTGAGAAATCACTGCACTTCCAGGGCCAAGAGAAAGATACACATGGGGAGAATTAAAGCAACCAGGAGAAACTAGAGATGATTTCACAAATCAAGACATCTCTCCAATCAAACTGAAGTTTACAACTGAAGTTGTCTTTAGAAGAAAGATGAAAGACTACCAGTCCAAGCCAACAGGAAATGCTTTCATTTTCCTCTCCCACTTGGTCTTGCCATCACAGAAATAGCAGGATTAAGTTAATCAAGTTAGACCCAGGTTAATAAATATAATGGAGATAAGAGCAAGATCAACCTCAATGCTGTATTGACACATCTGACTCTTTTGCAATACACGTGTCAGCAACATGTTCCCCATCAGCAAAGCTTGGGAATGGGATTCTGTGCTTAGGAAACCCACCAACACCAGGAGCTCAGGCACACACAGAACTGGACCTCTGAATGTGACGAGGGACTCTGGGGTCAGGATTTTAGGCACTGTGAGGTAGCAACTTAGTAGAAAATCCAAGTTCCCCCCTCTGAAGCAATTTTTAGCACTATAATCCCAGTCTTTCCCTCTGTCCCGGAGTAATGTTTAGAAGCCTAATTCTGATCTTTCTTACTCAATTAGCAGTAAGCCACTGAGCCCGGCCTGTTCCAAATAGTAACCACATGGTTCAACATCCTTCCCAACATGAAGGAAGTTAGCCTCACAGAAATTACAGTTATCTGTAGCATGACATTAGCACTCGTAATGCTCCTTAGGATGTCTTCCCAAGGGGAGGGAAGACACAAAATCTGCAACAGAAAACTGAATTAATCCCAACTGAGCACCTTGGCCACACGATCCCCATGCACTGAGGCAGTTGCTGGTTTAGGTGAAAATCCCAACGAGAGGATATGTGTTGAGTGTGCAGCTGTGCATGGAAAGACTGTGCTTGGATGGGGGATGTCACACAAAAGATTGGGCTTAGAGATGCCTCCAAGCTCAGCTTCTCAGTGTGCAGAAAGATTTTCTAGCAATACTGAAAACAACTGCCATTAAAGTGACCTTAGGACTGCTCGAGCTGAAGTATGAGCTGGGAGTTGCTCAAGAAAAAACACAAGAGCAAAGTCCTAAATGTGCCAGAAAACAGAGGACAAAATAAGAGACTTAGTGCTAATTGGCAATTTCATTCTTTGAATGCTTTCAGGGTGTTTGGGGTTGGTTTTTTTGGATGTCTGTGTATTTGCATGCAGGCAGGGGCTTCTGAGGTGTTTCAGCTCAAGGGCAGCTGTGATCCTGCTGGACTTGCTGGCTCCCTGGCACTGAAGCCAAATGCAGAACTGAAGAGCCAGGCACAGGGTGATCTGCAGCACCAGCAGCTTTCCTGGAACCAAAGAGAGCTGAGAGTTCAGCCAAAGGAGTCAGGTTTACACAGCCAGCTCCCCGAGGGATGACAAGTCCTCTTGGAAATGTATTTGGAAAGGGAGGGAAGAGGTGAAAGCATTTCAATCCTGTTACTACTAGAAGTGCTGTTCCAGGAAAACTAGCTCCAACTCTGCTCTCAGCCCACCAGAGAGAGCTGCTGAATGAGAGCTCCTGAAAAGTCCTACAGGGCTCAGCCACAAGCTGTCAATTTTCACTAGGACTAATCCAGTGCCAATTCCAGTCCAAAGAAAAACTTCCAACAGTTTTTATTGGATCGGATGACTGAGGACACAAGGTCATGGAAAAGCTAAATTACATTCCTTTACCCTTTCTGAGGTACAAACCAAGGGACAAAGACAATCCCACCAAATGAGTGGTGCTCCTCAAGGGTCAGGACTGGGCCAGTGCTGTTTAACATCTTTGCTGGTGACATGGACAGGGGATGCAGAGCACCCTCAGCAAGTTTGCTGAGGACACCAAAGTGTGTGGTGAAGTCAGCAGGCTGGAGGGAAGGGATGGATCCAGAGGGACCTGGACAGGCTGGAGAAGTGGGCTGTGCAAACTGCATGGAGTTCAACAAGGGCAAGGTTCTGCCCCTGGGGGGAGGCAATCCCAGGGAGAATACAGGTTGGGAGGAGAAAGGATGGGGGACAGCCCTGAGGAGAAGGACTTGGGGGTGAGGATGGAGCAGGAGCTCAACATGAGCCCTCAGTGTGTGCTGGGAGCCCAGAAACCAACCAGGTCCTGGGGGCACCAACAGCAGCACAGACAGTGGTCAGGGGAGGGGATTCCCCCCCTCTGCTCTGCTCAGACCCCAGCTGGAGTTCTGTGTCCAGTTCTGGAGAACCCAACAGCAGAAGGACACAGAGCTCCTGGGAGGTGTCCAGAGGAGCCACTCCAATGCTCAGAGGGCTGAGCACCTCCCTGGGAAGCCAGGCTGAGGGATTGGGGTTGTTCAGCCTGGAGAAGAGGAGGCTCCCAGGGGAGCTCAGAGCAACCTTCCAATATCTGAAGGGGCTACAAGAAAGCTGGGGGAGGGCTTTGTGCATGGGGGGGTAGGGAGAGGACAAGGGAAATGGGTTAAAACTGGAAGAGGGGAGACTGAGGTTCGATATTAGGCAAAAATTCTTTCCTGTGAGGGTGCTGAGCCCCTGTCCCAGGTTTCCCAGGGAAGCTGTGGCTGCCCCATCCCTGGCAGTGTCTCAGCCCAGGTTGGATGGGGCTTGGAGCACCCTGGGCTGGTGGGAGGTGTCCCTGGGCATGCAGGGGGTTGGAGCTGGGTGAGCTTTAAGGTCCCTTCCAACCCAAACCATTCTGTGTTGGGCAGTAAGACAAGTCAGACAGCAAGGCTCTGAATCAGTACCTGACCTTGATTTGGTAGTGTAAGAATCTGTGTGTCAGCTCTGGGCTCAGGTTGGTTGCCCAAATAAAACCATCTAAAGCCATCTCTATGTGCCACAGGGTACCTTAGACACGGGGCTAGTGATGTGGCATGGATATTAAAGGCCACAGTGTCCTTCTGCACTATGTTATCTGGATTGGAGTTGTGCTGAGGCACAGGACCAGCTGTATCCTGACCCACTCCATCACCCCTGCCAGCCAAGGGAGGCCCAACTGCTCCACCTTTGCTGGGTCATCCTCTGATCTCTCTGCATGGACTACAAGGGGCAAGTTATTGTCACATGAAGGCAGCTTCTGGTTTGCATTCCATTTTCAAGCTGTATCGAGCTATCTTCAACTCAGTTTATTGACAAAGAAAGACTGTTCCCTTTAGGAACTGGCTTCCACCCCTATCAGTCATGCTTCACTCCAAAAAAACCCAGTATCTAAGTCCCTAGTGCCTTGTGTTCTTGGACACAGCTGCTCACCATAATGTATTTATTAAAAGCCTAGAACAAGATCCAGGTCACCAAGTTCCACAAGAAGCAAGAAAAGAGAAGATAAGAGCACGACTGCAAGAAGCACTCAAAGGAACTCAGGCCTATCACAAGCTTCACCTTTTCCCTAGATGGCCCTAAAACCTTCTCCAACCAGAAAAGCATTCAAACAGAATGTTCTATTTATAACTACATAAACACCTCCAGCCACAGCAGCCTGCTACTCCTCTGTCTCTGGGAAAGAAGAGCTGAAAATCCATCACCCAAAGCTGGCCAGACCCTTAACCACAGCTCTGAGCTCTGAGAAAGGGCAGACAGACTACTCCAAGCCTATGGAATCCATAAGGGTGAGGAGCATCACAAAGGGGAGACAAGAGAGGCAGCAAAGAGGGAAGATGGGCCCTCTCCAGAGCCACCTCTTCACAGCAGAGCTTTTGCACCAGGGGCACCATGATGCTCACCTGCTGGTGTTCAATCACACTGAGAGTCCTTTGGCAGCCAGCAAAAGGATAGCTGACCCACCAAGTATTTTCAAGTGGGAAAAAAAAAACCAAACGAAACTCTAAGACACAAACAAAAATAGGAGCAGAGCAGGCTGAAGAGGTAGAGGGCCAATTCTTCTCATTCAACCCAAGAGCTCCAGGGACTGCAGCTCCTTCTGAGAGACCTCCAGGTTGGCACAAAGATCACCCTCTGTGCCAGGGAAATTCCTGCTCCCTGGCTAGCGAAGCAGCAAACAGGCTGCAAGCTTAAAGACAAAGCCTCCAGCAGGGTTAGAGGATGGCTAAGATAGCAGATGGATGCAGGGAGAGCATCCCCTGTCCCTGCTGGTAGGAGGCATGCAGAGAGCAGTCACAGCCCAGGCTGCAGATGCTGGACCTGGACTCATGGAGCAGGCAGGGAGTTGTGCAGACCCCTTCTGCATTCAGCACCAAGAAGCAGGCAAATGGACTCCTTCCTATGCAACAACAACACACAAGGCACTGCTACTCCCTCCTCGGTCCCATCACCCAGCTAAGGCTCCAGACAAGCTAGATACACCTGTAAGAAAAGCTTTAAAAAATAAAAAGTTGTAAGTACAGGTGGTTTTGACATTCCTCCAGCACCTGGAAAACCCAGTGCCTTATCAGCTGAGGATGGCATGATGAATCTCTTTTGTCTACAAGATTCTCACGAAAGGAGCTAGTTCCTGTGTTCTGTATCCAGGAGCCTCATTCTGGCTATGTTTAAGTTCTCCTTCGCTATTTGTTGGAGTGATGTCTGTCTGGGGCTCAGCACAGATGCTCCCTGCAAACAGCAGTCCTCAGCTGCAATCTGGAGTTATTGCATTTCCTATCAGTGGATCCAAACTTGAACTGAGGAACAGGATGAGTCTGAAGGAATTTTCCTCCAAGGTTAATTTAGCTTGGTTGCCCATCCCTTGCAAATGGAATACATTTGTTCCTGTAACTCATCCATGGAAGAGCTTAAAGTCACCCTTCTATGATAAGCATGGGTTTCAGGAGAGCTGTCCTGTGCTCTTCCTGTGCACAGATCCCTGAACTGCTCTAGCACCTGTCTTTGGGACTACTGAGAGTAAAGCAAAGCTCAGGCTTCTCCTGCCTGGCCTCTCCCAGGAGATGATACACTCCTAATTATACCAGGGTGCTGTCATCAGACCAAAAATATACAGCTGTAAACAAGAGGCACTAAAACAAAAGTTCACGAGCTGACATTTAGAAAATAATTAACAGAGAACTTTATTAGATGTTTCCTCACAGGTAGCTCAGACTGCCAGAAGGTGCCCATCCTCCCCAAGGAACATTGCACAGCAGTGTGCTGGTGATTCAAGGAAAACATCAATTCCTGAGGGTAGCGACCTCAGTTTGTGAAAGCTCCCCCTGCCTGGCTGCACTTCCCTTTCTCTTCCCACACTCATGCTGAAACAACTTGATCTCCACTTCTTGTCCCAGGAGAGCCCTCCAGCTGAGCTCAGCTGAAGAAAAGCTGACTTGTGCTGACCCAAGATGTTCTGACTGCCCAGCAGTGAGACCACATGGATGTCAAACAGGGCCCCAAAACAAATTCATGTCAGCAGAAAATAAAGTGAGAACAATGTCTCATGAGCTGCACTATAAGGTATTTTCAGGTGACTGCTGTACCCCACAGCTGGTGACAGCTCTAGTTGCCATGAAAGATCCTAGACAGATACCTAATACCTATACCTGACTCGCTAGAAGTTGTATAACTCCCACTATTTAACACAAAAACACCCTACACATTTTAAAATATTTGAAGCCGGGGGATGGCAGCTAGCAGTGAAGCCTCAAAAGGCACCAATTCTTTTCACATTTGTACACATATTCCTGTGAGCCAATGACATTGAGAAATGCCATGTACCCAAACAAGCTGTTCTTCTGGGACTTCCCTAATTTATGTTGTTTTGAGATTTATATGGTTTTTACTCAGTTCTGCTATTTTGCCATCAGGTAAAAAAAAACCAAAAAAACCCCAAACAGCTCTGCTGATTTGACTCCATCTAATAAACAGAGCCAGGAAGGAAGCTTTTATTATTTTTTGTGATACACAGGTAGCAGAGACAGCTCTCCCCACAACACAACACATTGGAGTCTGCAGAGATGCCTGCTGTTCACCCAGCTGCTCCCTGGAGCTGTAATCCTTCCCATCAGGAGCTCTGTGCAGGGATTTAACCCAAGGATCACCAAGTGAATGATTTGGCAAAGGGGATTTCAGAAAGCCTGGGCACCTGCTGGGAATAATGGTCCTTCTCCCCCTTTACTCAAGATGCATACCCTGAGTAACTCCTGGGGTGAGCTGCTCCTATTCTGACTTTACAGGTGTGGCAGTGGGAACACCAAGAGGAGGAGACAGCTTTCCAAGCAAGGCAGCTCTCACAGACAGAGACTGAAGGGAGGGCTCAGCCCACACCACTTTCTGGCTCAGATTCTCAGTACTCAGCATTGCTGATGCAAATAGTGCCAAGGCACAGCCTGCAGCAGGAGGGCCAAGTAAATCCACATCATTTGCAACTGCCTGAGCCAGAAGCCTCCCTCATTCATGTTTGTCCCCAAGATGTTTACTTACCCTTTTCAAGTAAATTTTTGGAAAAAAAGCAAAAAGCTGTTCGTTTCTTTACACCTTCAAATAAAGCAAAACCAAAACAAACTATTTTTCCCTTTTGAGCAAAAAGAGAGGGTTATTTGGTGTGCTCTGGATCCCGAGTTAATAGATGAACCAGAACTATTGCCATGTCCTGGATGAGGGGAGCATAAGCAAGATTTTTAAGTTTGTCCCAGTTTTTTCCTCTTCCAGAGAACTCCTCCTCAGGCAGCCCCCTGAACCTGCCTGTCCACCACTGGTACCCATAGGGCAGGACACCCATGCAAGCTGAAGTGCTCACACCTCATCTCACCTTCTGGCAGACTGCTGTGCTTCATAGAGAAACAAAAAGGCTTTGGGAGAACAGGGACAGGAGCTGCCAGGCTTGACTACATCCTAAAGCTTTGCATCAGACTTCATGTGGTGTGGGCACACCAAAGCCTCACATGGCAATTGATGCTCTGCAGGCTGGAGCCTGACTGTTTGCACAGCCAGGACTGGAGCACTTACTCTTGCAACACAGATCAGAAAACACCGTAACTGCTGCTGCAAAACAATCAATAGGAAGACCAAGAGGCAGTTCAGCTCAGGCAGGCTGCCAGGATCAGTCTGTCACAACAACAATCCTCACCAGCCTAGCCTTTCTCCACTGTCATTCCCTGGTAGGAGGCTTAATGTTGTATTTCTGCTGTGCTAGAGAGAAACTAAATGATGCAGCAACAGGTGAAAAGCTGCTGAGCACTGTGGGGAAGCTGCACTGAAAGGCATGCCCTGACCTCTTCCATCCCTCAGTCCTTGCCAGTGTCAGGAAAAAGCAGTGACAAGAAAAGGAGATTCACAGAGAAAGAGAAGGTACAACTCTGATCATTGCTGCTCACTCTGAGCCAGAGCAATGCCAGATTTTGAGTCACCTTTTTTAAAGCAAGTCCTCGGCAAGAGAAAGCTTGTGGAGGAGAGAAACAGACCAAAACATACGCTGTAAAAATGCTAAATTTTCTTTTCTCCTCTGCCTTGCACAGAGGCAGAAGTAGAACCACATCAAATTCTTGCTTTACTTAGAGTGAAAAGCACCAACACAAAGCTGAGAGTGGTTGTTATGCTGAACAGGAACTGATGCAGAAGGATCAAGTCTCAGACACAATGCTCCACATCCCCTCGTGTCAGGTTGTCTCTGCAGGAGGAAGCTAACAGGTCCCACTTCCCAGCAGAGCTGCCACCAGAGGCAAGGTGGAAGGAGAGGGCAGTGCTGCAACAGAGATGCTTTTGCCAGGCACCTGCCCCACAGGGGGATAAAGCCAAGGTGAGCTGAGCAGTCACCAGTTCTCTTTCCAGAAAAGCAGCAGTAGCCATGCTGACATAGAATCATAGAATCAATCAGCAGGGCTGGAAGGGACCTCAGAGATCATCAAGTCCAACCCTTGATCCACTCCCCCTGTGGTTCCCAGCCCATGGCACTCAGTGCCACATCCAGGCTCTTTTGAAATATCTCCAGGGATGGAGAATCCACTACTTCCCTGGGCAGCCCATTCCAATGCCTGATCACCCTCTCCGTGAAGAAATTCTTTCTAATATCCAACCTAAACTTCCCCTGGCACAACTTGAGACCATGCCCTTTTGTCCTACTGACAGCTGCCTGGGAAAAGAGCCCAACCCCCCCCTGGCTCCAGCCTCCTTTCAGGGAGTTGTAGAGAACAACATCAGTTTATCAGACACTGACCATCACCCTCAGCTGGCTCAGCAACCCCAAAGCCCATGCACCACTTCTGGTGCTTTCAGGCAGCAGAGATGTTCCTGGAGACACAGCTGGCTCTGTCAGTGCAGAAGAGGGCAGCCCCTCTTCCTCCTCCCCCTACACTTGCATGGCTGCTAGAGTACCCCCTTGCCCTGGCACAGAATGAAATGAGAGCTTGGTTATTTTGTGTGCTTTAAATATCAGTTAGTAGAGCCAAAGCTATTGCCTAAGGAGAAGATCCGCTTTAAGTTGCCCCATTTTTTTCAGTTCTTGCACAAAGAACCTTGCCAGGGCCTCTTGCACTGTCCATCAGCTGGCAGTGTGCCCAGCTCCCTCACGCTTGCACAATCAGCCAACTCCAGTCCATGCCAAGCACTTCCCAGGCTCACCCAGGCACTAAGTTATCACCTTAGAGCCCTCAGCTTTTCCTCCCCAGCCATGGCATGAGCAGAGCCTGCTGCCAGCAAGGAACGAGAAGCTTTGCTCCAAAACAGTCTTCAGAAGAAGTGTGGGCATTTTGCTGCTCTAGGAAGCATCTCATTTTGATAATTAAGCTCATTTGGAAGCCACTTCAGTCATATCACAAGGCAGGCTGCATTCCTCAGGAGCTGTGACACAAGCAGACTGACATTATCATTCCTCATGGACATCAGCAACAGCCCCTCAACCACAGCTCCCAGGAACCCAGATGATTCAGGTTCTGAAAGCAGCCACCTGAGCAGGACAGGACCTGGTCACAGAGGGATTTACAGACCCTGCAAGGGAATAACTCTTCTGAAAGACTGAGCAGTGCACAAGGGAGAGCAGCAAGACAGAGCAGTGTCCACCTGAAACTCACACACACAGAACAAACTCTTACATGTGCAGAATTATGGTGAGTAATTAAAGGGTTCCCATAAAGAATCCCACAGTATAAGACCACTGGGGTAAATAAATCAATGGAACTCTCTCCCTGTGCTGACAGCCCACTCTGGAACAGGTCTTTTAACTTTCTCCATGCAGGACATTACTGTGGCAGCCTGAATCCACACCCTGCCTCCCTGATACACTGCAATAACTTTCCTGCCAGCCCCAGCCCTGAGTCAGCAGCATTAAATGAAGCTGTCAAGAGCTGGTCTTGTAATTACCACATGTAAAGAGCTCCCTGCTCCCTTCACACCCTCAGATGCCACATCCTCTGCTTCAGGAGGCTAAACTAGATAATCCACAGGAGTGACAGTGCAGAGACACTGCCAGAGCCTCCAGTGCTAAAATGATACTCAATCCTGCAAATCCTAACCCAAAATGTTTCCAGAATGAGTATCCATCCATCCATCCATCCTGCATCATATGGAGAGGAAAAGTTTATTATCAGAAAAAAAAAAAAATCTTCCAGGCACAGCATAGCCAAAAGCCTGGAAAACAGCTACGGAAGACACTTCGTTAAGCTTGCTGATTCCAAACAACTTGTCAGGCAGAAGCCATCCATATTTTCTGTACCAGAAAGTAGTACAGTTCCAGTTCTGGGCAAGTGCCAAAGGGCAGCACAAAGCCCTTGGGTTCTACTAAACCCTACCTGATAGCCCAAGCACCAAGAGCAAAGTGCACAGCACCCCTCTGGACGCACCACTGCTGGAATCACGTGGAGCTTGGGCTGTTCTCAGGGTTTCAGCTGGGGAGGGAGGGTCCTTTTCTCCAGGAACATGGAGTCCAGCTCTCCGAGACACACTGTACTGCAGATCCCATACCCCAGAGGCAGGATCAGGCCTGTCACCAACAGCAGTTATATCACAAGTGTCATACTCTCTCCCTTCCTCCAGTAGTTGTACAACAGGCAGAACTACAACCACCTTCAGCACATTTCCTACACTCCCATGTTGGGTTTGTGTGGCAGGGCTTTGGTAGGAGGGCTGGGATACCCACTCCAGGAAGGGTGGGATAGGGTGGGGGGTTTTTGAGCTGTGGTTTTAATGGTTTTAGAGGTGATAAATGAACCCAATTTTTTCCCCCAAATCAAGTCTGGTTTGTCCATGACCCTAACTGGTGAGTGAACCCTCCTGTCCACAAGCCCGCGGGCTTTCCATTAGATTTTCTCCTCCCCATCCATCCCCCAGTGAGTGAGCAGCTGTGTGGGTCTGTGCTGCCAGCTGGGCCTGACCCACAACAGCCCCCAGGCTCAGCAATTCCCTCCTCCTGAGTGCTCCTTGGAAGGGATTTTCAGCTGCCCCAAACGCTATCACTTCCAGGACACATTCTGCCTTTTCCCAAGGACAGACTTCTTCACGGCCTCCTACATGGGGTAATTTCTTCTACCCCTCCTTCTCACCAACTTTTTCTCCCTGCCTGTTTGAAATAAAGCAAGCAGAGTTAAAAATCCTCTTCAGTCAGGCTGATGAAGATTTCACCACTGCTTCAGGAAGGACAGAGAAATGAGAAGCCCAAAGGGAGGTACATCAGAGTATAGCCAGTCCCAAGCCACTGACAGCTGCTGGACATACAGGCAGAGCTGCTGTAACTACAACTGCAGGAGTTTGGAACTGGAAGACAGAGCAATGAATCTGAGGAAGGTTCTTGTTTTATCAGGACTACACTGAATTTTCACACATAATCAATACCCAGACATAGGACCCTGAAGAACATACAACTGCTTCTCATATTTTATAGGTGCAGGGGCCTTGAAGAGTTTGGGAAGAAAGAAATGGAGCAGCCTGAACATGCCACAAGTTCGAGAGATGGTGAAACGACCACACACAGACAGCTTGATCTGCTGCCACTGCCCCTGCAGGGCTGCACCAGCTGACAGAGTGGGGCTGGGCACCAAGCTGCTCTGCACACCTCCTTGTCCATGGGGTGGCAAACACATACATTGAGGACATTTTCACTAAAAGTGACTGCTTGGTTTCCCTTGCACTCAGAGCTGCCTGCAGGGCACCTCTCCTCATTGGAGCTCCCTTACACACAGCAGCAACCAGCTCCTTGCCTCTCAGTAGCAGGTATTGCAGGGTGCTCTGCCTGCTCTCACCTGAGCACCCAAGCTCTGACCACTAATGGCAGCTTCTCCCCAAGCCAGAGAGCATTTCCAACTCTGTCAGCACAGAACAGCCTGTCACCCATCCTATTTTCCACCAGAGAAACCAGCAGCAGCTTTTCTGCTTCCAGGGAGCTCCAGGAGGTTCCCCACAAATCAGATCCAGGTCTCATGGATGGACAGAGGGGCCTCTCCTGGGGCTCCTGAGCCCAACAACTTTTCCCCAGCTAGAGCCTTTGCAGGAGACACACAGGACAATCTCCTGTGCAGAGAGGAACTCGAGTTTTGAGATGCCATGTACTCTGTGAAGCTCTCCACCATGTCCCTGAGGACATCTCTGTGTCTCTTCACACCACAGCAGAACACACACTGGCCCCAGGATAAGCTTCAGGACTCACACTTTGGTCATCACCAACTGGCACTGCTGAGGACTCCAGAGATTAAGCTGATTTGTTTCCCTCTCTCAATCTAGGATTTGGTGTGAGGCTCCACAAACACAGAGGAAAGCCTCTGTGACCAGTCCATTAAGCACATAACCATATTTAAGAAGCACAACATTTAAGAGGCTACTAATGTTCATTATCTCAATTTTAAAAGGTAGCGGTTTGTTTAGTTTGGTTTTTGGTTTGTTTTTTCTCCTGCTACCCAATGCAAAAAGTCTCTACAGTTCAGCAGTTTCTATCCTTGTGCTCACATGGTGACAGCTAACAAGCAAACCTGAATATCAAATAACTGCTCAACCCAGGTTAAACCTGAGACTGAGTCCTGAGATACTTGTTGGAAAAAAAAAAAAAAAAAATCAACCAAACACAAAACAAACTTGTAAACAACCCAGGAATTGTTTTCCAAATAACATTTTCTTCTGACATTGTCATGCTTCAGGAGAATAGTTAACTGAGTGGGGCTCTGATAGCCATCTTTGCCTCCTACACCTGAGTCTACACCTCCTTCCCAAATAAGAAGCAACCCACCAGTTCCAACCCCCCCTTAGCTGAGAGCTGTACAGCACAATATTCACAGGCTACACAGACAACTGAGATGCTGTTGTTTCAATGTGAGTCACTAGCAGAGTTTGGGACATTAGCAGCAGCTCAAAAAACAGCTTGTCAGTGACTAGAGCTGTGTTCACATCCCAGCATCCACCCAGGCTGCTGTGCTTCCAAAACAGACACAGCTCACCAGTCAGGTGATTCAAGATCCTTAATAAGGACATATCCCCTACCCTCTATTAAAGATTTAAAAATCTAACAGTTCCTGCATTTTAGCTTTATTTGTGACTGAAAAAATCAGTCTGATCATGACACATAAATCAGCCCGGTGACTTCAGGATTTATTCAGAAAGGGAAGCAACCTAGAGCTCCAGGCCTGGAGTCTGTGTTGCAGGGGTTGAGGTACACATAAGGAGGAGACTACAAAGCCAGTACAAAAGGACTTCTCAGTTGCTTGGCATGCAAAGATGCACTTCCTGATGTGCTGGACTCCCAAAAAACCCAGAAGACGACACTGGCATGACAGAAAGCCATTTCCCAGAAAACCCTGGGGACAAGAAGTGATTCATGCTACAACACTGCAGTGTGGACAATCAAGTAACTTGGAAACACTCCAGACTTTGCCCAATGCACCTTGATAACCACAAAGATTATTCTAGTGGAAAAACAGCACTGCTTTTTCTTGCCAGCGTACCAAAGAACCTCCGAGCTGGAGAGAACACTTCACACGTGTGACAATATCACTGTTGGAGCCTGGAGAATAAGCCCAAGATCCCTACAACTTACTGATCAAGTGTTTAACAAGAGCTAGGCAAGGTCGTATCAGACCCTAAATGCCTCCTGCCCTCTTACTTAGAAATAAGGCCCTCTGCCTAGCTAATATGGATGCGCAGTGGTGCTTTATTTGGTATTGTCAAGCATACCTTTGAAGTCCTGAGTGAGCTCTTTGGGCTGCAGATCACCAAGCTGGGCTCTCAGCCTGTGGAGCCTTACTGCCATACTAAATGATGACTGAGGTTTTAAGGCAGGGAGAAGGCAGAAGCAGCTCAGAGCCAAGCTGAATAGATAGCGAGGCCAGAAGGAAAATGCTGGGAAAGAAACCTTTAAGTGGGAACTTACACTCTGAAGTCCAGGGAAATTTATTTGATCTTGATCGGGGTCTCAAATGATCTGAACCAAAGAAAAAACCCAAGAGAAGAGGGGTTTTCCACTCCTCCCCAGGAATTATTTCTCTTTGCACAGCTGAGTCTCCTTGACTTCAGAGCCAAGTACAGATCATGAAGGCACTAACCTTACCCACACACAGCCAGATGAGCAAGCCTCCTCTGCATGTCACCCAGCAAGAGACCCCCTGTGACATTCCAAGCTGATGGACAGGGCAGCAGTGCAGAGTACCACACCTCCTGTCAGACAGAAACCATCAGATATTCAGGATCCTACAGCAGCCTGTGCATGGATGAACTTCTCCCCTAGCACAGGCTGCAGCTGTTCTTCTGCCCTGTCTCCTTCTTCCCTATGATTTCATTCTAACCCCTAGACCTCATCCCAGAATCTGCACAGTCAGGAGAGTTTATGACAGGGACAAAGTGCAGTGATACAATGCCCCAACCCAGCATCGTGTTTGCTTTTACTTTCAGAAGTCAGCTCTGGGGCATTAGAGCTGCCCTCTACCCAAAACAGACAGAGCCAAAGGAAATCTGACCTAGACAAGTCACACTTTACACAGAATTTGAACACCCAAGATCAAAGCCTTGGCTAGCTCTAAACACCAAGCTCTGCCCTTTTTCAGGAGGGAGGTGAATGCTGCCTAGAATGTGGCCCCTAACTCAGAGGCAGAGAGATCCCTTTCCTTCCCTGTGGGGAAAACCTATTCCAATCCTGATTGACAGAAAACTCTCTGCCAGGGTGGGTGACTCCCTGAGGGCAACACCCAGCACATCCTGGATGCTCTGAACAAAGAAATAACAAGTATAATATAGATATGATAACAGACTTAGCAATACAGCAGCATCTAAGCAATGAAGTGGTTAGGGACCAGTGTGTCACATTGATGCCATTCCTCAGAGCAGCACAGGGACCACCCAGTTAGGAACTATGTGGGCAGCCACCTCCTCAACAGAAGTAAGGCTAAGGAAAGCAACCAAACCTCTGCCTGCTATCAGCACATGGATCCCTGAAGGAGAAGGTACTAGAGGAGGCCTTTTCCCTTGTTTTCTTATTTTCCACAATAAAAGGTGGCACCACAACATGACTGCCAGCAGTCTGGTGCTTGAACAGCTTCCCAACAAGTTCCAGAAGCAATGGGCATTCCTGTAAACACAATGCTGAGGGAGAAACCCCAAACCTAACTATACAGAAAAAGCTATTCTTTTGCTGCACAAAGTCTACCTCTCAAAACTCTACCTGTCGCCCAAGAACAGGGAGTGCTGTGGAAAGACACCTGTGAACACAGGGAGAGGAGCTCAAGCAATAAACAGCTTTAGTTCCAACTTGGCTCTAGGATACACCCAGATCTGCCACCCCACACTGCACTTTTAAGATACTTTTCACATGTTTTTCTCAGAAGGAAAGCTTTCAAGTGCAGACTCTAGCACGTGCTTGTTGACTTTTCCCCCCCACACAAAACAGCTGAACTTGACATCAGCAGAAAACCAGGAAGCACCACACACCACTCTTCAGCCATTCCCCGACAGCCTCTAAGGAGAGACAGCCTACATTTTGTGCTTACTTCAGAGATTACTTAAAAGGTTTCTTCTGTGACTTGAAAACTGTAAGTAAACTTGCTCTTGAAAAGAGCAGAATTCCCCAGTGCCCTACACCCCCAGGAATAACCCTCCTCCAGAAATAAACATGCTAAGAATAGAGAGATTTCCTAATTACTTAGAAGTACTGTTCAACTCTAATCCCTATATGCAACATGCTGCTGCTGTCTCCATCTCCAGCTGCTTCTCCTCCTGTTCACAGCCACTCAGCTGGTACCCACATGGGAAGGGTCAGCTCCTCTCCCCACCAGACCCAGATTCCAGCAAACCCAACCTAAAAACTGAGCCCCAGCAAGCCCAGATTAGAATCACAGAATTTTCAGCGTTGGAAGAGACCTTTAAGCTCACCCAGTTCCAACCCCCCTGCCATGGGCAGGGACACCTCCCACCAGCTCAGGTTGCTCAGAGCCCCATCCAGCCTGGCCTTAAAAACTTCCAGGGATGGATGGGGCTTCCACCACCTCTCTGGGCAACCTGTGCCAGGCTCTCACCACCCTCATGGGGCAGAACTTCTTCCTGGCATCCAATCTAAATCTCCCCTCCTCTAGTTTGGATCCATTCCCCCATGTCCTATCGCTCCCTGGCATCCTCAGAAGTCCCTCCCCAGCTTTCTTGTAGGCCACAACGAGGTCTCCTCGGAGCCTTCTCCTCTCCAGACCGCACACCCCCATCTCCCTCAGCCTTCCTGACCCATTCCTGCGGGGTGGATCCAAACCATGAGCCCGGTGCCCATTCCCTCCCCTCCCTCAGGGCCCTTCCTGAGGCCCGGACCCACTCTGCTCCGCAGGGCACCGCTCCTTCCAACCCGGGGGGTTCGGGTACCGATTTCGGACGAGTGCTTCCCCCCCCTTGATGTGACTGCGGTGCCTCCCGGCCCGGACTCCGGTCCCGAGGTGCGGGATCCGGGGCGCGGGGTGCGAGGGCCTTCACCGCTCGCCTTTGGGGCGCAGCCGGGGCGCCATTTCCACCGATGCCGTCGCAATTAAAGAATTAAAAACAAAGAAGGGAAAACTGGGAAAGAGGGCTGGGTGCTGGCCGTGACAGCCCGGGCACCCTCGGGCCTCCCCCCGCTGCCCCCGCGCTTACCCAGGCAGGCACCGCTGACCAGGGCGGTGGCGGTGAGAGCCCCGGCCGAGGCACCATAGACCTTCCTGGCGTTGGTGACGAGGAAGGGGGCATGTTCCTGCAGGCAGCTCGCTACCCCGATGTGGTAGACCCCCAGGAAGCCGCAGCCGGCGAAGGAGATATTCCAGGCGGAGTCCAGGGGGAACATGGCCTCCGCACCCCGCGGAGAGCGGGGGGGAACGGGGAGAGGCGGAGCGCGATGGGCAGGGGAAGCCGCGGGGCTCCGCTCACAGCACAACGTTCCGGGCCGGGCGGAACGGACCAGGAGAGCCGAGAAGAAGCGCTGGGGGAGAAGGCAGCAAGCAGCAGGACAAAGTTTACCGCTGGGTTACTGCCGGCAGCCGCCCTCTTTATAAGAGGCGTCCCGGGCCTCCGTCCCGCCCCTGGGCGGGAAGCATCCGAGCCCTCCTTCCCACCCTTCCTCCGGTGAACCCCTGCTCCCAGCCCGGGCAGGCGGCTCCCCACGGGCCTTGCGGTTACCTTATCCTCCGACCCATGAACCGCCGCAGCGGATCGGATCGGATCGGATCGGATCGGCCCGGCCCCCCCCCTCCCTCCCTCCCGTCAGTGGCAGAGGCCGAGCCGGGGCCTTTGGGCAGACGGGGAGTGGATCATGGATCCTCTGCTCCCCACAAACACCCTGCTTCTTGGAGGCCTCTGTCCCACCTTCTTACGCTTTCCTGCAGATAACAGGCCTTTGCGTTTCCGCAAAAAGCCTGAGAGGGAAGGAAAAGCTTTCCCCCTTCCACAGAAAGCTGAGGAAGGGAGGCAAGGATCAGCACAGCCACAGGGCAGGGAGGGGTGGAAAGGCAGCCCCTCTCCCTTCAGGCCTTTCCTGCCTCTACATTCACCGGTGCACACACAGCTCCAGCCTTCCCTTAACAATTGCCTTTGTGTGCCCCTAAACTCCCCAAAACCCTTCCCTTGTCTCAGGGCAACTGCACTTTTCCGTAGTGTTTATACACAGAGGGCAGAGGCAGGGCCTATCAGCTCACCATGGAGTGAGAGGCCAGAGCTGTCTGGAGATCCAAATAGGTTTCAGGAGCTGGAAGGGGACCCTGGTCATCAACACCACATCCTATAGCAATTGAAAACATTACCCAAGTGTGAATGTTGAGAGAGACATCAAAAGGCTCAGTGCTGGAAGAGAAGCAGCTGCTCCACTCAAAGCAAGGAAACCAGAGCAGCAGAAGGGAAGTTTGGGTGTTAAAAAACAAAAAAAAAAACCAAAACCAAAACCCAGCGTAAGTAGTTTTTAAATAGAATCAACATAAAGCAAAGCACCTTCTACCAAAGTTAGAAACAATACTAAATACTTCATCCTAGCATGAATCTATTTGCATTTTCTTACAACTGGTCAGAAGTTTCTCATTTGGAACAGTGTCACACCTGTCCTTAACACCTCTCAGACTAAACAAAACTAGCTCTTCCCACAGGAATTTCACCAGGTATGTTAGTGGAGACCATCCAATAAACTCTTTCCTGTTCCTTCTGCTCTGACTGTCCTTTCAAAGGATACAAGGGAAGTTGGTATCACACCCAGCCTGTAACACCTCTCTGCCTCAGTCAGCTGGCTAAAGAAACCAAACTAAGCAGGCAGCCCGGGGATAGATTCAATATTTGAGCTCAGGTTAGGCCTCGTACTCCAGTGTCTACAGAATGCTTTTCATTAAATGCTTGTGCTTTTCTTCCATCAGACAGGCAGAAGCACAGACTTATTTTTCTTTCAGATCCTACCCTGCAGCTCACCACCTCAGCTAGATGCCCAGAAGTACCACTGATACATATTAATTCCATCCTAAAGCACTTAAAGAATCAACCTCACTTCTTTCAAGTCCTCTCTTCAGGTCTTGTACCCCCCAGTGTTCTCTTCCTCTCATGGCTTTTGTAATTTCTTTCCTCCCTTGCATTTGCTGTGGTTCCCTCGTCAGCCCTGATCTCCGCCTGAAGAGGTGTTGGTGCACCTGAGCCTGCACCCTCTTAAAAGCCCTGAACAGGGAGACAATTCTCATGCTTTCATTTCCTACTTCTGGTGACATGGAAAGGTATGCCACAATCAAAGGAAAAATGTAGCCAAATCAAAAGAAAACATTGTGTCTTGCACTTTCCAGAACAGGGATTGCACTGCAGAAGAACAAGCCTATAGGCTGTGACTTCAGTGGAAAAATTGAATACTGAACCTTGTTTGCAGATAACACTTGTCACCACAAGAACAGTTTTATTCTTGAGCAAATACTTCTTTCTCTCTCTCTCTCTGTTTTTTGTTTTTTGTTTTTTGTTTTTTTTTTTGTGTGTGTTTTTTTTTGTTTGTTTGTTTTTTTATTTTCCCTCCAGCATTTCAGAAACCCTAACCCTGTGCCTGGAAAATAGGAACAGCAATGTTGTGACAATGCTCGGGTTAGTTTCACTTGATTTCTCAACAGTGTTCTCATCCTGAGTTGTTTACATCCTTCTGCCTTGGCCCTCAAGGTTACCTGTCTGAGGAGGTTAATGCTGCCCTGTTGAAACAGGTTAATGAAATTAACCATGTGAGCAGTAAGCTTTTGGGGATTCCTGCCATAATCATGCAATGAGACAGATCAGCCAGGTTTATGTGGCAGCTCTTCATACATATCAAACTCCTATCAGAACACTGCAAGTTCACTCATGCCCTTAGATGTTGTGGTCCTGCAGGGGCAGCTTCTCCTGCAATCTCTCCTTGTTACATTTATTTTCTAGTCTAGTGAATGGGGAGCAATTAGTATATCTAATAACATGCAAGCAAACCACATCTGCTTGTTTTTTCAAGACCGTAACCAATGATAATTAATTTTAAAGGGAAGCTGAGTGGCCATCCGTTACACTGTTGTCTCTAGCATTTTACTTTACCATTGTTGCCTATAGCAAGACAGGGGCATTGCTCAGGAAGCCCAGCCCCAGTGCTTTTAACCTCACTGCAAACCCTTACTTTGATGTCTTTTTCTTACCTGTGATGTTTGTGTACATCAGACGATTCTGGTACAAACACTTGGGACTTGTTTCATAGGAGCAATCTCCTGAGGCAATGGACCAGACCCCTCATCCCTTCTTGGGACTACATTTTCCTTCCAGGAAATACTGCAGATACGTAAATCAAACCTACTGAGATCAGCAGGGCTGCCTGCAAGTAGCAGCTTGCAAAACTGGGCTTTCTGAGTAACTGTGAAACCACTTAATTTGACAGTGGCCCCAGGGAGCCATTGCTTATTACTTTCCAGTGATGCCCAGGACACTCTCCCTCCTTTCCAAGTAGTGAAGATGTCATGTCATTCTCCCTGCCCCATGGTGTTTGTAACAAATGATTTTCAGAGCCAATTTGAGATAGCACAGCATTTGTGCCCCAGGGAGAAAAGCTCACAGATTTCAGCATCAGGCCTATGACTAAATCACTCTCCCCTACCATCAATTAATGCAGTAATGATCTCTTACCAGTGTAATCTCCAGGCACACAGCTATCTTTTCCTTTCCCTTCAATGCCTTTGAGCCCTTCTTTAGGAAGAAGCTAGGAAAAATCAGTTGTAGCTAAAACTGATTCTTCAAGGGGACAGACCAGACCACCACTCCAAGTGCTTGCAGGCAGTAGTTTTCTCTGAGATCACCCTGGAATGCCACACATCTACCCCAGCACTATCTTTGTCTTTGGAAATCACTGCTGGGTCTGAAACGGCACCCATGACATTTCAGAATTCAGAATAGGGTCCACAGAGCAGGAGCAAGGATCCCAACTCCTTGACCCCAACTCCTTGACAGATGAAGCTCATTGGGATCAGCAGAACAGAGTGATGAATCCCATCCAGAGCACCAAAAAAGTCTGCAACAGACTAAAAGGCAAATCCATGCTCAAGTGCAAAGCCTGTGGCAGCTGTTTCATAAATAAACACGGAGGGAGAAGGCTTAAAATGATTTGATCTTTCACTTGGAAGAAATGTTCACCATGCAGAGGTTTTAGCAATTTCTGTAAAAATGTGTGTGAAATCTTGGGAGTAGACCTGTTCCCTGACCTTTGCCAGGAACACCTGCAGGGGCAGCTTCCCGGGGCAGTGTAACAAATGCTGGATTTTCTCTTTCTTTGAGAGCTGCCGAAGTTTCTTCTTCAGACAGTTTGCCAAATGATACATTCTTCTCTTTCTCAAAGCAGAGTTTTAATTTAAAAATTATGCACTTTCATGAAGGAATTTAAACCAGCACAGGATCAGGTCAGTAACTCAAGGCTTTATAGGTCACAGGGAGAGGATAAGAGTAAATTAGGAGGAAGCAAGCAGTTGTTTAGATATAGCTGTAGTCCTATGATCACAGTAGTCAGCAGCTGGCACCATAGGTTTTGGTCTCACCCCACAGGCCTGGGCACAGCTAAATTCATAGAATAGCTCAGTGCTAATTCACTGAACAAATTCCTTTGTGCATGGAAAACCCCAGCAGAGTGGTGAGAGGGCAGTTTCTCCCTGTGAAATCAGCTTCGCTCCTGCAGCAGCCCAGCAAGGCAATAGTGCAGGACTGGGGGGTGTCTGGGGTTTACCTGTTAGGAAAACCACATCTCAGAACCCTTCTGTTTCAGTGATCTGGGGAAATCAGCAAGGAAACAAACAGGGCAATGCCTGCAGCCCCTGCAGTGCCAAGCCACAGCTGTCACAAGTCTGAGAGAGAACTAGAGCAAAGATGAATGCTTTTGTTACTGCCAGCAAGATCACTGGAGAGGGAAAGTAGATGAGAAGTATTGGCACTGCTGCCTCTTGAACTTTTAGAGCAGGCACAGAATGGCACCAAGGGTTAGTTGCTTAACTCACAGCCATTCTGGGGGCTGAGAACCTAACTTTCAACCCTCTCTCCCTTGAGTGCTGTGAAGTAATGGGTGTTTTCTCTCAATACACACAGGGAGATAAAAGTTTTTCCTAGTTGGATATCACCCATATCCCCTAGGCACTTGCCATGCTTTGTCCCATGACTCATAACCAACACAGCTGCATCAGTTCCTTTGTTCTGTTTTTTCCCCAAAACAAGTATCTTAGAAAAGCTTCAGCACATAGCCTGCTCCAGAACACCTTTTCTGACAGTAGCTGTGGATACCTAGCATAGATCATCTCATGTGCTACTTGTACTCACAGTGACAGCCTGACTACTGTACAAGTCAGGGTAAATTGCCTGCCTAGTAGAAAACATTTTTAAAAGAAAAATTTCATCCTCTCAAGCTGATGCATTTTTCTGCTCACACCAGAGATCAGTTTTAGTTCTCAAAAAAATACTGTGCTTCTCCCCCCAAAATTATTTTTTGTTTAGATCAACATGATTAATGTCCTGATAGCTCAGCTAGCCAAAACCCAACCACTGAGTACGAAAAGCAGGTTTGCATGGATGTGTGTCCCATGAAGAACAGGACTAAGTTTGGTTAGACCTCCTGTTCAGTCAGTTCCCATGCTCTGCAACCAGTGAAAACACATTCTGAAAAATACTTTTACTGCTGAACTGACAGGACTCTTTCTTGTGAAACTGGGATGAGGAAATGTGTATGCATTATATTCACATTATATAAAGTGAACTTAAGATCAGGTAGATTCAGCTGCCAGGCCCACACAGCCTTAGCCATTTCCTAAGCACTTCATGAGTTGAGGCCCATGGCTTGTCATAAAATTCACATTCCTGTTTCAGACAGTGACAAAAATCAAATGTTTTAGAGAGGTATTTTAAGAACAGCAGCCTGAATCTAACAGCACTTGTATGGATCTAATAAACTCAGAAAACATTTAAAACAAAAGAGTTTTAATGATTTATCTAAAACAGTTAATCAAATAGGCCAAATCCCATGTCATCATCAGATTCTTCAGATTCCTCCTTCTTCTCTTCTTTCTTCTCCTCAGCTAGAAGTAAAAACAGACCAAGCCAACAGTCAGTACATCTTTTGCACCACAGATTTTCAAGATAAACATTTTAGTGTTTTCAGCCTCCATATTATAGGTCTATTTCAGTCTCTATGGCTCATCTTGGTCCCTTCCAATAGCAGGGATGATGCCAACAGGACACTGGCACCCCATGGGAAGGGATGTGCTCTACCACAGTGAAGCCTGAGGGATTCTCAGTTCTAAGCCAGAAGGTGGATACAGAGGAAATGCTCATGATTGCCCCAAGGAAAATTAACTGTTCAGTTTACACCTCAATCCCACACTGAATTGTCATAGTCTACTAGGCTTGAAGTTAAGAGTTCATTGTAGAGATGTAAACAGAGCTGCCCTGTAACACCTCTGCACCACACTCACCTGCAGCAGGGGCAGCAGCTGCAGCAGGAGCAGCAGAACCTCCCCCTGCAGAGACAGCCACAGCTCCCCCAGCTGGCATGCTGGCAAGTTTTCCATTACCTGAGGGGGACAGAAGAGAAAGTACCTAAATGCTCTTATCAAGCCCAAAGGTAAAAAGGAAGAGAAATGATGAGTGCAGGAAAAGCAGGCAGTATGCCTCAGGGACTCAACCCCTCACTGTTAGCTGGAAGGAACAAGAGGCTGCACCCTGGTAGGAAAGTACAAACTGTTCTGTGGGGAAAACCTCAAACACTGACAGCAGTGACAGGAAGCTCTCTTCCTTACATAAAGTCTCTTTTTTCCTGAAGCCGTCACATAAAAATAGTGGCAAACACATCCAGTTTGGCACATCCAGAAAACTGGTGTATTTTCTGCATACCAGCTCAGAATTCAGTATGTATTTCAGCATACCTCAAAACTACCTAAGCAGCACTGGCTTCCTCCCCACCCCTTTTTAACACTGTGGAGAGCTGTGGGGGCAGGACTGGATCACACGGAAGGGGGTGGGGGGATGTATTTATGGCAGTGTACAGTGTTTTGAACAAATTCCCCAGCACACTATGAACTCTCTTCCATCTCCTTTGAGATTAGCAAACTGACTTGTGATTTATGCTCATTTTTGGAAAGCCAGCTAGTTCTCTGGCATCTGCCTTTCACATACCAAGGCTCCCTTGGCATTCAGAGGTCATGGATCAGCATGTTTGCCTGTATTCAGATTTCAGGGAATCAGTTTCTAAATAATTCCCTGTTACTTCAAGCTCTATTCAGCTAGAGCCAAGTAAACAAACATGTTTTATATTCATGTCATTGTGTTCTATAAAGCAATTTATTTAAAGGAAAAGTATTACAGAGAGTGTGTGTTATAAGAACATGAAAAATAGCTCTCAGGTCTTCAGACCACACAGACAGAAATGTGTAGTTACTGCTTGTAACAGCAAGGCCAAGGGAAGTCCTGGCAACCTTTCATCAAAGATATGCCTAAGAGTTCTCTTGTGCCTAGGCACTTGTGGGGAAAAAAAGCAAAAATTAACCGGAAACCTTTGTACTACCTCAGCTCTGCTTTATTTCAGGCCTATGACCCAGTCAATTAGTGTTAAAAAAGTTCCAGGTTTGGCAGGAGCCAGCAGCTCAAGAGCACAGGGCTCTGCAAGCACTCAGGAGTCCTGAGAGGCTCAGGAAGAAAAGGATTGTGGTAATCTCTGGGGGTGTACCTGTACCCCCAGGGAACTGACACATTGAACACTCAGATGTCCCACTGCATGCCAGTGGGCAAACACAAAGAAAAAAAAATCCCCCAGAGAACCTGCAGGACTGAGTCAGGTCTAAGGTCCTAAAATTCCCAAGTCCTTCTCTGATCACCATGTGCAGGAAACCTCACCACGAGCAGACTGGCAGTAAGCTCACACATGCTCGGGTTTCCCAGTTTAATGTAGTCCAGAAGCGAAGCCCAGCAGGTACTGGCACTGACCTGCAGGGGATTAGAATGGACCTGGGAGCCCCAGCTGAGCCAGCAGAGTGCTCAGCCACAAAACCAAAGTGCTGAACCCCCAGGGAGCTGGCACCAACACTCTGCTCTCCAGAGCTACCAAAGTAGTAGAGGCAATCACCCCAGAGACTCTGCTTACCCTGAGCAATGACATCCTCAATGTTTTTTCCATTCAGCTCACTGATAACCTGTGTGAATTAAGTTGAGAATGGTAATAGTTTCAAAACTGTGTAAGCTACACTTAAACAAGTCCCGATGAATCATCATGTACACCCCCCCCTGCTGCTTACACAGGCCCAGTGTTCCTTATTGCTCAGTGGAAAGAGCAAGATATTGCAATTAAAACTTCAGCAAAGTATTTCATACTCTTCCACGAAAACTTTTTCAGAAAATCTGATGCATTATGAATCCAAGGCCCTTTCAGAAAGGATACAGATGTTGTAGAGCCACTTAGGAACCCCTACTAGTGGTCTGTCTGTCTGTCGGTGAGGGACTGTTCACTGTTACCACCTCTTGCTCTATGCTCCCTGGGAGGCTCTGAAGCACTACAAACCCAAACCCAGAGAGTTCTGTTCTGAGCACTGCCAAATGTTAGAGCCCAGCTGGCTTTGTATCCGCAGCCTGAAACACAGAGTCCCAGCTTCAACTTTCCTGCCACTCTGGTACAACCAGGGATGAGGACAGCAAAACAGCAGCACTTGAGAACGTCACAGAACTGAGGTGAGTCCCTGCCAGTCAGTGCTGAGCACTGCAGTCACCAAAGGCAAGGGACCTGAACCAAAAGGTTCTGAACAGGCAGCTCCTGCTGTTCACACAGAGCATGGCACTTCTAGAATGTTTGCTGCTTCTGGAAAAAGGACCAGAAAAAAAAAAAAAATCCAGATCTCACTGGATTTACACTGGTGTAAGACACAGCCAAGGCAAACAGAAAAGGGTTAAACATACCCAAAACAAACTCCAGAGGAGCCTTCTGGATATGAAAACAGTTGATTTATAAAGGTATTAAACACACCAAAGCCAGAAGATTTGGTGTTTAAGCAGGAGCAGCATGGCTTCAAACCAGCAGCCCAGGCCCAAAGATGTCAGCTCAGTCAAACCCACTCAGCTGGGTGGGCCTATGGTAAAACAGTCTCCAGCTGGAAAAGGAACTTCTTTTCCTTCATCTCCCTGGAAATACTCTGCACAGAAACACAGGCCAGGTGGTAAGACCAGTTTTGCCTGTGTTTTAGTGGGGGTTTTGTTGTTTTGGTTTCATTTTGTGTTGGGATTTCCTTTATCATTTATTTTTAAATCAACAGTGCTGAAAGCCTATTATATCACGAGAAGTCTAAGTAAGGTAAACTGTTCTTAAAAAGCCTGTTTTTCAGCACAGGAATTTCCGTATTAATTTCAAATATCTTCCTACATATCACTACTGAGTATTTTTAATGTCCACATGATAATTTGCCTGTTTCTTGGTGAAGGAACAAATGCATCTCTGCAAGACACTAACAAACTGATTACTCAGAAGTGTTAGCTTTGAGTCAATACTGAACAAAAGCCCAAGAGTTCAGTGCAAACTCTGCATCATATCAGAGCAGAATTTACTCATCTGTAGCCATCATCCCATTGAAAATTATTGCACTGAACAGCCAGAAATCAGCAAGAACTGACAAGAGCTTTTTGTGGAGGTGTTAAATAAGAAAAGAGCAGTGTAAAAATACTTCTGACTGTTTGGGCAGTGTTTTAGAGATCACCCGTGTAACAACGCCTGAACAAAGCAAGAACAAACCAACATCAAGGCAAGGGAAGCAACACTGAAACCAAGGGAACAGCTCCAGTGCCTGGAGGGGACTCATCTGGAGCTGGGAGGCAGTGACACCTTGTTCATGCGTTCATCATCTGTCTCAATGCCCACGCTGTCGAGGATCTTCTTCAAATCCTTTGAGGTGGGCGACTCGTTGCCCCCGAGGACCGCCAGAAGGTAAGCTGCGACGTAACGCATCCTGCAAGGCGACAAAACCACAAACCCCGCTCTTCAGCCCTACCCATCCCGGCAAGCGTCCGCAGGAAGTTTTTTATCACCTCACCGCGCCGCCTACAATCGCTTTGCTCCGCGTTTACGCAGAGCCCCGCACCCGCCCGGGGGACACCGCAAGGCTCAGCGCCGGGGTTCTTCAGCGCGGAGGCCTCAGGAGCCGGTAGGCATCGAGCGGCCCCGCAGCCCCCGGTCCCTCCTCACCCCCGCAGGCCCAGGCCCGGGCCCGCAGCGCACATGGCGGCCCCACCCGCCCCCCCGTCCCGCCCCAAGGGCTCTGCCCCCGGTCCCGGCGGCGGCAGCGGCTGCGGCGGCAGCGCCCGCAGCCTCGGGGAGGGGGGAAGGGACGCGCGGTTACTTGTGAAGCGGCGGCGGGAGCGGAGCGGGGAGTGCGGGGAGCGCCCGGGATGGCGGCGGCGAGAGAAAGGGAAGGGGAGGGGCTCGGCAGCGCCTTCTTCCCCTCACCCCGCAGCAACGCGCGCTGCCATTGGGCCGCGCTGGCAGAGAGACCACCAATGGGAGCCGCGGACTGTCCCACCGCCGCCGCGCGGCCGGGCAGCGTCAGGCGCATGCGCGGAGCGGGACTGGGGGAGGGGAGGGAAAGGGGATGGGAAAGGGATGGGAATGGGAAAGGAATGGGAATGGGGATGGGGATGGGGATGGGAATGGGGATGGGGATGGGGATGGGAATGGGAATGGGGATGGGAATGGGAATGGGGATGGGGATGGGAATGGGAATGGGAATGGGGATGGGGATGGGGATAGGGATGGGAATGGGGATGGGGATGGGGATGGGAATGGGGATGGGGATGGGAATGGGGATGGGGATGGGGATGGGGATGGGAATGGGGATGGGGATGGGGATGGGAATGGGAATGGGGATGGGGATGGGAATGGGGATGGGAATGGGGATGGGGATGGGGATGGGAATGGGGATGGGAATGGGGATGGGGATGGGAATGGGGATGGGGATGGGGATGGGGATGGGAATGGGGATGGGGATGGGGATGGGGATGGGAATGGGAATGGGAATGGGGATGGGGATGGGAATGGGGATGGGGATGGGGATGGGGATGGGAATGGGAATGGGGATGGGGATGGGGATGGGAATGGGGATGGGGATGGGAATGGGGATGGGAATGGGGATGGGAATGGGAATGGGAGTGGGGATGGGAATGGGAATGGGAGTGGGGATGGGGATGGGGATGGGGATGGGGTCCTGACCCAAACTGCAGCAGGTTTGCTCACACACACACACACACACACCTCTGCCTTCCTTTCCTTTTCTTTCTTTTCCTTTTCCTCCTTCTTTTCCTTTTCTTCCTCCTTCTTTTCCTTTTCCCCCTTTTGCTTTTCCATCTTTTCATTTTCTTTCTCCTTCCTTTCCTTTTCCTCCCTCATTTCCTTTTCCTTCTCTTCCTTTTCCTTCTTTTCCTCCTTTTCTTTTTCCTCACTTTGCTTTTCTTTCTCCTTCTTTTCTTTTTTCTCCTTTTCCTCCATCTCCTTTTCCTTTTCCTCCTTTTCCTTTTCCCCCTTTTCCTTTTCCTTCTCTTCCCTTTCTTTCTCCTTCTTTTCCTTTTCCTCCTTTTCCTTTTCCTGTCTCCCAGAGGAGGGGCTGGCTGTTGGGGAAGGTGGGAATGCAGATTCCAGCAGTGAGGCCTCACCTCGGGATGAGCGGAGTTCCCTGGGTTCCTTCCGAGATGAGGGAAGTGCCGGGAGAAGCTCACCTTGTGCGGGAATGGGCCAGGCCCAGAACCCCCGGGACCAGGATGGGGCTGCAGCACTGACACCATGGGGAACAGGAAACAGGCAGGAAACAG